>OZ022508.1:47154158-47754158 GCA_963989385.1 Ctena decussata | reverse complement strand
AGGATCCTTTTGTCTAGAAACTCTCGCCCAATGGCGTTTAAAAATCCCGTTAGCTTTAATTTTGCAACTGTATAAGCTGGCAATCTGGGTGCGAAATTTCATGCCAAAAGTTTTGTTTAAGAAATAGATCAGCTCTGGTAGTGAATTGTTGAGTAATAATGCACTGTTTGACGATAGGTTGTAAAATAGATCATATCACGAGCGCGGAAACACGTATTATAAATCTAAAAATACTCGTATGTGTCAAAATTAATGCATTCAGTTTAGCCGAACGTGTGTGTATTTCAATTAGCGTAACGACGCTCTCCCCGCACCTCAGAGGAACATATCCATAGCCGCATTAACGGGGCACCGTTCATCAGTCCGAGAGTTTACATACATGTGGCAAACGGATTATAAACCATTGAGACTCTATGTAATTAATGATAATTGTTTTAATCACTTATCTTCTCATTTCTTTCGTCCTCACTTTTGTCACTTATTGAATATTTTTGTTTTTCCACAATTTTACGAAATGAAAGATTAAAAGACACGTATTTGATTCAGAAGTATCATCAGAATTGATGTGTATTCCTCAAAGAAATCATGTCCAAACATACGCAGAACCCTCAGAATTAGGTATATGTTCGTCCTTATATATATAATTTTTTTTCAGGAAGACAGATTTCGATAATTAGAAATCATTTTTCCTTTTTGATCATTTATGTATATCTCAATAATTATCAAAAGAATTCTCGCCAAGTCACGGGCTGTGAGACTAGGGCAGATAAAACTGTGAAAAAGGTCTATTAAACTTACCTAGTTGCGAAGCTTGTCCGTTTACCTTCAGGAACCAAAATCGGGTCTGGCTGTCAGATTCGTCATCAATCATATGTATAAAGTAGCCAAATGGATTTGAAAACTCTGCATCGAAACTGTAAGATAGTAGTTTGAACAGTTCACAACAGAGTTACAGGGACAGCCCATTGAAATTTCCGTTGACTTTTAATGGGAAAAATTACAGTATGCTTTTTTCTGGTTTCGTCACCAGATATTGTAAAGGTCACTTACGAGGCTTTATAAGCCGAAACTACGTAGTCTGGCCCATGTTCCTACTTCTGTTTGTATTCTCTGCCTTTGAAGGAACTTTTTAAGATTTTAATTGCTACCTTTTTCAAGGTTTATTGTTGAAACTTTATAAGGATATATTATGAATACTAATGAGACCTCAGATCAGTATGAATTTTATATTAGCACCATTTGAATACTTACTTCAGAGTTATGGCCCCTGGCATAGACAGGGTATCTCAGCTTCTCCAGTCCTTTCAAGTTTCATTATCGCATTCATCAAATTGGCGCAGGTACCACAGAACTAGGTTACGCTGCCGTACTTTAGCATAGCTTGACACCATGTGATTTTGTTACGATTTTGCCCCGTACAACCTCAGACCTTTCAAACCTTAGGACTTTCATACGCCATGCCTTATCCACTAGGGACTGTTTATGATTCAGTAGGTTCATGTATGAGCTTAGGGCAACGCACCAGCCCCAGTTGGGCCTTTTGTTTACATTTGTTTGAAAAAAAAGATTTCATTTTTTTTAAATAGATCTTTATGATTTTTTTCAAGTAGCAGAATTAGCATGTTCAGCCACTAAAATGATCAAAAGTACTCTATCAAGAAAACATTGATGCAAAGCATTAATACGCCGTGAAACTCTGTCACATTTATCTTCTGCGACCAGACACTGTGCACATATTAAGGAATTTTGACACCAGCAAAGGGCATATAGGGTTATGTGGCGTTCTCCAGCTGATTAGATTTTTTATATTTTACTGTTGTTTACATATCAATAACATGTGGGCAAGTTCTTGACAAACATGCACCAAAATGATTCATTTCGGAGATGCTCGGATTATTTTTTTCTTCAGATAAAATTCTAGTATTAACTGTTTTTGTTTCGCCTGCTGCTAACAGAAACTAAGTGCATTTATATATACGAGGGGCGTTCGAAAAGTAATGCAAATGACGTAATTTCTCGGTAACCAATATAAAAACAGAACTTCTGATTGCAAAAACACATAAAGCTATGATATGCGTACGAAAGTCTGCAAACACGGTGTATTTTTTTAAAAAGGGCGCATTTTTATCATCTTTGAAAGAGGTATACCCTAAAGACACTGCAGAATTTTAGTTTAGTAGGCCGTAATTTATATATCTTCAGTCTTTGATTTGTTTTTATTTTTGCTACTTAAAGACAATGCCCAGGCAATGTTGTCCTGTAAATATCGCGGAAACTATTTTAAATCTGGGTTCCATACTGACCCGGGAATATGGATTATGTAGCAAATCCATAGTAGCAAATTCCCCCATTCTACCAAAAATTAAATGATTTCGTAATGAAAACAAGTGTATAAGCATTCAAAATCTTGTCAGCAAGAGCATTTACATGGGTCAACGAAAACCTGTCAATAAATTCAAATGAATGCCAAAAACGAAGCCTCTACAAGCTTTTAAAAATGACGTTAACGTATATTTCAATAACGTCATAAGAATTGCGCATTGCTTTGCCAGGAATAGATCGATAACAGTTGCCACCCTTCTAACTTTTGTATGAATATTGTAGGCAACAATGGACAAGCAACTGACAAAGATTAAATTTGTATTTGCAATGATATTTGACTTGAATGCCCAACACTGAAATGATTTTACATATGAAAATAGCCCAGTGGTATGACAGGGGCCTAATAAAATGCGTTGTAAGAAAATATGGAAAGGTGTCTTTGTACAGCGTTTGGTATCATTGTAAAGACAAAATGTAGTGTTTTCAGCATATGCATAGCATTTGTACCCAGTTTTCCCCTAAACAAAGTTATAAGGCCATTTGCATTACTTTTCGAACGCCCCTCGTACATGTATTACTTTTCCGGCATCGTCGACATTGTCTCCGTCGATGGCGAATACTTTGCGTTTTCTGGTTTTAATGGTTTTCTGACAATGCTCAAACAGTCGAGCAATAGTATGTTTATGAGTTCCTTCCTAAAGCTTGATTGGAAATACATTTAAACTTAAGGTTTCGTCACTTGAATTCAGCTGTGCAGAGATAACCCCACTGGTAGTCCCCAAAACAAGGGGAAAACAATATTTAGATAGCCCACTTGTAACCCCCAAAAGCAAGGGGAAAAGCCAAGGCGATCCAACTACATTAACTCTTTAGAAAATCAACGTTAAATAGTACGCTGGGCTGATGCCCGGCGTAAATGACCTGACAGCTCTCGCCTTCGAATTGAAGAGGAAACGGACAGACTCGTTGCCATGAGGTGTGTCTTATGGACTAGTTCTGTTGAGTCTCCTGGGAAACATCGTTATGAGAACTGGACGAAAGAAAAGCTTTACATTTTACCAAATGATCCTCAGTGAAACTATAGATTCGAGTTAGACTTGCACACAATCATTTGCTGGCCATACCCGGTTCTCGCTGCACAGACAGACACTAGGCGTTTTACATAGCTGTAGCTACGGGTCTAAGCTACCTCCATCCGGACAGCGAAGACTCTGGTCAGACTGGGCGGATGCCCAGGCTGATCTGAGTCTGCGCTGTGCGCACAACCACTTTGTTGGTTTTCTCATGTCGCGACTCAATTATAGACTTACTTCTTGAAGTTTGTCGGATCTTGCAGAGTAGCAGCTTCCATATACCTAATAAATGGAGCATTTTTAATCATGTCTAGTCGAATCGTGTGATCAGAAAATGGTTTGCAAAGATAGTTCTTAACTTCATACGTGATGCCCGTGGATGCGCTGGCGCTGCAACAAGAATAGGACCATCTTTAATAAAGTACAAAATAACTCAAAAACTGTGTTTGTAAGTCACGAATAATGCCCTCATGAGTGTCTGTCACTGGGTCGTGTGCATCACTAAATTGTCTTTATCAGCAAACACCATTTAAGTCACATACAGTAGAACAACATTTGTTATAGTTGGAAAAATAGCCTCTAAGTCATGGGTTCTGGTCGAACATACACAAAGTACCTGATAATTGAAAAAAATGAGCACTAAAACATATGTTATTAATGAGAGATTAATGAATCCCTAGACGAACATTTTCTTTGTGATTAAAAAGAACAGCAGAGCTTACCCAACAAAATTTGTTTAAGCTGCAGCCCAATATTCTAGTCTTTCCTCTTCTGTGTACAATGTCAAAATGAGACAAAAAGTCTGATTCAAATTTCCCTCTGATCCCTCAAGCCGTTTCTGATTGATCAGATAACTGATAACCTGAGTGCATGAGACAGGAAGGTCCATTTTCTAGACAGGGTGAGGCAGGTTGAATAAGATAAATTAAAATGAATATAAATAATATAAATCATATATCGTAATTGGTTTGATTAGTTGTTTTAGGTGAAAAGTTCAATAAAGTGGTAGATTAAAACAGATATATCCATTTTTTTACATGTATTAGTAAATATCAGTACAGCTTGTCAGGTGTACATTATAATTGGATTCGCCCTAAAGGGCTCGTCAATTATCCTGTGCCCCTGACCACCAGTACTGATATTTACTGATACAAGTCAAATCAAGTCAAATTTATTCAGTCAATTCATTTAACAATGGCAACACGGGGATTATTGCATGCAAACTATGTATACGAGGCTAGACATAACACTAACTTGTATATAACATCTCACAATCATGAACAAATTATCAATAACTCCTTAGCCGTTTACAAACTATAACTATGCAATATGTGAGTGCAATGCAATCAATGACCTTATATCTCTTATACATCAACCTGAACAAAACATTATGGGCCGATTGCTCAAAGCAAGTTTAAGCCAACCTCGAGTTTAGTCCATACATGATATATCTATTACATATCATACTAATTATAATGATAATGAGGATAGAAGCAATCAAAATATATCGTTAACAGCTTATCAGACTCATGGAAACAATACAAGTTTGATGATAACGATAATGATTTAGAACAGCTGCAAATATGGGAGTAAAACTTCTAATAGAAGTAGTAGTAGTAGGCTTCTCTACTACCACCACTACTACTACTACTAAAATAATAAAACATGCTCAAAATTATACGAAATAACACAAGTGACGAAGACTACCAGTGGCGGTCATACATCAGTTAAGCCGGGACACGACAAAACAAACAAAGTGGCATTTGCGCCCATCAATTACTCTGATCAGAGTCTTCGCTATATATATGCGCTTACCATGCCGACAGCGATTACTCTGATCAGACTGCCTTTTTGCTTGTTTTGTCGTGTCGCGGCTCAAATTTAATTTAATTATTAGTGTAAAAGTGTTCAGGCAAAGATAAAAGGTGTTGGTGTATTGGCCTAATGAACTAAAAGAAATTAAATTTCAGTTACTTACCCGGTTTTACTGGTGGCCATCTTAGTATCAAGCAGTATATGCTAAAACAATGCTTTTTTTCTTCCTTGTGACACAGAATAACACCTACCTTAAGTATCCTAATTATTGAGACGCCTTAAACAGTTATTGTTAATGTATCTTTTGAGATTTTGACGTAAAATCTATCCTAATAAATTGTAAGTAGGCGAGGTGCTAAACCCTGCTGAAGGAATGGGACTTATTGTTTTCCTGAGCGGACAGCTCCTTTCGGAGTAGTCTGGTCTGAGACCTCACTATTGCGCAAGTACTTTTGTCCCAGTAGTTTAGATCATTACGAATTTCCACGAAATTGAACCACAAGCAGGATTTGGATACATGTATGTGGTGTTGTTTGTTGAGGAAATGAAATGTTAGCTAAAAGTCTCCATAGTCCTATCGGTGATAAATACGTCTAAACACAAATCATTATGAAAAGTGATTCAACAGTCACGTTTGGTGATAAAATGTGGGTTGGTTGCGTTTATTGAGTCATAAAACAGGGAAAAAGTAGGGAGAGCTTGTTTTGAACAATAACAAATTGCTCCTCAAAATACAATTTCCGTTTCTGTTTCCCCGTCGAACGATTTACTTAATCGGGATAATGAATAGGGTTCCTTGTATTTTTTGCCATTTTATTCAAGTTTATGATATTGAAGGAGGTCATTTTAGTTGAACCAAGCGTTTTTTTTAAACCTTTTTTATGTAAATCTCAAGAATTTTTTGTTTGTTTATACGTGGCTAACCACGGTCATCCGCAATCATGACATTGTAGTAAGAAGCTTGCAGTGATACCTCACGATAAAATATTTCATCAGTATTCCACCGATGGAGCGACGGGGCCTTTAAGACCTCAGTGGAGCAAGATATTTTTGTTTCTCTTAAGATAATATCTTGAGGCATAAATATAATGAATGTATTGCGGCCACTTGATATCTCGGTTGATATGTAACTTCCACAGAAATAAACTTTTATACATGTACCTTGTAAAGTCTTCTATATTACATCAATTTACTTTTTATTCGAACTTCTCAAGATGATTGGTTGCCATAGAAACCAAAAGGCTAAAATTGACAAAATTTTAAAATAACAAAAAAGCAAAGCAAAAAAAAAAAAAAAAAAAAAAAGAATGTTCACAAGCTTTAGTGACAGATAAAGATGAAATATTTTTACAGGAAGGTCAACTGGCTCTCTTACCTATTTTTAAGATGAAAAGCTTTGGAAGTAGAATAGCTTAGGTTTATTTCTCAGGTTAGCGCTACAGGACCACTTGTCCTCTTGTTTCATAACACCGCATAACTATTAGTGGTATTTCTCCTTTTTTCACCGTCTAGCCGCTGCCCCCGCCACAAGCTGTAATTTTGAAGAACCGACACTATGTGGCTGGGTGCATCACGACGATACGGATGTGGAATGGCGTCTGCAGATGGGACAAACGAAGACCTCTCGTACAGGACCGCAACACGACCACACCTTTGGAGCTGCAGGAAATGGTTAGTCATCAATTTTAACTTAAGTAGGGTCGAGTCTGGTAACTTCAGACAACGGGTAAATTCGGACATACCATTGCAAACAGTGAAAATCCAGATGAGACGGCCTCATAAGGATTTTCACTGTTTGCCCAGTTAATTTCGTTTTTATTACAAATAACTGACATAATAAGGAAACAATGTTACTGTCCGAAATTACCTGCTGTCCGAATTTACCTGACTTGACCCTACTCAAACTTGTAACTGGGGGAGGTAGGGTTTTATGAGCGAAATTTCGTTTTATGACAGCGCTTCAGTGGAGCCGCTATACGCAGTTTACGTCCACGTACATCACCGACGATTTACTTCCCCACATGGAAATTTTCAATAGAGTATCCATATTCTACATTTTCTCCTTTCAAAGTGTTATTTTGCATCTAAAGCAAGCGCTGTGAGCAACGTTATACTAGACAGTGACGTTTAGTAATGACGTTGGGTTTCCGACAGTATATCAAGGATATACTGTCGTTCTTTTGCCATTATCCTGTCAGACGTCATGTTACATTCACAAGTGCACAAGAATAAATATGTAATGTATCCGCCTGAGTTCTTTGAGAGCATTGTTTTGCATAGCGCTTGTCTTGTGGAGCTTCAGTCTTGTGCCGTAAGTTTTCTGCAGAATGTTAGGCTGGAGTTATTTAAGTGCAATTTTGATTTTTCTTTTGTTTTCTAATAAATGGATGAATTCTTAATTTTAATTTTTATACTTTAAAAGTGAGTTTTGACGTTTCAGTGTGAGGAAATTATTTTATTATATACCTATCAATGATACACCCTCTGAACTGCCTGTTTTCTGGCCATCTGATACAGAACGCCGTATCAAACTGACGTTTTCTGAATCCGTATCACTATCCTTTAAAACGAGGCTGTGTCTGAGTTCCAGCTTCAGGCGCGTCATTTTCTAATGTGCATCGTACAAACACGTCAAAAATGGCGCGCCGCGATAGCTCAGTCGGCAGCGTTGTCTCACGAAAAGCTACATATCTCTGCCGCGCAGGTTCGAATCCGGATCGATGCATTAGCGCTGGCAAGTATAAATGGTTGGCAGATCCCTAAGGTATATAATAAACAAATTATTATATTAGTAACTTGATCTGGCGTACTGTATCACGTCTCGTTGATGAGCTCATACCATCGGATCACCCTCGACGCAAGCGTCTCGGGTGATCCGATGGTATGAGCTCATCAAGTCGACGTGATACAATACGCCAGATCAAGTTACTATTATAATAATGTGTATATATCATAATTATGACGTCGCTGTTATTCAGTTGATAACGTCGTGTCATAAAAATCATATGACCACACATGTAATAACACTTTGGCGCGTACACGTAACGTCATTGACAACGTCGGTGTCAACAATGCGTTTTCTTATTCAAATAATGTTCATTTTGAAGTCGATAAAATCCCATTTCAAAAGGTCATATGAGAAACAGGATCTTACACGAGTGGTCATTTCATATCAAATTTATGAAACGAGCATTTAAACAAATCTTACACTCGCTGTCATTCAATATGAAATTTATGAAACTCGCTAGAGACTCGTTTCATAGATTTAATATGAATGACCACTCGCGTGAGATCTTCTTTATGAGTTTGGATGAAGATTGCTTTCTGTAAATGGATTAATTTTATAATTTAATTATGATTATAGCACTCGGTTATAAAATGTGTTTTTAATTTTGAAATTAAAAGAACGTTATCCCTGTTATTTTAAAGGCATAACGAGTAACCTGTAATACTCATTATCATTACTCATTACTCATGTCTTTAACATGGAAACCCTACTTGATTGTCTACTTCTAATTTCTTCACTTTCTACTTCTAATTTCATGCTTTCCCTCATTCAACTTTTTTTCTTTCGACCTCTTACTTCGTATATCTTACTCCGACTATCGACTTATTACTTCCGAATTCTTACCAGTTGGAAGACAGTAGTAAAAAGTCGGAAGTCAGAAGTAAGAATGTTAGAAGTTAGAAGTAAAAAGGGAAGAAATGGGAAGAAGAAAGTCGTGAAGTTAGATGGCTACCAACTGAATCCATACAAATCGATTAAATTCGGCAAACATCGGCAAAAATCGTATTCTGCCGTTCCCAACTTTCGAAGTTGGAAACGACAAAATACGACGTCTGTCGATCACTGACGATGTTTGCCGGAATTCACCGATTTGTCTTGATCTTTCAATATGGGTCTAAGATGTGAACCCATTTATACCTAGTGGACTCTTCTATCCTTTTAAATTGGATGAGTCCATTCATTATTTTAGGGATGTATGGGTTGATTTTTAGCTCGCCTGAACGAAGTTCAGGAAGAGCTATTGCACTACCCCCGGCGTCGGCGTCAGCAGCGGCGTTGGCGTCGGCGTTGGCGGCTGCGTCGGCGTTAGCAAAAAGTTAAAGTTTTACGTTAAAGTTTTTTATGTGATTGGCAAGGCGCTGTCAGGCCCTGTGACAGGTCTTGTTTTATCAGTTGTTTTGCTATTGCTTTGAATTGTGTTCAAACAGTGTTGACCCTGCTTTGCGGCGTCTGATCTGGGTTTGCACTGTTTGTCCATGTCCTTTTATAGGACCCTAGGCATTGACACCTTTATATCTTTCAGGTCGTTATATGTATTTCGAGACATCCAGTCCTACGAGAACAGGCCACAAAGCGATCCTTTTGTCCCCTCTGTACCCCAGGTCGTACTCCAGAAGATGTTTTGACTTTTGGTATCACCTACTTGCAACTGGAGGTAAAATACACTGAAATCATATGGCTTTCAGGAGATGGCCTATTTATTCAGGAGATGATTTATATATAAGCGTTACGCTTACTGTCAGATCCTGTACTGCTCTACTGTGTTATTTATATGTATGTATAAAATCTTTGAATAAAATATTCTTTAAACCAGAATTAGATGTACAGAGGAGCTACTTTTACTGTTTTTTCTAACTTATTTTGGAGATAACACGTTTAGGGCTTCCATTTAAGACAAACATTCTATAAGCACTGACCATACAGTGTGTTGGCCGTTTTTTTCTGTCAGTCTTGTGTCATTATCTGTTTGAGATTGGTAATTTCTATATAAAAATTGAATAAATAGATAATTAGATAAACAATTAAATAACTTAATATATTTAGTGTTACTTGCATGTTAGATAAGAGCATGACATTTTCTTCGATAAAACTCCTAATTATGGGCACGGAAAATAGTTAAGCAGACACTGTAGAGCCACATCAAATTGGTAACCTGTAAACGTGACCAAGTATTTAGCCTGACAGCAGAACATTTGCTCTTGTTTCTGCCTGTTAACCCTTAAATCGCCAAAAATTAAAATTGTTGAATTGGCAAACAGTGTAGATCGAGATGAATCTGAATCTACACTGTTTGACCTCTAGTGTTCGAATTCTCAATATGATATCGCTTGGACGAGACATTTTTTGAAATTCTTCAGACGTAAATTTTGTTGTCTGCTTTTTGGCGCTTTAAGGGTTAAACAATATATTGGCTTCAAAAATAATACAAGAGTAAACAGCATATCGTACACCAATATACACATTTAAATCATTATGGTTTTGGCATGCTACCAAATCTTTAACATAATAAAACCGAGGCCGAAGGCCGAGGTTTTCAAGAGCTCCCGAGGGACCTGGCAAATGTTAATGCAATGAAATTTCTTTTTGATCTCTGTTATTGCATAAATTAAACCGCAGTGCTATAAGAATAAGGTAAATGTTTAGTCATTTTTTGAGTCTCATCGCCAGTACCTAGCAGATACCCGCACGCACTATGTATTTCTATCAAAATCCTCATTTCAGGCCATAGTCAGTTACCGTGATTTTTTTTAGAAAACTTTTAGCAGCAGTTAACAAGTCAAAATCATGTTTACTAAAATTTTCACTGGATTTGGTCTGCACTTCCAAGTTTGCAATATTCGAAATTGTATTACTCTTGCCTACAAGTCATAAATGATACCTGCAAATGCAAACTTATGGCTTGTTTTATATTGATGGAGTTTTGGCCTGAATTTTGCATATGAAAAGTCGCAAAGCTGTGCATCAATAGCACGTGAGTTTCCTTGTTAATACACGGCTACGGCTGTTTATGCTGTAACGTTGGTTCAAAGTAGAATCAGCGCTCTGTGCCAAGTGGGTTGTTGGTCTGTAAATATACAAATCGTCTCTTGACTTGTACAAATCATCATCTTCAGATACAGCGTTACTAGATGTTTATATCAAGCCAGAAAGTAAGAAAATAGATGACCTGAGTCCCGTATTTACTGTGAATGAGAACAAAGGAGATAAATGGATCAACCATACTGTACTTGTTAATTACGTCCCAGAACCATTCCAGGTATTGTAATAAGCCTTTTTTCATAAAACATTTATAATGAACTGAAACCTTTTTACCGTAAACAGTATATTCAAGTACCGATTCATCTGCCAACGTTCATGTTGGGCTGAGAAAACAATATAGGGATAAAACCAATGTCCCTGCCTGTGCTGTCGACCGAGCCAGTCAGTTACCACTCTTGGAAAAGTGGCTGTCGGCCGAGACGATGTTGGCAACAGAAGTGTTTGGCGATGCTAGGACTCAGCCTTGGAGCACCGTAAAAATCATAATATTGACACACATAGGTCTGAGCAAACAGCGCAGACCCATATCAGACTTCTGCCGAAAGGAGCAGTCTGATATGGGTCTACACTGTTTGCCAGTCCATTTGCATCTTTTAGACACACAGCTGCCTCATTCAACCAAACTGGTCCATTTTTAGGACATTTTTTTTTTAGAATTTTCTGGTATTTTTCGACTTACCCGTATTTGCTTTTATGGACCTAATACCTTAGAAAACAGCATTTCTTCAATGGTTGTGAAAACAGAACAACATTTATGACCGTTAGCAGAAATAGCGTTAAAATTCACTGTACAAGTAACATATTCTACACATGTTATATTATCCAGGTTGTATTTGTTGCTACAAGAGGAGCTAGCTTTAGGAGTGATGTTGCTATTGATGATGTCATGTTATATATGTGTCCAGGTAATGCTTGCTTTTCATGATATCTAATTACACATGTGTTCAGGTAATGTTTGCTTTTCATGATATCTAATTAAACATGTGTTCAAGTAATGTTTGTAATTGATGATGTCAAGTTATACATGTGTCCAGGTAACGCTTGTCGTTGATGGTGGCAAGTTATACATCTGTCCAGGTAATGCTTGTCATTGGTGATGTCAGGTTATCCACGTAATGTCAGGCGTCCACGTAATGTTTATTATTGATCATGGCAAGTTATAAATGCGTCCACGTAATATGTACAGGTAATGTTGGCATTTCATCATATCAAATCATATTTGTGTCCAGGTAATGCTTGATATTGATGACGACAAGTTATACATATGTCCAGATAATTTTTGTCATTGTTGATGTCAAGTTATACATCTGTCCAGGTAATGCTTGTCATTGGTGATGTCAGGTCATCCACGTAATGTCAGGCGTCCACGTATTGTTTATTATTGATCATGGCAAGTTATACATGCGTCCACGTAATGTTTGTTACTGATGATTTTTGTCATTGATGATGTCAAGTTATACATGTGTCCAGGTAATGTTTGTTATTGATTATAGCAAGTTACACATGTGCCCATGCAATGCTTATTATTGATCATGGCAAGTTATACATGTGTCCGTGTAATATTTGTTATTGATGATAGCAAGCTATACATGTGTCAACGTAATGTTTGT
Organism: Ctena decussata; assembly: GCA_963989385.1. Lineage (NCBI taxonomy): Eukaryota > Metazoa > Mollusca > Bivalvia > Lucinida > Lucinidae > Ctena > Ctena decussata. The sequence goes on along the minus strand of OZ022508.1, from coordinate 47,741,511 downwards.
AATTGATGATGGCAAGTTATACATAACAATATTGCCCGTTTTGCAGAAATGTCGGGCATTGTATTCATTTTTAAGTAATTTTGATTTCCATATTTGCAAAAGCTGTTTCTGTTTCAGAGAATTTTCCAACAACTTCAACCAGCGTGCCAACAGTTAGGTCAACCCCTCGCAAGACAACCACACAGGCACCGATAACTACAAAACCAAGGACAACAAATCTGCAAACATCTAGTAAAACCCGTAAAACATCTACTGTGAGGAAAACCAGTCAAGTCACAAGTGGAACCATTCCAAGTAACGTCACAAATTCAACTAAAGCAACCTTAGCGCCGATAATAAACCCTAATGTGCCTGTTAAGCAACCCAAAACAGTTCAGGAAGACACTTCATCAAATTTGATATACATCTTAGTGGGTGTTGGATTAGTGATCGCCGTGACTATTGTGGTAGGGGTGGGGGTATACTGTTGTAGAAGACCGAAAAGTGGCTTTACTATGGACTCCAATGGAGCTGTGAACCCACTTTACTCAGCCATGGCCAGCGACGAAGCCGCTATACATTTTGCACATGACCACGATGCAGAATTCATATAGTCCAGTAGGACAGGATTTGTAATGCAACCAGTTTATTTCGAGACATTTTCGAACGGTTCCAATTCAATAAGGGTGCATCTTTGATTAAGCCATCACGTTTTTGCTCAAGTTTTGCATTTGTTTTCTTCATTGTTTTAGAAATAGAATTCCTAGCTTCTTCGACAATTTCAGTCCGAAATGAGTTATTTTCACAAAGCATGATTCTTACATAGTAAGGTATAAAGCAAAGTTTTTTTTTTGAATTAATGGGAAGGCTCCAGTAACCTTGGCAACCATTTTTACAAACCTGGCCAGGAGCTTTTCCCTTGCCTTACAAGAATTCTATGGTCAGATAAAACTCTGGGACACTTGGTTGTATGCGCTATAAGGTATGCCCCGCAGTGATCATATTTTCTATATGCAAAACATATACAGTAACACATTATGAATAAAATCTCGCTCTTTATTGGCTGACCCTCGTAGAAACGCTGTACTAACCAAGAGGGAAAGGAGAAGACTTACGAAAGACGTTTTTTTGTCTCTAAATCGACAGATAATTGTTAACTCTGTTGAGCACGTCATGTAATAACAGGCCTTGAAAGATCTGCGACTGCCAAATCGACCAGACTGATGACGGTTTCCTTTGCTTGCCCATATAGAACTGTTCTTGTTTTGACAGCTGTTTTATGACCCAGTTCTGTCATAACCTAAGTGAGTTTGGTATTTCCTTTCTGCACTGATCACTGCTCAAAATATCTAAAGGAGTGCCTAAATATTTTTCCAAATACGACAGTTGAACGCATTCCAAGTTTGAGGGTCATATATACTTTCAGTCAAAAAAGCCTCAGAAATTTTGATTATTTTCCCAAACTTTTAAAGGGGACCGAGGTAACTCACTGCGCAAGTTTTAATCCCGTATTCATCTTGCCCATGTTCATAAACCGTTTTTTTTTTTAAAAAAAAGGGAATTTTGCTGATAATTGGATTTTTTCAGAACAGGCGAATAGCTTGATTTGTTCTGTGAAACCGAATTTCCAACAAGGTGACCCGTCTGAAAGTATCACTTTTAACTCAAGTTTATGAGATCTTATAGACTTTCAGAAAAACGCATAAATTTCAGAAAATTCGAAAGTTGCAAAATTCAGTCTAGTTTAAACATATTTTATTGCTCAAATAGTAGCAATGGGGTCAGGCTACAAGTTCTCACAACATTAGTTACAGCCCTCCCCCTACAATATTCAATACAACAGCAACATGGCTAACAACTAACAATTCAGTTACCGTTATCATTCCAAACATTGAGACAATTTATACTTTCAGCATATTCGGTTTGATGTACATTATGCAGAGAACAGTGAGGACTCAGATCAGACCGCTCCATTGGCAGCTGTCTGATCCAAGCCCACACCATCCCGCACAGAAAGCACTCGTCTCTGTATTTAGGACCATGACGGCAACTGCACATAAACAAAATAAGAAAAATAAATAACAGAGAAAGAAAGAGAAAAGGGAGAAAGAAAGAAATCAAGAAGACTAATAACTCGAGAACCACAGTGTCAGCAACAGCCCCAGTAAACCAAAGAATGTATGAGAAGAACAGCAGATTTAATTAAATCTGCCACTGTCTTTTATATACTGCTGAACAGTTGCAAAATTTGTTCCATTGAAGTGAGTATGGAATCAATTATATTGAAATTCTTGTTCTCACCACTTCTTCAAACTGTTGCAAAAGAGTGGGAAGATTTGTCCACTGGCGGACGAGTTTATGGGCCGTTTCTCTGGGTGTATATTATAGTTTTGTCTATGGGAAAAACAAGCTGCTCCTTTAAATATTTTGAGCAGTATTATTACACCCGATAAACAAGAATATTTGTCTCATCTCGTGGCTGGGCAATATGAATGTTTAAATCTAATGAATCATATTGATTCAGACAATATAAATGCTTATATTAATTGCCGTGGCAGAAATATTAAATGTTGTATTATCTTTAGACCATTTGACACCTCTTTTCTGGCAAAGAGCTATATACTTCGGTAGGTTGTTTTGTCTTAGTATGTATTTTTAAACAGTATACTACGAGCCTCTGAATCTGTTTTATAGGCGTTTTAACACCAGTTTTATAGGCAAAATTATATTATGACCGTCGCCTTGCAGCTAATCTTGAGTTCATATGCATAAGCGGCTATACCAAACTATAAAAAGCAGAAACAGAATATTAATTTTTTTTCCGTAAACAGGATAAAGAAAAATGAGGTTTCATATTCTTGCCGACCGCCGCGATTTGTGAATGGTGCCAGTATGCGTCATACTAGGAAACTTGTATATACTTTCACATGATGTGTGTATATAATATTTGTGTTCTGTGAGTTAACTGGTGTTGACTTTTTTGTTCTTAGACTGCAAAATGTGGCGACAAATTTGAAAAATTAATTCAAGTTTGATGTGCATTATACCAAAACCCTAGACAGGCGAGTTCTTGGTGAGAGAACCGGTTGCTGTACAGACTAATAGTTTTGGGCATCAGCAGATTCACTGACGTATTGGTAATTGCACTGACATCTTTTACTTTGTATGGATATACCTCAATAATACCAACTAAACTTCTTAATACTAATTTAGTGCAAATTGATTGGCCAATAGCGAGCATGAACTGGCGTTTTTACTTCGATAAACTCCCTGAGCCAGAAATCTGGAACTACTTGGAACTATTTTCATGGCGGCGATTTCTAAGGTACTGACAGTTTTGAGAAAAAGATGACCGAGTTGGAATTAAAAGAAATGATTTTTATTTTTGTGGATTTTATGGATGTGTAAACGGCGGCGAATCACTCACAAATCAATTCAGTTTGTGAGTGACTATTCAGTTTGTGAGTGATTTGCCGGCGTTTACACATCGATAAAATCCATAAAAATAAAATTCATTCCTATAATATTTTTCCACCATTTCGATTAACAGTTATGGTGGAGAAACATTGAGGTGTACCCATACAATGTAAAAGAAGCAAAGAAGAAGTTGCTCCTCTAAGTGTTACTTTTATACTCTCTGTTTGCTTCCCTGGACATGAAGAAGCCCTTTCAAAACGGGGTCAACATTTTAAAAAGGAAAGACATTATTCCTAAAGGAGCAAATTTTTGCTTTAAGAGTTGCCCCCTTGTAAGAAGGGAGGTATTGATGAAAACTGAAGAGTTACTTCCCCTGAAATGAAAGTGTACCAATTCACTTTATAGATGAGCCGCGACACGAGAAAACCAACAAAGTGGTTATGCGGCCAGTCCAAACTCAGATCAGCAAGGGCATCTGCCCAGACTAATCAGAGTCTTTGCTAAGCGCTTAAACGGTAGCTAAGGGTCTAAGCTACCTCCATGTGGATAGCGAAGACTCTGATCAGACTAGGCGGATGCCCAGGCTGATCTGAGTCCGCGCTGGGCGCACAACCACTTTGTTGGTTTTCACGTTCGCGGCCTATATTATGAGCCCTGCTGTGAAACTTGAGCCGGATTTTTCCGTATAATTAGAATTAAAAGATAAGACTCATCGTCTAAATAAAAGTAGTCCAGGGGCCGTATTTATAAAACGACTTAAGTCGTTCCTATGCGGTTGCTAAGGCTGAATTTCTATGAAGGAGATTCCCTAAAAATATGAAATTTGCTCTTTAGGAACAGTCTGTAAAAGACTGTTCCTCCAGAGCAAATTTCATAGTTGTAGAGAATCTCCTCCAGTGAAATTCAGCCTTAGCAACAGCATAGCAACCACTTAAGTCGTTCTATAAATACGGCCCCTGGCGAACACAATTTGCACATGCCTTAGGGCTAATGGGTTCATTTTGTTTTTCTGCCATTTTTAGAAATGGGAACAGCTTTTATGCTTTCCTCTTTGCCTCCGAACTTCTCATTAAAGAAAGAAATTGCACCTAGAGGAGCTAATTTTTATTCCTTTACATCTTCATCACATTTAAATGAAAGGCCAAAATAAAAATAACATGCAGATTTACATCCCTTGAAGTAAGTAAGGTTTGTTCACAACATGAGTCATGAAGAAATCGCCATCAATGTTTCAGTTTACCTGGAGAGATACCTCAGGTACAAATGGTATACATTATGTAAAATTGGAAATTTATATTTTAGAATAAATAAATGAATGAAATACTATCTTGTACTTTCCATTTCAGCCTTATATAATTGAGTGTTTTGCGACTGACATTCACGCACGCATCTTGCGAAGAAAGGTTTGTTGCATTATTAAGACGAAATCTGAATACCGTATTAATCCTAATAAACGCCCCTGCTCTTATAAATGCCCCCTGCCTCTTTTCCGAAAATAATTTCATATTAACTTGCATGAATTCCTGTTTGCTCCTCTGGACGAGGTGGCTCCTTAAAATGGCGTCTACTTTTAAAGGACAGAATTTGCTCCTTTAAGAGCAAATTCTTTTCTTTAAAAGTTGACCCTTACTGACAATGGAGGAAGAAATTGTAGAGCTTTTTCCTCTGAAAGTAAACCCATTCACCTAAGGACCTCTGACAGTATCAATGCATATTTGCCCATTTTTCGACAAATTACTGCACCTTCCTCGGGCAGCAAAAGTTTAAATATTTGGAATTAATATGTAGCCTTGTGTACTATAAAGACATTTTAACAGTGATTTTGAGAAATTATCATACCTCTAGACTAACATAGACCAATCTTATCAAGAGGGGTATGTGAATTTTTCAGTCTCTGAAAATAAGTCCATTTATTTGGTTTTCTAAGATATCGAAATCTTAATTGATAACTATGCTAAAACTGACATAAACACTACTGTTACTGATATTATGCAGTATTTTTTCAGTACTAAGGACTTTAGCCTATTTTTAGATATAAAGGATGTAAGTACCCCATCCACTTTTTCAGTTTTTCAGCTGTAGACTATCTTTTGGTTTAAACATATTTTATTCAAATTTTTCAATACATATATACATTGCAACAATATAAATAATAGGATTGGAACGAAAGCACAAGTACTTATAAAGTTCCTCTCCTTAACTATATCTAACATGCAAATATCATGGCGATAGCTTGACAAAATAAGTTAAACAAAATTTACATTTAAATATATATGTAATATCGTTTACAAAAACCAGTGATTAATATTGAAACCAAATGATATAGAAAAGTGTCCGGACAAGAAGGAAAAAAAAAAAGAAGACAGTGTAGAAAAGGGGCATAAAAAAGAAAAGAAAAGATACAATTTTACAAACTATGCAACCAAGGATGAGAGAGGGGGCGCAGAATCGCAGCGACAGTCGCATCAAGCACTCTGACTACCATTACTTACATAAGTACCAGCCGCTTGCCATAAGCTAAGAAAATATGCTATCAGAAGCGTTTTGAATCCAAAATAAATTTGTGGACCTTTTCAAATATAACTGTATTTGTTTCAAAAGAAAAAGAATCGTTTCCATATAAGAGAAGGGACAGCGAGGGAACCTGATACTGAGACACTGTATTTATGAGTTCGGTTCGTTGGACTTGGTAGTTTCTACAGTGAAAAAAGTAATGCTGGGCATTTTCAAGACTACCACACTGACATAAAGGGGAATCGGAAATGTTCCTTATGAAAAGATCTAAGTTTAGCGAACTGCAATTGGTTCTTAACCTAGTGTGTAATATTTGGGCTTTCCTATTACCTATGTAGAAATATTTCGGAATATGCGATTTGTCTTTGTTGAGAAAGCATTTAAAAGTGTTTACTGAATCAGATTGCTGCGCCTCTTCATGTACGTTGTTCCAGGCTCTGACAGTTGACGGTAGGAAAGAGTTATAGTAAAGAGTTGTCCTTGCATCTATTGTTTGAAGATCATTAGAATTTCTAAGATTATAGCGTGAAATATTACTGACAGACTGAGGTACCAAGGAAGATAGATATAAAGGAGCTAGATTATGTGTCATTTTGTAAAACAAGGTAAGTTTATGATTTAATCGTCTCTTTTCAAGTGAGTCCCACCCTATTTCCTTACACAAAGCACTGATGGAAACAAGTCTAGTGGCTCCAGTAGCTATTCTAGCCGCTTCATTCTGAATTTTGTCAAGTTCTTGCTTCTCATATTGCGAACAATTATCCCAAATGATATCCCCATATTCGATTAAAGGTCTAATAAATGCTGTGTAAATAATTTCTAGAGATTTCCTATCTAATTTGTATTTTAATTTTCTCATGATATTAACTCTAGCCCATGCTTTTGCTGTGATATAATTTATATGTTGGTGCCAAGTACAGTCGTTTGAAAAGTAGAGACCAAGATGTTTATGAGACTCAACTTCAGATATCTGCTGGTTTTGCATAAAGACAGGTGGATGAAAAGGTCTATTAAGTTTACGTGAGAAAAGTAAAGATTCGGTTTTGGAAGGGTTGAAAGTAACAAGCCATGTTGAAGCCCATTTTGAGATTTTACCCAGATCTGTGTTAATACAACCGGCTGCTGTGATAGGATCATCTACAATGATAAAGAGACTAGTATCATCAGCAAATAACCGAATATTTGAGCCAATATCATTTACAATATCATTGATATACAAAAGAAACAGAAGAGGGCCTAAGATTGATCCCTGGGGAACCCCAGCACGAATATAGGTCCAGTCAGAAACAGCGCCAGGGAGAATAACTCGTTGTTTTCGGTCAGAGAGATAGTCTGCGAACCAAGTGTTGACGTTTCCTGTGACACCAGCTGCTTGAAGCTTAGAAAGGAGACCAGCGTGCCATACACGATCGAATGCTTTGCTGATGTCACAGAAAACAGCCCGTACTTCTTTGCCTGAATCTAATGCTTGGCAAAAGGTATTGTAAAGAAATGTCAACTGGTTGACGGTTGAGTCTCCAGGAAGAAAGCCGGATTGTAGAGAAGAAAGTAAATTGTTGTCACGTAGGTGATTAAATAAATGTTTGAATACAAGCCTTTCGAGAACTTTATCTTCTGAGTTAAGCAATGAAATGGGTCGATAATTGGAAACATCAGACAGGCAACCTGTTTTAGGTACAGGGCAAACATTGGCTTCTTTATATGCAGAGGGAACAGTACCAAAGTGTAGTGACTGGTTGAAAAGAGAACAATAAGGTATTGAAACTTCTTTAGATAATTCACGAAGAACACGATTACTGAGGCCATCAGGACCAGAAGCTTTGGAAATAGGAAGAGTTTTAAGAACTGATTCGACTATCTTTTCCCCCCGTGCCTCAGCAAGCCACTCACATATAATGTGTATTATGATAGTACACACATACATGCAAAGTGGCTAGCTGAGGCACGGGGGGAAAAGTATCTTTAAAAAACTTTTCCTGTTTCCATTATGTTTAATTACAAAATTTGGCTTTTTCCGCCAAAAATTGAAGTCTATGTGCAAAATAATCAGAAATTAAATTCATGGCCAGTTAGGGGAAGTTGAGAGCAACAAATTTCAAGAGAAATTCTTGGGTATATCAAAAATTTAATTTTGACTATTTTTGTAGGCAAATTAACATTACAACCGTCAGAGGTCCTTACTGTTTATTTGAGGTATTTCGGCAGTGCCTGATGTACTACACCTTAGGCTCTCTCATAACGCCCCCGCCTTTTCGTAAAATGCAACGCTCCCGGAGCGTTTAATAGGATTAATATGGTATAAAGTTGTTAAAATCAGCTTGTGGTCATGATCGGACACGCTCTTCTAGGGCTACGACACAACAATAAAATAATTTATATGAGAATGTCTACGGTATACAAAGCATATCAGTGGGCATGTATTTTTGTCATTCCATCGTCCGATCGTTTGTTTGTCTGCTCGTCCATCCCGCCGTCTGTTCGTGAACTTGAAAGTCAACGTTTTGCGTTAGCCTATTTTTTTTTATGCAGATCTCTATTACCACAAGTTACAGCTTTTCATGTTTGCTTCATGGGTGAGCTGGGGCAAACTTGATGATACGAACAATCGCGTTATATACTCTGAGGGGACATATTGGGGTCAAGCCTCCTTAAGTAATTCAGATCTATGTCCACTGGCAGTTAGTATTGAAAGCTTCAGTATGTAAATATGCAGGTCTGTGTTGAAATTTTGTCATGTTGACAAAATTTCAGTACGCACCTGCGTATTTGCGTATAAGTAGGTACGCCCTTATGCTTGATATTTCTGTAGCATTACAGTCGATATACAGACTATCTAAGCGCAGGTTCCTGGACAGGGCCAGGGGTAAACAATTAGGAATTCGTTTGCATGAAAATATTGTGTTGAAACTTTCTTTTATTTTTCATATCTCTGTAGCCACGTCAGATTTTTTTCATATTTGGTATATGATCCCATTGCTAATGAATACATAAGCCCTTGGGATTGACTGTTATGACTCAGTTTGCGTAAAAGTTTTGCATTAAACCTCTTTGATTTCTCATATTTTAGCTTCTTTTCATATTTGGTTCAGCATTACCTTGGATATTTAATGTTTAAGCCCCTCGGTCAATAATTTTGGACGATTAACTTTTACCATGTAATCATAAATTTTACAATCACTCTAGCACGAGTGCGTGCACAACAAGAGACAGTTGGATTCTTCCAAGAAATATTGACTGTTGCAAAACAAAGAGACGTCGGAAACAAATTTACTATTTAACCAGTGGAATTTAACAATTGTTCATTGTATAAATGGTTTCAAGACCAATTCAGACAATGGCTAGCAATGGTAATGATTCCGACACTGAGTTGTTTTACTGAGCTGAACTTCTCAAAAAAAGGTGCTAAAACATGTCTGCAGCAGCTAATACCATAAAAATAAAAACCTAGATGAGCCGCGACACGACAAAACCAAGAAAGTGGTTGTGCGCCCAGCGCAGACTCAGATCAGCCAGGGCATCCGCCCAGTCTGATCAGGGTCTTCGCTGTCCGCATGGAGGTAACTTAGACTCTTAGCTACCCTTTAAGCTCTTAGTGAAGAATCTGATCAGACTTGTCGGATGCCAAGGCCGATCTGAGTCTGCGCTGGGCGCAAACCATGCTGTTGGGTTTTATCGTGTCGCGGCTCAAACATTACCGTAACTGTCCTAAACAGTTTTAAAATGAAGTAATTGGTCTTAAACATGCATATGGATTACAAACAGTGTGGACCCGGATCAGACCGCTCATTCAGGAGCAGAAAGAACACTCTGATCTGGGTCTGCCTTGTTTGCGTAGACCTAGCTGTTCCAATATTGAAGTTGTGCTGCACTCAATCCGGGAAGTCTAGTTAATGCCTTCATTTTGCGTCTATTTTGGGTCTATACATGATGTGTTGAAACGGCAAAGGTTCTGTTCAAATTGTGCGGATACGCAAGCTGGTTTTCCTAATCGCATATCAGTTACATGTAAGTACCTTTATCCGGTAATCATCCTTTTGTGTGTGGCAGCCCATAAGAATGCACGGCACAGCAAAAGGGCTCCAAAGGTTTCAAACTTATAATAAAATTATACTCAAAAGCAAAAATGACGCATATTTTTCTTTTTGGCGTTTTATGTGAAAATAAAAATCTGTTGAAATTGGCAAGACGGGGAAGCTATCATCACTGCATGGAGTACACTTGGACGCAAACATATAGAATTTTTTGTTTGTTTATTTATGCGTAACAAACGCGTAAAAATCAAGGGGTCAATCTCAAAATTCACAAACACTGATCAGTTAATTCAGTGTCTTGAACTGAGTTGTACCTGGCTCCAAAACTGATGTCCTCTTTATCTAGGACGCTACAATGTCTCAGAAACATCATCAAGAATTTTCAGCATTAGTTACTCGTTACAAACAAAGTTATGCCCCTTTAAGCTGAACCAGTAAAGTAAACAAGTTTTGCGACAGCGAAATAAAATTTTGTGGATTCTTCAGCAAACCGAATAGGAAAGGATTCAAATTCAGGTTAAATAAAAGGGTAAATGGTCACAATCAAATGGAGTATGCTAACAAAGGGTAGTAACTCTGCACTCCGTCCAATAATGCAACCACAGATTGATCTTTTGGATGCTGGATCCTTAAAATCACTGGGCTAAAAGGAATGAAAATCATACTGCATCTTTATCATAAAGAGCAGTCTACGGTAAGCGAATCGGGAGACAAGATTTTATCCAGGAAAACATTTTTATCGGCTTTTAAATTTCGGCTCTCTATCCTGAATTGAACAAATTACGTGCTCATTTCAAACCAAGATTTGTTATAAACGGGTCCTTTGTCCAAAGCCTTACTTATTTTGAATCCCAAATTACCAGATTTTTCTAATAATTTGATGATTCAGACAGTTTTCAAAAACTTTGGAAAACTTTGGAAAATGCAGATTTTTGCGTGTGCGATTTAACTGTATAAGAATCATTTTATTTTGCTAAGTTCAGGTGCAGCAAATTTGTATTGATAATTTATATTTTGCCACTGTGAGCCAGAAGTTCGTAACTTTTGCCTTTTTGATAAAAATCTTCATATTTTTTTTCGAAGAATTGCACTATGACAAGAAAATGCTACAAAACTTATTGTCACGTATAGGCAAATCCCAGCACTAAGTTAAACGTAAAATATCAGTACATTTAATGAGGCAAAACAAGACACTAAAAATATGCGTTTCTTTTGCTGTTGAGTATATAACTTTCCAACCATTCAAGGTACATAATTATAAACCGTTTTAAGCATTAGATTATATTTTAAAGGGGGCTTAGACAGAATTTTATAAAATCACATTCCTTACATGTGCTTGGGATGTAAATAGCAGGCCCGTCGCCGTGTAGTGAAAACTGGTCCGGCGGGGGATATCAGCGAGTGCCGAAGGCACGAGGGGGGAGAGCACGAGAGGGGGATTTCCCCCTCTCGTAAGGGGGGTTCGGGGGACCTCCCCCGAGAATTTTTTTTGATTTATGGGCGTCTCTATGTGCGTTTTAGATGCATTTTTGGATACGTTTGTGGCCAAATTTAAGTCGTTTTGGTCACCAAGTTTTGCTAGTTAAATACGAAAAAGAACAAACGTAAGACTCAAGACGATCTTTGACAACTATTTCGACCCCTCAGCGAGTCTCATCAGGCGCTGGCATCAATGTCTGCGTTCAAGCAAAATTAAGCCTGATACAGATATAATCCCCACTATATTTTTTTTTTATTATTTGTTATTGGCCTACTGTCAACCCACGACGGCTGAAAACTTCTATACTCCGGCTTTTTTACACCAAATGTACGTTTTGGGAACCGAAAAGTCTTGGGCTGATTTGGAACAGGTGGCACTTGTATATCAATAATGGAATAACAACATTGACATGGAACTTTCGGTACAGTCTCAGGACTTAGAATCCTCATACATGTACATTCAAAATGTTTTATATACTTTGGCGCCCGAAATGTTCTTTGATTTAGAATAATTAGAAAAATACGTTGAGGGATTAAAACTTTCTTCTGTTGCGTCGAGAAAAAACATGCCGCTGTAATTTGTTTTCATACCATTGTTGATATACAAAAATCAAAACGAAGAAGTTCTTTAATACATTCTGGATTAAAGAGTTTATCATGTCTTTGATAAATCGTCCACTGAAAATAATCCTTTAACGATTATGAAATTAATCAAGCAGGTGTCATTATAATAACTGCATTCTTTTGCACGGTGTGTGACAGCATGTTTTCACACCTTGGCCAGGTTTATTGATGACACGAGCAACGAGCGTCATTGATAATTTCATCGATAAATTGCGGCACTTTTGATGATGCGCTTCACTAAAATCACAGGTAAGCACGAAAGAAAAATCGGCTGAAAAGAAAAAAGTGGTACGGCAGATAGCATACTTGGCCCAAAAAAGTGGTCCGGCGCTCGCCGGACCTGCCGGACCGGCGACGACGGCCTTGAATAGTCTGTGATGATAAATAACGTCTTGACTATATGCCGACCTAAATGCAGCCACTCTCAGGTTTCCAAAAATGTTTTCATACTGAAGTTGGTCAAGATAATTAAGTTTGAATTTTAAATAATTTGCAGAAAATTACATACTCGTAAATGATGTTAATCGCTGAAGACCAAACCACTGATAATACCGCCAAAAGTCGACCATTGCTCAAAACACAAAGTATTTTCAGAAACTAGAAGTTTCCAGCTTTTCATGTGTACAAACCACAATGCCATAACAACGGTAAGGTCATTTCGACAAGCACATGCAGTATTATGCAGATTGCAATATCCTTTATTCTGAACAAAACGATATCAGTATCGTCCTTGTATCTCTTGTTAGTTCAAAGTAGTATAAAATAACCCTCTTTAGGGCCTTTGTGGTGCGTTGCTCATCAAATTTAAAATACATACATTTCTATTTTCTGAAAAGAAATGAAATGCGCAATTGTCTTTTGTAAAACCAAATACGTACTACAAGGAAATCTTCTCAGAATAGGGAACACACCTTTTCCAACTAATATGCTGTACCATTCTAATCTTTAAATGTGGCCAATTACATCACGTAGGCAATGAACAGAAATCAAATTTCCCAACTCAATCAAGTTGTAGACCAATTTCAAATATAAAGTAAAATGTATCACAAAACAAAAGTTTGTTATACTTTGCTTTTTGTTATTCTTTTAGATGAAAGTTTTTAAAGAAACATAGGTCAGTTTTTTGCTACCCTCAGATCCAAGTAACTAACCAAGTGTCAGTTTATTTACATACATCTGAAGATTAATCGAGTTATTACACCGCTGTAATTCCACACGTGGTCTAGTGCCGATTCTTGAGCATTATGCCTCTCACCACCGTCGGTTCGAGACTCGCTCGGATTACAAGTAAGAAAACCAAGTTCTGCTTGTGGAGAGCCAAGTGTCTGTTCTTCGAGAACTCCGATTTTCAACCACCTCGCTTGAAGCCTTCGTTGCTATATCAGTAGTAAAAATCATGAAATATAATTATTATCTTGAGGTATTTCTGCAAGCCTCTCACTACAGTTTCGTACTTGTAATTAACCGTGGATAATCAACTTTAAAAAAAAATAAAACATCCTTGAGTTTCACATAAACGGCTTAAAAAATTGTGCTTTTTTAGTTAAAATGACCTACATTCGATATCATGAACTTGGACAAAATGGTAAAAATTCAATGTATAGTCGTGGGGCCAAATTGATTATCCCGCTTTTGTTTACACTGCATCGCTCGACGGAAAATCAGAAAGTTAATTGTATTTTGGTGCACTTTGTCACGTTTCAAAAACATGTTCACCCTATTTTTCCATTTATATGACTCAGTATAATATGGACATCAACCCGCATATTTTCACCAAACGTGACGATTGAACCGTTTTTCATCATGATATGTGTTTATAATTTACCACTGATAGGTTTATGGAGACTTTAACGGTAGGCTCGATGTAGGTGAAATACTAGTGAAAGGACCGTAAAACCCTATTAAAACAGAATAATAACAGATTGAAGATTTTTCATCCATTCAGTGTAATAAGACTGAACAACTAACATCTGTCTAAATGTCCTAAATAAACAGAGTATAATAAATTTACTACAACGTAAATGACATTAATAACCACGTTTGCATGTAATCATGCCATGAATTTATTATATACATTGATATCATGACCAAGATACGAAACATTCCTTCATGGTCTGGATTGATACAGAAAAATCTGGATTCAAACGATTTAATAAGAAAATGAAATTAACACGCACAATAAGTGCGTGTTAATTTCGTCTTCTTATTAAATCGTTCTTATTGTTTTTGAAATTTGCTTTCATTTTATCTCTGTTCTCTTTTGTTATTTTCGCAACGCTGTATCTTCAGCCATATGATGAGATCTCTTTGCTATTATGCGTTGCCGTGATATGAAAAGAATAATCCTATGCCAGCCCTCGGACCGGCATTCGTTTAACTATACGAGGCCATTACGGTGAACATCTGTGCTTACTATTACTATGTGTCTTTGATTGTTCAAGCTGATCTCATTGATACTCCTCGTCGTCATGATATTCATACTGAATATTGTTAAAATTCTCATTTGAAGAAGATTTTGTTATTGGTTTTAGTTCATCCTCATATCTGCTGGTATAAAATTTTCGTCTCCTCACACATACCCATGCAACAACCCCAATAATAATTAATCCGGCTACTATGCCCACCCCTAAGCCTATCATCAAAGGTCTTAAAGTTTCATCAGCAGGATGTTGTGAGCGCGGTTGAGCTACAACAACCGGCTCAGTATCATTGCTTTCAACTGTAGTAACTTTACTTTCTGTTGATACAGTTTTGTTTACTTTTACAGATGTAGTAGAAATTTTCGGTGACACAGTTTTGTTCAAAATTGCCTCAGTCGTACTGGATTTTTGCGTATTAGTGGTTGTTGAAGTAACTGTAATTGTTGGTGTTTCTGATGATGACTTTACAGTTGTTGATGAAGTCGTCTTCAGTTCTGTGTGTGTTGACAGCGATACTAATGTTGATTTCAATGTGGTACCCGCAGTTGACAGAGACGTGGTTTCCCTAGTTGATGTTTCAGTCGATGCTGGAGTGGTTCTAGCTGTTGTACTTGAAACTTTTGATGAATTTGTTGTTGGTAGTCTGGATGTGGTTGATGATGTTTTGGTTTGAACGCCACCTAAAACAATATTACTCATATCAGCTGTGGCATACAACAAAATGCTTATATTATTTGCAAACAGCAAGACGCTAATCAGTTTGAATTATCACATAGTCTAGGGATGGGTTTTATAATTGCGCCAGTAAAATTCTTAGATGCCATAGTGTGTGCGACGAGCAAAGTGATTATGCCTTTACAAAAGTAATGAGTACACTTGTGGTGTCGTCGTGTGGCAGCGTACTTTTTAATCAGTACAAACGAAATTTATTATTAATAATTTTGAAAGTATGCTAGTTTGATAAACAACCAAAGTAACAATTAAAAAAAAAACACCACACACACATAAAACAAAAAAAAACAAACAAACAAAAAACCTACAAAAAACATGTGCAAAGCTTTACTATATGAATTTTCTTGCACTTTGTGAGAAAAAGTCATTAATATTTATATTGATGGAAACGTGTTACTAATATGCGTACATGTATAATACACGATCTTAAAACAAAATACAACGTGCAAAAACGAAAAAAAAATTGCAAGAAACCAAAACAACCGATCCTACATCTGCCATAACATTACATGTCATCTTACTTGATGTTGTTGAAGTCTTCACTATTGATGTCGATGTCAATCTTTCGGTCGTTGTTGTAGATGAAGGCACACGAAAAGTTGTCGATTTAACCGTCTGAACTGTTGAAGTTGTTGGTGTTGACGTTGTACTTGGTTTTGGTGTGGAAGTGGATTGAGAAGACGCTGGAGTTAAGGTTGAAGTTGCCGCAGTTGATGATGTTACTGGACGCTGGGTCGTTCTGGTTGATGATGATTTTCTAACAGTTGTTGTCTCCAAAGGCACAGAAATTGTAGTGGTTATCTTATCTGGAAAAGTTTAGTAAAATCCTATAAGATTAGAGTGTGGAAAACTGGCGACATTTACTAAATGACAAAAATAATATGAGCCGCGACACGAGAAAACCAACAAAGGGGTTGTGCGCCCAGCGAAGACTCAGATCAGCCTGGGCCTCCGCCCAGTCTGATCAGAGTCTTCGCTGTCCGCATGGAGGTAGCTTAGACCCTTAGCTACCCTTTGAGCACTTGAAAAAGAGTCTGGTGAAACTGGGCGGCTGTCCAGGCTGATCTGCGTCTTCGCTGGGCGCACAACCACATTGTTGGTTTTCTCGTGTCGCAGCTCATATATATAAAAAAACATAAGTGAGTTCCTTGAAGAGTAATTAAAACATTTATAAGAAAGAAGGTGAATCAGACTACGTAGTTTCGGCTTATAAAGCCTCGCCTATGACCCTGTAATAGACTGACAACGAAAGCAAGGGAATATATACACATTTTGTAAGTTTCAAAACATTTTGTAAATTTTACACAGTAATTTCAAAAAACTAGTTTACATCACAAAGGGGTCCAAAATGATAAAAAAATCTGTCTGTCTAGAATATGAGTCTCAACGAATTATTATTTCCGATTTTTCAGAATATTCCCGCTGATCTCAAAGGCCTCAAAAGTAAATATATAAACTGCACTATGGTTACGGGGAGACGTTTTACGGCCGCGACACGGCACAGTGTTGCGGCACACAACCAACTGCAGCGATTGTAAATAAAAATCATAAATGATATCCTCCAAGAGCCTTATTTTGATGAAAAGGAATAAATCAAAATTCGTAATATAGTGTTATTTTATATTGATATGCTTTCAATAGAAATGATTCTTGAGCAAATAAGCACCTTCGCAAACGCTTTCCCCTCGCATGTTACTAACGTTGTTTGTTCAGCCAAAGAGCTATATATGTCCCGTTGCTCAGTGACAGAATCATGCAAATTACTTTTTCTTTTGGCTCATACTGATATGTTACTCAGAACACGGATCGAACAGTTTTACAGGATTTCGAAGATGTTAAATTATAATAAATTCAATTTGGTTTAAATACAACAATAAATCATTTTTCTACAATTATGATCAATAGTGCGCATTAACACTAAGTAAACGGTCATATTCGGCATATAATAGTTATTTAAGGTCAGTCGCTCATAGCAATGGATGTAACTGCTATTTACTTACAGCTAGTTGAAAATTAGGTAGACTCTGGCTTAAATATTGTGTAACAGTTTTGGCCGGTTACAGTTAGCCCATACTTCATAGCGATAAGAGCGACAGTTGGTTCCCTCATGTATATACCACTTCTTTCATATATACTGGATCTCTTATTTGTATCAAGTTCTCTAACTTATATCCTACTAATTTACTTATACCCTGCCATCTTATTTTCTCTCATCAGTATCCGATTCTTACTCCTTCCGTTTCTGACAAATTCCACAGACTACATCTTACGCCCCGAGCTGACTGGAATCTTACTTCGTCTAAATCAACATAATGAAGTGAACATTTTGCGTCGCTGCAAATTTCTGTTCTTATAGTGATGGTACATGTAATATGACATTCATTATTATTATATTAAACCACCTCATTCTAGAGATGATGGTTTCTTTCATGTCAAAGTGTTAAGGAAAAATATGTATAAACTTTTCATTTTCCGTGTGTAGAATTCAATTTTGTGTATGAAGATTTTTTTTATTATTATTTTGTAAAACAACTGCTACCCCAAAACCTATTATTCAGACCGAAAAACATGACAATCTAGGACTAAAAATCGCAACCAGGCATAATAAAAGGCACAGCGATATGATATGGGTATATTTGGGAGACTTGAGATATTGTGTAGAAATAAGAATTGTATACAGATAGGAGATAAAAAAAATTATATACAGATTAGAGACAAGAATCGGATATAATTCATATTATTGAAATTGAGTTCAGATACAATATAAGAATCGGGTAGTAGGATTAAACAGAGAGTCTCTTTGAGATATAAGACCAATGATTATAATTTTGAACATAAGATAATTGATATATACCGATAGTGTCATTTTAACGTTTATAATTTCACATGCGTCAGAACAATTATAAATTTGTAATTTCAGTCTGAGTGTAAATGCGGCTTTCATTCATTCTGGAACATCATGGTCATAATAATTAATTTGTCCGGTCGGTCATTTCGTTGTAGACTACCGTATAGTGGGGGGGGGGGGGGGGGGGGGGGATACGGATGTAAACTTTTGCGGTTTTCACCTTAAAAGGATACGGAAATATTCTGCGGTTTTAATTTTTGCGGAATTCAAATACCCGGTAACTCTTAAAATCATAAAAATATATCCATAAAAAAGACCAAGAGCGACTAAGAATAAGTGACAAACGTTTGAAATAGCTGTCATGTAAAAGTCATCATTCAGTTGGTGGAATATGTACAATAGCAAGAAACAAAATAGTGGATAAGTTAGTTTTATAACTGTTGTGGCAAAATTAACCATTCAAGCAGATACATTGAATATGTGCAGTTAGACGGAGGTCTTAGTTGCTTTAAACGGTATTTGGCCACACCAGAAATATCAAACGGAATGAGTAATCTTGAACTCCAGAGTCAGTCCCCTTAATATATTTAAAATCAGTTTTGTTACTCACTCGCACATGCAAGACCTCAACTTATTTTCAATTGCACAAGAGAGAGAGAGAGAGAGAGAGAGAGAGAGAGAGAGAGAGAGAGAGAGAGAGAAGACAAACACAAACAGATATATCAAAAAGTAATATACGAACATGTACAGAGGGTGGACAAAAGTGTTCGTTAAATCGTGACGTTGCCGTTAACTTCAGTGCATTTCCACTTTTGCTGAAAAATTAATTATATGAGAAGTATAAAATATACCATCATAAAAATTATACTGATGTGTAGATAAATGATTAATGCAAAATACCAAATAATTTTGTACATTTATGATCTCTAGTTGCAGAGTTGTGATTATTTAAAGATCGCGTATATTTTTAGAAAACCCTGTTTTCATTGACGTCAATGGTGACGTTAGCACCGCAAGAAAATACCTAAATGAGGTTCAAGTCGTGCCAAATAGAAACTATAGATACCAGGAAAGCAAGAAATTTAATAATATTTTACAAATAATTTAGCTAGACATTGGTGCAATTTTCATGTAAATATCTTTTATACTTTTCTCACAATATTTTTTGCGCTAAAAGAAAAAAATGCATTAAAGTCAATGGTAACGTCACGATTTAACGAACACTTCTGTCCACCCTCTGTAGATGCGGTATAAAAATATACGAAGAAGAAAAAGTATCTGCATACAGGTTACACAACAAATGAAAACAGGAATACTAGTTAACTCTTCAGATTTTTAATTTTACGTAAACGCAAGTGTCAGTGTAGATGCAGCATTATGTTTTTGCAATGATATGTGATTTCGTTGATATGCTTTTTAACCACTGTATTCAATGTCATTAAATACTTTTTATTACGAAAAGTCGGACGCCTATTGAGAACTTGTTTATCACGATAATGTCATTTGCAATTCAGCAAAAACTGATTTATATTCAGATGAAGGTAGTAATAATTCAAAGAGCAGGCAACACAAGTGAAGTCAAAAGACTGCACATGAAAATGGTAGTTCAATAAATATCCGAAATGATATAATAATGAATGGTTCAGAGCACCTTTACAAGGGAATGCGCATGCCGTTCTTACCAGTAGGGGTTGATGAAGTTGTCATCGAAGATGAACCTAGAGATGTACTTATTGGTATTGATGATTTTGATCTCGTTGAGGAAGTTCCTGTTGACGTTGTAACTGATGACGCTGCTACTGATGCGCTTGAATTTGCTATTGCTAATGTTGAGGGAGATTTCAGTGGAGTGCTCTTGGTTGAATACTTACTTGTAGTTGTCGCTGATACTGCTGATGTCAGGTTACCTGAGACGGAAGGTACTGGTACTGTTGTAGTTTCTTTTGGTGAAGATTTAGAAGGTGTAGAAGCTGAAACTGTTGAGCTGGGGCTAATTATAGGTGTTGTTGTCAATAAAGATGTAGTACCAGTGGACGATGTACCAGCTGAAGATGGCACTTTAGCGGATGTTGATGTAGTAGCTGATCGTGGCAAGCCTGTAGGTTGTGATGTTGATAGTGTGGCTGATGTAACTGTAGATGATATTGTAGATGTTGCAGTAGATGATGGTGTTGTTGTTGGTGCTGTTGTCGTAGTTGTGGATGTTGTTATACCTAAAATGAAGCAAAGCTAATATACAATTATTGACTATTGAGGCAATGGGCATGATGTGATGTCAACCAGAGAATACCAATACTGACCGACGCGACAGCGGAAATCAATATTGGTATTTTCTGGTTGACATCACATCTTGGCTAATGACTCGATATCGAACAATTGTTTTATCAAATAATGCACAAACTCTCGTATTGCCTATCTGGGCAATGGAATTTTGCAATAAGATATTGCGATACTTCAAAATGCGCGTGGACGTTGCTGCCCCTCTGCTAATTTATAGGACGTCAGTAACGTTTACATAGTCTGACTGCATGAAAGTTTAACCTACCAGTTCCTTTTAATTGCCTTTCTACACAACTACATGTAATGCTAAACTAACACCACTCTCACTCCGTTTTAATTATTTTGCAAGCATGCTTATTAAGAAAACTTCTTTCCCATTGATTATATAAAACTGGTATGCAAAACCAGGGCTGGTGATAATGGTATAAAGAAATCGCAGAAAACACTAATAAAGAGAGAAGAAATGACTAAATAAATGTACATGTGGTTAAAAAAGATTCTATAGGGAAGTCCAGTTGGCACTGCGTAATATTTGGTATACAGTTATAAAAAAACTATAATGAAGTCAAATAAAAGAGTTATACCTGAGCAGTTGTACAATTTGACGTCATCTATGGCGATGTCACTTATGTAACTCAATTTACGTGTAGTTACTATAACTATCTGAAAAAGGAATTAAATATGATTTTCCAAAATGGCCAAGGTATGATTCTGCTGCTACCTTCTACAATATTCAAAATGCTGTCAGTCACAAACAAATAATTACTTTCCACGGATCCATGACATTTCGTCTAAATGTCATTTCGTCTAAAGCTAATTCATCTAAAAGACGTTTCGTCGGAAAGCCATTTCGTCTAATGACAATGTCGTCTAAAAATCATTTTGTCTAAATGCCATTTCGTCTAACAGACATTTCCTCGAATACGACATTTCGTCTAAATATCGTCTAAAATGTCTAAAAACGTCTAAAATTCGTCTAAAATATATTTTATAAGGCAAATATTTTTGGAACACCAGGTTTAGTCAAACATCAATTCAAAGCCACTGAAATGTCTGAAATTTCAAATAGTTTAGTAGCTCAATTTATAGCCAATCCAACGCAGGTAATCAAGGTGGTCTCTGTCGTGATAGCTCTCGCAGACACGCTTGATCAAAGGGCAATAAATGGATATAACAACAACAATGGCGAAAAGTGCTTTGAAGGAAGCCATTTCAAGTCATGTGTGACATTGCGTCTAAAAAATCTTAAACTATTTTTCGACCAAATGTCGCACCCGGCCGATTTTTTAGACGAATTGTCCATTAGAGAAATTTTTCATTCGACGAAATGTCTATTAGACGAAATGTCATTTAGACGAAATGTCATTTAGACGAAATGGTCGTTAAACGAAATGGCCTTTAGACGAAATGACATTTAGACGAAATGGGTTTAGATGAAATGTCGTGCACCGACTTTTCGCTATGTCTAAAATTGAAATTGAAATATTATTTGTGTGACCAAATTTCTTAGAACCTTAAAAATGCTACCTATACTCACCTTATAATAAGTATAAACCCGTGAAAGTTTAGTTTCAACTCTGACACTTTTGTTCTTGTCTACTATCTCAATAGCGGCAACTCTTAAAAGAATAATTTGCTCTCATATGAACAGCTTTTTAGAGTAGAGTCCGTTTTGGAAGGGCTTGTTTGTCCAGAAAAGCAAACAGGAAGTCGCAAAGATTGTTCCCTGTGTATAAATGACGGAAAATATGGAGATGTACCCATACACTTTCAAGTTTTTTTTTTATCAAAATATACTGAACCCGTAACGAAACTCCACAAAGTAATTATAGAAAAGTAGACACTACATGTACCAACACTTTCCGTAATGGCGCTAAAATTAAATGTTACAAAAACACGGATTGTTTAAACGGTCACATTTCTAAATGCAGAAGTTTTGTAAACCACGATTTACATGCAGTTGTGTATCCCTTTATCAGGAAAAAAATGTTACTGGGTTGTCTTTTGCTCTTGAAAACAATGCAACCGAAGTTACCTATTAAGGAAGCGTAAACAGGCATATTATTTTTACATACTATTAGGCTTTTCTGCTGAACACCCTTACTCTGATTTGTTCGACTAGGAAATGAAAATCTTTGTATTAGTGTCAATACTATGTTGAAATATACAGCCTAAATTACTCACAAGAGAAACTGCAGGAAAAAGCCATAAACGATGTCTTTATCGGTTTTCAAAAATTACTCTTTGTTTCATGCAAACGGGGATAAGTTGAAAAGTGACCGATTTCAAAACGACGACTTTTAGTAAATAAACGAAAACATTCAAACGAATTTAGCGGTTATACTCCGATAAATCCCTTGAACCGGAAATCGGGAACGTCTTGGACTATTTTCTTTGCGGCAGTTTCTAAAATACTCGGTTTAGCTGGCACTTTTAATAAGATAAAAATGACCGGGTTGGAATTTTAAGAAATAAATTTTATTTTTGTGGATTTTATGGATGTGTAAACGCCGCCGAATCACTCACAAACTTAACATAAAGCCAAAAACTATAATAAAGTTTGACTGTGTCTTATGACCCTACCTGATACGGTTCATCCCTTTTATCGATGTAGATATCACCCCTTTTCCACACATCACCTTGGTTGCCACCTTTTACAAACAGGGGCTGAAGATCTTCTATAAACTCAGAATCTCCTCGCACATATACCTCTAGGGTACCAACATCTATCGGATGTAAAAAGTCAAGTACATGTAGTATAATATAACACGGGACAAACCAAGTATGAGATCTAATTAGGTAAATTTCGAAATAATTTTCTTTACCCGTAAATTATTGCTGATTAGCATATGTTGCTGGAGGACAGATCAGGAAATATCAGCAATATTTACCAGTAAGGAAAAATTATTTTGATTCTAACACAATATAGAAGGAAAACGAAAGGACATTGCGACGTTTTCCAAAGGACGTTTTGAGGCGGACGTCGACAGGGGTACATACTTTAATTGGACTTCACCAAGGCGCAAAACTTGTACGCTGCGACATTAGGAACGTGATAAATCAAAAATTTTCAGACGATGCATTTGCCTATACGCTCAGTGGGGAGAACAGTTAACGTCATGATAGAATGGATATGTTTTGTTCTCGCCATTTTTACAAGGGAATATTTTTATGACCTACTCACTGTGTCCATTCGTGTACGCCTATAAATGCGAGTTGGAGCAGTGTACGCCGAGTTAGAAGAAAACAAGTCTTGGAAATGAAATCAGGGCTTAAAAGTAAGTTAATTTATCAGGGCTTTCCATCATCTAAAAGTAATAAACTAGTATGAGTGTATCTGTAACTGAATAAGCTTTCAGACTGATATAGTTTCACGTGAATGCAATGTTCAATTTACAGAATATTTAATCAAACAAGTACATCCTTTCAAGTGAGAGTGCCTTTACGGAAAAAAGAAGTCAGTATTTATTTTCAAATACATGTATCTTTTGATTGAAAGGTCCCTTATTAGTTAGGCAGGTATATATTGAAGCTATTGTAATAGATAAATCGGTCGAAACCTGTCCGTTTTGAATATAGAAATCATTTGTAGGCAGGCTGTAATGGTTTGAAGTGCACGCCGAGTTGCAAATACATAGTTAACGAAAATACGGCGAGTTGGAGAACCCATGTACGCCGAGTTTAAGCTTTTTTGTCAATAAAGGTGTACGCCTAGTTGGAGTAACGTACTGCTCTGTGCGAGTTTTTGAAGAAGAAAATGACACAATTTAGTTGCAGCTGTCTGGCTGAGCATTTATTGACATTGCTTTGTACTGATAGTGTCAAAAATACCAAAGTCAGTCAGTTGTTGTTGGCTGTCCGATTGCTTGTATGAAAAATCATTCTGTTAGTAAATTCAACAGAATGACTGAGAATAATGTAAATATTTAAGGATCCACATTTTGTTTGTCTTTCAGTTATGAAGTTATGATGAGTTTGCCTGCCAATGTTAATACTGTTCATTCAGAACAAATGTTTTCCGAGAGCTATATTAGATCACTGTTGCTAATACATGTACCATTCGACGGATGAACTTTCCGTTCGAAGATTCACTTTATCTGTTGACAGTGGGAAAAGTATATTCCAATCTTTACATTTTAAACACAGTTATCTAACAGTTTGTACATAATACTCTCCCTTATATTTTACTCCTCCGCCCGTTTTACGCAGAACGGTGTATCCGTAGCAACCCAGGTAGCTTAGAAAGCTATGCGCTGACCTGCTGAGCTAGACCTCCCTGGTTCAATGCAGGGTTCAACTTCACACAGCTTTTCTTCATTATCATCATCCCATGGTCCTGATACGATTAATACTATTAAAAATGACGTAAGGTCGTAAGTCACCCTACCATCACTCCATCTGTGTCCGTATATAGAGGCATGTAAATCAACATGTGCCATATTACAGTATGAACAACAGCGCAGACTTAGCGCAACTTGTGTATTTATGTAGTACGTTCAGAGTCTGATCCCTTTACAGCTGTAAATACAAACTGTATTTTAATTGCAAAGTAATGATTCTG
Organism: Ctena decussata; assembly: GCA_963989385.1. Classification (NCBI taxonomy): domain Eukaryota; kingdom Metazoa; phylum Mollusca; class Bivalvia; order Lucinida; family Lucinidae; genus Ctena; species Ctena decussata. Next base: position 47,716,626 of record OZ022508.1, on the reverse strand, counting down.
ATTTTCTTGCTGCTTAGCGTATGTCAATAGCTTAATGCAACTGGACTTTAAGGCGTCTGGTTACACTGTTTTTTCGTCATTTTAATACATGTATAGGGAAGTTACTTTCGCGACTTCCTGTTTGTAATCCCAGATCAGGAAGCATTTCTAAACTGTGCTCTACTCTTAAAGGAAAGAAAAAAATGCTACGATCGGAGCAAATTCTTTCTTTTAAAAGTTGACCCATGTTGATAATGGAGGCAGTCTTGCCTCCCCTGAAAGTGTACCATACGGTGATTGTATTTATCATTGTACAAAGGGAAACAACTGTTGTTACTTCCTCATAAAAAAAACTTCCAAAATGGGACTCTTCTCTTAAAGGAAGTACTATGCTGCTTGGGCAGCAATTCTTCTTTTCAAGAATTTAGAAGGACGGAAAGAATGAAAATGACAGGTTTGCTTCCACTGAAAGTGTATTCATTCACCAAAGCAAAGTATCTTTTTCTAAAGAAAATGAAAGTTACTGTTATGCTAAGGAAAAGGAGTATGATTTGTTGACCCTGTCGTAAGACTCTTTTCTGGTTGAAATAGCTTTGAAATCTGTCTTCATCGCTCTTTATAGGCAGACACATTACTCTGTACGCTTCTCTAAATCAGATGGCTGGATACATGTACGCGAATAGTTACACATTTACTTTGATTTACTCCAGGTCTGGCCACTCTGGTCTCTCAATTCTTCAAAAGCAACGCTAGAAAAAAATCTAGTTGCCTTTCCCTGTTATTTTCGTGTCCGTCCAAACTTTCGTATCTCCGTATATTTTCGTAGAAAGTAATTGTCCGTACGTCTGCACAGAAGATACATACATGTATGTTAACGGGGAGGCTCGGAGATAGAATTATGTTGCAGGCATGTGGAGTGGTGTTAACATTGTGTGCGAATATACATGCGCAGAAAGGCAAAGCCCTTAAAGTAGAGACTGCATCCGCTTAAAGTTTGCGCTTCTTACTGGGCTCGAAGGAGTGATCACGTTGTTTGTTTTACTATGCCCGTTCTTCTTGTTTTAAGGAGACCACAGCTCCTGGTTACAAAACCATATCAGGAACATTGACTCAGTGTGTGTTTGTGTGTTTTTGCGTGCACATGTACAGTTTTGCCGGTTTTTATCAGGCGGGCGCTACCACCGACGTTCATTGACGAGCTGTAATCACCAACTGCGACTCTGATGCCACTTATTTCAGCTCAGAACACACTGGCTCTGGCTGTGCATTTTCTGGTCTATTGGAAAAATGGATCGGACATGTACCGTCCGTTGGAGTTGAACCTGCGACAATTTGTATGAAAGGCGAAGATTATCCACTAGAAAAAGGCGCTCCACAGGGTGGGGCGGCAGAAGTCTGGGTGCTAAGGTGTTAGATACCGATATTTTCATTGAGTTGTGTCAAAAGGGACTGCAGCTTATAACATACTTATCAGCCTGTGCGTACAGTTAAGGGCATAAAGCTTTAAACCATGGGCACACTGCTTTTGCACTATGTGATACGCAACCTTTTTACTCACAGCTCAGTCAGCGTTAATGGTTGGTGCTTGCTAGTTTTAGCTAGGATGCTTCGAAATTTTCTTCAGGAACAGTTTTTTTTCCTTTCGTCTTTTCGTAGTATCTCTGCACTTAAACGCAAAATGTAGTTTCATAACTGACTCTGACTATCAGTGGAAGAGATAAAGGATTTCCTTTCAACAAAAACAAAATTTGTTATTTTTATGTCTGGTCTGTATCAAATAAGGCTCATAAATACAGAGCATGGTACATGTTTGGTCATTAGTCTTTGAGCCTGACGTTTATGTACTCCAACTCGCGGTACACCCTTATATCAATAATGATTAAACTCGGCGTGCACAGGTCCTGCAACTCGGCGTGCGGTTGTAGATGATGTAAAAGACGAAAACTGTCAAAAAGAGAGGGACGTAAACCTTAGTAAGCTGTTAAAATACATGGCAATCACTCACCTCTCGTTCGCGAGCATTCTCTGAAGGTGTTCGAACTCGGCGTGCACTGCTCCAACTCGCATTTACAGGCGTACACGAATGGACACAGTGCTACTGGTTTACGTGGACAAAAAAAACAAAAACAAAAAACAACAACAACAACAACAACAACAAAAAACACCCTTCCAAAATCGGATATACTGACAAAGAGACAAATAGTGGAGCAAATTCGTTCGTCAAAGAGTTTGACCCCACAGTGAAGGACGGCAAACAATGAAAAGACAGATTTGCTTCCCTTGAGAGTGTACCGATTCTCGATAAAATGATCGGGAAGCATTCGCACATTTTGGGAGGAATAGATGTTAAAAGAAAACTATGGTCAAAAGTCATGTCTACATGACTAACTGATTTCTGAGAGTCACAAAATAGGAAGAAGTAGATGACGAAATTCATTGACATATGTAACTAAGAAATTTGCAGTAAAAGAATGTTCGATATCAACTGGTGTACTATCTTTTCGTCAACGAGTCTGTGACAGAGAAGTAAGGGGTTTGTACCGTTCACTTGTGCTGGTAAGCTGTGCTCTCTGATTGTTGCAGTTCCTTGTCATCAGTTAACTGAGCCGCCACACGACAAAATAAAGAAAGTGGCATGTGCGGTTCACGAAGACTCAGATCAGCCTGGCCATCCGCCTAGTCCTGTAAGCGTCTTCGGTGTGCACTTTAAAGGATAGCTAAAGGTCTAAGCTACCTTCATGCGGACAGCGAAGACTCTGATTAGACTTGGTGGATGCCAAGGCTGATCTGAGTCTTCGCGTGGCGCACAAGTCACTTTGTTTGTTTTGTCGTGTCGCGGCCTAAATCTAATTGTCGCAGTTCCTCGAAATCAGAAAATATTGTAAAATTGCACAACCCGCAGGTTTGCACTATAATCACTGTGTGAGTCCGTCCGTCCGTCCGTCCCTCCGTCCGTCCGTCCGTCTGTTTTCAGTTAGCGAAAATCGTTATCAGTTAGCGAAACTGCTTATAACTCTTGAACCGCATGGGATATTTTGACAAAATTTTTCATACTTATACATGTACATGTCAACATTGTCTAACGACTCGCATGCATAACAACCTTATTTGATGGACGAGGCTTTGCTGAGCACAAGTTGAAAATTTACGGCCAACTACTGAAAATGCTCATAACTCTTGAACACTGTTATAAATATGGTTCAAATTTTGTATGCTTATGTATTTTAATAGTCCAGCCACCGGCATGCAAAACAGTGACGAGGCTTCACCGGGCATCAATTTGGCCGGTCGAGCTCTTTTATTGAAAATGCTCATGACTCTTGGACCGCTTGGTATATTTGCTTCAAATTTGTATACTTATGTAATTTAACATTGCCCAGCCACTGGTATGCAAAACGTTTTATTGCACAATCCGCAGGTTTGCACCATAATCACTGTGTGAGTCCGTCCGTACGTCCGTTATCAGTTAGCGAAAACGCTTATAACTCTTGAACCACATTCTATATTTTGATAAGATTTTGCATACTTATACATGTCAACATTATCTAACGACTCGCATGCATAACCGTCTTTTTTGATGGACGAGGCTTTGCTGAGCACAAGTTGAAAATTTACGGTCAGGTAGTGAAAATGCGCATAACTCTTGAACCCCGTGGTATATATGGTTCAAATTTTGTATACATTGTCCAGCCACCGGCATGCAAAACGGTGACGAAAGTTTAAACAGTATTGCACGACCCACAGGTGTGCACTTTAATCGCTGTGCAAGTCCACCAGTCTGTTTGTCCTTCCGCTGTAGTAAGTGAGTGAAATTAATCATAACTCTTAACCACATGGTGTAGTTTGATAAAAATATGCATCATTCTACAAGAAATGACCAATTTCATTTCCATACATTCCTTCTGGCACCAGAAACTGATTATTCTACATTCACCACGGGTTGTGCACATTACCATCAGTTGATTTCGAACATTATTGTCAAAAATTCCAAGATCCAAGTCAGATTGCTCCTGATGAGTAGTCTGCTAAGGGTCTACACTATTTGCATTTAGCCAACTGCTGGTTTAAAATATGTTTATATCAACTGTTTTTTCATGGGGAAAATATCTGGAAACCCATTTTCAAGCTTTTTTCTTAGGGATAGAATGTACGAAATGTATCGTCATCTTTCGATATCTCAAAGTCAAAGTTTATCACAAACTACTGATATATCTGAGTAATTTTTTGGTCTCAAAAAATTAACTTTTAGATACCAATAGCTTGAGATTACACAGGTGAAATGCAAAGAAAAACAGCTTCTAGACGCAAATGAAAGCATCATTATCATCAAAGAAAAACAGAAAATGTGTCTAAACTATATTCTTTGACATTGGATGGGACTTTGAGATGCCAGTTTTTGAGATAACGACAATCAACTGTATTCATAGGGGAGAGTCGGGTAACATCGGACAGGCGGGTAAATTCGGACATACCATTGCAAACAGTGAAAATCCAGATCTATGAGACGCCTCATAATGAGCCGTCTCATCAGGATTTTCACTGTTTGGCCAGTTATGGTTTTGTTTTAGTTACAGACAACTGACATATAAAGGAAAAAATGTCACTGTCGGAATTTACGCGCTGTCCGAAGTTACCTGACTCTCTCCTACAAATTCGCTGTAATGGATGCATTAAAACTTACGTCCGGGATCATCTGGACCCAGTATATGATACCAGAACTCAAAACACATGTCTCCCATATCTGCAGGGTACATAGGGGACAGAAGTCTGGCCTGATCCCCATTCCTCGCGGGGTTAGAGGACTCCACGAACATATAGTGACCTATGGATAAGAAACAACACCGTATAATGTTATCGCTGGTTATTGGTATTTTGCGTGTTACGACCTGGCGGAGGTAATAAAAAGATGGAAGTAAACCAGCAACAAGCCTGTTTTTAAACTTAACAAAATTTATTTACATGTACATCAAAATAAAACAGTCATTTGTTAATCAAGAAAATATGTAATTTAAGATACCTTATTTTAGTCTGAAAGTCCCTCAGAATTTAAAACACAAGTCCTTTAATAATTTCTGATCCCAGAAAATAAAGTCTGTATGAGCACATGAATATTTCCAATAGTCACAAAAGTAATCCAGTATGTTTAAATTCCAGTATAACTTATTTAACTATAGACTGGTGAAACTTACAAAGATGATCTAAATGAAAATCTGTCTTCTTTATATACTATCTAGGAACATTCCGGAACTAACCAAAAATAGATCTTACCAAAAAGTACTCAATTCTGACATAATTTCATACCAGAAGATTCTTAATGTTTACAACAGAAAGGTCTAATATTTTCTCAGTACTAAAAATAGTTATTCCAGAATGTTCTAAAGTACAATGTAAACAACTTGTTTATTTCAAACCTAGTAAACATCTAAAAACTGCAAAATCATGGTAAAAGAAAATATTTACACCAAATTAAACACCATATTCATAACACTTCCCCTCTTCAAGGAAAAGAAAGTTTTATGAAATAAAGCTTTCTTTTGCCATATGACCAATTATGAAACAAAATTAAGTTTAATGCATATACACTGTATATATATCAGTACCAATCCAGACATCATGTAGTAATAGCCAAATTTAAGCTCTTGAAAGTGCATCTGGGATAATATTATCTTTTCCTCTGATATGTCTGATGTCAAGATTGTACTCCTGCAACATGAGACTCCACCTGAGTAACCGCTGATTCTTGTTCTTCATTTTATGAATGAAGGTCAGTGGATTGTGATCACTGAAGACAACAATTGGTGTTGCTGAAGAAGATAAGTACACTTCAAATTGCTGAATAGCAAGGATGAGAGATAAACACTCTTTTTCAATAGTAGAGTAATTTCTCTGATGTTTGTTAAACTTCTTAGAAAAGTAACAAACAGGGTGATCCACACCATCATTATCTTCCTGAACCAAAACACTGCCTGCACCAACGTCACTAGCATCTACCGCCAATTTAAATGCTTTGTTGAAGTCTGGTGCTAAGAGAACTGGAGCACTCTTAAGTATGGCCTTTAACTTATCAAAGGACTTTTGACAGTCTCCATTCCAAATATATTTCTTTCCTTTACCTAGTTAATTTGTCAAGGGCTCTGCAATTACAGAGAAGTTATTACAGAACTTCCTATAATATCCTGCCATACCAAGAAAGCGCATCAGTTGTCTTTTGCATGTAGGTACAGGAAAATCCGAGATAGCCTCCACTTTAGCTTCTACAGGTTTAACCTGACCTTGACCCACAACATGTCCTAGAAATGTCAAATTTGCATGACAGAATTCACTTTTTGCTAAATTGATTGTCAATTTTGCATCACTAAGTCTTTGAAAGAATTCTCTGATAGTCTGTAGATGTAGTTTCCATTCATCGTTGAAGATGATTGCATCGTCGATATATGCTTTACAACCACCCAGATCAGATGTCAAGCTATTTATAAGTCTCTGAAACGTTGCTGGAGAGTTTTTCATACCAAAAGGCATAACCTTATACTGATAAAGTCCATCTGGTGTAACAAATGCTGAAATCTCCTTAGCTCTGTCTGTCAAAGGAATTTGCCAAAATCCTTTCAGAAGATCAAATTTAGTAACATATTTGGCTTGTCCAATTTGATCAATACAGTCATCAATACGTGGGATTGGAAATGTATCCGTTTTAGTCACAGAATTTACTTTCCGATAGTCTGTACACATGCGAAAAGTTCCATCAGGTTTTGGCACCAGAATACAAGGAGAACTCCAGTCACTTTGACTTGGTTCAATAAAATCATTTTCCAGCAAATATTGAATTTCTTCCCTGAGATACTGTTGCTTCACAGGGTTCATTCGATATGGATGTTGCTTCACAGGCTTTGCGCCATCAATGTCAACATCATGAAAGATTCTGTCAGTCCTGGTTGGAATGTCCGGAAATAAGTGCTCATATTCAAGAATTAACTGTTTCAGTTCAAGTCTCTTGACTGGATCCAGGTGTGACAGTTTCTGGTCGAGATCCTTTAAGATGTCAGAATTCTGGAGTTTTGATGATGAGGGATCAGATTTTATAAAGTTCATATCCTCAGAGTCCATTTCAGATTGCTCTTGAGGGACAGAATTTACTACGCTTATTGGTGAAACTACTGAATCATCCCTATCAATGTACTTTTCAACATATTAATATGACATAGTTGTTTTTGCTTGCGCCTCCCAGGTGTGTTGATAATGTAATTTACATCACTGAGCTTTTTATCAACAGTGTAAGGGCCATAATATCTGGCCTGCAGAGGTCTGCCAGGCATTGGCAAAAGAGCAAGTACCTTCTCTCCAGGTTTAAAATTTCTTTCCCTGGCATTTTCATCATAATGAAATTTCATTTTGTTTTGAGCTGATTTGAGATTGTACCGAGCAGCTTCACAGGCTTTTGACAATCTGTTATTGAAGTCAGAAACATACTGAAGCAAATTCAAAGAACTGTCATCATCAGAAAGAAATTTCTCTTTCAAAAGTTTCAGTGGTCCACGAACTGTGTGACCAAAAACAAGCTCAAATGGGCTGAAACCAAGTGATTCTTGTACGGATTCCCTAGCTGCAAATAACAGGAAATGAATGCCTTCATCCCAATCCTTTTCAGTGTCAAAGCAGTAAGATCTGATCATGTTTTTCAGTGTTTGATGAAATCGTTCTAAGGCACCTTGACTTTCAGGATGATATGCTGATGACCGATATTGCTTAATACCTAATTCATGCATCACTTGCTGAAATATTCCTGACATGAAATTAGATCCTTGATCTGACTGGACAGATTTAGGGAGACCTACAAATGTGAAAAACTTCACAAGAGCCTTAACTATGGTCTTTGTCTTGATATTCCTAAGTGGAATGGCTTCTGGGAAACGTGTGGAAGCACACATTATGGTCAAAAGATATTCACAACCTGACTTTGTTTTGGGTAAAGGACCTACACAATCAATAATTATTCTGCTAAAAGGTTCCTCAAATGCAGGAATTGGCTGCAAATGGGCTTTAGGGATAGTTTGATTAGGTTTTCCTACCATTTGACATGTATGGCAAGATTTGCAATGTTTAGAAACATCAGATTTTAACCCTGGCCAGTAGAAATGATTAAGAATCTTGTGATAGGTTTTGTTTACACCTAAGTGACCTGACAAGGGAGTTTCATGGGCCAAGTTTAAAATTTCAGGGCGATAAACCCTTGGAACCACAATTTGGTGGTTAACAGTCCACTCGTCTTCTGCTGAGACATCAGGAGGACGCCATTTTCTCATCAAAATGTCATTTTTGACATAATAGCAAACAGGAACCTGGGACATGTCATTCTCATCTAAAACCCTTTCAAATAAAGGTGAGATCTCAGGATCACTGTGTTGTTCTTTGCAAAGCTGTGACCTTGACAGAAGGTCATGACCTTTGTCATTTGAAAATGAAAGTGAGTGGTCCGTGTTGGACACTGATGAGTTGGAAGTAAAGTCTGTCTGCATGTCAGACAGGCTGGGTGAAAGAGATTTTGAAATCTCATCATTAAAAGACTGACCTATAAAAGTATCAGTTAAATCAATGTCCTGCTTCCCCTCATTCAACATGGCTTTCTTTGCCATAGCCCTAGTGATAGCACACGAAGGGTAAAGGTCAGGAATTTCCTGCTCAATGGGGTCAGGTGGTTGATCAACACAAGGTGTGTTGGTCAAAAGTGGATTAACCACAACCTTATCTCCTGCTAGGTCATTGCCTAACAATAAGTGAACACCTTTAAAAGGTAATGAAGGTCTGATACCAACAGCCACTGGACCAGAAATTAAGTCTGAGGACAAATAAATGTTATGAAGCGGTACATTAACAAATCCACATTCTACTCCCTGAATAAGGACACTTGTCCCAGAAGAAGTCTTCTCAGAAAATGGCAGGGTATCTGCCAAAATAAGGGATTGAGAAGCTCCAGTATCTCGTAAGATAGTAATAGGGGTAGACTGGGCAAAGTCACAATTTAGTGACACAAAACCTTCTGATAAGAATGGTTCATAAATCTCCATAACAAAATCAGTCTCAGAAATTTTGGCCTGAATAGGAATTTGATCCTGAACACAAGACTGTGGTGTTGACCGTAAAGAGGTAAGACCTGTGGGTTTTGGGCCCTATTGTTTTTCTCTCTTCCTCTTTAAAAGTAAGCATTCAGAAATTATATGTCCTGTTTGCTTACAATAATTACAAATAGGCTGAGATAAGGGATTTTGACCTTTGTTTTCACCAGGGGGTTTTGGTTTTGGAGTATATGAGGGACTGGAATTGCCAGATGGATTACTGGGACTGAATTTTGGACCTGACTGAGGGAAAAAGGTCTTTTTAGGAAAAGGCTTGTGCACAAAAGAAGTCTTATGAGTTAAAGCATAATCATCAGCCAAACGAGCTGCTGCCTCTAACGTTTCGACTTCCTTTTCATCTAAAAATGATTTAATGTCAGAATTAATGCACCTTTTAAACTCTTCAACAAGCATGAGCTGTCTCAGTTTACCATGATCAGAGCCTACTTTCTTTGATGAGCTCCACCTATCAAATAACTGCTCTTTTGTCCTAGCAAATTCAACATAAGTTTTGTCATTTTCTTTTCTACAGTTCCTAAATTTCTGCCTGTAAGCCTCAGGGACCAACTCATAAGCCTTAAGAATAACTTCTTTTACTTTGTCATAATCTGAGCTCTGCTCAAGAGAAAGTTGAGTATAAATTTCGCGAGCCTTGCCGATCACAACGCTCTGAAGAAGCAAAGTCCAATGCTCTTTTGGCCATTTCAAATTTTCAGCTACTTTTTCAAAGTGAAGAAAATATTTATCAACTTCTTTTTCTTGAAATGGAGGAACGAGTCTGATGTGTTTAGTAACATCAAAAACTTTGGTTGAGTCCAAAGGCAAAGATTTTGATTTAGCCTTGTCTTGTATTTCAATTTCTTTCATTCTAATTTGAAATTGTCTTTCTCTCTCTTTTTCTTCTTTTTCATATTTCAATTTCTCCTTTTCAATTTCAATTCTTTCTTCTTTTTCCAATTTTTCTTTTTGCATTTCTCTTTCTTTTTCTAATTGTTCTTTTTGCATTTCTCTTTCTTTTTCTTTTTCTCGTTCTTCCATTTCTAGCCTTAATTTTTCATGTTCTAGTCTTTCTTTTTCTTGCTCTAATTTTTGCCTCTGCAACCTTTCTTCTCGTTCTAATGTTTCAAGCCTAATTCTTTCCTCACGCTCAGCTTTTTCAATCCTTACTCTTTCTTCATGCTCCAATCTTAATTTTTCCATTTCAATTTGTCTTTGAATTTCTAATTCTCTCATCTGCAAATCAGTTTGAGTGACGGGAATGTGAGAGGCTGCAGAGGAATCAAAAATTTCCTCATCAACAAAGAACTGAATCAAAATATTCTTAATTTCATGTTTCAACATGGATCTTTTGACTGAAGATAATTCATAATGCGCTGCAATATCCAATAAATCAGTCTTTTTGGCCAAGTTCAACAGCTCCTGAGAAGGTGCAGCAATGAATTTATCAAGATCAAAAGACATGATTGCTTTTTGCTGGCTTTACTTGTTTGAATCAAACAGTGAAAACTTTTTTTTTTTTTTTTTTAAATTCAAAATTATTTGATGCACAAGAAATTTCAATCCCGGACGAGCCCCCAATTTGTTACGACCTGGCGGAGGTAACAAAAAGATGGAAGTAAACCAGCAACAAGCCTGTTTTTAAACTTAACAAAATTTATTTACATGTACATCAAAATAAAACAGTCATTTGTTAATCAAGAAAATATGTAATTTAAGATACCTTATTTTAGTCTGAAAGTCCCTCAGAATTTAAAACACAAGTCCTTTAATAATTTCTGATCCCAGAAAATAAAGTCTGTATGAGCACATGAATATTTCCAATAGTCACAAAAGTAATCCAGTATGTTTAAATTCCAGTATAACTTATTTAACTATAGACTGGTGAAACTTACAAAGATGATCTAAATGAAAATCTGTCTTCTTTATATACTATCTAGGAACATTCCGGAACTAACCAAAAATAGATCTTACCAAAAAGTACTCAATTCTGACATAATTTCATACCAGAAGATTCTTAATGTTTACAACAGAAAGGTCTAATATTTTCTTAGTACTAAAAATAGTTATTCCAGAATGTTCTAAAGTACAATGTAAACAACTTGTTTATTTCAAACCTAGTAAACATCTAAAAACTGCAAAATCATGGTAAAAGAAAATATTTACACCAAATTAAACACCATATTCATAACATGTGGAAGGGCAAGGAACATTCTATTCCGTTCCGCATAATACCCATATCCTCATCATTATCTCATAGATGATAATATGAATACAATTCATGGGAAAATTCTGGACTAACTCAGTTTACATAGCCGAACGTGAACAGAATGCAAATCACGAATCTCAATGCAGGAAGGAATTCTAATTCGTAGTATAAGTGGACGGTTGACTTGCGATTTTACGTTTTCATAGTAGCTTAGTCACATCTGGACAGTGAGAGGGTGGTGATGAAAGGCTGTATGCAATGAAACTCGGGTTACGGTTGAAAAGATTTACGCCTCCAGAAGAAATCAAACCCGGGATCGCTAGTTCAGCAGGCCAGCGCGTAACACACCGAGCTACCGGAGCTCATACTTCTTAGTTCATCACAATTTTGATTAAATATGAAAATCATGTGAAAAAATTATAAATTCATCCATCGTGTGATAATTGATTATTGGTTCTACCCACCCACCTACCAACCTACCTTCCTACCAAAAAATAAATAAATAAATAAGAAAAAAAAACACACAGGAAAACTTCAACGTAACTCACGCAATCTGATATTTCGTCCTATGGATTACATATGAACGAAAGACTCGTGCGAATGCGTCCACGGCAGTTCTCGCAAGACTAAGCGGGTACTGAGCTCGTATTCTTGACGCGTATTGCTGTAAAAAAGTGAGATATTGATATGGGCAAAAATAGCACAAAATCTAGAAATTATCAAAGTTGATCAAGCTGGGGCCGAAGTGACTAGGGATATGAGGCTGACCTGATTGATTGATTGGTGTTTGCTTAACGTCCATGGTAAACAACTAAGGTCATGTCGGGACGGTCAGTTAACCTAACCACACTATTCCTGGGCAGGTTTAGACCTCCTAGGCGGTTAACCAGTACTAAGTGCACATACTTTCGCCAGTAACTGACAACTGCCCTTCTTGAATTCAGCGGAAGGAGAAACGAAAGTATGTGGTCAGACCGGGTTTCGAACAAGGCCGACCTGAGGAGGGGCCGACCTGACAAGGGGTAGAAGTGTCGAGGAATTTATTACTAGGTGGGGCCGAGATGGTTTGGGGCCGAGATTACTGGGGGCCGAAGTGTCCGAGGTGGTTTGAGGCCGAAGTGTCCTTTTTCCTTCACGATTCGGAGCGTAAAGCACTTTTCTATAGAATCTTAAAGCACGTAACTCCCAGTCGAATACGCCCATTGATGTTAAGGTTATAGACCTTTTCTCGCAAATTCAGGCAATCGATACTTTCCCTCAAACGCCTATACGTCGTATTCTACTGGCTAATTTGTTTGAAATGAAATTGGCACGGACCGTGTCACAAATAATGGCGCTTTCCTGATCCGTCGCATTTCTGGCCGAGAAAGCTGGGAATTTCTTATTTGGTTTACTTCGGCAGCTTTCAAGCCTTGTCCGCCATCTCATCCTAATCTAATAATTTCCAAAGTCTATGCGTCATATACGATAGGTCAAAATGAGATATCGTTTACCTCTCGCAAGAATGGGCAAGGGCATTACATGACAGACGGTGAATGACGGTATTATTAGAGTAGCCTATATTTTCCATTATTAGTCTATGACCTTTAACCATCAAACCGTCAAAAACCAGACGTCAATATTTATGTTTGCAAAAGCAGGCGACAAAAATGTCTGCAAAATTAAAATAATCTTTTGTTAAAGCTATATACATTTTGAGAAGAAAGAATAGAGGGCAAACAGAGTATCTTTTATGTCTCATATGGATCTACGTTGTTTGCAAATTCAACTTTTATCTTTAATTACTGGCCTTTTAAGTGATTGAGTGAACTCGGATTTAACGTTTCACCAACACACAGGCCAAACAGACACGGGACGTCTCATCCAAAAGCTCGGAGAAGCGGGGGATCGAATATATCGGATGCGAGCTTTGCACAGACACCAAAAGAACAATTTATGTATGTACATACCAGAAAGAGATTGAAATGTATGGTCTGCTTTAGGTCCAGTACCACCGGTAGATGTTTGGCCTTGAGTTCTTATCCAATCCAGCTCGTCACTGTCATCCTGGGTCCATCCACAAAGATCAATTTCAAAGTCACATTCTGTCAACTGAATTGGCGCTGAAAAATGGTAACTTTGGACTTAAAGATAATTTAATGGCAATTTCAGTTTTTTTCTCCTGCTTCTGTAGAAATATTCTAAAAAGTTACCACCAGATGCATAATATCTCGAACACTGATTGTCTTTACTTCTCTGGACTGAGTCGGCGTTCGTTGCAAAACCTGGTGTTATCGTCATGTAGCAAAGAGACGAAAATAAATGTCTGGAGACTGACTAAAGTTTTCAAAATCTGGTTGATTCACACGAAAATGAATCAGACATTGCACTTTCAGTTTTGATAGAAAAATCCGTTCTGGGGTAAAAGCGATGAACTGATACCCGATCAGAGCTTTCTGTCTGAACCTAAAATTCATGAAGTCTGTTCAGAAAAATTGCTCAAGAAATTGTAATGTTATTTTTTTGAAGCGAGCGTGAATTAAAATAGATTAAAAACCGTTTTTACTTCTTTTACCTTATACGATTACATGTATGACAGACAGGTTGCTCATGCAGTCAAACGATAGTTTGTGGGCAAGTAAGGGGTGTTTAGTTCGCAGCGGTCATTTCAACCGGTTTTTTACTTATTATTCTGGAACTCAAAATTTTCTTGATTGATTTATAATGCCTATACCAGCCTGATGAGCAAGATTTCTGTTCCATCCCGAGAAGTAAAAACAATAAAGCAGTCAGCAAAATCTTAAACTGCTATTCGACTAAAATGTGTGCCAAGGTATTAGTAGCTAAAAGGCATCGTGTGTAGAAGTTTAACTGGTTGAGTTATCACAAATCTCTTGAAAAGTGCGAACCAAAAATATCGGTTTGACACTTTCAAATCCACCAGTTTGTTTACTTCAAACCTACAATAATGCATAAAATTTAAGCCGCGACACGACAAAACCAACAAAGTGGAGTGTGCGCCCAGAGTCTTAGCTGTCGGTATGGAGGTAGCTTAGGCCCTTAGTTACCCTTTCAACGCACACTGAAGACTATGATCAGCTTGGCAATTGCCCAGGCTGTTCTGAGTTTTCGCGTTGCGCACATGCAGCTCTGCTGGTTTTGTCGTGTTGCGCCTCAATTATGCTTAACATACTATACGAGTCGAAAAGCATCATTATTATTGTTAAATGGACGGACACACGGTGCCGGGTGAGTGCAACTATTGATATGTTCCGCTGACATCGTTACGAGAATTGAAACAGAACGGAAAAGAATCATTATTGCCTGGCTGACTATTTGCATAACTTTAAACTTATAAGTTTCCATGTGGAAATAGAATTCCGCATTCACCAAGCGTGCTAAATGTACTCAGCCCTGGAAGATAAATTACATCGTACAATTACGCTAATTTCCAAGCTATTAGTTTAAACATATTTTATTTCATAAATTTACATTTCAAAATATGCAGAATGACTTGAAATATGATCAGAAAGAAAGCAAATTGCTTATTGAGTTCTTCTCCCAAGGCTATTCAATATAAACATACGAGTAGCCGTAAATGTTTGAGAATATAATTATTCAAATAATGAGCCACGACACGAGAAAACCAACAATGTGGTTGTGCGCCAAGCACAGACTCAGATCAGCCTGGACATCCGTTCAGTCTGATCTGACGCTTTGCTAAGCGCTTAAAGGGTAGGTAATGGTCTAAGCTACCTCCATGCGGACAGCGAAGACTCTGATCAGACTGGGCGGATGCCCAGGCTGATCTGAGTCTGCGCTGGGCGCACGACCACTTTGTTTGTTTTGTCACGTCGCGGCTCATTATCATTATTTTTCACGGTACCTTTACACACTGGTGGTGTTGCGCTCCACACCTTGCTGTCACAGGAAATCTCTGTTGGGCCAATCAGTTGGTACTCGTCCTCACATTTAAATGACAAGAGGGCGCCACCGTATGACTCTGTCATGTCAAGCTTTATATGATGCTGAATATCTATAGGAACACAGCCAGCTTCTGTAGATAATAAATTAATGCATAACAGTTGTGGCAGTAGTTATTTCTCTGAAACTAACATATGCTTTGCAGCGGGATATAGCAAAAATGGAAGGGTAGTCCACTGGCTTCTTCACAGAATGAACGCTGAAAAATCAAATTTTTGTTTTTATATTTACACTTTATTTTTAGACCCTTCCTATGCTGTTTTCGTGGTAACTTAATGTAGAATGTGCAAAATATGCGTCGAAGAAAATACAGAAACGACGTTTTTAGTCATTGCGTTAAACAGCCGTCGCCATAACGTGGCGTCAGTCGAACGTTGCGTGGACCAATCAAGACGTTTGTTTACCTTAGACGTCGCTTGGCGACAACGTCACATGATCAACTGTCGTTCATCGGTGTATGAAGCCAGTTGCTCTATACGGTTTACCTATGGGAAGGCTTAGGATCTGATGATCATGAATCTTGTGCGCTAGCACTTCGCACTACGCCTCACCACAGAGAATGGTCTTGGAAAACTCTATGGGATGCATACACAGTCTGATTGTTCATATTCATAGACTAAGTAATTTTAAAATGTATTTTCCTGTATGTTTCTGTTAAAAGTTTTTTTGTTTGTTTCTTTCTTTTATTTTTTTTCTTTGTGTGTGTGTGTGTGTGTGTGTGTGTGTGTGTGTGTAAATGTTGAAGTGAGGGCTTGGGAGGGTGGAGGAGTCGATATATATTCCTATGTTTCTGTTGACCTTTGTTTTGCTGTGGGTGGTGGTGGTAGAGGGGGCAGGTGTGTGTGTGGGGGGGTGGAGGGTGCGGGTTGTCAGAATTTTATTTTCCATGATGGTGTGTGTGTGAGGGGGGGGGGGGTCGGACAAAGAAAACATAAGTCAGTGGGTGGGTCATGAAAAAATATTTAGATCTCATGAAATTTCCTCCGACCCCCCAGCTGCTAAATAATGACCGTTCCCTTATGTATGGACCTGTTTACTCTGATGAGAAGCAACAGAAACCATGTAATTTTAAGTAAATTTGAATGGGGGCTAGAACGGCCCCAGTCATACCAGGTCTTCCAGTTATATGAAGGAAAAGCCCTATTTTGTCCCTATTATATACCTGCTAACGTGAATCTGACGTTATGGTTAGTTTCAAAGTAGATGGGTACACTTTCGGGGGAAGCAAGTCCGTAAATTTTTCTTATCCCCCTTCGCAATGGCGGTCGACTCTTAAAGGAGAGAATTTGCGCCCATAGGAGCAAATTCTTTCCTCTAAGAGTAGACCCCATTTATGAAGGGCTTGGTCATCCAGGAAAGCAAATGGGAAGTCACAAAAGTTGTTTCCCTTTGTAAAATGATGGCAAAACATGAAGGTATAATCATACAGTTTCCTTACTGATGCAAAGAGGTGGTTCCCCACTCCACGTGTTATCTGAGCGGCAGCTAACAAATCTAGGTCCATAGCGACTGAATGTTTTGTAACACCGGAACTGTGCCCTGGTTCCACGTCTCTTGTATTTAACTTTCCCAGGAAAATTCTGTATCCTTGGGCATCTTTTTCCGGGAGCTCTTCTCACTACAAAAATGGGTAACATTATTGACCAATTTTAGGGAGAGAGGTACATGTTTTTGCAAAAGGAAGTATATTTTTAACATTTTATTATTTTTTAAACTTTTATTTCATGATCGCAAAGCATACAAATATTACAGAAATAATTATCATGTTTACTACTTTTTCTTTGAAACATAAAATAAAAATGCAATCCCAACCAAAAACCAAAATGCTCCAAATGTACGCCACGTTTTGCGAAGTGAATCATTTCCTTTGTCGGTTGTCTCCATTAGCAGAAACATACATTTTTATGTTTCTTAATGGTGGTCATCCAATATAATGCTTCCTGGACTATTCAACTATTTGCAGGCTATTCTCACGTAGCTGTTTCAATGTGTTCTGACAAAAGCAGATTAGAGGTTCATGTACTCTTGGTTCTGATTATAGGAATTCTGGTCTGTTTCATCATTTTGATATGCGCTGAATGCGCTGATAGGTAAATGATCGCAATGATCAGCTGACTTAAACATCTTTTTTTCTGATTTTATGTCACTCCATTCTCAGAAAGTGACTGAAATCTATTAAGACTCTAACATGTTTCTAACATCATCCAGAATCATATGGTGAAGATCTTAGCATTTCATCTTCATTTATCATATGACGTCGCTGTTATTCAGTGGATAACGTCATGTCATAAAATTCGTATGACCACACGTGTAATAACACTTTGGCGCGTACAAGTAACGTCATTGACAACGTCCATGTCAACAATGTATTCTTTATTGAAATAATATTCAGTTTGAAGGCGTTAAAATCCCAATTGAAAGGGTCATATGATAAACAGAATGTTACACTCGTGGACATTTCATATGAAATTTATGAAACTCGCCGAAGGCTCGTTTCATAAATTTCATATGAAATGACCACTCGTGTAAGATCCTCTATATATGAAATGTTGAGGGAAGCAGCACATTCCTGACCCCTAAAGGACCGTTCCCTGGCTGGATAAGAAATCACAATACTGCAAGTAACCATAGTACATGTAAGGCTACTCCACCCAAATCAACTATTTCACTAAATAAGCCATTTGACCTTCTTACCTCTTTCAAAAGAATCCTCCGCTATCGCACCTGCTGCAAGAATGCATAAAACATAAATCCACTGCATGTCGTTCTGTCACAAGAGTTCCTCCACGAAAGTTCCAAAGTAAGCAGTTGTAAGGATTTCTTTATTTTCATTCTTAAACCTAATCGCAAATAGTGTACTTGTACTAGTTGTAATCGTAAAGCGGAAATGGCGTATTAATTTAATACCTCATTATTTTTAGAGCGGAAGTTATATTTTGCAACTGTAAGTGGTTCGGTCGCAACGTCATCCGTCCTGTATTAATTAGTACTAGACAATGTAGGATTGTGCTCCTGTATTTTAGTTTTCTACAAATGACGTTTGTCATAAGGACAGGAACTTTACACTGCAACATGTAACAGTGAAGAGCCGGACAAACTAGTTTGAAAGCTAATTTAATGTTATGGTGGCACTGATTAGGGGGTTGAAGATCTGCATTTCGTGAAACGCTGCAAAAGTTGTGCTAACGTTTGGGTAAAAACAGTGTATGAAAATAGTTAAGGTGAATGGGTACACTTTCAAGGGACGTAATTGTGCCCTTTTCATTTTTTTGCCTTCCAGCTCAATGGCTGTCAACTTTCTAGAGCAAAATCTTTCCTTTAACCCTATTGCACTCAGAATGGCCAACACTCTGTTTTGAGTGCAATAAGGTTAAATGTAGACCACCTTTTGCAAGGGCTTGCCTCTAGAAATACAAACAGGAGTTCACGAAAGTTGTCTCCCTTCGAAAAACGGCGGTATAACATTGGTGTGTATCCATATACAACACGAAATTAAATGACTTGAGAATAATTCTTTGTTCGAGAAAATCTGAAGTTTCTTTTGAAAAGGATTTCAATTTGTTATGCCATTGAAAAAATGGCGGAGCATGGCATACACTGTTTCCATGCTCTGGAACCGATGACGTCGTGTATCTGTCATTATAGCAACTAAGAGTTCATACTAATGTCAAAGTTTCGTCATCGAGACTCATTCTGCCAAAGTACGAAGCACAACAGTTGGTAGTTCCATAGTTGCTATGGTAACATATCTATGGCATCATCTCACTTATAATCCGAGAGATGCATGGCGTACAGTGTATGGCATGCTCCTCTCGAATTATAAGTGAGATGCTGCCTGAAATTCATACATTGGAAAACTGTGATTTCTTAAACCTATAATTCATTCTCAAATAATTTAATACTCTGTTATATTTTGATATGTGGACGTTAGGCTTCTGTTTTTTTTTTTATTTCGCCTCTCCGTTGTTACTTTGACTTTGAAATGCGGTAAAAATTTCAGACAAATTGAAATGCTGGCAAACACAAAGTCTTTGGATTGTCGCAAAACGGTAAGCACTTTTCACAATGATTTCTGGCGAGTTTCAGAATCAATAGTTGTGCCAGTCGAGACTAAAATTCTAACTCCCATGTTCTTTGGCAGGTTGAGGCTACGGCGGCCTGTACAAATTGCAGGGTGTGATTTCCGGGTTTAAAATTATGTTTTTCATTGAGGATTACTGAAAAAGTCGCATGGTCGTGAGCACATGTTTGCTGTTCATTTTCATGATTCTAATTTATTGATGAAGGCGCAAGTATATGTGTTAGATGCTAGTGTTTGACCCATAAAGTTTTGCAGTGTGTCAGGGGTCTATCCATGTTAACAATAATGGGTTCTGGCTGACAGTTTATGCACAGCTATAGATGCTTTCTTTATGTCATGTCCTATCACTGGGGCACTTTGTACAGTAACCATAAGCACTGGCTGATACAGGTAATGTATGCGGTTTTAGTTCGAAAATTGTAAGGGGGCACGGCTACAAAAGAACTATATTTTTCTGTCCCCTGGTGCCTTAAGTTCATGCGCCAAATACAGTCAACTCTCGATATCTCAAAGTCGAAGTTCATCCCAAACTACTGATATCTCAAAATAAATTTTCTGGTCCCAGAAAATTTACTTTTAAATATCACTAGTTTGTGATAAAAGGAGCTGATATGTAATTAAAATAGGATACGTGTCTAAACTATAGTTTTGATATAAGAGGGTCCTTTGAGATATAAGTGTTCGAGATGCCGAAAGTCGTCTGTATGAGAGGTCATAACAAGATAACTGAGCCGCGACACGAGAAACCCAACAATATGGTTGTGCGCCCAGCGCAGACTCAGATCAGCCTGGGCATCCGCCCAGTCTGATCAGATTCTTCGCTGTCCGCATGGATGTAGCTTAGACCCTTAGCTACCCTTAAAGCGCTTAGCGAAGAATCCGATCAGACTGGGCAGATGCCCAGGCTGATCTTAGTCTGCGCTGGGCGCACAACCACATTGTTGGTTTTCTCGTGTCGCGGCTCATATAGTTTACCTCTCGCGAGAATTATTCGGATGTATAAACTGCATCCAAAAAGAGCTAAAATTATATCACGTTTCATTCACGTTTTCAAGGACGAGTAACTAGGCAGCAAATGCAAGAGCCACTTCACATTTGAAAAACCAATTAAACACTGGCAGGCAAAAAAAAATTATAGCATGAATAAACTGGAATTAACGTTCAAATTTGGGTAAATGGTACCATATTCAGGGGAAGCGATTGTATCAATTTTGTTTTTGCATCCCTTCTCAAAAGGGGTCAACACTTCAAAAAAAGAAAAGAAAATTGCTTCTCTAGGAGCAAGGAGCAAATTCGTTCTTTTACGAGTTAATCCCTTCTTTAAAGAACCTCTTCATCCAGGGAAGCAAACAGAAAGTGAAAAAAGTTTTCTTTCTTTGTAAAATTAATGATAATAAAAACGATTAGAATATAAACCAGAGGGCCAATGGCCCTATATCGCTCACCTGAGCACTGAGGTTATGTTGGAAAAACTAAGTTGCCACAGCAACAAAACAACATGCACAACAGCAATAAAACACACCATTTATGTAGAGGATAATATCACAAACATTTATGCAAAAAATAAGCTTTATCCCCCCTTAATGGCTTCTGAGAAGAAGATCTTTGGCAAAAAAAAAAAAAAAAAAAATGAAAAAATTGAAAATTTGGCCCTTCAATTGCAACGGCAACCAATCAAAATCAGGTCTTTGGACAAAATTCTTATAGCTGATAGAGGACTACTCTAGGAACATTTCTGTAAAGCTTTTGTCAAAATATCTGCCGTAACACAGAAATAAATACCAAATGTCCACTTTCCCCATTGTAAGTCTATGGAAACTTTAAGTTGCCATAGCAACCAGTTCACATGGGCAATGATAATATGAAATATACTTTAGGTAGAGGCTAATGTTATTAATATGTATGCAAAGTATCAGCTTCATCCTCCTCATGGCTTCACTTTCCCCATTATAAGTCAATGGAAACTATAAGTTGACATAGCAACCAAAGTTCTTATTGGGTTGGAAGAAAAAACAAAATTCATGTAGAGGCTTCTGTCATCAACATGTTTGCACAATATCAGCTTCATCCCCCATATGGCTTCTGAGCAGAAGATTTTTTCATTTTTTCTTTTTTTTTTTCGAAAATTTACCCTATATTTTGCCATGGCAACCAATCAAATTCAGCGATTTGGAGAAAATTCATATGAAACATAGAGGACTATTCAAGAAACATTTCTGTAGAAAGAAAATCTAAATAAAAGCTGTGAGACAGCAAAAATTGCCGATTTCCATTTTCCCCATTATAAGTCAATGGAAACTCTTAGTTGCCATAGCAACCAAACTGCTGGAGTAATTGCCATGAGAAATAATAGTTCTATAGAGGCTAGTACTAAGATTCTTTCTGTAAAGTTTGAGCTTTATTGGCCACACAGTTTATGCAGAGATGATTTTTTAATATTTTTCCATTTCTAACTATTCGGTTGCAATGGCAACCAGAAAAATTGCCCAATTTGTATAAATTTAACAAGGCTGGTTAAAGACTACTCCAGGTACATTTCTATAGAAGTTTTGTCAAAATATCTGCAGTGGCATAGCAATAAATGCAAATTTTCTATTTTGCCATTATAAGTCAATGGCAACTTTAAGTTCCCATAGCAACCAAACTGCTAGAGCAATTGCCAAGAAAAACAGCACTTTTATAGAGGGCAGTGCCAAGATTATTTCTGTGAAGTTTGAGCTATATTGGTTGTATAGTTTCTGAGGAGGTGATTTTTGAATATTTTTTCTATTTTTAACCATTCGGTTGCCATGGCAATCAGCCAAATTGTGCAATTTACATTAATTTCATGTGGTTGATAGAGGACTACTCAAGGAACATTTCTGTAAAAGTTTTGTCAAAATATCTGCAGTCACAAAGCAATAAATGCAAATTTTCAATTTTCCCATTATAAGTCAATGGCAACTTTAAGTTGCCATAGCAACCAAACTGCCGGAGCAATTGCCAAGAAAAACAGTATATTTAATAGACGGTAGTACCTAGATCCTTTCTGTGAAGTTTGAGCTTTATTGGTTGTATGGTTTCTGAGGAGATGATTTTTGAATATCTTTTCTATTTTTAACTATTCGGTTGCCATGGCAACCAGCCTAATTGTGCAATTTACATAAATTTCATGTGGTTGATAGAGGACTACTCAAGGAACATTTCTGTAAAAGTTTTGTCAAAATATCTGCAGTGACATAGCAATAAATGCAAATTTTCAATTTTTCCCATACAAGTCAATGGAAACTTTAAGTTGCCATAGCAACCAAAGTTCTGAAGCGATTTGGATAAAAAACAGTATTATTGGTTCCCCCTGCCTACAGATGCCTTATATGAAATTTGGTAACAATGGGCCTTGTAGTTTCAGAGGAGATGTCGTTTGAAAATATTGACGGACGACGGACGGACGACGGACGACGGACGGACGACGGACGACGGACGACGGATGCCTGCCTATACTATAAGCTCACCTGTGAGCCTTCGGCTCAGGTGAGCTAAAAACAGGCACGTGTATCCATTAACATAAAAATGAGGTGGGAGTAATTGACTGTCACGGAGCGACAATCGCTACGTCACATAATGTCGAACGTTAAGCGTCACTTTCGGGTAAAACAGATGGCGCTTTTAGGAAATCGCAAAGTGGTCAGCAGAATGAATCTGACGTACGGAAAGGCGACATGGTAAAGAAAGTGAAAGGGAAAATGAAAAGCGGGATAGACGAAGAGAAATAATAGGAACTTACGAGTCAGCAGTTCAAAGCATTCTTGCATAGGCCTCAAACTGTGTTAAGACTAAAATACAATATGGACCTTGGTCGGTGTTTTCCATCAAATGTGACTGGCGCTTTGAACAGAAAAAGTCCAATGTCAGGATGGTATATCCAATTATCCATGAGCCTGCTAGTATCCATGGTACATGTACATGTACCTGAAAATCTTACAATGGAAGAGTGTGATTTTCTCAAACCTTATATTCGTTCTCAAATAATTTAATTCTCTGTTACATTTGTTTACTGAAGAAAATGGTGGAAATGCCAGATCAGACTGCTCCTAAGGAGCACTGTTTGCCTGTGCAGTTTTGTGAGTGATACTAGTATTCGTAAGTTACGAAGATTTTTCGTAACTGTCGTTTTCGTAACTGACCTTTTCATTTATTTTAGCAAATGTATGAAAACCCAGAGGACCCAGAAGAAAGCCCCATGGAGCGTGCCCTGAAACAGATGCTGACCGCAGAGGATGAAAGCCAAAACGAACAACTAAAAGGCAGTTTCATCAATTTCATAAAAGGCAAAGACAGTCAAAGATTCTCTTTCATGGAAAACAAACTGAGAACGGAGCTGAAGAAAACCATGCGTATATCTGAGAGGAAGAATCAGATTGTCTTGAAGAAGCCGAGGACGCTAAAGGCCTTTATTCTGGACGAAGAAAAGGAAGAGATAAAACCCAGGAACTGCTGCTGTGCAATATCATGTCTGCGCTTCTGGGGTTCAAAAGACCATTGCTACTATTAGCACGGGGCTGGGTCTGCGTTAAGTGTTTCTGGTCTTTGCAAAAGGACGCCCAGTTGTTTAACACATTTTACTGCAAGCAGTTGCTCTGCCTGGCTCTTTGGCGGGTTCGTTATCAATTAAAGAGGTGTGAGGTCTATTTCATTTTTCACTAATTTTTACTAATTTATTTGTATAAAGTCCAGTATTTAAGGCAACAAATATAAACCCTAACGAAATACCGCCATAGCATTAAATCCAAGCAGTGTTAGTCAAACTTAGAGTGGGATAAAATTTTAGTAAGTGACCATAATCGAAATTGGAGAATGCTAAAAAACACACACAAAAACTCAATGACATTACATTCCCTGTACAGAAAATGACATAAGGGTCATAACCTTTGACAAAGCAAACTGGCAAGTGCTCCTAGCGACGACTCAGGTCAGTCTGGGCATCCGCCCAATCTGATCAGAATCTTCGCTGTGCACTAACAGGGTAGTTAAGGGTTTAAGCTACTTCATGCGAACAACGAAGACTGATCAGACTGGACGGATGCCCAGGCTCATCTGAGTGTTCGCTTGGCGCATATACCACATTGTTGTTTTTCTCGTGTCGCGGCTCAATTATTTTCAACTCAACTGAGCATGAAAATTTACCTGGCTAATGCTAATAAATAGCAAATTACTGATAAGTACAGTTGTTTCTTGCTTTGTGTAACCTCAGTATGAAACTTTCTCTGTTTATGAATATGAAAATGCCAACATTAGTTGGCATTTTCATATTTATCAGCAGAGAAAATTTCATGCTCAGCTAAGGTGAGCCTTGTAAAAGTTTTATATTTTCAGGTCCGCGATAAGACTAGAGCATACACCGTTTACTCATTTGTTGACCAGCCTATTAAGAGTAAAAACAAAAGACACAAGAGACCAGCTTATGAAACTGCTAAGTCTGTTCAGATTCTTTGCTGTTCACCAGCATTGCACTTGTACACAACATGGACAACCTACGTCACGACCACGTGTTAATAATGGTAAATGAGCCGCCACACGAGAAAACCAACAAAGTGGCATGTGTGCCCAGCGAAGACTCATATCATCCGCCCGGTCTGCTCAGACTCTTTGCTGTGTGTTTAAAGTCTCCATAGTCATACCAATGGTAAAAATCGTCAAAATACAAATTATTATGAAACCTATACAGCCTTCAGAATTAATGAAAATATGTCGGTTGATGTGCTTTTTGTATTATATAACTGGCTAAAAAAAGGAACAGGGTATTTTGGAAAAAAAAATAAATCTCTCCATAAAATAACGGTTTTCGTCTCTGGTTCCCCATTAAGCAATGAAAAAATGCAATCGCGGCACAATCAATGGGATCCTTGCTTAAAACTTTTGTACATTGTATTTTTATTAACTGTTAAACGCCTGTACCTTGTATTTTTATCTCCTGTACCTTGTGTTTTTACCATGAAATAAAGCTTGTGAAATCGAAAGTAGATCATTTTAGTTGGCAACTAAAATGACCTAGTTATTTTTTCAAATCTATTTTATGGTAAACCCAAGGACGTTCTGATTTTTCAAAGCCGGCCAATCACGATAATAATCAATGGCGAATCTGTAGTGAGAAGTTTGCAGCGATACCTCACGATAAAATATTTCATGCTGATAGAGCAATGGGGCCTTTAAAGGGTACATTGTAGCTTAGAATCTCAGCTAGCCCCATGAGGACAGCGAAGACTGTGATCAGACTGGGCGGATGCCTAGGCTGATCTGAGTCTTTGCTGACCGCACATGCCACTTAGTTTGTTTAGTCGTGTCGTGGCTCAAATATCTTACGTTTTAAAAGAAGAAAAACCTTGAACCAATTTAGAAAATCAGCTATATCTTCAAAGTTCGATTTTATGTAGTAAAACGCAGTTACCCAGCACTAATGTCCTTTGTCTATATAATGAAGCCAATTACCAGGTCACTTCGGAAAAATGACCTTATGGTCAGTTTTCCGAAGTGTCTTCCTGGTGCTTCATTTCACAAACCAATGTCAGTTTCTTCTGATAAATAGCATTGGTACGGGGTAACTACTTTTTACGGTCGAGTTAGAAGTTTTCTTAAATGGTCTGAGACCCTTTTGAAACAAGCTACGAGGGTTATCCAATGAGTCCTACAAATGGCATAGTTTTAGACATATAATAATTAATAGCGAATAAAGCAAATCACATTTCTCAAATGTATAGTCTCTTTTATTCAGTCAACTTCTTAGACCTCCATGAGCGTAAAATTGTCGTTGCTAGGCAACGGAAGAATACTAGCATTAGCGTCACGGCGGTGGCTTCTGGTGGTCCATTTAAGGTCTAGTACCTTAGTTTAGAATTCTTGCACATACCCGAATTTTGTTGGGAGACACTAGAAAATAATACTGAAGTAGGTGGTTTGGCAACACAAAATGTTAGCGTTTCAAATGCTTATATACCGATTTTCAAGCCTTTCAATATCCTTACCTCTTGTAAAAGACGTCGTGTTTGAACAATTTTACCGCTGGTATCGCCTACATCTTTTGCATTCAAAGTCCTCTTATTTCTCAGAAAAGTATGCCACACATATGATATTTAGCACATGTGTATATAATGTATCGTCTGGTTACGGTGTAATTTGATAACGCTAGCTCCATTTATAATTAAGTTATAATGGCGTTTGCAAGATTTATTGTATCACCCTTGTATTTACCGTCATTAGCCCGTGATCGTCACATACGTTTTCCACATTGTTATACTGCGAACATTGAAAGCCCTGATAAAAATGCTGCAAGGCGGTACATGTAACCTGTCTGGATTCCCGCTCACTCACTGTAGATAACCAACGTTCGATATTCCTCATGCGGAGCCCCATTTAGCACTATGTCTTCAGTGAAACACAACCCTGATTCAATTACAAGACTAATCAATCAAAGAATGTCACAACAATGCTACGTCACAGTGAAATATATCAAATTAACTAGAAAACAAAATAGACAATATAAAATTTGCATAGACTTTAGACTTGAGCAACCAGAGATATTTTTGGACAACATTGGATTGCCTCCAGTGTTATCGGTACTAGGTGAGGTACTCCGAATTTCTGTTGTTGTAGATGGCGTCGTAGTGTAAATGGAGATGACGTCAAGTGGATGGCGAATTGTGCATTTGTAACCTTCCGCTTTGAAAATGTTTGACAGAGATCTTTTTAGAAGTTTGAAATAAATGTCAGCTGCCTGCATTGAACATCCTAGGGCTGTGGCAGTGTAGATACACATCACGTAGTCTTTAGACGAACTGAAAATACACGGGCGCATATTTAGGTTAAAGACATTTTCACTGGCTATAATCTTGTATATAGGTTCTGCGCAAAGTAGGAATCGGTACCATTCCGGAATTGTACTGCGCAAAGTAGGAATTCTCACTTTGTTGAGCTTAGTGGGAATTCTTACCTTGAGCAAGACAATTATGGAATTGTCTCAGCGCAAAGTTGGAATCGGGGACAAAGTTAGAATATTTTGGAATTAATCATTCATGTTGATTGTATCTCTTGATAATTTTCCTGACACGAATTTCTCATAAGTTTTAAATTTCGAAGAAAGAAAGACCAATTTGGAAAAAAAGAAAAGACAATCGAATCAGCTAAAGATGATAGCACAATACATTTTAAGTTTATTTCTTAACGATTCGCCAATGCAAATATGTAAATAAAAATCTTCATTTTATGTCTAAAGTAATATCTTTACAAAATATATATCATATCCAAACATTATTTATTTCTTTGTCAAAAAGGGTCGATCGATTCTCACTTTGTCCCAGAGATTTCCACTTTGCGCAGAAGCTTTAAACTGTTCAACAAACCAGCCGAATCCCTTGCGCAATTCTAGCATTGTCTCGGCACAATTCCGGAATTGTACACAAAGCGAGAATTCCTACTTCGCGCAGGTCAATTTCGGAATTGTATCGATTCTTACTTTGCGCAGCACATATGTATTCGAAAGGTACTTTTGTTCGGAATTCATCTTCAGTTTGAAATATACTGGACAAAAAAAGTTAAGGATCAAACATTAGACTGAAATTTTTATATGGAAAAAAATAATTTTCCAAAAATCATTTTCTACATCTTACAACGCTGCAATAGATTGCATGAGAAATATTGAAATCTGATCACGTGACACACCGGCAGGAATGAATAAACAGGCATACCCAAAAATTCGAAGTGAAAATTGGCCTATACACAAACACGAGTGTCCACTATTTGTGACTTTATCCATTCAAAATCATTTTCAGTTTTCAGTATGACCTCTAAGGGCCTGAATAACTGCATGACAGCCACTAGGTTTCCTTCTTGTAAATCCTCAGAGGCCCATTTAGGGAGTCGTTTACCATTTTTCACGAAAGGCCTGAATAAGCTCTCCTTGAGTTTCAGAAAGCCTCTGGTGATCAGAATTGGCGGTGTAGCATGTCAAAAGCATGCTTAAAACTTTTGAACAAATTGACATGTAAGTGCAGGCGATTGTTTCTGTCGCTAGGTACTGGTCCACCACATTTGCCCTGTGATTTGATGATGTCATCGCCAAAAACTGCAGCAAACGGTCTCGTAATTGTATAAAACATGTCATTCCTAGCTTAAACACTAATCAGAGAGCTTCTGTCTAGCATGTGCAAGTCCACACAGCTGCCAATCCAGATGCCGGACCATACCATTACCCACCCTCCTCTAGACATGTCATATTCCACATGTTCCACAACATGATTTAATTCATAGTCAACACGACGTGTACATGGCAGGCGTCACACCCTTCTCCTATCATCGTGGATATCTTCATACAAATTTGGACTCATCTGTGAAAGGATCATGGGTCCAATGACCCAGCTGGTAATTTGTGTTACTTTTTGTCGAATATCGCCTAGCATTTCCATAGAATCACACCAATCCTGGCCTCATAACCAGCCTGCAAGTGCGCAGATTAGCTGTGTAAAGTCTGTTTCTAACCGTTTTCGCTTAATTGGTCCATTAAATCATTTTAATGGACAAAACATACGCATTCTTACAGTGTTATTGTGATGAACCTGCAGCTTGGGGCAGAAACTATCGTCCGTATGGGCAAGTCTAGTCGATCGCAAGTTTTAAATCTGATTGAACATGCTTACCAGATGTTACAACACACCAATTCTAATCACCAGAAGCTTCAGGAAACTCCTGGAGAGCTAATACAGGGTTTTCATGAAAACTGGCAAACGAGTCCCGAAATGAGCCTCTAGCCTTTACCAAAAGGGTACCGAGTAGCTGTCATACAGTGCTTCAGACCCCCGGAGGTATCGATGAGCACTGGCAATGCTTTTGCATGGTTAAATTCAAGAGTCATGGATATTCGATTTTGTGGTGATGCAAATGTTCACTTCAATTTTAGGGGTACGTCTGTTTCTTCGGTTCTACTGGTGTGTCACGTGACCCGATTCCAATATTTTTCATGCAGTCCTGTGCGACTTTGACAGCCGTACTGAACAGAAGAAAATTGTTTTTGGAAAATCAATTTTTCATGATTCAAGCTTCAAATATTTGATCCCTAACTTTTTTTGTCCAGTATAGTTTGAAAGTGAAGCAATAATGACATATTTTATGTGCCTCTATCTAGACTTTCCGATATTTAAAAAATGTATGCTGCTGTCGAATGGAGGATGTCCTACTTCGCCATACAAGCGTTTGTAAGTATCATCTGATTCAAACACATATTTCATTATAAAATATTGCAGTCTTCCGTGACATAGGAAAAAATATTCTCTATACAAATGTCACCTCGGGTAATTCTGCAAACTGCGTGACACAAACACTTATGGTCGTATATACAAACCTTAACGCGACGCCTGACATATGGCAACAGCATGACATCTTCAACAATCCACGATAGACTGAAATCTGATGCTGAATTGTTCATACGTATTTGAATCACTTTCCATCCTGTTTTCTTAAGAATGTAATCTTTACGGCTGTCTATATCAAGTACTAGTGGGGATCAGGGCTGAATTATAAACAAACTAGAAAATGTGTTTATGAAACACTGTCCCTAATCGTATAGCGGTTTGGCCCTAAAGATGTTTGTCCTATATAAAATGCCTATGCCCGAAAAAGGCGAATAACTGAACAAAAAATTTAGGAAATATTCTCAAAATGTAAATAATCAATCTACATCTTAGTGTGTAACTGTATGCCAAATATAAAGATCCTGTCATAAGCGGATCTTCAAATATTTTGTTCACAAGCTTGTTCCCATACATAATGTGTCCGAAAAGGGGAAAAACTCAACCGAAAATTTACGAAATAAGCTAAAAAAAATCAGGTCATGTACATTTTAGTCTGTCACTGTATGCTAAATATCAGGATCCTAGCTAAAGCGGTTTTTCAGATATTTTGTTGTTGTGTTACATTGTATTGTTTAACGGCCATGGTAAACACCTATGGTCATGTCGAGACGATCATTTAACCTAACCACACTATTCCTGGGCAGGCTTAGACCTCCTAGGCGGTTAACCAGTACTGAGTGCCCTTACTTTTACCAGTAACTGACAACTGCCCTTCTTGAATCAGCAGAAGACGAATGAAAGTATTAAGTGGCCGAACTGGATATCGAACCCAGGACCTTTGGCTTACAAGTCAGGCGCCCTACGCACTGCGCTACGCGGCCCGGCCTTTTCCAATATTTTGTTCAGAAGGTTGTTCGGATATAAAATGCCTATGTCCGAAAACGGGGCATAACTCCTGATCGACAAGAGCGGCGGAGGAAAAAATACCGATCCGCTTATTTTTCATGTGCATGCCACATTTAATATTACAAGATCCTACAATAAGTGGTTCTTGAATTTCCCAGCAGCCAAAAAATTGATGGGCGGACAGACAAACAGATGGACGTACAGGTCCCAACCAATATGCTCTTCAACTTCTCCGAAGTTGGGGGCATAAGAAAGAAAAAATCCCTTGCACGTCATATGCTGTATAGCCATTTCTGATTCATAGAGGCTACTATTATGTAGTGCTGCAACACGCGAAACGGGGACT
Source organism: Ctena decussata (assembly GCA_963989385.1). Classification (NCBI taxonomy): domain Eukaryota; kingdom Metazoa; phylum Mollusca; class Bivalvia; order Lucinida; family Lucinidae; genus Ctena; species Ctena decussata. Next base: position 47,685,719 of record OZ022508.1, on the reverse strand, counting down.
CGTTGCACATTGGGTGGTTGGTTGTTTTGGGTTCAACGGCCTTTTGAGACAGTATTTTTAGTCTACATCGGGCCGTCTCCCAGAGAGAGGGAGAAAAAAAAACAGAGAAAGGATAGGATGAAAAAAATATCCAAACAACCCCCACCCGCACTTAGTGCACAGTTAGCCCTTCTTACGTTTCTTACGTAGTAGACGTCATCCCAGGCCCAGAGACCTCTGTAGACGCATTCTGGTATGTGGTTTTGATTATGGTCATTTCGCCCGAGGTATAACACCATGAGTTTAACTTATAAGGGTGCCCTAACCAGCAATTATTCAGTCTTGACTTGAAAATGTTGAGAGAGGGTGCATTAATAACGTATGCTGGGAGTTGATTCCAGGTATCAACGATCCTGTTACTGAAGTAATGTCCTCTAATTCTTAACCGATATCGCTGTTTAAAAATCTTCTGGTTGTGACCCCGCGTTGCCACGTAAGTTGACATTTTAAACATAGAGTTTTTATCAATTTTGTCAATGTTGTTCAGTATTTTGTAGACCTGGATCATATCAGCTCTATCTCGACGATATTCCAGCGTAGGAAGACCTAGGGTTCTCAGGCGATCAGGATATGACAAATGTTGTAAACTGGTAACAAGTCGCGTCGCTCTACGTTGTACATTCACTAACTGAATCATATCCTTTTTATACATAGGCGACCACACCGTTGTTGCGTACTCAGGATGCGGCCTGATTAGAGATTTAAACAGGTTGAGAAACATCTCCCTATCCATATAAGTGAATGTTCTGAAGATAAGACCTAGAATTTGATTTGCCTTAGTCACCTTGCTACTTATATGTACACTGAATTTCATGTTACAATCAAATACGACACCTAAGTCTTTCTCACTGGACACCTTCGAGACCTTAACTGGTCCATTTGCTGTTTCCATAGTGTATTCAGTATCAGGAAAATTGTTTCCTATATGTAAATGGTGACATTTTTTGTTGTTGTAGGTCATTTGCCACTTATTAGCCCAAATCACTGAGTTATTTAGACTAGTCTGCACATTATTTACATGTTCTACTGATTTTACACGTCCTAGCAGCTTAGAGTCATCAGCATACAATCTCATTACAATCTGTATAACTTCAGGTAAGTCATTGATAAATATGACAAAAAAGATTGGTCCCAAGACACTACCTTGTGGTATCCTTGACGTTACTTGCTCAAAGCTTGAAAAACACCCATTTACGACCACTCTCTGAATTCTATTTTTTAGGAATTCTTCAAATCATTTGTATATGTTGCCTCTGATATCATAAGCCCATAATTTCTTCATTAGGCGTCGGTGTGGGATTTTATCAAAAGCCTTGCAAAAGTCAAGGTAGATTATATCAACATCAAAACCTTGTTCAATTGCAGCAGTAATTTCATCTGAAGTTTCTAAAAGTTGTGTCACACACGATTTCCCAGGGATAAATCCATGTTGAAAGGGACTAAAAAAATCATTGCTTGTCATATGTTCTAATAATTTATCCCGTATCAATCTCTCCATAAGCTTACATGCTACTGAAGTCAGACTTATTGGTCGATAATTCTCTGGGTTAGTTTTCTCTCCACTTTTATAAATTGCTGATATGTTTGCCTGTTTCCATATCTTGGGCAGTTTTGACTCATTTAGAGATTTTGTAAATATACACTTCAGAGGTTCAATTAATTGAACGGAACGAAATCCGGTAACGGTCCTGTTCCTTCTATTTCAAACACACTGGCAAAATATCTGTTTAACAGGTCTGCTTTTTGCTGGTTATCATTGGTTAGGGTCCCACAAGCTTGTTTTAACTGATTTAAACTAGTTTTTGTTTTCAGTTTTGATCTGACATAGCCCCAGAATAACTTTGAATCTGTTTTATCTTGGAAGCAAGGTTTTTCTCATGACTGTATTTACATCTTCTCATTTCTGTTGTAACTTTGTTTCTGGCCTGTTTATAGACTTCATAATTCTGATCATTTCGACAATACTGATATTTTTTCCACTTTGTATGTTTCCGTTTAATGGCTTCTAAACATTCCTGGTTTACAAATGGGTTATTCTTGCCTTGCCCAGTTTGGACCCTCCTCACTGGGACATATTTCTCTACTAATCTGGTAATTTTCTCCGTAAGGACCTCCCATGAGTTAGTCAAGTCCAGCCCATCCAAAACCATATCCCAATTAATATCCTCTAAATCCTTCATCATTCCCATGTAATCACCTTTAAAAAAGTTATGCTTCTTAAAAGAGTGCTTGTTCACTTCTATATAACAGTTGAAAACAAAGGTAAGCTGTACATGATCACTTTTCCCTAAACCTGACATATAATTGATTGAATTAATCATACTGACTTCATTTGTCAGTAAGTAGGACGCCACGGCACTGAAAGTTATAACCAGCACCATCGCCAGACCACCACCACTGACCTATTGCACATGAGACTGCAAATTAAGATATCGGTGATTAAAACGGAAGGATGTTAGTTAACTCTTGGTAATACACACATTGAATAATATTTTTGCTTGATTTTTAAAACAGGACTGCCATATGCATACAACCAGAAATAACCCATATCTGCATTAAATATTTAATTGGTTGACCGTAATCTGTAAGATATTATTTTATTTTATTCAGTATACAGTCAGTTCTTAATATTTAAAAGTCGAAGTTAATCTCAAACTATCTCAGAAAATTTACTTTGAGATACCAGTGGTTGGAGATAACAGGAGTTGAAATGTAAAGAAAAATAGAAAATATGTTCAAAATGTATTAGTTTTATGTAAGAGGGTACTTTGAGATATCAGCGTTTGAGATCACGAGAGTCATCTTAATTTCGTAAGACACTAGTACTTGTAGACGTGGTTAGTAATGCTATAAAGGCACCTACCTGCAAAGAACGAATTTATAAGCTGAGCTGTTTTTATCAACCTTTCGTATAAGCTTTACTTTCTTGAGCTGACAGTTGGAATATGACCTCTGTAAACGCTGGAAACAGCTTCTGTGTTGTATGTAGCCTAAAAAGATTATAAAATAAAGAAAACATACATGTTTTTCATTCCAGATCCAGAGAGTACGAGCTTGTTTTCAAACATATTTCCAAAGACCCGAGATATGTTTAAGGCATGAAATCTTGTATTTCGTTGCGTTTTAGACGTATGGACATAACTCCGTGTTTTCCGCTTTATTCATACTTATGATTTATTGTTTTCATCAGCAACAACAACAACAAAGGATAAAGCCCCTCAGTAAGGGAAGAATTTGCTCATAGGGGTTTTTCTTTTTATTTATTTATTTATTCTTTGTTTCCAGGGGCAACCTTTATAGATTTTGTTCGACTTCACTGCAGCTGGTGTTAAGTACTGTGTGGAGACTGTACAAGTCTTCCCGTAAATGTACATCATCAAAGTGCGGTTTCATTTCCTGTCATTTGAACTCCTTCTTCTAACTTTGCAAATCGACTACCGCATAAGCCGGAGCTAGGGAACATATGCAGCCTTTTATATGACGAGTCTCAGTAGAACCGAGACACTGATTTTCGTTCTTGTGCGCTCCTTGTTTCCAAGCAACCTTTATAGATTTTATCTGACCCGCAATGAAAAGCAATGCATAAAATAAAGCGGCACAGTGCTTCCCCTGAAAATTCAGCATTTATCTTGAAATAGTAGCTCAGAGATGACACAGCAGCACGTGAGGAGAGTGCACGTGAGGAGAGTCACATTTTTGAAAATGATTTTCTTCCTTGCTACTTTCGACAATGGCCTAATAAACAACTGTGCGTTCACAGGAATGTCTGTTTGCGGATGTTGGTGACGTGAGGAATCTGTTTTTGACTTATGCGGACCTTGCTGGCTCTGCCAGTGGTGTAAAGGACCTCTCACGGTTATAATGTATTTGACTCTGTCAGAAGTATTAGTGAGCAGTTTTGATCAAAAGACGATACTAACTTTCTAATAAATTTCCGCATACTGGTCCAAAGCTGTTTTCGTATGAATAAATTTCTTCCAAAGTTTCGGTGTCACAGGAATCTAGGAACGGCTGTGAACAGTTGCTGTACTCGTGGTAAAGACTGAAAAACAAAAACCTCGTGGTAAAGACTGAAAAAACAAACAAACAAGAAACATTTTGATTTTAACCCATATTATGCCTTGTGGACACTCATGTCCTGATGTATTGGACCCATCCATTTATCATTTTAAGGGGCATCAGGCTTGATTTATTTTATCAGTTTTCTTTCTTTCTTTCTTTAGATAACTGCCTATTAATCTTATGCAGACAGTGTAGACTCTGGTTACATGACTTAAGGTCATTAATGAATAGAAAATGTCAAAATACTAAATAACATTTCCAACAAATTTTCCTGTAGTTGAATGAATTCCGTACTTCGACATTTTTGTTTTCATTTATGATTTTTGTATGATTTAGAAGGTAACTCAATATTGGCCTGCAACTTCCTTGCTAAACTTTCCATTTTCGATGTAAACAGACCACATCATCTCCCTGTTCTCTGAACTTATCAGGTTATCCATTTTCTGAGATAGTGTAAATCTTCCTTTTCTTAGAATGGAAGCTGAGGAACTCTGAGACTCTGAAACTAAGTTTATTTCACTTGAGGCCAGGTTGTATTTTCAACAGTGCAGACAGCCGGATGTAACTTGTCATACATTTAGGCCTACCACATTATGGTATCACTTCCTGTTAATAGCGCCACCTTTACAGTATAACTTTATTAATGCAATGTGTATCACATTGCCTCAGCAACACAAAACCTTCATTAAACAAAGTAGTAACACCAAATTCAAAAAAGTTCATGTTTTCAGGTCGGTTGGTTGGCTGTTTATGGTAAACATGTAACGGCCGTTTGAGACAGTATTTCAGTCTATATCGGGCCGTCTCCCAGAGAGAGGGAGAGAGAAGAGAGATGATAGGCGATGGAATAAATATCCAAGAGCAACCCCCATCCGCACCTACTGCAAGCTCAGTAAGCCCTTGCCCTACTATATCCAAACATAGTATGACACCCTACTACGTAAAAGTAAAAAGATAGGCAATAATCAAGAATTAATACAATCAAATCCCACACCCCGCTCTTAAAACCAAAAGGGAAAGAAGCAAACACACACAAAAAATGACAGAAGTTCAGAGTTACCCAGCACCATCGTCCGACCCGAATACTCCCGTTTTTAGACACTCTGGATATGCATCATCAGATTCATTAACACAGCAATTATTACTATTAGTCATCAAAAATTGGCTTCTACATGACAAATGGTTCAAAAATTGTCAGAGTCAACAAAGGGGAATAATTCAGTTATGTTCACTATATTAGTTAATCACGAGGTGGTTTATACACTTTCCCTTAATGGTATGACAAATATGAGCATCCTAGCTCCAACAGCCTTTCCAGGATTCTGAGATAGAACTTTCAAGTTTTACTTGCTTATATTTAAAATTTTAGAACAAAACCAAAACTGCACTTAAAAACTGTATAATGTCTACTGCATTAGGTAAGTAAAAATACGAAGTACTTGCTTACTCGCATGCATATCTCAGAGTCGTTGCGTTGAAGTCCGGAATATACTGAGTTGATGAAGTCGTCCGGGAGTTAATTAGCTGTAGCCGGATGTAGGACCATGAGCAGGTTTCTCGATGAGATTCTGAACAGTGTGACCTGACGAAGCCAATCAGAAAAGCTAAAAGAGAGAAAAGCTAAAATTTGAGTCAATATGTTTCATCAATCTGTCTCTGACATACTGCAGTGCTGTGTTTTCGTTGTTTTACAACATACAGTGAATGCAATCGTGGCACGACCGCTTTCATTCGACACATGCATTTTAACTAGTCAACTCCCGATATCTCGATCACGGATATCTCAAAGTATCTTCATATATCAAAGAATGTTTTCCTATTTTTATTTACATTTCAACTCCTGTTATCTCAAACTACTGATATCTCAAAGTAAATTTTCTAGTACCAGAAAATTTACTTTGAGAAATCGGTAGTTTAGGCTGAAGTTCGAATTCGAGATATCGAGAGTTGACTGTATTAGAAAAGCAAACGTGCATGTGATGGTCATATCGATATTCTTCAAATCACGCAAATAGGTTTGTTTCGAGTGACGGAATGGAAAACTGTTGGTTTCCACCTAGCACAGGCTATCACATAGCAAAGTGGGTTGGTTGGTTGGTTTGTGTGTCACAGTTTTTCAGTCTCCCAGAGAGAGGGGAAAGAAAAGAGATATGAAAGGGGGGGGGGGAATGTCCAAAACAAACCATATCCGCACCTACAGCAAGTACAGTAGGCCCTTGCCCTACTATTTTCCAGATTAGTAAGACGCACCGACACTGCAAGTTACCCGCACCATCGCCCGATTTGAATATCCCACAGCAGAGTGGAGAGGATACAGCAAAATTATTATCTAGAACGCTGTTATTTTATTTTGTCTTTGTTTAATCCAAATTTTTTTTTCTTTTTATTAAATTTTAACGAAGTAAAAGTAAAGACAAATAATGAAAATAAAATCATACCAATGATTAAAATATTGGTTCTTATCTATATTTAAAAAGTTACAGTTTCAGTGGTGTCTATGGCTAAATCGAGGTGAAGAACTGAATTCACATTTAAATTGTCCCTCGTCCTTTGCCAAAAATTCCAGTTATCAAAACTGGCGAAGTATCCCGGCTTACATGTACTCAAGTTAATTGTTAATGAAGTATAGTTAAACCGCTTGAAAATAGTTTACTTTCATTTTTCAGTCTTCAAATTACTTGTCTTAACTGATACTTTCGAAAAGAAGCAGCAGAAGAAAGGGGTCAACTTTCATATTTTTTCTCATTTCGCTTTCAGATCTGTTTACATTTTTATATATGTTCTTTTAATTCGACAATGTGTACTTGGCTTCCACTGTCGTTATCTGTTCACATGTAACTTGTTTAATATTGTTCTCTGCTGTTCTTGTAATTAATTAAAGAAGTTCATTGTCAGAAATGTCCTGCAAATCATGTACCAGGTGCAGAATTAAGGTTATTGGTTTAAATATTTCAATTACATTACTTCCACTCCCACGATTATCCCAAGAGGATTCGTAGACCTACCGTAAATCTTAGGCCCTTGTGAACAAATATCTAGTGTATTGACGGACCTTTTTGTCTTTATATTTTGACAGCTGACTAACCTTTGCTATTTTCTGGCTTTAAATTGCTATTTTAGCGCTCAGAGCAAGAAAATCGTTAGTATTTGAAGTAGCTGCCAGAGTCAATTAAACAGAAAGGAAAACAAATTTAATTAAGGAATAGAAGGGTAACAAAAAACGTAGGAAGTCATTTATCCGTGTTTGGTCTCAAGTCTGGTTAAGAATGACTTATTGCCTCTCGCTGGTGATCAATAGCCATATGCCAATAATAGAGCGGGTAATTGAATAGTCAAGGCAATTTGCTAACATTAACTGACACAGACGCTGATCTGCCAGGAGCTGGTCAGTGAGAAATTAATCACTTGTGGAGCGAAAATATGATGAATCCTCCTGTTTTAGCGGTGCTCTATTGATCTTACGTTATTTGAGCCGCATCTGCCGAAATGCACATGCCCAGACCAATATTTGTGCACGCGCACCGAGGTGTAAACATTCACAAGTCGTACCAGGAGGTTGTGTAACATTTTAGAGTTTGTACAACAAACTGCGCATACCCCAAGCAGATACATTAGCAAATTGCCTTCCGGTCAGCATGGTCAGTGCATGCGTATTATGTATTTGTCTTAAGACAGGTTTTATTCTGACTCGCGGCTCAGTGTGCAAAATAAAAGTACAGGCACTTATCAGGAACTAATACAATCAGATCCCGCATCCCGCCCTCAAAACCAAAAGCCAAAGAGAATAAAAGAAAAAAAATAAAACAATAAAAGTAAATGAATAAAGTAAAAAAGGATAGGAGTACGTACTATTCCCTAATGAGAATGCGTTGTTTAAGAACACGAGCTATAAACAAACAAAACATAAACAGAGGAGACAAGTAACACCTGTATTAATCACTCTCATTATAAATATGTAACCAAAGTTAGCTCAAGCTCAGCTGGCCAGTTGCTTGTCTCCCGATCTTTTGAAACAAGAATCTGTTGACTTTTTTGAGCTCTTGTCTACACTCTGACATATGATACATAAGTCATTTGTCAGATCAGAATATTCCTCGGGTTTAACATGTTTCATACATTATGTGTGGTACATGTATCAGATTGGAGTTACTACTCTTCCAAGAACATCAGGTTTCATTATCAGCGGTTTATGTTTGTTTTTCATATTCAGCGATCCCCATCCACACCCCATCTCCCCTAATTGGGATGAAAATGTCTCACTACATTTGCATTTGTGCTCAAGAAAAAAATCACATGCTCCATGAAATGACATAGTTATGGTAATCTTGGAGAGCACAAAGAAGAGACGCATATCCTCACCCTATGATTATTAATTTAAAATTTAATTATTTAACCAGGTTTGCATTTATTTACGAATGAGGAAAATGAATTAATAAATAGAATAATTAATAATTAATTTATAATAAATAATTGATTTTAAAGGAAATCATTCAACCAGTTTTGTCGGAGTGGCTGTAGTGTAGTGGATAACCCTCTGGAATACGAATCCAGAGATCGCAAGATCGATCCCCCGCTTCTCCGGTCTTTCGGAAGAGACTTTACACCGAGGTCCCGTCTCCATATAACCTCATTGTTGGTTGACATTAAACCCGAGTTCACTCACTCAGTCATAAAGTTTTGCAGTTACATATCTACGAAGAATGGGGAACAGAAATTAATAAATAGAATAGCATACACTGTGAGGCTCTAACCCACAAAAATGCGCCACTGGGACACGCATCGTAGCCAATCAGATGACATAACAAGATAATAATGGTGACTAGTCGATGATAATCCGTGAATCGCTACCTGCCTGCTACGTATCCTCTCTAGACCCTAATGGGTATGTTTTATGACAGTGGCAGGAAACAAATTATTTTTTTGGGATGGCAGTTCATAAACTGATAACAATTTACAAAAGAAACATACGGTAAACCGAATGAACAGCTCTTTCCAAGAAATGTGGGTATTCAGCTACTTTAACTGAAAGCATCATTGATATCACTTCTAACCGGTTTTGTATTATTAAATAAAAATCTGAAAGTTACAAAACAAAACAGAAAGCAAAGTTGGCAGCTGTGCAGGCGGACATATGCATACTGCTAGAAGACCACAGACAAAGGGATATAAGAACACTTAAAAAACATTCAGAATTTTCATCAAAAGGATTTGGCCGAAAGCTCATGGCTCGCATAGACCATTTCCTTAGTGACCTTAGTGACATTTGTTTTGACCACTGGTTTTAGGTAAGTTTATACACAGCACATATGCTCCGAAATACTAAGTCTAGCCAATACTGATGATGTCTAACGAAGTACTATTGTAGCACGGAGTGTTACTTAAATGGACAGGTGAACCTTTCAGTGGTTCTGATTCCGCAAACTAAACTGATTAATTTGCGTTACAGTAGTTAATGTATCTAAGCCAAACATAGCGGACAGAAGTTCTGTATTTGAATTCTTCAGTGTCAAAAACGCCAATAGTTTCGAAAGACAGATAATTGGAACCTTTAAATGTCTTCGAAAGAGACAAATATAAATAAATTAACAAAGTTACAATCTGTCATAAATTTATAAGAAACACGGGTTAAAATTATTTCAACTACAAAACAAATCTAAAACTGAATAACCAATTAAATATTACCACTCCAACCTCACAAATTACCCCAATGAGGACTCTGAAATCCGATGCCGTCTGATGTAAGCCTCAAACAACAGCCAAGTCACACGGATCGGCAAAGCGTAACCGAAACTATATATGGAGCCAATGCAAGAGAGAGAGAGAGGGAGAGAGAGAGAGAGAGAGAGGAACACATGATAGGAAATAGGAAACAAAAAGGACTAGAACCACCCAAATAAATCTACAGTTGGCTCGTGGTCTTAAGACCTTACCAAGATATGCATTTATTTTTCACTGTTATGATTTTTTACGCTGCGTTTAAGTTCTATCACTTTGTTTGTGTGTACAAAGGTAAAATCTAACTTCTCTAACATTCTGTCTTTATTAGCAGTATTTCTGTATTAGAGAACAGAAGATGAAAATTCGTATGTGACACTTTTTGGTTGCTATAACGTCCCTGTTTCCCCATTGGGTCAAATTTATAGCGTTTTACTGACTCTGCCTTTTCCCACTACTTGTCTGCACAGACTAGGGCTGTTTGTCCTTTTATTTTAATTATTGATTTATTATCCTGTCTTCGTTGATTATTAGTTATATTTTGGTTTATCACGTATAAAATATCAAAATTGAAGCGCCACGTTACTTTCAATATTCATCATATCGAAGACTGCTTGTTTTCGTTTCTTAACAAGTTTCCTTGTGAAATCCCAAAACTCTTTCTGGCAGGAGAATATGATGGTTGTGTTTTATGTCTTGATCAGAACCGTATTCCCCTGTGGGTTGGCCCTGACAATTACATGCAAATGAGGTAATCGTCTTTGTACCATAAATATCAATAACTTTCTCGCTTTTAACAAGATTTATGCTTTCACGCCTTTACATATGTTTTATGAAAGCATTCAAAGGCATCTCATTTAAAATCCTACAAATTAAACTCCAAATGCATGGAGGAGATGTAAATTCGGCTACAATATGTGTATCAAATATATTATCATTCAATGAATTCTAAACTATTTTGGGACTTTATAACACCGTTTTCAAGTGCAGCTACTTACATCGTTTTAAACCTGACAAATAAGGATAGCAGACTAAATTGATCTGAAGAAAAACATCAGATTTTTATACAACGTTAAACAATAAATAAATATAATAGGAAATCAAAATGAGAGCCAACCTCTGGAAGGGTTTAGCTAATTGTTGAAATTCACGAGGACATGTACATGTAGAATTTCCTATATTTGCAAAATGCTGTTCTCGATAAAATATGAAAAAAATAAATATCATTGAAATTAACAAACTTATATCTTTAGCTGATAAAAAGAGTCATGGAACGAGAAGTGTACGACAGGGTACAATTAAAACAAAAAATCTAGCATTACTGGACCAGAACAGCAGTAACTGTCCGCATTTATTCTTCTTTAAAACCATTATCGACTGAGATGATTTTATAGCTTACACTTTACGACTGATAACTTAATATGATCTAGCCTTACACGCATTTGTGCTGTATCAAATTAGCTTTCTCTAAAATAATACAGATTCTTTAGGAAGATTATTGAATAGAAACTAATACGTCTCTATTTGCGAGGCTTACACTGAAGAAATGACAATATCTATTTAGGAAGTATTCGCGTTCCCTAACAACATTATACGATGCAATGTTTGTATTGTGCATTGCTCTAGGGTGTCTGGTAACGACGTCGGCGTTTACATTAACTAACCCAGTCTTGTATTTGCTGTTGCTAAACAATACAAAACAGATTTTACCAAATTTGATTGGCATCAAATGAAAAAGAACTATACGGCATATGCGAAAACGTACAATTGAACAGTCTTAATTAGCATAAGACAGAATTTGAAACATTAATCGTAAAAGTGTATATCATAGTCTGATTTTGCTCTAAAAGTTCGCATTAACAGGTCTTGTGTTCACCAGAAGGTAGACTATCTGTCAAAATGATAGTGAAATTATCCAGGAAAAGTTTAAGTTACGACGCCGATTCTCCAACCCCCGACCTTTCCCAAGACATCCTTCCCCTCCCTCAAGCTTCCTCAACCCGAATGGCCCGAATGAAGACAACAGGATACGGCACCAGGAAGAAGATGTCCAAGCTCCAATTAGCCGCAATTGTACAATAATGACAGTCAAACTGTGCTAGGATGGTAAGTCACTCTAAGGATTTGAAGATTTGTAACAACTTATCAGAGAAAAAGTAAATAAGGTTATTTTAAATTAGCACTTTTAAAAGATTTTATTTCAATACAATAGAACCAGAATCAGGAATAAAGCACTGATTACTGAATTGATGGTATCCTCAGTATGCTTAAAATCAAGTTAAAGCTTCAGCTGTGCGTATTATGCAATAATATGTAAAAAAAAATATGCTAGTCTTAGTCTAAGGCACAGAGGATGTAATTATCCCACCCACTTTTGTTTGTGGAGGAGGAGAGCATCGGTATAAAACTTTTCCTTTTTTCCTATGCTTTCACAATTAAAGAAAAGTAAAAAGTATGCAAAGACCAGGAACTGAAACAATCAAAATCCAAATCCAGCCCTCAAACCATAGTTGGAAACAACTAAGATTACAAATAATCAAGATACAGAGAACATATGGCCAACCGAGTGAGCAGCTTGTTCCCGAAAGGTGGCCACTCAGCAACCCAAACCGAACCAAAAATAATAAGAACATACATAAGGCAAAACATCACAGAAACTCTGACACCAAAAACAGGCAACAGAGAACCACAACAGAACTACCGCCTTGGAATGGTCAGTAATGAATTACTGGGGGGGGGGGGGGGGGGGGCTTAAATCGATTTTACAGGCCCAACCTCACCCTCAGTTTCTGAAGTGGTACAAAACATTTAGTTGGTTGTTCAGTTCGCATGATAACCCTCTAACTCGTCAATGAATCATCACGGTAAACACATAAATCAAATTTCAACACCATCCAGAAGCAAAGACGAGGACTCAACAGATACAACGGGCCGTCTGACAGGTGGAGATCCCTGGCCTGCCAAACAACCCCACTGGAAATCTGAAGCAAAAGAAGGTCACCAGTTGAGCCCCGGTGGACCAAGCAACAGACAAAAAGGCTCCGGTCCCAACCAACTAAAATATATACCTTAAGGTCGGGGCCATCATAGAGTCTGACGCCCGATCCCCCGGTGTGCAATTAAAGAGTGCAGCAAAGTTTCCAACCGTGATTGGGTTAATCACTAAGCATGCAGACTGTCGCATAACATTTAAATTATAGCCAATACGTTTGTGACGTATTATTGTTTTTCGGAATTGATCAGAAAAATCAGTCCTACCCATAATCTTTTTGAATTTGTATACTAAGTCACCATAAAATTCTGGTTCCGATAGGCCTTGGTGTAAAAGAAATTTTAATCCGACATCAAATTTTGAAACCAATTCATGGTGTCTGCGATAGAATTTAGAAAAAGCCTTTCTAAGCTTATGATACCGATAGCCCTGTTGAAGAAGTTTAGCAGTTAAACATTTATTACGAGCATTAAAGTCCTCTACATGACTACACACTCTAGCAAATCTTATAAGTTGAGAAATATACACTCCATAAGAGGGACGACGTGGAACGTCACCATCCAAACATGGAAAATTAACTATATCAACGTCAAAGTCATCACGTTTATCATAAATTTTAGAAGATACAAAACCGTTAGAAATAGATAGATGTAAATCCAAAAAGGGGGTCTCGGTATCTGAAGTATTAGCTTTATTCAATTTAAGTTCAGGTGGGTAAATTTGGTTGACCATGCTTTCAAAATAAGGATTATCAATATTCAGAAGATCGTCTAAATATCTAGAGGTTGAGTTAAATGCCTCAATGATATCAGCTTGATTATCAACAGAAAGAGAAGTCATGAAATCTCTTTCATAACAAAATAAAAACAAATCGGCCACAAGAGGAGCACAATTTGTACCCATCGGAATACCAACAATGTGTCTGTATAACTTATTACCAAATCTGATGTAAATATTATCTAAGAGATATGATAAGGCGTCACATACATTCTGACATGACCAACGTTCATATCCTCTATATATTTACGGTCAGTAGAAGTGAAAAACGCTTTCTTATCGTTACAGGCAATATAAAGGGTATCTTCATTTTTGGAGAACTTTTTGAAGGCCCTCGCAATCAAATCAACAAGATTTTCCTTTATTAAATTATGGGTAATGTGGTATAAAGAGTAGAAAAATCATAAGTGGACAAACTAGTCGCACGGAACCCTCTTGACTTCAGTTTACTAAGTACCTCATCAGAATTTTTTGTAGACCAAAACATATTTTTCCCTGACCTCTCATACACTGTCTCATAGTACCAAATGACACGAGATTTCACAGCAGTGAGGCAAGAAGTTAATAATTTAGATAATTCTGTAGTAGTACAAGAGCTAGAGTTGGCAATGAATCTAGCTTTATACATCGTAGGAAGTTTGTCTTGGCGTTCCTTAACGTTTACAGCAAACTTTTTACACCAAAAACCTAAGTCTGTGTGATAATGAATCGAAAAATTATTTTGTTGCCAGTTATGAGTTCAGAGCAACGCATTTCAACAGAAAATTTGAAGTATTCTGAAAATTCGTTTTTGACCAAATATACACAAATTTACTTTACATCTGTCAAAGGTCATTTGAAGCTAAAATGGTATTAGGTAAGTGTACTTGAATAAAAAGAAGCGTCCTTTTTGATGTGCATCGAGTGATGAACCTAATAGTTGTCGCTAAAATTCTTCATGCAGCTTCTCATACCAGCTTCATACTCCAATAAACGTTAAAAAGTAAAGTTTAATTCTTAAATCAAGCTGTTAAACATTTTTTGATAACTGAAATACATGACTGTGTACTTGATTTCATTTTCTCACTCTCTAGGATTACTGAAATAGTTTTTCAGTACGTTGCAAATACAAGAGCGGCCAAGCTAATGTCAAAGCCTCTATTCCCAATGGGGACCAACCCTCAATCAGATACACAACGACGACTCCGCATTAAACCAACGTTGATTCGAAGTCATAATGTTGAATCAACATTGATTTAATTTTGATTTAACGTTGTGTATCCAGTGGGTCTTAACAGAGTCAATTATTTTATTTAAAAGTATACCCCCTTTTGGAAGGTCTTGTTCTCCTTGGCAGCCAGGGAAGTTCGTCTTCTTTGTAAAAAAATGAGACAAACCATGGGGGTATACAAATACATCTTAAACATCTTAAACGTTTTGGACAATTGAAGAACAGACAGTTCTCGAAATTAAAAAGTCGAAATTCATCCCAACTTACTGATATTTTCAAGTAAACTTTTGGATCCCAGAAAATTTTCTACGATATATCAGTAGTTTGAAATACAAGAGTTGTTAAAATATAAATACTAATGACATGTGTCTAAGCTACATTTGTTAAAATATAAATACTAATGACATGTGTCTAAGCTACATTTTGGATATGAGGGCACTTTGAGATATTGATGTTCGAGATATTTAGAGTTGTCTATACTTGATTACAGTATTCTACTATTTAAGGCAAAATGCGTTAGTGTTTTGCTTTGTATCGTTCAGTACATTTCAAATAAAAGACCGGGCAAGCTAATACAAACGCCGACATCATTAACAGACACCCTTGAGCAATGCATACTACAAATAAAGCACAGCGTAATTTTGTTAGTTTCGCTTTGTCAGAAAACACGAAGACTTTGCAAATAGATATTGTCATTTTCAGTGTAAGTCTTATGATTACCCCTAATTACTGTAATCATCTCTTGATTTAAACAAGTTGATTGTACTACCCGATAGTGTTTCTAAATTGCTGGCGAAGAGACAATTTTTGCAAGCCTCGATCAAAAACAGCAGTGGTATCCTAGTCTGCAATGTTTGCTTAATCACTGATGTCCCAACATCTAGCTACATTGCGGTTGTCTCACAAAATAGACCGGTTTTCTGAAAATCTGGTATTATTTTAGAGGAGGTTAATTTGATGAAGCACAAATGCATGCTAGGTTAGATGATACAAAGTTATCAATCGTAAAGTGTAAGCTATAAAATCATCTCAAGCGATAATACGCTCGTAGACGTAAAGCCGAATAAGTTTTGTAACAACCACGATGGTATATTGCCATTGCGAACTATTTAATACAAAATTTAAGAACTTGAAATGATACTAGTAAGTATAATGCATTATTTTGTATACCTGACATAATGGCAGCGCACGGGACGAAATTCATATTTTCGGGATGCGCCAGTATGTGTGGCTCGGAGAGGGCTGCTCGTTGTCTGCCGAGACCTGCTCCAGCTGCTCATCATCTTTTTTTATTTCAATCTTTTGGAGTTTCGAGACACTGAAGAAGTTTGATACCGAAACACGCGTGTTTCGCACTAAAGTCGGTAAAGTTACGTTTATTTTGAAACCACTGGTGGACAATTTGTCCCCTAGGATATCATCAACCCAGTTAGTGTTTCAGTGTTGATTCTGGTTTTATAGCATTGGCGTCATTACTGAAATACTTATTAAAAGTAACCCGTTTTACTTATATCAGGTAAATTTCTAAACTGTTCTAAAGCTAAGACTGACTTGTCATAGCAACATGCAGTGGCTGAGGTAGCTTGTTGGGGACGCCTGCGCTCGCGAGGTATTACGTAAGTGTCTCCTACCCGATGTCTGCTGTGTCTGGCGGAATGCGTCTGTAGATGTGGTTCAGAGAGGACTGCTCGTTGCCAGCCCATCGTGTTTTTTTCTTTCCAACTTTTGGAGTTAGCGACAATGAAGAAGTACATTGTAAAACACAGAAAAGCGCGTCTGTCGCACTAAATTTGGTGAAGTTACGTTTACATTTCAACTTTGTATCGAGCAATTCCAGCAGCTTTCATGCCATAGAAAGTAAGATGAAAGGGGCCTGGGTAGAGGACAGTATATGGTCTGCGTAATTCAGTGGCATTTTTTGTCTCGCCTGCGAAGCAGAGACGAGACATATGTATTGCCTTTCCGGTGTCGTCGGCGGCGTCCTCGGCGTAAACTTTTGTCGAGTTTTTGCGTTTAGGTCATTTTCTAAGACACAAAAAGGGCTAGAGCCATGAAACTTGGTTTATGGGTACATCTGGAAGAGTAGATCTCAAAGCCATCATCAATATTGAGTCTTGACCTACATTTTACGGTTGACTGACTTCGCAATTTTTTGTCGAGTTTTTGCGTTTAGGTCATTTTCTCAAAAATTGTAAGGGCTAGAGCCATGAAACTTGATTCATGCGTACATCTGGACAAGTAAATCTCACAGCCATCATCAATATTGAGTGTTGACCTACATTTTGCGGTTGACTGACCTTTCATTTTTTTTTGTCGAGTTTTCGTGTTGAGGTCTGTTTCTTAGAAAATATAAGGGACAGAGCCATGAAAGTTTGTACATGCGTACATCTGGAAGAAAAACTCTCTGAGCCATCTTCAATACAGAGTCTTGATCTACATTTTACGGTTGACTAACTTTGCAATTTTTGCGAGTTCTTGCGTTTAGGTCATTTTTCGGAAAATGTTAGGGCTAGAGCGATGAAACTTCGGTCATGCATGCATCTAGAAGAGTAGAGCTCAAAGCCATCATCGGCATTGAGTCTTGACCAACATTTTACGTTGCACTGATTTGCATTTTTTTGTTAAGTTTTCGAGTTTAGGTCTGTTTATAAACTATAAGGCCTAGAGCCAAGAAACTTGGTTCATGCATACATTTTGGCTGATTTAGCTTTATTTTGCCAGCAGGCGAGACACCGCATTCCGCGGAATTCTTGTTCATTATTATATCCTCTGTTTCGAAATACAGCTTCTTGTCAGGCGATTTAACTGCTCTTTTGTTGCATGTCTGAGCGATTACGCCCTGTGATACATGCAAATAAACTTTACAGATATCTACAAAACGTTCCTGTTTAGCAAGAAAAAATCATTTGTTTGATTTTATCTTCACACTTCTACAGTAACTGTAGGGTGTAAGAAGATGCTCTATGTGAACTGAAGAAAATATGAAAAGAGACAGTGCATGTTAGTAGTACACATAATGTTTAAGTCATATTGTATTAAAGATCTGCGAGCTTCTTTGGTATGGTGTGTAGATGTGTATGTGGTTTTGCTATTTGCTTTGTCATTGTTTTTCATTTTTTTTGTGAGAACATGCACTCTCCTCTAAACTTATCCCACAAGTTTAAGCCCGAGTGTTTGTGGAACGTTTCTGTCCGTAGATGTGTACGTGGTTTTACATTATTTATATGTATCTCTTTTAGTAAGTTTCATGCTTTAGATTAGGTTGTGATTAACTATTAAGTGATAGTGGTCAAAGGACCTATGAAGTTTACATTTTTACATAAACATACTTACTGGGAACGCATGTATCACAAACTTTGTTGGAAATTATATTAAATGTGTATATTTTAATTTTCGTTATATGACATCAACTCTACTCAAAATTTGCTCCATTTCACAGTACTTGAAAAGAGATAAATCGCGCTCTAAAAAGAATCTTGCTGCATACATTTTTGTCAGAAACTACCAGTTTATACAAGAGAGATACTATGCATAAATCTTAGGATAAGACTACTTAAGGGTCATCGATTAGATTTGTGTTGTAATTGGAAAGTGCTGACTGATTGTTTTAACTTTACCAGGCACCACTAGAGACCGCCCTAGACCCGGGGCACCTTGAGTTACCACTCAGAGACAAGACAATTTCATCAGAGCGCAGCAGCTAAGACACCGGTTTCTGAGTACCACATACACCGCCAGACGAATCAGGGATCGTCACAGGTACGTTCCTACATGTTCAAATTTGGAATCAATTTTTCATGATGTAGAATTTAAAAGATAAACGAAAAGAAATCCCGTAGCCTTGTGACCCTAGGGGCAGTTTACTGTATCTTTGGCGTAGCAGGTGAAACGAAGTGCTCAGTTCTCTCCTTTCGCTATTTTAACCTTCTCCGAGCCAAATTAAATACCCATTTACTTACTGCTGGATGGACAGAAATTAAAAGTCTTGCGGTCGGTGGGATTCGAACCAGCGACATTTCGCACTAACGTCTAGCGATTAACCACTGCTTCTGCTTCTGAAAGCCGGTTTCTCTTGTTTCACGCGCTTTATTCACCCAGACACTACGCAATCGCCTGAGAGAGCGACAGATATACGCCCGCCGGCCATATAAGAGACCCATCCTGACCCGTAGACACCGGATGCAACGCCTTCAGTTGGTCAGACGTCATCTACCCTGGACGAGAAACCAATGGACAAATGTCCCCTTCTCGGACTAGTCGAGATTTAATATAAGTATGGTTGATGGGAGGAAACGTGTTTGGCGTCGCTGAGGTGAACGATATGCAGGTGCATGTGTGCTGGAGCATGACAGATGGGGTGGTGGCAGTGTTCTTGTGTAGGCCGGTATCTCTTCCAACTATCGCACCAGACTTGTCATCCTCCGCCAAGCTCTAAACTTCCAGAGATACAGGGACGAAGTTCTAGGCCCAGTTGCTTTGCCGTTCATGCGACGTTACATTCTAACGGTGTTTTTCAGCACGATAACGCCCGGCCACATACCGCACGACTTACAAGCAACTTCCTACAGGCAAACAATGTGAACGTTCTGAACTGGCCTTCCTTGTCTCCAGATCTGGCTCCGATCGAGCACCTGTGGGATTAGCTCCGTCGTCTTGTATACGCAAGGAACCCCCAGCCAGCTAATGTCCAACAGTTAGAGAGGGTTCTGCTCAAGAATGGCAGCGCATACCACAGAACGTCAGCAGTCGATTGATTCTTTCCATGCATAGCCGTGGCAACGCATGCATTCAGTCACGCGGTGGCCACACACGTTATTAGGACCTTTAAAAACAGGGTGACTCTAAACAGTGCTTGTGCATGCGTCAACCTTTCATTAGTGGTACTACAAAGCAAGGACAATAATCGTTAATCCCTAGCAAAATTGAAATTAAGTTTATTTTCAGTGGAATATTAAAATTTTGTATAATTTTTTGGATAAGATTAGTGTTGCGTTTTTATTTCGGTTGAGTATAGATGAAATTGTAGCAGCTATTTTGTCATTTTGGTTATATATACGGCTACATAGGAATTTTAAAAGTGCATATATTGTGATGATTGACAGCAGCCAGTTGTTCGAGATTTTGTCTATGATTCCATATTCCTTCATCAAAAGTAAAATTCCCCACCCACTTTTCATTTATGTCAGTGAGAACATTTTGTTAGCACTTTTTCACATGAACCGGACACTAAGGTGAAAAAGACTAGAAAGTTTATTAGATTGAGGGCAACATAACACCATATGTACAGATTCATAACTGACATAAAAAGACAAAGTTTTTGCAACATCTATCCCAAGTATACAAGGATTGACAGTGTTTTATATACTAATTACATTTGCGAAAAATAACGAAACTGAAAGCAAATTGTTATGTGCATTTCTGGAAAGAGTGTACTATTGGTATAAAATTCAGCTTGATCCATACTAGTTTAGTTTTCATATTCTGCGAATAAAAATGCCTTCAGCTCGGATTTCTGTCTTGGGTTCCTGGTTTTATGTCTTGTCTACAGAATTGCAGTCACAATTATAAAGTTTGAAAATTAGAGCAACAGTTAAAATTATATTAAGAATTAATAGTATTTGTTAAAGCTAACGGGTCCGATTTCACATCAGACTAATATCTCAGATTAACGAGTCCGTGGTTCATTTACTCGTATCTTAATGCGCAAGGTAAAATTTTGGTGTTACGTGTACTAAATTCGACGTGAAATCAGGCCTACATGTAAGTGTCTAATGAAATCAGAATCAGAGTTTCTCCAAACGTACATGTATTGCAATCAAGTATGTACAATATGCATTTTATTTCAAGCACTACTAAAGGACGGCCGCAAATGCAGCCATTCACTTAAATAGTGTCAAATAAAAAGGTACTGCCAAATATAATTGTTTTATACCGTCTTGTCTAGTTGTAGATATAAGCTCTGATTGTTGGGACATTTTTCTTGCTTCTCTGGTATAATCTGCTGATAATTATGCATATTAATTTGCCATTTCTTTCAGATATTTTGTCATTTTAGGCTCAGAAAGACCTACTGTTGCAGCCACATGCACTTAATGGTACCTGCCTAGTCTTTGTGAATACCCTGGCATATTCTGTGTGCAGTGATGCTCCTTTAATACGGTCTGTAAATGGACAAGTACCTTTCTGAATTTGTCCTGCTTTATAGTTTAGGATTCCAAAAATCTCGGTATGATTTTTCTGGGAGACATGGGAGACACCATGACCTCGTTGATCCCTACAATGTGGCCGTTTCTAAACTAATTTCCGATTTGATGGCCTCAGTGGCGCTTTATTAAGCTTTCAAGTACCGGACTTTCATTTGAACTGACTTTTTCCACTGATACATAGATATGGTGGGTGTATTATAATAGGGAGGTAATGCTTACTACTCGCGAGCACCTGATCACACCTCTATTTTTGGGGTCCATATCTGTGTATCTGGAATATTCCTGAATTGTCAATGTTAAAATGACTTGCGAGTTCGGACTTATGATTTGGGTACTTTGACCGTTTACATTTTCTCTCATATGTCATTATATTTGATGTGCATCCCTGGAAGTTGCAACTCTTTGACATATGGCTTTGGTAAATTCATATGAATACCCAGCAGACACACACTTGTTAATCAACTTCGAATCAACACTAATTCAACGTTGCTTTAATTAGGGGATTACTGTACTCATAATTGTCATTTGGGGAGATAAATCGTCGGTTTTATGGTCGGAAATTTCGTTTGCGACGATGCGTCAGCAGAGCCATAAAAACAATTTTCGACCATAAAACCGACGATTTACCTCTAAAATGACAATTTTAACACAGTTCTCCCCATTCTAATATACTTTTACATACTTTCACCTTTCAGAGTGTACTATTTTTCATCCAAAGCAACCGCTTTGAGCAGCGTTAAGTCAAACGTAAGCCAATGAGAAGAGAAGTTTCATAATGTCGTCGGATTGGCGCATTTTTTGACGTTATCCAATCAGACGTCGCGTAATATTCGTTACAGTAGAATGTTGATTCAACATTGTGTGGCCTGTGGGTATATATATTTTCTTTTTATTTGTACTTAATGTGTAGGCGTGAATGTAGACATTTTGGAGAGCATCAGTCGCATATAAGTCTATTATTCAGATCTTAGTCGACACATATTTTGAATATGCATACAATTATGTTGTCTCCGATCGAGTCTCAAGCAGTTAAATATGGATAAAGAAAAAACACTACAGAAACAGGTGAATTGCTTAAACATCTCCCTGTCTCTGGTTACGGTAATTCTCTGCTGCGAGCGAATTGTATAAACGTCCACCTTTTGTGACAATCAGCCGATACATAGCTCAGACGTTTCCTATCATATTTAACATGCTTTAGTGTAGGGTCATTTTTTTTAAAACGTGTATGTCTTTTGATGGAAAGGAAATTCAATGTGTCTTCTGGTTCGTTTTTTTTTTCCCATTTCTAAGTTGTGGTCAACTTGTATACGGCCTGGCTGCCTTACAGTCAGTTAAATTTGAACAAAAGAGAGAAGAAAATGAATAAATAAATCAAAATCGTACATCAGTTTAATACGTTAGTATCTCATCTCAGCCTATTGATGCTAATTCAAAAATTATTTTAAGTTTATTTTAGTTCTTTATTTTTAACACTCCTTCTCTCTTTAGTACACGTATTTTCAAAACAAAAAACAGTTATATCAGTTAGATCCTTTAAAAGCAAGTTACATTTATTAGCAAAAGCACGATTCAAGGAAAAGGTAATACACAATCTGCATCACTTTCTATAAAACTTGTTATAAATTGATATCAATATTAATGCTCAATGAATGTGCCACCAATCTTGTTTTCTTAACTTGTGAATTTATAAAGGTATGTTTACGTACCTGTTATCACAGTAACTGTTGCTAAAATTTCCATGAATATGTTCGCCATTATTGGTCCTAAGACCTTCGAATGAGATAATATTGTCCCAATCAGTTGACGTTTCACTGCTCTGTTAATGCACCGTGTTGGAGCTATCTTTTCTTTAACACTCTGGCATCGAATACAATACTTCTAAGCTAACTGCATCGAAAGACAGATAGGCCTAGATACTTTTATTTCTATTATATTCTTGTTTTTTTCTTGGTTTGTGTTATACATTTTAAAAGTTCCGAAAAAGTGATATCTTGTATAGCACGCATTGAGACAGCAGAGTGCAATGTAGGCAACACACAAAAAAGTACTTATATCATTTACGCCGGTTTATTTGATATTGGCTACTTTAATAATCGTATTAACAGTCCTTAAACTGCCATTCAGATTCTATATTCTTTCCTAACCCAAGAGTCACTAGAGAATAATTGGCACAAACCATTTCACTTGAGGAAATGCCGTTATTTCTCCATATATGATCACGATGACTTTTCTCAAAGAATGTGCTCGTTTCACTAACCGGCCGAAACTAGTGTCGATTTCACGTATCAATATGCTGCAATTAGCCCAAACACTGGGACCCATAAATCACTGTAATTATTCTAAAAGTACAATGCTACAGTGCAGCAATATTGCTGGCGAATGACAAATAGTGGAACCTCCGATCAGTTTGACACTGTTCTCAAAGCTATTTCTGCCACACTACTTTGGGCCATTGTATTATTAAGCACACGAAATTATTCCGCAGGTTATCCAAGACATTAAACGTTTGTTTAACTATTTAAGCACCAAAGAAAAGCAAACGACGAAATGTACGTCTACGAAATTAAAAACTGAAAATGTTTTATCCAAGCTATATATTACTGTGAATTCAAAACTAGAGAACAAACAGTGAAGACCACTATGAGTCGCACCATCTAGATCTGCGCTGTTTGAACAATTAAAATAGAGCCCCGACAAAACAATACCAAGAAAGTGACATGTGCGCCCAGCGAAGATTCAGATCAGCCCTGGCAGCCGCTCAGTCTGATCAGAATCTGCGCTTGCGCTTAAAGGATATCACAAGATCTACGCCTAGCTCCATGCGGACAGCGAAGACTCTGATCAGGCTGGGCGGATGCCCAGGCTGATCTGAGTCTTTGCTGGCCGCATATGCCACTTTGTTTGTTCTGTCGCGTCACGGCTCAAATACTTTAATTTTTTTGCGCTATTAGAGTACCATTATAATTCACAATCCGATGGCGAACAGTGAACCCCTCCCTCTATTTGAAAAAGAAAACAACAACAAAAAAAGAAACCACAGCTTCCTCGGCCACTTCGAATCACAATCTTTAGAAACAGTAAGGTAGGTGCACGAATTAATTCCAAATCGTATTTTCCTCACCAATGGCGTTTTCTTTACCTGCAAGCAGATAATAGCATTGGTATAGCCACACGGTGGTAGTGAAAGTAATTAATGAATATTAAGATAATCGGATCATGATAATGACTTTATCATTATCAGATGTGCAGTTACTACGTTTTGTATTTTGCACGCTTGGAAGTAACAGTCTTACTGACTGTCTGCAGACAGCGGTTTTTGTTATAACTTTATAGGGAAGACGTATGATTCGTTACGTCTGTCATGTTGGTTGTTTGGTTGCTCTTTGAGACAGTATTGCAGTCTTTATCGTGTCCCCTAGACACCGGAGAAAGAAAAGAGATAGGCCGCTTAGGCGAGAGAAAAAACAAACAAACAACCCCCACTCGCACCTACAGCAAGCATAGTAGTCTCTTGTCGTACTATTATCCAAATTAGTAGGACGCCCCGGCACTCAAAGTTACCCAGCACCATTTCCCGACCGCAACCACCCCCTACATCCGTTCTGTAGCTTTGTTCAAGAACACACATATATATACATGATATATATGTATCTGTATTCTAATTCTCGGCTAATCTGTGGATACTGTGGTGCAAATTTTTAAACGACTGGGCACACTCTCAGGGGAATAATCGTGTCATTTCGGTTTTGCCTCCCTTCGTACATGTAATGGGGGTCAACTCTAAAACGACAAGAAATGTTTCTAGGAGAACAAATTATTTATCTATGAGTAGACTTGTTTTGGAAGAGCTTCACCGTCAATGGAAGTAAAAGGTATCTGATATAAGTCAATATTTACATTTTTTTGTGTATTTACTGAAAAGCCCTATAGTAAACCATTGGAACGTAATGTAGTTTACATTCGAATAATTACATTGAGACACGCGACGTCAATGACGTCAAAATAAACAATGTCTCTCTACAACCTGATTGGACGTCAGCGACTTCATGACGTCATGCATGCTGTTCTGCAGTTAGCAGAAAAGCTGCGTGTACATGTTTTACTGCTTCAATTTTAGCGCTTATGTAAGATTTTTCATGAAAGATTTGATTGAAATGAATGTAAATATAAGCAATGAACTTAATTTTTCTGATGTTTATAGATGTGTAAACTACATTGGGTCGCTAGCAAAGTTTACATGAGCCCCTTCGGGGTTCATTCACTTTGCACGTGACCCAATGTAGTTTACACTTCGATAAACCTCAGAAAAATGAAATTCATTCCTTAAATAATGTTCTCATTGTTAAGAACCAGAATCAAAACTGAAATAATAACTAAATGGGTTGATGGTATCCTCGGGGACAAATCGTCCACCAGCAGATTTAATTTCTAAACTTAAATCGGAAACGTGTGGTTAATTTCACAAAGCGGCCTATTTATAATAGTTACACTTAAAGGTACATGTGTTGTTCTGTGGCCTAGAGATGTCATCAGTCAAATTTGTTTTTGAAGTTGTGTATGCTGTCTTATGATGTCTTTGGTCGGTCTTGTCGCGGCTCTGCATGTATAGTGATTTTTTTCCCTTTACTCTTGAATCACTGAGCTCCAAACCTTGTCATGCATTACTGACAACCCAAATTCGTTACTGTTACTAGGTAAACTAGTATTCTGAGGCAAATGCTTAGTGAATCCCGTCTTAACTAAGTTAATTGGTAAAACAAAAGCTGCTATAAATAAATACAAAACATTAGAATCATTTCTTGTGTGTTTTATTATTTGTAATGCAAATTTGTATGTAGATCTAGGTTTTAATTTTTTTATACATTTATACAATGTACATTTTACATTATGAAATTACAGAAATAATAATAAAAAAAAATTATTCACAACCGTGGTAAAATGAAATATACCACACAGTTTTAATATTTGTTTTAATATAAATGAGGTGCACAGAGACAATACGGCGCCCCGTTACTGCGGCTATGGATTCGTTCCGCTGAGGTGCGGGGGTAACGTCGATATGAGAATTGAAATATCATCAAATACATTAACTTCAAAGCTCTTCTCATTCCCTACTTACCCAAGGGAAAAAGGTTAAACACGATGCAAACGCTGTGGCTAACTTGATGTACTTCAAAGGGTATAAAAATCATAAATAACCTAGACCAAGAAAACTAAATTACCTAATTTGCATATTGTAAAATAACAATTTTGATTAGTTACAGTTACTAATTAAACTAGTAAGACATCTACTAACCAGCTAGTACAATTAACTAAGAGGTTAGTTATTTTAACTAAATGCTTAGTACTCAGGAGGACAGTTAGCTTAACTCAGTAAAATAGTTAGCTTTACCAGCTTGGGTTTTCAGGGTGAGGAACCCCGGTAGCTCAGTGGGTTAAACGCTAGCCTGCTGATCTAACGGTCCCGAGTTCGAGACCTGCTCGAGTGGAAATCTTTCCGACTGTACATGAAGTTCCATTACACACAGCCTTTAATTATCACCCTCCCATCGGCCTGATATGACTGAAATACTGTTGAAGGGACTAACATTGCAAATCATTCATACATCCATCATAATTCCATAGAAAAATAAAATCAACTGAAATCAGACACCTTTGTTTTGGCCACGGTCCTGTCTGAACCGTAAGGCAGAAGAGTCCACTGGCCATCAGTATGATAAGTCTGATTATTATTTTTGTCTGGTTGTATTGTGCATTCACACAATTTGCTTGTGTCCGTATGTGTTTCCTATCTGATGCGTCATCTTTTGGTGTCTTGTGAGGGTTGAGCTTTATGGTTGCAGCCTATCTGCTTGTCTTTCCATAATGCATAATATTATATTTTTGTGTACCCTTGTTTCTGTCTTTTTGTATCTAAAATATTACCTATAAAAGACTATATCTAATGGGCACATATTGTTGAAACAACGTCATGACGTTGAATCAATGTTGGTTCAACGTTGATTCAGTATTGTTTGATCATTGTGTGCCGTCTGAGGCGGGTTGGTTTCAGTTCACTTGATATGCTGTTCATCCAATGAAGAGCCGGCGATGTTAGAAATTATCTCAAAGTGCTGGCAATAAGTGATAAAGAGCTGAGTGTTTTACCCTAACACACACCAATAATTGCCACATCATTTTCATTACTGAAGCATTATGGCCTAGGACATCGTATAGTCTGTTTGTTATGAGCACTAACTCAATTCTGTCCGGCCTAACGCGTATCTGTGTTCTATCAGATTATTGAACATAAGAAATAATAGCAAATGGTTTGAAATGGGGTAAGTCATGAAGAAATGTATCCTTAAGTCATGTCCGAACAGACTCAGATAGAGCTCTTTGTCGGCGCCGTCAGTTTTTCCTGTTAAAGACCATTTTTCTATGTTGCTGTTCTCCTTAACAAGATGTACTTATGAGAAATGCACATATACATAGGCTGGTCTCCTTTTGCTGCGAGTACGCGTCAGCTTTGGCTGTTTATGTCTCTTACATTTAAGACTGGCGCTTTTCAGTTTTCGAAGAAATCGGTCTGGCTGAGTCTGTTTGTGACAAAATTTTAATGTGCCATCAACCTCCAGCCGCCTCTTGCCATCTTCGGGGGACTAGGTTGCTCTGTCATTCTCATTATTGATCCGGCCAATTCTCCCCCCTCCTCCTCTTTCCATTTCGGGCAACATTTAGAGGAAAGAATTTTCACCTCTATGAGTCTAGGAACACACATTATCCTTTAAGAGAAAATCCTTATCTGAAAGAGTTTTGTCACAAACAAGCAAACCGGCAGTGACAAAAGTTGTCTCTTATCGTAAAAACAGCAGAAAGCATGAGGTATATAGACAAGGTACATAGACAAACTAGAATTTGCAGCTGTGGCTTATACATGAACGCTCTCGTCAAACAAATAAGCATGGCTTCATCGGTGCAAGTTTGCACATTGTACAGAAGAAAAAGTGCATGTTCTTGTGTCATGTATATTTAGCACAGGATTTTTCCGAACTATATAGCAGTCTGATCGTCTGATCGTCCGCGTACATAAACATCGAAAGTCCGACTGTTTGGTGTGTATCCGTGCACTGCTTGGGTTTGTCTAGCCATTAGGGTAGAGTCGGGTAACTTCGGACATGGGGGTTAATTCGGACATACCATTGCAAACAGTGAAAATCCAGATGAAACGGCTCATAATGAGCCGTCTTATCAGGATTTTCCCTGTTTGGCCAGTTACTTGAAATTAGTTCCAAACAACTGATATATAAAAGAAACAATGTCACTGTCCGAATTTACCCGCTGTCCGAAGTTACCCGACTCTCCCCTAATGCTATGTTGGTTTCTTGATAATATGACTTGAACACTTGAATATTTTGCATTCCTCTGTATACTCTGTTTCTATTATACGTGCCGAAGCGCCGTAACAAGAAGTATTGTTTGTTGTGTATGAATGTATTTTGAAGTGCTTGTTTGTCTGCTAATGATGTGTCTGTTTACAATAGGAAGACAGCTCTTGAGTGTCCATCAATCAGAATATATAAACAAGACTGGAAATTGACAGTGAATGAAGTAGAAATACTTCACACTGGAAACTCGAGGCAGGAAAGACTGTTTCAAGTTTAAAAGGCAACACTCTGAAAACATACGATTGTTACTTTTTTCTCGTTTCTTTATTAGGACGTATATAAATATTCAGTATTCAGGACTTTGCAAGCGTGGCAGACACATAAGCTACATGTACGCCATATTTTCGACGTCAGTTCCAGTTGGATATACGTAGTTCGTCAAATAATGACGTTACGTTTTACTTTTATTAGCATATTTCTTATTTCAGCGCAAAAACATTATGTTAAAAGTATAAAAGACTTTTTTCACGAAAAACCTCAAATATCAAGCTAATTTATTTGGGTAATATCGAAATAACTACTGCCTTCCTCTTATCATTAGTTGTTCAACCTTCGTCGGGTACTTTTGTTAACGTCAATTGAAATTGTAAAAAAAAAAAAAAGTTGTGCCAACCCTTTTCTGACTTGTCTATCACTATCATATGGATGAGTCTATTTCTAGGTATATCAGGGGTGTTTTCATTTTTTACTGCATTTAGCATAAAATTTCCTCTAAGCAAACAGTGTAGACCCTGATTAGACACCGCGTTCTGCGGCGTCTAGACTGGGTCTGCAATGTTTGTAAATGTCCCCAAAATGGTTTCCAGTCTAAAAAGGGTTAAGCCGATGCTGATAATGAGCATACACAAGTACTTTGTTTACTACAAGACTAGTTTTGCTTGTTAGTAGCATCATTTTCGTGATATATCCTTTTCTGCCTCTAGGAAAAGTGTTTTTGGTACATTGTAAAGTAGAAATGCATGTATTTAACTGCAACCGTCATGATTAAACAAACAATGTAGTCCACCCTCTGTAACTGTCCATATAACGTCAGTAACGAAAATACCTCCGAGTTCTGACAGACCATTTGTCAAAAAACATTAAGAGTTCCAAAATGAAGATTGTCAAAAGTCAAAAACAACAACAACAACAACAATCATGCTAAATTTTCCTTAACGTTCACAATGAATAAATATTTATAAGAAGAAGACCCTATTATCTTAAACTTGTAAACATGACTTTTACAAGGTGATGGTGAAACTATTATTTTTAATTTCAAAATGTGTTTCCCAAATGAATTTCACAAGAAAATTAATTTCAATGCAAATCACTAACACTGCTGTCACAATATCATGTTAACTGTAGATTTGTAACCTTGAAAATTTACAATAAAAAACGTTTCACTTAAAGTTCCATGCAAGGGGGTAAATGCAATCAAAATAACTCTCTACGTCGCTGATACTGAGCAATATTTTTGGCTTATGAAGATTCGAAAAGATTGATAGCTAGCCATCTTACCAATGTCAGCTTATATACAAGCGCGATCTAGATTTTATAGGCGCTGAGGTGATTTGCTCGTTTTCTGATGTTAGTTTACCCATTCTTCCAGTGCAAATAGGTTTACTGTCTGCCGGTCAAGTTTTCATGAGAATCTAGTTTTATATAAATTTGATGTATTATACAAAATTGGTTAAGACTGAAATTTAGCATTGCGTCAGGAGACATTTATAGTGCTTGAAGACAAATACGAGGGCCATTAATTAAAAAAAAAAAACACACACACTCTCAATTAGACCATCATGTCATGCGTATCCTCCTTACATATACAAGTATCGCTGCGAACCTTTGTGCTGAGGATTATTTTTAGTATTAACGTCTCACCAATTCTACATTATCATACATTTTCTATATCTATCATAAAAGTAGAATTGCCGTTCAGAGACGATTAAATCAATAAGTAGACACCATCTACGTCTAATATTTACACCAAGCTCAGATCAAAAAGATAATAGCGTGCTCTGTGCCGGCTGTGTCCCTTACCAGGTCACAAAACTGAATCCGGCTGGCAGGAAAGACCATGTGCCGGAACCAAGATCCCTCGCCTGCCGGATCCGTCATGTCGACACACAAGGCACAGCTGGCTCAGGGAAATCCTAAACCACATCATCACTACTTACAATGTGTTATTGCGGTATTCTGTATGCGTATGTTAACGTTATGGTTTTTGCCGGTTTTACAAAGAATTGCGGGAAAGCGTCATTAGAAACCGTGTAAACAAATTATAAAACTGAAGTAAAATTTGATAATAAAGGTATATATGCCTTTATTCAGAGGAAAATTTGCCTGTGATAAGTTTTACCATAACAATGCATATATTCCGGGCCGATGAGTGCTTTATTCTTCCTTAAATCAGCTTTTGGAGCGCTTTCTGGTTGGACTTGACAGGATGATGATTTCTATATGATAGCAGTAAAGAGGGTGCAAAGTCCCATTTTCGGACTCAACAAATTAGTTGTTGTACCAGTAGTGCCTTAGTGTTAACTCAACGACAATGTGAATCCGGATCATCCTGCTCTACGAGATCAGTCTGGCTCGGATTCCCATTGTCAGAACCAACATCGCTGTCTGCATATGATAGCTTAGCTATTATGTACAGCTATGTCTTAACAGCTTGACAGTAGTGGTCTTGGCCGGGATGCTCCATGCGATCAGTCTGATTTGGATGTTTGAGTAAACAGTGATGCTTGACAAGTAAATTAATAGTTTGTATTGCCTTATTATCAATTTAATAGCAGTGCAAATCCGAATCAGACTGCTCCACGGGACCAGTCTGCCCGGAGTCTTATTGTCCGACTGAAAAGTTAACTGCGCTGTTGTATTTCTTTGTATCAACTTTCTGACATTGGGGATCCTGATCAGACTGCTCAACTGGCTTAGTATGCACCGGATTCCCATTGTCTGAATTGACATCGCTGTTCGAAAGGTCGATTGCGCTGTTGTACTTCTTTTTCATATGCTTTCTGACATTGTGGATCCTGATTGGATTGTTTAACTGGATTGGACTGCACAGGATTCCCATCGTCACAATTAACATCGCCGTCTGGATGGCTAGTTACGTTGTTGTAGTGCCTCGTTATACATTACCTGACATAGCGAATCCGGATCAGTCTGCTCATCGGGATCAGGCTGGCCTGGATTCTCATTGTCAGAACCAACACTGCTGTTTGAAGTGTCAGTTGCGCTGTTGTATTTCTGTTTTCTTTAACTTTCCGACAACGTGGATCCTTATCAGATGGTTCAACTTGATCAGTCTGCACAGGATTCCCATTGTTAGAACCGACATCGCTGTCTGAAGGCTAGGTAAACTATTGTATTTTTTTTCCTAGACTGAATTGAGGAACCAACATTGCTGTCTGAAAGGCTAGTTACGCTATTGTATTGCTTAGTTATAAAATATCTGACATTGTGAATCCGGATCAAACTGCTCAGCTGATCAGTCTGCACCGGATTCCCACTGCCAGAACCAACATTGCTGTCTGAAAGGCTAGTTACGCTGTTGTATTTCTTAGATACAAAATATCTGACATTGTGAATCCGGTCCAGACTGCTCAGCTGGATCAGTCTGCACCGGATTCCCATTGCCAGAACCAACATTGCTGTCTGAAAGGCTAGTTACGCTGTTGTATTGCTTTGTTGTAAAATATCTGATATTGTGAACCCGGATCTGGATGCTCGGCTGATCAGTCTGCACCGGATTCCCATTGCCAGAACCAACATTGCTGTCTGTAAGGTTAGTTATGCTGTTGTATTGCTTAGTTATAAAATATCTGACATTGTGAACCCGGATCAGACTGCTCAGCTGGATCAGTCCGCACCGGATTCCCATTACCAGAACCAACATTCTTGTCTGAAAGGCTAGTTACGCTGTTGTGTTGCTTCGTTATAATACATTCTTGTCTGAAAGGCTAGTTACGCTGTTGTGTTGCTTCGTTATAATACAACTGACATTGTGAATCCGGATCAGACTGCTCAGTTGGATCAGTCTGCTCCGGATTCCCATTGCCAGAACCAACATTCTTGTCTGAAAGGCTAGTTACGTTGTTGTATTGCTTAGTTATAAAATATCTGACATTGCCAGAACCAACATTCTTGTCTGAAAGGCTAGTTACGCTGTTGTGTTGCTTCGTTTTAATACAACTGACATTGTGAATCCGGATCAGACTGTTCAGCTGGATCAGTCTGCACCGGATTCCCATTGCCAGAACCAACATTGCTGTCTGAAAGGCAAGTTACGCTGTTGTATTGCTTAGTTGTAAAATATCTGACATTGTGAACCCGGATCAGGATGCTCGGCTGATCAGTCTGCTCCGGATTCCCATTGCCAGAACCAACATTCTTGTCTGAAAGGCTAGTTACGCTGTTGTATTGCTTAGTTATAAAATATCTGACATTGTGAACCCGGATCAGACTGCTCAGCTGATCAGTCTGCACCGGATCCCATTGTCAGACCCAACACTGCTATCTGAAAGGCTAGTTACGCTGTTGTATTGCTTAGTTATAAAATATCTGACATTGTGAATCCGGATCAGACTGCTTAGCTGGATCAGTCTGCACCGGATTCCCATTGCCAGAACCAACATTCTTGTCTGAAAGGCTAGTTGCGCTGTTGTGTTGCTTCGTTATAATACTACTGACATTGTGAATCCGGATCAGACTGCTCAGTTGGATCAGTCTGCTCCGGATTCCCATAGCCAGAACCACTATTCTTGTCTGAAAGGCTAGTTACGTTGTTGTTTTGCTGCGTTATAATTATACTGACAGTGTGAATCCGGATCAGACTGCCCAGCTGGATCAGTCTGCACCGGATTCCCATTGCCAGAACCAACATTCTTGTCTGAAAGGCTAGTTACGCTGTTGTATTGCTTCGTTATAATACAACTGACATTGTGAATCCGGATCAGCCTGCTCAGCTGGATCAGTCTGCACCGGATTCTCATTGCCAGAACCAAAATCGCTGTTACAGAGGTAAATTAAGCATTTGTGTTACTTTGTTGTTTGCTTGCCGACAGTGTGAATCCTGGCCGGACTGCCAAACGGGGTGGTCTGATCCGGATTCCCATTGTCATGGCGAACATCACAGTTAACATATAGTTAGCCTGGGTTCCTATTGTAAGATGAATACGTTGATAAGGCCATTGTATTGCTTAGTTATTAACTTAATGACTGTGGATCCGGATCAGACTGCTCTATGGGATCAGTCTGCACCGGATCCCATTGTTATAACCAATAATGCTGTCTGAAATCATGAAAGTTGAACTGCTGTACTGCTTTGTTATTATATTTCTGGCAGTGTGGTTCCGGAACAGACTGCACAACGGCCTTGTCTGGATTTCCACTATCAGGATCAACATTGCTTTGATAGATATTGGCTTCCTGCTTGTATTGCTGTGGTATTATTTGTTTTCTCGTTTTTTATCATTCTGGTTCCTAGAACCAATAATTTGGTAGGAAAAGTTAGTTGAGCTGTCAAAACCCTGTGTTTGTTGTTAACTTTCCGACAGTGTGAAGCCGGACTAGACTGTTCAGTAGGATCAGTCTGGTCCGGATTCTCATTGTCGGAACTAACATCACTGCCCGTAAGTTTAGTTAAGATGTGGTATTGCTTTGTTACTAGCTTCTATAAGAGTGGATCCGGATCAGACTGCTCAACGGGATCAGTCTGGCCCGGATTCCTATCATCGGGACCAACATAGCTGTGTGCATAAGTTACTTACACTGATATACTGGTATTCGTTAATTTTCTGACAGTGGTGATCCTGACCGGGCTGCCCCACGGGATCAGTCTGGTCAGGATTTCCAATGTCGGAACCGACATCGCTGCCCGAAGAGTGAACCAAGTTGTTGTATTGCTTTATTATTAACTTACTGACAGTGTGAGTCTGGATCAGACTGCTCTACCGGTTCAGTCTGTTCCGGATTCCCATTGTCAAAACCACGAGTGGTTGTCTGATAAGTGGGTGAAGCTGTTGTATTGCTTTGTTACTACTAGGGTGACATTGTGGATTGCGACCAGGCTGCTCCACTGGATCAGTCTCGTCTGAATTCCCATTGTCAAAATCAACAGCGATGTATGAAAAGTAACCAAGTGTTTGTATTGGTTTGTTATCGGGGAGCGTGTCTGGCATAATAACTTGTATTACCTCCCTTTGTCTGTTGTGACGATAGTACAGTTGACATGTAGATGTTTTGACTATTGCGAGCTGTGGTGTAGATGATATTGTTCATGGCTTTTGTCCTCCCTTGCCTGTTTTGAGTGATCCTGTCAGTGATATTGCAGTTGTCAGTTACAAGTATTGTCTCCCATTATATAATAAGAGATAGTTTAATTGACAGATGTGTTGTATTACCTTGGTGAGATAGTTTAAATGACAGATGCGTTGTATTACTTTGACTATTGTAAGCTGTGTTATTGGTGAAATTGCTAAAACGACGTATGCGAAAGGCGAGGGCTCCGGTGATTTACTTTTATTATTCGATTTCTACCAAGATGTGAATAGCAGGGACCGATCAGTGTGTGCTGGTGCATAGGCTGATCGGGGTCCTCGCGGTTTTCGCAAATTGGTGTGATTTTCACAGCACAGCTGCAATAGTTATGAAATGTTTTGTGTTGTATATGATAATAAAACTTTCCTGTTGCTGTTTCTGTGAAAGTATGTAAATCCGATATGCAACTGTCTTGTCGTGAATTGTGGTCGTTGGGGCTTCCTGCCTGATGGGCGAACTGCTTTATGCCTGTGAGGCAGGCGTGAAGCTTTTTTGTATCTGGGAGGAAGCTGTGCCTTTGCACTGTGATATTTGCGGTCGGATGCTTATGTCTGGATTCTACCTGCCGTGGATTAAAATGAAGCTTACATAAAATATTTATAGGATGATTATGCGGTCAGGTTTTTTTTTAATAGCGTCGTAATCTTTTCTTTCTCTCTTTCGGCTTTATGCTGAAAATAACATTGTTTGAACTTTACAGATGCTTTTCTCACATATTCCATTAATTTGCAACATACTTACCTCCATATCTATACGATAATGACTTCAGTTGTTTTATTTTTTATCACATCTGGGATTTTAGGAGATGGGGCGGGGACGCAAAGGGTTGTCACTGGGGCCGTTTTTGTTTATTTTGTTCTTGGTGTGACAGTGCTAACCAGGTTCCTGTTTTCACTTACATCAGTTACATGACCCATTCGCGAGGACAAGTTAAACAAGCTGTCATGCCAAAATACAGTCGCGTGTGCAAATTTAGTATCTTAGTTCACTTAATTATACTTTTTGCTCTACACAAGCATGTTACAAATACGTATTCAGTGCTAATATTATTGCGAGATAGTGAGTTCTTGGCCCATAAAACCCATACGCCTTGCAAATCCTTTATTCCTGGTAGGTCGTTTCAAGCAAATAAAAGGTTCTCCTTTATCATTTTTACCTGCTTGTCTTGCGTAGTATTTGGTACCTGGCTTAACATTATTTTACTCTGTTCCGGTGATGTTCAACCGAACCCAGGTCCCTCATCGACTTCTTCATCAGAGAGTGTTTCTGGTTTGTCAACTAGTATGTCTACATCTATATTTAGCTCTTTCAGTTCCGGTCATAACCTATCCTTTGTACATTATAATATTCAAAGTATTGCATCTAAACTTGATTTATTGCATACGGAATTATTTCACTTCGATATATTAGCCTTCACAGAAACTTGGCTCGGTGCTTCTGTAGATACAGATGATTTGATTCTTGAGTCATATAATAAACCTGAGCGCAAGGACCGTGTCGGCGATTACCATGGCGGCGTCATGATATATGTTAAAGAAACTTTATTTTATAAGCGCCGAGATGACTTAGAAATTGGAGGAGTTGAAAATATATGGATTGAAATAGCTGATAATCATAAACGTATTCTCTTTGGAGTTTTCTATCGCCCGCCAAATTCTGATGCTACCTACTTTTCAAATATTGAGGACTCCTTAGCTTTGGCAGTCGACACCGGTATATCTGACATTATAGTTACAGGTGACTTTAATTTAAATATGCTTAATGCTCGAACATCGAGAAAGATAGACTCTCTCTGTGTTCAGTTTTCTTTCTATCAGTCTATTGACCAACCAACCCATTTTACTGAGAATAGTTCATCTTTAATTGACATTATCCTTGTTAGTAACAAAGATCACTTACTACTTAGTGGTGTAGGCGATCCTTTTCTTAACCAGGAACTACGGTACCATTGTCCTATATACGGTATATTTAAATTTTCCAAGCCTAAGTTTAAAACGTTTACAAGGCATGTTTGGTACTACGAACGGGGTAATTTTAATCTTTTACGTGATAAAGCTTCAAACTTGGATTGGGAGTCTCTTCGTAACAATGATATAAATATCTATGCTGATAACATAAATACCGCCATTAACTCTATAGCAATCGAATGTATTCCTAATAGGCATATAAAAGTTAAACCTTCAGATCCTCCTTGGCTGACTACTGTTCTGAAAAGACACATTCGTAAACGCAAACGTGCATTTAGAAAGGCTAAGAGAACTAATATGGAAACTCACTGGAAAAAGTTTAAGAAATTACGAAATAAGGTTACTACAATGATTCGTGATTCCAAGAAATCGTATTATGATAAGTTGGCAGATAAACTAAAATCCAGTACTATTACGACAAAAGATTGGTGGTCTACTCTTAAGAATTTTATTAATCCAAACTCAAGTTCTTCCATTCCTCCCCTTGAATATGAAAACAATATTTATACAGATGAAAACGATAAGGCAAACATCCTCAATAAATACTTTCAAAGTCAAACCATCTTAAATGAGACAAACGCTGTTCCTCCAGATTTGATCCCACTTGCTCTTAATTCAGAATTGAACACGATTGTGCTCACTCCACTCGAAGTTGAATCTGTTCTTAAAACTTTAATTATTGGTAAGGCATCTGGTCCAAATGGACTCAGTAATCGTATTCTTAAAGAACTTTCATCCCAACTCTCCACTCCTTTTTGTTCCCTCTTTAATCAGTCCCTACAGACCGGTCATTTACCAGCTTTTTATAAAGAAGCAAATGTATGTCCTGTCCATAAGAAAGGAGATTTGTCGAATGTCTCTAATTACAGACCCATATCTTTGCTTAATGCGGAAGCCAAAGTTTTTGAGAGGCTTGTTTTCAAATACTTATTTAATCACCTTCGAGATAATAATTTGTTATCGTCTTTGCAATCTGGGTTTATACCGGGTGATTCAACGGTAAATCAATTAACATTTCTTTACAATACTTTCTGTCAAGCTCTTGATTCCGGTAAGGAGGTTAGGGCTGTCTTCTGTGACATCAGCAAAGCATTCGATCGTGTTTGGCATCTAGGCCTCTTGCATAAACTTAAAGCAGCTGGTGTCACAGGGGAAGTCCTTGAATGGTTTAAACATTATCTTTCTGACAGAAAGCAACGCGTTATCCTACCTGGTACTGTTTCTGATTGGGTTTATATTAGGGCTGGAGTTCCTCAAGGATCTATACTGGGGCCTTTACTATTCTTGCTGTATATCAATGATATAGTAATTGATATTGGCGCAAACATTCGACTGTTTGCAGACGACACGAGTCTTTATATAGTTGTAGACGACCCGACAACTGCAGCGAACTGTCTAAATACAGATCTTGATAAGATTTCACGGTGGGCCGCAACCTGGCTAGTATCCTTCAACCCTGCTAAGACTGACTCTCTCCTTATTTCTCGTAAATCTAATAGACCATATCATCCTGCTCTCTCTATGCAAAATCACCAAATCACCGAAGTTGACTCTCATAAACACCTTGGCATCTATCTTTCAAATGATTGCACCTGGCATCAACACATAAATTATATCAAAGAAAAGGCTTGGTTCAGGATTAACGTAATGAGAAAATTGAAATTTAAATTAGACAGAAAATCACTTGAAATTATTTATACTGCATTTATAAGACCTTTACTAGAATACGGTGACGTTATATGGGACAACTGTACAGAGTATGAAAAAAATGATTTAGATAAAATACAGAATGAGGCAGCTCGTATTGCTACGGGAGCAACGAAGCTCGTCTCACTTAACACTTTATCTAATGAAATTTGCTGGGAATCACTAGAACAAAGGCGGAAAAATCACAGACTAACCTTATTTTATAAAATGATGCACAATATTACTCCACTTTACTTGTCAAATCTAGTGCCTCAGACTGTTAGCAACCTTTCTCGTTATAACTTGCGTAACTCAAATGATCTTCAAACTGTAGCTGCCAGGTCTAGTCAATACTATTACTCTTTTCTGCCCTCAACAACTAGAGACTGGAACAGCTTATCCATAGAGACTAGACAATCTGATTCTGTTAATTCCTTCAAACGTCTTCTCAATAAGGATAAATCAACAGTGCCTAAACACTATTATATTGGTAGCAGAAAAGCTCAGATTCTTCATACTCGTATTCGTACTAATTGTAGCTCATTGAATCTAGATCTTTTTCTAAAAAACATTACTGAATCACCTCTGTGTCGTTGTGGTAGTATTGAGAACGCACAACACTTTTTC
The DNA here is from genome assembly GCA_963989385.1 of Ctena decussata. Lineage (NCBI taxonomy): Eukaryota > Metazoa > Mollusca > Bivalvia > Lucinida > Lucinidae > Ctena > Ctena decussata. The sequence continues at coordinate 47,646,705 of OZ022508.1, read as the reverse complement.
TTTCATTGTAGGTATTATGAAATGCAACGTAGAGAATTGATGAATTCGGTTTCTACATACGTGAACCCCTCTCTTAATATTCTTCTGACCGGTGATTTAACACTGTCACCAGAGGTAAACAATATTATTATTTTAAAGGTACACAAGTATATTATAGATACGCATCGTTTCTGATAATTATTATCATCATGTGTCTAAACACATGCGACTTGTTCCTAGTGGAAAGTAATTGCCAAAGTCTGAAAGCCCCTAGTAACCTGCGCCCCATCTCTTTTTTTCCCCCTTTTTCTCTTTTTTTTCCACAAATGCTGACTTTTCTGTTTCTATATACTTTTTTCTGTCTTTTTTTTTGTTCAGTAGATGTATCTTTTCTTATCCATTTTGTGAAGTACTTGTAATTAATGTTTATGTCAAAATGTTTGCAGTGAATGAATGTTCGTGAACTGGACATCCACTTAGCTAGTTAGCTAGTATCATTTCAGTCTTACATACACTGAGATCTTGAACTTCATTCACTGTGAACATGATTACAGCTAAAGAACTTATTTTTTTTTTTCACTTACATTTCTGTTAAAAATACATGTTTAGTATAAAGTGCAAGAAATATGTGCTTAAACAAGTTTGCACGGACCGTTTTACTTTCTGCCTAATAGTACACAATTTATTCGAGTTCAGGAGAAGAGCTATATAAGCTATCAGCTTTCGTTCTGATCCTATTGCTTTGTGTAATTGTGTTATTTGTATGTCATTATGTGCATTTTTGAAAATAAAATATGTTTAAACCAAATCAGCTTTTATAGAGAATAAAGTGAAAGTAGACATTTTATCATATATTTGTACAATATAATCCATAGTCGGGTGCTTAAACATAATAATGCTGTCCGCCAAACTTAAACCTCTTTCCGGAAAGCCACTTTTGTGCCGTAATTTGCCTTTTTCATCATTTCTTGTTATAGTATTCGGCGGTAGATGTTATGGTTTCTTTCGGATAAAATATATTATCCTACGGTTAAATTGTCAACTATGATACAGTATTCTACGGTTCTTGGCGGTGGTATTCATTCTCACCTTCTTGCAAACATTATGAATTTTATGAGTCAGATTTCAAGAAATGTCAATATAAATGAAAGAAAATGTATACAACCTTCTTTGCTGGCCTAAGATGGGGAATTTAATGGGTATGGCTCTCTCCTTCCTATCTTAATTGTAATAGTCATGACTAAATACATTTAATGTATCCTTTTAAGTATAAAAAGATGTTTCTCCATATTTCCAGAAGAATATTACATTGCTGCCACTGTTTCAATGACAAATCAACCTTTGAAGATGTCATAAATCATAAAGCTGTAATCATTATGCACAGCAATAAACCACTCAGGCCCACATTCACAAACACAACTCAAACTCATACTCGACTCATACTCCAGTAAGGTCGGTTGAAGTGACGCTCGAGTAAGCCTTGAATGCGTGAAGCTCAAGTATACAGTTTTGGTATTCACTTTGTCTTAGTGGAGGAGACTCTAGCTACACTCCAGTTAGACTCGCCTTATGTAAAGGACAGTGTGGACCCAGACCGGACCTCCTAGAGTATATAAACTGTAATGACTCTAAATTTTTTGACATGGTTGACTTAACAGTGTAGAATTAAATGATACTAACTGTAAAATTCGTTAAATTATAAATATACCGCGGGAACTAAGCTTTTCTACTTGGCGTCTGAGCGTCCGTCGGGTTTACCTTGCTGTGTCTGAAGAAGCGTTCATGGTATAGCCTGTTAAACATCGGTCATGGATTCGATACCGTCCTTCTCCAGTATTTTGGCTGAAATGTTAATCGATTTTCCTATTCTCGTACAGTGATTTTTTCACTATTTTGGGAATTGTGCCGGTGCCCATAGAATTGGGACAAATCTCTTTGCAGTTTCCTTAAATTTTGAAATTTCAGAACACCTATATTGGCTCAAGTGGTGGGATAGGGGACATGAAACTGAATATATAATATTTAAATTCAATTATAGCTATACATCTGCCAGTTCTGCAAGCAAGCGAGTAAATTTGTGCGTGTAGGTCCCTAGAAAAAGTCTTCCTGCAACTGGGAATTTTTCAACTTGCGAGTGAGTGAGTGAGTGAATTCGGGTTTAACGTCCTACCAACAACGAGGTCATATGGAGACGGGACCTCGGTTTCAAGTCTCATCCGAAGACCGGAAAAGCGGGGGATCGATCTTGCGACCCCTGGATTGGTAGTCCGGAGTGTTATCTACTACACTACAGCCGCTCCTTTCAACTTGCAGTTGGGGGGAAAATATACTATTTTGAATTGGGACTGGTGCCTTTTATGGGTACCACTTATATAGAGAAAAAATCACTGTCGTATCACTGTATTTATTGTTGTTTAACTCTACCTCCTGGTAGTTTCTGTGAGCCCCCGCTCCCCCCCCCCCACAAAAGAAGACGTTCCCTTCCCGCCTTCACACGTCGTATGGGCTTTCTTTACTTGTTTCGTGAACAGCTTTTATACCGCGGATTTTATCCAAACTAGGCATATACTAGTTTAGTGGCACGGGGACAACGTTGTTGCATGCAATGAACAGCTTCGATTATACTAAATTAATTGTTATGGGCGTGTTTCTAGATCATAGTAGCCCCTCCATCCTCACCCCACCCCCAATAGACGATGTATGCTATTGGGGTCTGTCCGTTCGTTCATCCGTCTGTTTGTCCGACTGTCCACAAGTCTTTGGTTCCGTCCGTTTTTAATTGCTTAAATTTCAGTAACCACAAGGGAATTTTTTCTTATGTTATTTGTACCAAACTTGGATACAATTGACTTTGATATTGAGAGGACTGGAGATTAAAATAGCCATTTTAAGACTAATATTTTGCATTAAAATGTTTGTTATTATTATTATTATTATTCATTGATTATTTTCTTGCGTGTGTTTGAAACTGATGTTATGTAGCAGTACTTGATTCAAGATCAGCTAAGGTTATGTAGCTAATGTCAATGTAGAACATTTATGTTGAGCACCCTCTTATAATATTGTGTAAAAATGAAAATTAAAATAAAAGTATAAAAAAAAACAATGTGTATGTTGAAGCTTAGTATTTTCAAAGATTTTATTCGTTTGAATATACATATCCCACCCATGAGTATGGGGTTGGATTTCTTGTGCATAAGGACATGGTGAGTGCTGTCATGGGATGCCGACCAGTCTCCAGCAGACTGATTTCAATTCGCCTGAGAGCAGCTCCTTTCAACATCACCATCATACAGGTTTATGCACCAACATCTGGACATGACGACAATGAGGTAGAACACTTCTACCAGCAACTCCAGGAAATCATAGACAAAACACCCAAGAAGGACATTCTGGTTGTACAAGGGGATTGGAATGCTAAGGTTGGAAAGGATGCACAGGCAGACTGGGAAAACGTTTGTGGACCCTACTGCAATGAGGAGACAAATGAGAGAGGTCTCAGACTTCTAGAGTTTGCAACTTGTAACAGCCTAGTACTGACAAACACCCTTGGCCCTCACAAACCATCAAGAAGATGGACATGGCACAGCCCAGATGGGAAACACCACAATCAGATTGATTACATCTTGGTGAGGAAGCGCTTCCGATCAGGAGTCAGCATCCATAGGACAAGGAGTTTTCCTGGAGCAGTCATAGGAAGTGACCATGACCTGGTCATGATGACCTTCCGAGTTCGTCTGAAGAAGGCTAGAAAGCCAACCCAGCCAAGACTGAAGTTTGATCTTGAGAAGCTAAGGGACCCAGAGGTGGCATGCACTTTTCAAGCAACAATAGGTGGAAAATTTGCACCACTCATTGGTCTGGGGGATGATGAAATGGACCTAGATACCATGATTACCACCTACAATACAGTAGTGACTGATGCAGCCAGTGAGATACTTGGGAAGGAACGTCGCAGGAAAAAGCCATGGGTCACTAGAGATGTTCTCGACCTCTGTGATGAGAGGAGAAATTTGAAGAAGAAGAGGTATGAAGCATGGGAGCAGAAGAATACAGGGAAGCAAACAAGAGTATTCAGAAGGCAGTGAAGAAAGCGAAGGAGGACTGGATAGCTAGTCAGTGCGAGGAGATCGAAATTGCCCGAACAAAAACAACAGCAAGAAAGCATATCAGCTGGTGAAGGATCTAACTTCAGAGAAACAGGGTAGATCCACAACTATCCAGGACAAGTCTGGGAAATGCCTTACAGAAGAACAAGAGATTCTCAGCAGATGGACAGAATATTGCTCAGAATTATACGACCATGAGTCTGATGGTGACAATACGGTTCTGGACTGCAGTCAGCCCCCAGAAGAAGATCAACGACCGATCCTTCGTGAGGATGTTGAGATTGCAGTAGCAGCACTGAAGAAGGGAAAATCTGCAAGAGTTGATAATATACCAGCAGAGCTTGTTCAAGCTGGAGGGGAGACCATGATTGATGTTTTAACAGATATCTGTAACAGGATCTGGAGAACGGGAGAATGGCCTACCCCATGGACTCAGTCGCTGATTATTACTCTCCCTAAAAAGGGCAACCTATATCTCTGCCAGAACTACAGAACCATCAGCCTCATCAGTCATTCAAGCAAAATCATGCTGAAAGTTATCTTGAACAGGCTTAAGCCACAAGCCGAAGAGATAATCGCTGAGGAACAGGCTGGGTTCCGAGCAGGAAGGAGCACCACAGAACAGATCTTCAACCTTAGAATCCTGTGTGAAAGGTATCTCCAACATCCGCAGAATCTGTACCATGTCTTCATTGATTTCAAAAAAGCCTTTGACAGGGTATGGCATGCAGCCTTATGGGCCACCATGAGGAAGTACAATATCAATGCAAACCTAGTTCGCACCATTGAGCAGCTATACGACAAGGCTACAAGTGCAGTCCTGATAAATGGCAGCACAGGAGAATGGTTCAGAACAACAGTTGGAGTAAGACAAGGATGTCTTCTGTCACCCACCCTCTTCAACATTTTTCTCGAACGGATCATGTCTGATGCTCTGGAAGAACATGACGGAAAGGTTAGCATAGGCGGCAGAATTATTACCAACCTGCGGTTTGCCGATGACATAGACGCTCTTGCTGAGGAAGAGCAGGAACTAGAAGCACTAGTTGAAAGTCTCGACCAGACCTGCACAAGGTATAAGATGGAGATCAGTGCTGAGAAGACCAGACTGATGACAAACAGCGCAGATGGCATCCAGAGGGAGATCAAGGTAAAGGAGCAGAAGCTGGGTACTGTAAGCAGCTTCAAATACCTTGGAGCAGTTGTCTCAGATGATGGCTCAAAACAAGAGGTTCTCTCAAGGATAGCACAAGCTACTTCAGCTCTTGCCAAGCTGAAACCAATTTGGAGAGATAACAACATATCTCTTGGATCAAAGGTGACACTTATGCGCTCCCTTGTCATTTCCATATTTCTGTATGCCTGTGAATCATGGACCTTGACAGCAGAATTAGAGAAAGGAACACAGGCCTTTGAGATGAGATGCTACCGAAGGTTACTAAACATTTCGTACAAGGACCATATAACCAATGAGGAGATTCGCAGGAAGATCCAAGCAGCCATTGGAGAATATGATGAACTCCTGACGCTGGTCAAGAAACGGAAACTAAGGTGGTTCGGTCACGTCTCAAGGTCTTCTGGTTTAGCAAAGACAATTCTTCAGGGCACAGTGAAAGGAAAAAGAAGAAGAGGTAGACAGAAGAAGAGGTGGGAAGACTATATCAAGGAGTGGACTGGAATGGATTTTGCCAGCTCAACTAGGGCAGCTGAAGACAGGACAAGGTGGAAAGGGATTGTTTTGAAGTCTGCTGTGGTGCCCCAACGACCCAGTAAGGTTATGGGATAGAATAGAATAGAATAGAATCCCACCCATTCCCCTAATCACACCCCTACCACCGATATCCATAGGGAAGAATTCTCGTTATAGTTACGGGATTTTTTAGATAATATCCAAGAGGGTCGAAGATAAGCGATTGTCTGTGTACGGTTCTCAGTTTAACAGGAAAGTGTATAGAAACTCAAAAATAAATTATACTTTCTTATTAAACTTATTTTCCGACATTAAATTATAACGTCTAGCTCAAAAGAGCATTTCAAGCTGTTTAATCTGGTATAATAATTATAGAAATGCGTCAACGTGAAGTTTCTTCCATCAGAGCCCATAGTTTTCTTTCTACAAACCATCAGTTTCTTACACAATTTATTCAAATTACGCGAATCTTCGTTTTTGGACCTAAATAACATATATAAATTAACATTTGCGAATCTATTATAACGTATGAGCTGAAAGTTGTTATTCCACTGATTACAAACTTTTAAGCTGTATCCGTATTTTGCTAACTATTGATTCGAAGCTTGGTCGAAAATTTTCTCTCTATTGACCATTAAGACACTGGAATTTGTGGCTAAGGGCTAAAGTTTACAGGTAGTGTAGAGTTATCGATTTGACAACGTAACGAGTTTTCTTCCAGATGGCAAAAGGAGTTTGGGTTTGGGTTATATTGTTTTCAATCTGTCCGCCAGTCTGCTGTCCGCATTTTAGGTTTTTACTTATACCGCATTTGTCGGATCTCAATGACATTTTTAACATATATTCATGATGACTGGAGACAAGTCAGCCTAAAAAATCTGTAAATTATGTCAGAGTTTCCTTTTTTAAAAGTTATATTCTAGCTCAACATTGTTAAGATATCAGTCAAGTTAGAAATTCGGCTGGGTTTTGACAGGTTTGGGGTTGTTGTTTGTTTGTTTGTTTGAGGTTAACGTCTATAAGTGAAAAAGAACGCAGTTTGTCCGCCTGTACGGTCGATAATGAACTCGCTAAAGCTCGGTTTATGTCTCCGTACAGGAGGACGAACCATGCTCTAGCTTACACTAGTAAGACTCGCCTACACCAAACGTAGCCCAACCCGACCACGTGTGAATGAGTATGTGTGGGGAGGGCTCTCTCTCTCTCTCTCTCTCTTGGAGACGTCTGAATATAGACTTAATATTTTTTAAACGATATTATAGCTGAAAAGAAATACAAATCACATGACGTAAGCCAAAACTCTGTCTGTGAACAGCACCCTTAAAATAAGTCTATACTTGTCACACACACACACACACACACACACACACACACACACACAAAAAAAAAAAAAATGTATAACATAGAAGCCATCTGGCCTATAACAACAGCTTTTGGTAGTCGTGCTTCTTCGCATTGTCATATCATAGCCATGAAATCGCTGAAATATTTATCAAAATTAACTCGAGCCGCCGTCGAGGGAGCTTCACCGTTCCTCGACCAAACCTTACTTACTGGAGTTTACTCCAGCTGCACTTATGTCTATGAATACAACTTGACCTTACCTTGAGACAATCGTTGAATTTGAGTTTAGTTTGCAAATAGGGACCTCAGTATTAAAAAAACAAGTTAATAGTTTATATGCATGCACCGAAAAAGTCTAAGATCAGCCAGTCTTTCTATGATGTTTTACAATTATCCAACTTATATTGAAGTTGTGATCACTAAGGGTCTTATGATATTCTCGTAGATCTTGGGTTCTTATTTCGATCAGGACAGGTGGTTCTTAAAGCATTTGCTAAAATCGCCTTGCACACACAGGTTTACCATCCCTATTTTACTATTTTGCTTTTCATGTCACAATATCCACCGTGGGAAACATAAACGTCCACCGTAGAATACGTTAGCATAACATTCGAAAACCAATACATAAGGTTTGGATTAGCCGTAGAAAACTATAAAACCTTTTTTTAAAATTCACATGTTTTCATACATTCGTGCATGCTACAGTGAATATCGGTGTACATTTACAATTTAGTGCAATATTCCTCTGCATGGACAAATACAGGAGTAAATAGAGCCAGTAAAAACCTACTTATGAGGACTGGGATTCTCGCTGAGCCTATTTCGATAAAACTGCAAAAACAAACGAAATTTATTACGTGCAAAGGGATAACAGTATGAGTTGGAGTTCTTCGGCACAGCATAAAAGGCTAGATTTGCATTAAGATATGAAAATTAATATTTATTTCGTTAAAATCATCTGCTAAACGGCCGTTAACATTAGAAATCTTCATCAAAAGCCGTAGAAAATCGTAACGTTAACCGTAGCATGCAGAATCCTGAAATAACACATTGTAGGTAGTGATCATATTTATACACAATACATTCGAGGTGTGAACATACCATGTGCCAGCCACATCCACAATCGAATAAGGAAGGGCAGAAGACCATGTGGTGGAACCAATATCCAGACAGCACGTCGTTTGCCCCCGGAACCACCATGACAACAAACAAGGCACATCCGACCCAGAGCAAATCTAAACATAACCTTATAGTCTTCAATATGTTATGGGTTAAATACATACATATAAATAAATAGATAGATAAAATGACTAACATTTTAACAGGAGATTTCAACTAAACAAGGAAGTAGTCGCACCAATATCATTTAAAGTACATCCACCAAACACACAAGTGGACCAGAAGACGATCCCGTGAGTCATTATGTACTGACTCATCGTGGAACTGGTACTGGAGTGTCATATAGACCTACTCCTCCACGTACCACATCCGTATCATAAAGAATCACGTACCAAGAGCATACGGGGGTCCGCAGGTGCCAAGCGGATGTTTAATACGCACTTCCTTATAAGTTGAATACTGAGAAAAAATAAACATAATATTGATACAAATTTAGGATAAATGTACACTAAGTGTTAAACACTTTAAGAAATGGAATTATATAGCATCGTTTCTACGACACTAAGACATTATGTGCATGTTAAAAGTTCATTCTTTAAAGTATTGCAGAGCCGGTTTTGGCACAAACACGGACCAACTCAGGATTGGAAAATAAAAATACAAACTTATTATCATCTGACATTGAATTAAAGTGGGGTGCACAATCTTGAGCCTTTATAAAAAGCGTCTCTCTAAAATCGTCATACATACGACATTTCAGTATCACATAAACTTCGTGTATACTTTCATTCTGGTCACCAAAGGATGAAGGATGGGATCTTCATGGGGTCTTACATGGCTTTAATAACATTAAACCACTGATCCAGCAAAATAATAGCCATAAATTAATCCACTGATCCAATCACTAGATTCGGTAGAGGACAAATAATTTAATTCATACCCAGCACACTTGGTTAGAAAATATCACCACCGCGTGCATTATGAATAACACAATGCTGAGTTCAGCTCAATTCATTTCAATTCTCCTATCGAAGTTCCCCAAGTGGCTCAACGGCACGTAACCATAGTTGCACACGCTTGGCGCCGTGTGTCCGTCCAAGAATGCTGAGTTTTACTTTGGGTCGATTTTTATAAAACGAGCGTTCTTCATTCTCTCCCACCCCATTAACTCATAAATTATCAGCGACACGACAAAACCTACAAAGTGGTTTGTGCGCCCAGCGAAGGCTCAGATCAGCTTAGGCATCCGCCCAGTGTGATCATTCTTCGCGACACATCAAAATCAACAAAGTAGCACGTGCGACCAACGAAGACTCAGATCAGTCTGAGCAGCTGCCCACTCTGATCAGGCTCTGGGCTATACGCTTAAAGTGAAGCAAAGGGTCTAAGCTAATTCCATGCGGACAGCGAAAACTCTGATCAGACTGGGCGGACGCCCATGCTGATCTGAACCTTCGCTGGGTACACAAGCCACTTTGTTGGGTTTGTCGTGTTGCGGCCAAATATATAACAATTTTAACCTGTGGGAGTCAACTTTTAAAGAAAAGAAATTGCTCGTTTAGTGGTATATTTTCTCTTTTAAGAGTAAACTTTATTTTGAAAGGGCTACGTCTTCCCGGAAAGCTAACAAGAAGTCACTAAATTGCTCGCCTCTGAAAAAATGGCGAAACCAAAAAAACAACAACTTGGAAATGTACCCACACACCTAAGTCCTAAATTGGTGGTTGATTTAGATCTATGTAAGTGTTGTTATTATTATTTCATCTGATACTGTCACCCACTGTGGGTAACAGTTTTGTATATTTGATGCTGGCTAAGGTCGCAGTTACAAATAAAAGTTTAGTTTAGAAAATAATTCGATTTTAAAGATAAATACCACTTTAAATAGTTGGTAATTTCATTACTACTACAAGAGCTCTTATCTATACATTGATTAGTCTTCTAGTTTTAGCCTATGTAATTGTGTTTTAGCACATGCCATGGAACATTTTCTCCAACCCCTAAGGGTTAATTTTGTGTTTAAGTGGTTAAATTTATTCTAAATGCACACAAGATGCAATAACGTCTTGTTTAAGCATCATTTGACAAGACAATGTAATCAGAACGACTTTTGCGTCCCTGGCAAGTAATTACTTCTTCATTTAGTAAAGAAATGTGGACAAAGAGAGTAACAACCCTTGTAAGTGCCTCCATACACATAAACACAACATTCAGCCTAATGGTGAGATAGGACTCTACCTAACACCCTCAAAAATAAAAAAAAGAAATAATTTAAACAGCTAAACTACGGAAGCCACTAGAGCATGTGAGCAGGGGCTCACGTATACCCCCGGCCTGCACCGCCGCCTAACTGAAACACTGCCACACTTAATTCAAAACTTTAAAACAAATGACAATGAATGATAAGCAGAAGGAGGCTCAGATACCCTCTTACTGATACAACTAGTCATACCCAATGTTTGGCCTAAATATCAAAATCCTAGCTATTGTGATTCCTGAAACATCTGTGACAAACATTAAATTGGAAAGAAAGAAAAAATGAGCAAAAGAAGGGAATGATACATATATGGAGGCTGATACTCTCTCACACAATACAACTAGTCACACGCAATATTTGTACCAAATTTTGAAATCCTAGCTGTATGGTTCCTGAGAAATCTTCAATTGGATAGAAAGAAAAAATGGACAAACAAAGGGAATGATAAGCAGGAAGATGTTGATGTTTTCATACGTATTACAACTAGTCATTACCAAGGTTTGTACTAAATTTCAAAAACCCTTATTGTAGTAATTTCTGAGAAATCTCGGACAGAAATTTATTTGGAGAGAACGAAAAATGAACAAACAAAGAGAATGATAAGCAGCAGAAGACCGATTCTCTCTTACACTGTGAAACTAGTCATACTTAACGTTAGTTCCAAATTTCAAAATTCTAGCTATAGCGGTTCCTGAGAAATCCTTGACAAACATTTAATTGGAGAGATATTGGAGAGTAAGAAAAACTGGACAAAAAAGGGAATGACAAGCTGGATCAGGCCGATTTTCTCTTACACGGTACAACTAGTCATACCCAACGTTTCTACCAAATTTCAGATACCCTTACTGTAGAAGTTTTTGAGATATCTTTGACAGCAAATTAATTGGAGAGAAAGAAAAAATGGACAAATAAAGGAAACGATAAACAGCAGGAGGCTGATTCTCTCTTACACGGTGCAACTAGTCATACTCAACGTTTCTACTAAATTTCAAAATCCTAGTTGAAGTGGTTCCTGAGAAATACAGAAAAAAATGTTAACAAATACACACACACACACAAACATATAAACGGAAAAAAACAAAAACTATATACCCCCTATATACTTCGTAGATGTATACCGGAGGTATAAATATATATGGAAGCCAAAATGTGACATTGTGTTTTGTGTAAGGACCAGCTGAGTTATATGTTTTGACTATGTGACGCCAGTATTTTATGTTTTTGTGTTTGGATTTAACTTTTTTGTGTTATGACTTTCCTATTTTGGAATTAAGGTATCTATATACAGACTAACTGTGTTTTTACTTGTTACAACAAAATAGAGTGATTGTTCATGGTGAAATCGATCAACTGTGGAGTATATACACACCTTTACAATGTCTACCGTAAAGATCCTAAGTTTTCGGGCAGATAGGTCTGTACAAACAGTGGAAACCGAGATCAGACTGTTCCTTAGGAACCAGAATGATCAAGGTCTTCATAGTTTCTATTACATCTGTGTATTTCTGTAGGCATTACTCTATGGTAGAATCGGAATACATTGTAACAGGAAACTAAATAATAGGGCAAGGACCGGCTGTGCTTGCAGCAGATGCAGAATTTGGGCTGTCCGTTTTTGGAATATTTTTGAACTTAAACACAGTTTTTTCTAGGAAACGAAACGGTGAAATGTTTTTTTTTTTTTTTGGTTTTATTCTGTTACATACAATGTAAGTTTTACTAAAATAATATGCATAAGCTTGCCCCATGGGTTAAATAGATTTTTATGGCGTTTTTCATGAAATTCAATTTTCTTGCATTTTAAAAACAACAACAACAAAAATATACTAATTATCAAGATTACTTCAATTTTTTTACTAGTTTGTTTCAGATATCCTATATTATAGATTTACAGAAATGAAAGTGCGTTCATGTGCTACTAGAGTGTGAATTTAAATTCAGGTATCCTGTATTATAGATTATATGATTTGCAGGAATGAAAGTGCGTCCATGTGCTTGAGATATGAATTTAAATGGAGAATGTGTAAAAAAAGTATGTGGAAATACAAAATATTGTTTTTTAGGAAAACAATACGGTGAATTTTCTTTGGTTCTTATGCAAATGTTTTATAGCTCTTTGGGTTACAGTATTTAGCTGGTATAATGGTTTGAATGCCCCGCAAATATTTCTATTCGGTATCCGACTACCTTAAACGGCCAATAAAGTTATTTGTGTTAAAAGGATGTCGTATATTATAAGGATAAGATTTACACATGCAACACAAGCAATAAATAATAGTTTATATCACAAACCGCATTCCGAAATAGGAAAGTCAGAACACACACACACACACACACACACACACACACACACACACACACACACACACACAAGCCAAAATTCAGAACACGTGAATATACACAAGAAACTTAAAACACATAGTCCAGTGTCTGTCAAGGGTAAGTCGATTGCATAAAGAGAGTGTAAGAGTCTTGAAATAGGGAACATATGCCTTTTTATGCTGATATGTACAAGTTGCATTATAATTGCTGTCTCTCTCGGATTTTCGTGATATCTCGTGTAAGCAGACTAACTAAATTATGATTTTGGTTACGTTGGCTTAAAATAATTCAAACCTTATGTCTCTAATGGAATAAACCAAAACAGTAATGTCCAATCATAAAACATAAAACATACAATTCAAAATACAGGAGTCGCAAGTTCCAACAACAGAACTCAAAAAGCCCTTATACAAAACACAATGTCACATATAGGCTTCCGGTTGGCGCCTGACACCCGTTCCGGGACGTCTTGGGTAGGGCCCACCGTGGTTTAACTGCTAGGTGTCTTCTGCTCCAGAATTTTAGTGTTGCTATTTCTTTGAGTCCTCGTGTATGTTTTATCTTAGCTTTGATTTTGATATCTATGTTCCTGAGATTTTGTGTTTTTGTTGGGTTGAACAGGTAAGTATCTGAAAAACCAAGTCGGAACAAAGGGCGAGGATTGGTCGACCACAATCCGGCTGCGCCACCTATCCACCCAACCCCCCCCCCCTCCCATTCCCCTCTACCAGTAATTTCATTAATGGCCGTCCAAAGGCGGCAGTTCTGTTTTTGTTCTTCTTGGCTATTTTATGTGTTGTTAGTTGCTATGTCTGTTCTTGATATATTGTTTGTGATGTAAAGGCTAGCCCGTTGACCACATACATGGAAAATGGCTGTTCACATGGCTGCCGCTGCTGTTGTCTTTGGTGATGGCTAGTTTTGTGTTGTCTCTTTCCCACATGGTGTCTTGGGTTGGATCTGGATTTGAATTATGTCAGTTCCTGAGAATTCTCCTCCTTATTTTTTTCCGTGCTAAACAGAGAGTTATCTGCTTATAGTAAGCAACGTTGTTTCATCGATCAAATACTCATTGTTTCTACAAGTAACCAATAAATTGTGCTTCCGATTGTTACTGACAGAGCTCATTCGGCTGCAAAACTAATAGTTACTTAGTTAATAGTTATTTAACTTCAAAAGAAAATAATTTGTTATTTCAATGGTTTCTTTATTCCGCTATGCAGCCTATACACAACAAATTAATTAGATCGTTCAGTCATTTGATGCATATGGTACAAAACTGTAGTACAGAAAATGTAAAATATGGTACATTTTCTGTACTACAGTTTTGTACCATATTTTACTGTAACATATCTGAACGTCACTGGGATGTTATAACGTCTAAATTTAAACCAATGTTATTACGACTTCAGTTTGAGTTCACGACATTTGGGCAACTGGCCGTCATTGGCAGATGAGGGCAAATTGCTACAAATATCATCTTTTCAGGAAATTCATTGACAAGCGTGAATATTAACAAATAATTCATTGGTTGCTTTTTCTGTGACTTCAAACAAACTGTAACCCCCTCCCCCAATCTGCACCCCATCGGGTGCCAAAAGCTTTATCAAAATAGAATCAACATTGATTATGACGTTGAATCGACGTTGATTTCATGTCGATCCAATATTGTGTGCCCAGTGGGACAGTCCTGGTAATTTAAAACAATATTCTGATGGCGATTCAAGAAATACTTTTTACGTGTTACAGAACTTTTTTCCAAGCGACAAAGAGTTCATGAATTAAAACTGGATTCGTAAATTACATAAAAAATATCATTTAGATAAACACTACAGAACTGGCATTGTGTCATTTTTAGACAAGTGCACTAGTGTGGAGTCGGGTAACTTCGGACAGCGGGTAAATTCGGACATACAATTGCATACAAATACAATTGAGCCGTCTCATCAGGATTTTCACTATTTGCCCAGTTAGTTTTGTTCTAATTCCAACAACTGACATATAAGAGACGTTCTCTGTTAAGCTGGGCCATTAGCTATTAATTTTGTCCTTCGTATTGCCTTTCTTTAAATTACAAAATAACGGTCCTGTTTACCCTCTGACAAGTTGCCCTCTGTCTAAAGAAGTAGATAAAAGTACCAAGACATGCATGCGTTTTGTCAGACATTTTTAACACTGGTTCGAATAATGATACCCTGGTTTAAAATGCGACGTTTTTAAATGTCGCAATATTGCCATTGCATAGACATGAACGCCGCACGGCTAAAACAGATAAATCACTGCTGAAAATCGAGTTTCATTATCAAATTCAGGTGATTTCTTACATATTTCCCCACTTAAACAATATCTAAAGGGAAGTTTTTGCTACGAAAAGAGACTTGGAACTAATGTCGCAAATTTTATGTAACCTACGTCACAGCAGTAAATTTATGATGCATGTATTAACTAAAATGGCCCGGCATCATAAAGCTTACAAGATCACACGAAGAAATATGTGTTCCTCAATATCGTATATCATTCGTGCAAATTTGCTCCATTTTTGTATATTTTACTCGACTTCAAAATACATTTCCCCAGCATTTTTCTGTAAGAATGTAACCTTACGTCACGGGCTTTTCCTAAAACTGAGCAAAGCAATCGCTCTGAAACTCATGTGCAAAATCCTGCCTAGTAACAGCTACAAGATGGTGTGCTTAGATTCCATGCACTGAAACATTAAATGATATAAAAACGTTAAAATGTACGCAATGTAACCTACGTCACACGTAACCTACGTCACAACGTCACTAAGACCACTTTTTGAAAGCGTTGACGTCATTTGATTAAGCGGCGCTTCATAGAAAACCCCTTTCCTCCAAAAAAGCAAAGAAAAACATTTTAAATTGAAACCAGCCAAAATAATCAAATGTCAGTAGATTACTAAATGTGCAATGCTACGCATGTCAAAGAAATCGTATGCGACATCGTTTTTCAACGTATCTTAATAACGTCATGAAATACGCCGTTTCTAATTGTTAGGGTATGTCTATAAACACGGTTGGTATTCCATAATCTAAAACTATTATCTGAAAATATTTGAAAGATTTGAAGCAGATATAATGAGCATTATGTTAGTGATTTTTTCTTGAATTCTGGAATGGTTGTATGTATGGCCATTTTGTCCGCGAATGGCACAGCTTAACTGAGAACGTCTCATAAAGGAAACGATGTCACTGTCCGAATTAACCCGCAGCCAGACTTTACCCGACTTTGCACTAGTGTAATGCCACTGATGCAGTCACATTGTTCGTCTTCTGAAATTGATGTCTGTTAGGATTTTAATGGTTTTATCAAATTACCATTGATTTTTAAAATAATGATGATCGAAAGAACAATAGCTTTGGCATGCAAACTAAATCATTAAGAGATACGTTTTCCGTAAGTGTCTTTTTGGAAGGTAATAGTAACAGTCCACAGTTCTTGACGATCTGTTGGAGCAAAAATACTTACACTAAAACAATAAGACAACTTCCAAATTTTATATTTTTGAATGTACTTTGAACGTATTTTTTGTTGTTGTCAAAAGATAAGAAAGAAGAAGAGGGAATAAACCAAACAAGCCGCTCTAAATGCACACAAAATAAAACAAATCGAAAACTCCAAATTTTGAAACACCGAAAGCCAGCTTATGTACGTCACTGGTAAAATGCAATGTCAATTACAGCATATACGTATACATGAATTTTAGAATTATTTTATATCCCCTTCCTAGTGCACATAAAGGTCCATAAGTAATTTCGCCAAAAAATATTTCCCACACGACGTTGTGCATTTTAGTGCAATTGCACGTTTACAAGTAAAATCATTTTGGCACTGGTATAGGTGCTGATTTCCTGGTCTATTGGATTGAAAAAGAAATGATTATACATGGGCCGCCTATGGGAGTCAAACTCGCAACTCCCTGCGTGAAAGGCGAACAACTCATCCAGCCTCGAAAAGACTGATCTTTCATGTTTTTTTACTGACTTTGGAAACAATTACCATAAGTTCGCAATCTGAGTAAATGATTTGATTTTGTAGGTAACATATGCGTTTACAGAGTTAGTAATTTGGTTCGTAAAACAGACAATTACCAACACAATTAGGTTTCCAGTTTAAGTTGTTTTAATCAAATTTGGTGTCTTAATTCTTTTCCTTATTAGAAATCTACCAAATGCCGAGTGCAGTTACATGTATACTCTTGTATGACATGCACTTTGCGAGTAATAAACAATGGAAGAAAGAAAAGAAACTGCGAGGCATAAAAAGGTATATTCATAGAAAGCATTCATCCATCCAAATATGAGCCGCGACACGACAAAACCAATAATTAGGTCATGCGCACTGCGCAGACTCAGATCAGTCTAGGTTTCCGCCAAGTTTGACCAGACCCTTCGTTAAGTGCTCAAAGGGTAGCTAAGGGTCTAAGTTACCTTCATGCGGACAGCGAAGACTCTGATCAGACTGGGCGGATGCCCAGGCTGATCTGAGTCTGCGCTGGGCGCACAACCACATTGTTGGTTTTCTCGTGTCGCGGCTCATATACCATCTGGTCAGTCAAAAAGAAGAGCTTGTAGTGCAGGTCTCAGGCTTGCGTGAACGGTTTAGAATAAATACAATCGTAGGTAAAGGTTTCCTATAGTCTAGTGGTCATACGGACATTCGAGGTGTAGAAGCCCATTGCATCTTGGGCAAAGCATATGAAAGGCGGGGCCCATCCCTCTTCTTTCGCTGCCTTATCCTTCCCTGATTTGAAACAAGTACCAATTTACTGCTGGGTCGACAGAGAGAGTTTTCCACTGTCCCTAGTTGACTCAAGCCGGGATTCGAACCCAAAAACCTGCTGCACCATACTCGACCATTGCACCTCTCTAAATAGATAATAAACTTTTTAAGCTGATCCAAAAACAAAGGCTCCGCCTAGGGGCGGTCAGTAAAAAAAATACTTGAGGTTGCACAGGGGAAGGTTTTCGTTTATTTTTGATGCATCAACCCTTTCCGTAGGGTTTGCCATGAAACGCCAAATATAGTTGACTCCCGTTATCTCGAACACTGATGTCTTAAAGAACCCTCCTATATCAAAGACTGAAAGAGTATAATTTGGACGAATTTTCCATTTTTCTGTATATCTCAAAATTCTGATATCTCAAAGTAGATTTTCTGTAACCAGAACATGTACCTTGAGATACATGTATCAGTAGATTCAGGAGAATTTTGACTTTTAGATATAGACAGTTGACCGTATATAGTTGTTTGATCCTCGTGAAGGCTTGTTAATCGTCGCAGAAACATAATACTGTGATGAACAAAACAAAATGACGCGATAGAAACAAATTCTAGAATTGGAGAAAACGGGAAAGCCAACAAGACCACACGGAACCAAGCAAATCGCTATAACAATGCAATGCCATAACTAGAAATCATATGTATTATATGAGCCGCGACACGACAAAACAAACAATGTGGTTGTGCGCCCAGCGTAGACTCAGATCAGCCTGGGCTTTCACCCAGGCTGATCAGACTCTTCGCTTAGCGCTTAAAGGGTAGCTAAGGGTCCAAGCTACCTTGATGCGGAAAGCGAAGACTCTGATCAGACTGGGCGGATGCCCAGGCTGATCTGAGTCTGAGCTAGGCGCACAACCACATTGTTGGTTTTCTCTTGTCGCGGCTCACATGTACATGTATTATATAGACTTTTATAAGTCGATACTGTTAAGGCACACTATTAAATATTATATTTTGCCTCTATGATACTTTCTATCTGTCTCAGCAACGTCCATCTGTTAAGTCCAGTATAACAAAGATACATGTCTGAGAGTTTTTGTTAATTACCATTTATTTCATACCGCTACATGTAATATGACACGGTCGACTGTAATCAGTCTATGTATTATCCTGTTTTTGTCGAAATCAAGTTTCGGCCAGACATTTGACATGTTTGAGGAGATCGAATATTTACTTTTTTTTATACTTTTTTCTAAAGATTTCTGGAGATCTAGCATACACATTTGAGCAGTGACACGAGAAAACCAATTAATGGTGTGTGCGCCCAGCGGAGACTCAGATCAGCCTGGCCACTCGCCCAGTGTGACCAGCGCCTTCGCCATGCGCTTGAATCTAGCTAGGGGCCTGAACTAGCTCCACGCGGACAGCGAAGACTCTGGTCAGACTGGTCTGATGCCCAGGCTGATCTAAGTCTGCTCAGGGTGCACATGCCACTTTGTTGATTTTCTTGTGTAGCGGCTCCTTTGAACAGCATGATTGTTGCAATAAGCTGAATCTTACGTATTGTTTAACGAATTACACGCAGAATTGGTCCCTAGATATTAGAAATAGTGGCAAACCTAATGCCTAGATATAAATAAGTGTTTGTTCCGTTGATAAGATGATAATAACAATTTGTATTTATACTGTTCTTGGCAAGAACAAATCACCTCTAAACATGCACGATGTATCAATGAAAATCCAAGAAAGTATCTGAATGCAAACAGTAATTCTACCTTGTTTGAAGATGCATAAACTACTAAACATGCTAAGGCGGCCGCAGTCGGCAACACTTCCCAGGAAAGCAACTCAGCCATTTTATTTTGCCTTTCTTTTCATTTGTCAACTCTTAATTGATTGATTGATTGATTTGATGCTTAACGTCCACGGTAAACAGCTAAGGTCATGTCGGGACGGTCAGTTAACCTAACCACACTATTCCTGGGCAGGCTTAGACCTCCTAAGCGGTTAACCAGTACTAACTACACATACTTTCGCCAGTAACTGACAACTGCCCTTCTTGAATCAGCGGAAGGAGTAACGAAAGTATGTGGCCAGACCGGGTTTCGAACCCAGGACCTCTGACTTATGAGTCAGGTGCCCTACCGATTGCGCTACGCGGCCCGGCTGGACTCTTAAAGGAACTTGAGTATTTGCTCCTTTAGGAGTAAATTCCCTCCTATAACAGTAGACCCTACAGGCATATGTCGTCCTTAGCATCGGTAACATGAAGTGCTTGGGGCTTTAAGAGGAGCGGCGGTGGTGTAGTGGATTACACGCTGGACTACCAATCTAGGGGTCGCAAGATCTATCTCCCTTCTCCGGTCTTTCGGATGAGACTGCAGGTCCCATCTCCGTATGACCTTGTTGTTGGTGGAACCTTAAACGCTAGTACTGTACACTCACTTACTTGGGGCTGTAAGCGTTCTTGGTGTTTGCAGCCTTGTTGTTACACCGTATTATGCATAAAACAAACCACGGACATAACTTCCCGATTTGTTGATTAAACACATTTATATCGGTATGTAAGTAAGTGTTTCTGATAATCTGATTGTTCTGCTGTTGATATTATTAGGTAATGATAATGTTTATATTAGCGCGACGGCTCTGCTTGTGTGCAGGTTAAAGGGCTGCTGATTACCATACAAATTCTGAATATTGGGACGGATGGGCCCGAACAAACAGTGCACACCCAGATCAGACTGCTCCAAAGGGAGCAGTCTGAGCAGGGTTTACGCTGTTTGCCATCTGCATCTTTTAGACGTTTTACTGCAATATTAAACCTTTTAGTGAGCCCCTGTAGCTCAGCTGGTTAAGCACTGAACTGAAAAGCTGGCGCTTCTTGCTCGATTCCTGCTGGAAGCAGAAATCTTTTCAAGTGTAAACGGAGTTCCATAGCACGTTTTTCATTATTACCCTTTCATCGTCCTGATATAACTGAATAACTGTTAAAAGGGACATAAAATCGCACGGCATCAATCCATCCAAGTCGTCCATTTTAGGAGAATGACGGTAATTATTTTTGGTGCCCCAATTTTTAATTTTACGACAATCATTTTGTTGCGGCTACCAATGATTCTTTTTTTTTGACAGACGTTTAGTCTGCCCTTCAAAACATTTTCTTAAATACGTTTACTGAGTAGGAAATGCATGTATATATTTAGATGAAATAGGACACAAGTATTTTCGTTAACAGTTTTAGGGAGATATATGTCCCTGCCTTCGACCGTACAAAATCAGAAAAAAATCTATATGTAATCAAGGTGAAAAGAGATTTTTTCCCCAAAACTTTAAGGTACTTTCTTAAATCTAAGAAAAACATATGAAGGAACAAAAACTTCCTGTCATGAGCAAACGTTCATCCCTCGTGTTGCCTGTCCTGTTGCGGATCTGTATACATGTTAATGCTAAAAAAGCAATAAAAACAACAACAACAACAACAACAACAACAACAATAAACATGATACAATCTGATCCACTGTCCATAGACATTTAATGCGTTCAAAGCTCAGCAGTCTGGTTACCTGAATAGCTGCCCATTCTCCTTTCTGTCTTGTTCTGTATTGTAATTTAAAATAAAAAAAAATGTTGCTGCTGCTTTTAATTAGAGAAACTCAATGGCCACCTGTTTGAAAAAAGGTTCTCATTCAGTTTACTGTGCGTGTCTTTCGAGAACTTTTGTCATGTTTTATGTGTGCGCTTCTTTCCCGTTTGGTTTTTGAGAGCGGGATGTGGGATTTGATCGTATTAATTTCTGATCATTGCTTACCCTTTTACTTTTTTAAGTCAGCCTTATCAATTATTTGCTCTGAAAAGTTTGACTCCGAGCAGAAAGTAAAAAATGAAACAACACACACACACACACACACACACACACACACACACACACACACACACACAGAGACTTTTAATTGAGTCTGCTCATGGCCAGTAATGAAATGTGCAACACCGGCCATGCAAACCCCCTTCCCTGCCCCAACACCGCCTCATTTTCAAAATGACTCGAAATGTACCGAGTGATTCAAGAGGTCTAGAAATCATATATCTGTACTATATGGGATACTTTCCACGGAACGTAACAGCAATAGCAGTAAAGTTAAATAAGTTCTGGAAAGTTTCATACTTTGGAAGCAAGAAATATACATAAGGAATGAAAATAGCAAAATTAATTTGGTTTAATTGAGTCATGACCAGTAGTGAAATGTGTAACACCGGCAACACCGACCGACTATCCTTCCACCCCACCTCCCCCTTCTACGCCACCTCCCCGCTCCCAAAGGCGGAGTCCCGGTAGCTCAGTAGGTTAAGCGCTGGCATGCTGATCTAGAGGTTTGAGCCCCTCTGTAGGCGGAAATCTTTTCAATCGTAAACGGGGCTCCATAGCACACAGCCTTTCATTATCACCCACCCATCGTCCTGATATGACTGAAATACTGTTGAAAGAACGTAATATCGAAAGTCATCCACATGTATTCATCTATCCGCTCCCAAAGGACGGGCTTAAGCAAAGCACTATATATGCCATAGGACCATATATCACATAAAGGAATTTACAGAAGAAATGAAAATAACAGGTTTAATTCATTGAGTCTCTTCATCATCAGCAATTAAATGTGCAAGAGTGACCACATCCCCCTAAGAACTTTTCTCCCCAAAACGAACCTAAATAAACCCAGTGGTCCCTTAGGTACAGAAATCATATAATATTCACTATAAAAATGTAGAAGGAAACATTTCCGGCGGTTAAACGAAACGTAACACCAGCTGCAGTGAAGTTAAATATTCTTTTGGAATCATTTTAATTGAAATGGCTTATTTGAGTCTGTTTAAAACCAGAATGCAATGTGCAGCACCGACCATGCCTGTAGCATCGGCTTCAGCAAAGTCGTAGTTGTTGTTTTGTTGCCTTGCGTCCACGGTAAATAGCTATGGCCACGTCGGGACGGTCAGTTACCCTAACCACATTATTCCTGGGCAAGTTTAGACCTCCTAAGCGGTTAGACCTCCTAGGCGGTTAACCAGTACTTCATGTAAATGCACATACTTTCGCCAGTAACTGACAACTGCCCTTCTTGAATCAGCGGAAGGAGAAATGAAAGTAAGTGCGCACAATTGGATATTTACAAATGGACGCAGTTGGGTTGCAGTCGAACATGTATATTCTTCGGCCCACTCCCCTCCTTATATCCAGCTCAATCGAGAAACCTAAAAGCAGGCATCGTTGATATGACTTTTTCAATGTTGAAAATATCGTTGATTTATTGGCGTAGAGCACATTGGTCCAAATCATCGTGAACGGTTTTCATCTTTTAACTTCCATGATGCTGTAGGAGCCTGGCGAATACATGTACTTCTGAAGACAGTCATCTCTGATAAGCCATGATGGTGACCTTCCAACGCACTATCGCTGAAATTGGCAATTTTCGTGAACACTGTTATTGCCGTTCTCTGCATATCTGAAAATTTAAGCAAATAAAAGTAAATTAAACCATTCTTAGTAGGCACATAAGTTTCGAACCTTGCAAATTACAATATGGTTTCACCTGGATTCAATGCCAGGCCTTTACAGGTTTACTGATGATACCTTTAATAGTCGACACTACGTAGTCTGTCCTTTATTCTTTCTTATGAATGTTTTTTTTTTTTTTTTTTTTTTGGTTCTTTAAGGAATTAAGTTTTGATTTTCAATTAAAATAAACTCGCATTGGCGTAGCTGTGACGTTGCATAAAATAGAGGATTTTTTTACTTTCTGGAGGTGAATACCAAATATATTTCACGAATGTGTTGACTTTATCAGCAATTGCACGAGTGCGTAGTACGAGTGGATTTGTTGATTTTTTCAACACATGAGTTGAAATACTTTTGGTACAAGACAGGTTAGTTTTCGTTTTATTATTATTTTTTTCTGTTAGAAAAATAAAGGAAAAGAGACCGCTTCAAAAATAACTATCTGCTTAGATATTTCTTGCTAATTTTGCCTGGCTCAGCTCGTTTAGCAGTTTGCACCTGGAAAATAGTTTTTAATGTCATAAAATGAATGAATGAAACGAACTCGAGAGAGCCGATTGTAGCTGCCGTTGGACTGACGTTGCAGGCAAATAAGCGTTACGCCAGCTCAAAAAGTGACGTCAAAGTGTGCCGTCAACAATTGCTTGATGTAGACGTGTCAAAGTTTGTAGCATAATGTTAGACGAGAACGCTACATTTCCGACCTTTCTGGGAAGAAATTAAGCCCAAAATTTTAAAACACAGCATAATATAATATCATTGCGCCAGAGGGGCGTCCTTCTTAATCGGATAAAAGTGGGACAAAGGGCGTGCTTTGATTGCAGTAGGTGCAGGCGGGGGTTATTTGGATTTTTTCTCTCGTCTATCATTTCTCTTTTCTTTCTCCCTCTCTCTGGGAGACGGCCCGACTGAAATACACTGAAATAATGTTTCAAAGGGCCGTTAAAGCCAAAACATCCAAACGACCAAAGGAAAATAAATAATAAACAACTACTCTGATAATTCCTTGTCTCGGTTTCTCCATCAGAGATATAATAACAATCGAATTTGTTTTCTTTCGAACATGAAAGAAACCTGTTTATGAAGACTTTTTAGCAATTTAGCAGTTGATGCCCTTACTTCTCCTGATTCTATTGCAATTTGAGGCTTTCTTATCATATGAGGCCGGACAAGGTCCTGATTTACTTGCAGTATGTGCGGGATGGGGCTGTTTGGCAGATGTTTTATTCTTCCACTCCTTCTTTCCCCGTAATTCCTGGAATGGGCCGATGTGAACTCTTAAATACCATTTCTAAAGGTCGTCAAACCCAGAACACTCAACCAGGCAACTTTCTTCTAATAAACGTCCCGGGGGCGTTGTGATTTTAAATGTTACATTGTATATACGGTGCTGTCCGGTAACATTGTACACTTAAGATATATGATGGATAAATTTTGTTTTCATAAAACAATACACAAATAAAACTTACTGTCAGTTATTAGCTATGACTTAACCATTCAAACATAAAATAATCAAACGGCTCAATCTTTTCACAGAAGCTGAGCTAAAATATTGACACCCTAGTGAAAAATGAAGAGCAAATTTGTCGCCTAACATTGCGAAGACCTATCAGAATCAAATATTTTGTCCCTTTGAAGACGTTTATTGACACACGTATAATTATGTCAACAACTTTACAAAATGCCTAAACAAACGTCTTCAATCTGCCGCGTGCAAGTCACGTGCGGCGGCAAGGAAATGCCATTGGCTAGGTTAATTCTTTTAAGAATTTCAATCTACAATTTATTATACAGCTGAATATAAACTTCTTTTATCTATAATTAATTTAAGATAAACACCAACAAACGTTTTTACATAATTCTATGATTATTATTTGCTGCCAAAACATTTTTTGTCGGTGATACATTTTCCCGCCCAAAATATGACGTCGTTTTTGGAAACATTCGTCTGCAAGCAGTCTTGATATGCAATCATTGCAACAAAATAACTGCAAACAAGGTTGAATTATGGCTATTATACACAAAGTTTGTAGAAAATTCTGTAACTAGTATGAGGTAAGCGTTTCTGGCGAATTCCCCTCAGCTGCGTGGACCTGTGACAGTGTTGACCTGAATATTTGTTTGTTAATATAGAGACATGCTGACAGGCATGGAATTCA
This sequence comes from Ctena decussata, assembly GCA_963989385.1. Lineage (NCBI taxonomy): Eukaryota > Metazoa > Mollusca > Bivalvia > Lucinida > Lucinidae > Ctena > Ctena decussata. The sequence continues at coordinate 47,621,435 of OZ022508.1, read as the reverse complement.
TGTTTTTGGATATTTTTGTCATACTGATAATAGATGGGAAGCTTATCAAAAGTTGAAAAGAAATGTCTATAAAAAATGGCAAAAATGACATCAAAAATGGCATAATCTTTCATCTTCCGTTCACGCTAATAACGCGCAATGTTAGTGGCCGCGCAATGTTACCGGACTCAACTGTAAATATAGACAAGATGTTGCTACTATCTAGCAAATGCGGCCATTATTTGAAAACATTGGCCACTTTTTTACATAGATAATCGGCCAAGCAATGTTACCGGACTCAACTGTAAATATAGACAAGATGTGGACACTATCTAGCAAATGCGGCCATTCTTTGCAAACATTGGCCACTTTTTTGATAGAAAAAGTGAGTTTAAAGAAATTCTACAGAATGCATACATAAGTGTCTACATCAAAGTGTATATTATAGAGGTGTGTTATCCGCGATTAGTTGTAGGGCGATTAGTTGTAGATCACGAAAGGACGGAAGCATTTCACATTTGAGCTGCGACACGAGAATGCCAAAAACGTGACAAGTGCACCCAGCGCAGGTTCCGATCAGCCTGACCCGAGTCTGCGCTTGGCGCAGGTTCCACTTTGTTTTTCTCGCGACTCATTAGTTACGCAATGGGCCAGCTATTGGAACCAACGAATGTTTCTTCCGTAAATTGTAGTTTTGATTGTTTTATTTCGCTGTAACTTGTTTTTGATGCATTTTTCTTCCCGTATGTGTCCGTTCGTTTGGTTGGGTTTCTGTAAAACTCTGACGGGATGTATAAAAGCACTAAGTTTAGACTATGCTTATGTGATCCATTGTTAATGGCAGATTTTCCACAAAAACATATTTTCAAATCATACTTATTTCAAAAATTTCTTTTTCAGGTTCAGTGCTACTTACGTATGGAAAAAAACTTTTTCTATTTGTTGTTCCTCCATTTCATTCCAACAAATACGTAAGTCAGTACGCAGTTTTGAAATTGAGTAACCACTAAGCTTCAGCAGTACATATAACAAATATGTTCTGAAAGTAAGATCCTTTGGAAGCAAAGAACACACAGAAAAATAGAAAATAGCCGATTCGGTCTAATTGAGTCTGTTCATGACTAGTAATGAAAAGTGCGACACCAGCCACGCCCCCTAGTACCGGCTTAAGCGGAACTCTATTTTAAAAATAACTCAAATGAACTCAATGATCCCAAAGGACCAGAAAATATAATCTGCACTATGATGATGCACGGGGAGACATTTTACGGCCGCCACACGGCACAAACACCAGCTGCAGTGAAGACAAATATGTTCTGGAACGTAAGATCCTTTGGAAGCAAGGAACACACAGAAGAATAGAAAATAGCAAACTCGGTTTAATTGAGTCTGTTCATGACTAGTAATGAAAAGTGCGACACCAGCCACGTCCCAGTTGGTTTCTTTGACGTGTGCAGAATAACAGACCATGACCATGCTGAGTGTAGAGGACTGTTCGACAACACGAGTGTCACTCTCTGTTCCTACCCTCAGCATGCTTCTGCTTCTTTGCAGCCCAGAAATCCTCCCCCCCCCCCCGCCTTGTTACGAACAGTTTCGTTTCGTAGACTATTGTCTTGGCTACATATAGGCCAGACAAGTGCAGTGACATGATCATATAATTTCAACTTGCATTTCTTGTCCATGTTCAGCTAAGCAATGCATCCCCGACCACACGCCTATGCAGCGTATGATGCCTACTTTGGGCTAACGATATGTAGACAGGTATATTAGCTATCTAATTTAAATTTTACTAAACTGAAGATTCAGCCTACTAATGACACCTACAGGAATTGTATCAAAACATTGTATGGAAAGACGGTCTAAACAGCATCAGATATGGGAGAAAAGTAATTTCTTATAATTATGCATGCTGGCTTGACATATTGGCAGACGAATTAAGCTGTGTTTTATAAGAGTTACCAGAATTACGATTTAAACTTAGGCGAAGTCAATTCCAGTAGCCGTAGAAATTAATATTGTCAGTATTTACACTAAAGATTATATTCTGAATCATGATTAAAGATTGTTTTCATGCTTATAGGCCCCATTGCTCTATCAGCATAACAAATTTCATCATGAGGTATCGCTGCAAGCCTCTCACTATAGTTTCGTTATTGTAAACGACCGTGATTAGCCAGCTTTAAACAAATAAAACATCCTTGAATTTCACATAAAACGGGTTTGAAAACTTATTTGGGACATTTTAGTTGGCAACTAAAATAACCTAGTTTCGATTTCATAAAATGGTAAAAATACAAATGACCTAGTTTCGATTTCATAAAATGGTAAAAATACAATGTACAGTCGTGGAGTCCCAATCACTATCCCGCCTATCTTTATATAGCATTGCTACACGGGAAACCAGAACAGGGAATTGTATTTTGTGGAGCAATTTGATATTTTTCAAAAACTTTTTTTGTCTACTTTTTGCCAGTTATATTACTCAATACATGTATATGCACACCAACCCACATTTCATTACCTAACGTGAAGGTTGAACCGCTTTTTACAATGTTTTGAGTTTAGGAGTTTTTACCGCTGATAGGACTATGGAGACTTAAACACATGCCATCGCTTTTCACCTTGGATCTACACAGGGTTAACATAAGATGAGCCATGACACGACAAAATCAACAAAGGGGCATGTGCGAACAACGACGACTCAGATCAGCCTGGGCAGCCGCCCAGTCTGAACAGAATCTTTGCTTTCCGTATTGAGCTAGCTTAGACTCTTAGCTACCCTTCGAGCGCATAGTTAAGACTCTGATCAGACTGCCCAGTTTGATCTGAGTCTTCCCTGGGCACACATGCCACTTTTTTTTCTCGTGTCGCGGCTCAAATCATATTAACATCATCTCTAGATCAAGGTATTATTTCGTGTCAATGAGTTGTCATTTATACAACGTTGTTTCAATCTTAGGTGAGGCCAAGATATTTAATCAAGAAATTTAGTGACTTTTGCCACAGAGGCTTTGCTGCGAGAAAACAACTCAGTGTAAGTTACTGCCTATGTTTTATGAGTGAGTCAGTGAAATCGGGTTTCACGTCCCACCGTCAACGAGGTCATGGAGACTGGACCTCGGTTTTTAGTCTCATCCGAAAGGCCAGAGAAGCGGGGGATCGATCTTGCGACCCCTGGATTGGTAGTCCTGTTTTATGAGATAGTAGATTTTGCAATGAAACTTCATGGAATTTCCCGGGACAGAACTCCATAGTGTTTGGTATTGTTGTTTAACCCATTAATGACGAATGGATTCTTCTCCATATGAAATGGATGAGTCCCATCATCATTTTGGGGTTTATGGTAAATTTTCACTTTTGATTCCTTTACAGAAATGTTTGAATATTCAGCAAATAGTGGACACCCTGATCAGACGCCGCATTATGTATTATGCGGCGTCTGATCTGATTCTGGAGTTTTTGCCTGTGTCCCATTTATAGGACGCTAGGCATGTATGGTTTAATTTTAAAACGCATTCGAGAAACGAATAATATCATATTGAAGGGAAAATACTCTAGTAATGTCGTACGGATATTTTCTGTATTATATTCTCCCTCTTTATGTGACTCGGAAAATAACAAAATTAAAGGGGTATTCAAATTAAATGAGACCTAAATTTTCTAGAAAGTGTGTATTTACTATAATACCTTTTTATCCAATATAATAATATTTATGCACTCAAATACTACAAAGCTTTGTACCTGTATTAGTTTTAGTTTAACCATTTGTACTTACTGGTCCTACACTTTGTGACAGAATATTTTAATGGCTTGTAGAGTACTTATATGATGTGCCGTGTCTTCATAAATGTAAATTATAATATCGAACTGCAGGGAAAATACTCTAGTAATGTCGTAAGGATATTTTCTATATTATATTCTCCCTCTTTATGTAACTCGGAAAATATTTTTTTCTTAAAAACGACATCACAACCTGATATCAAATATCGTCATGTTTTCATTCCTTTTTAAGGTGTCCAAAGATTTTGATAGCTAGCCACACCCAGGCAAGGACCCTGGGGCTAGGAGTCATGAAATGAAAGCTGACCCTCCAAGGTACCTTTGGTCCTAGTATGAATGTTTTTTTTTTTTTGCTGAGTGGTTACTGAGACACAAAGTTTTTGAAGAACTTGGTTTAAACGCATGCATATGGAATGGACCAGATGCTGACATACGCCACAAAGGGTCGTCTACATCAGATTGGAGGCGAATACGGCTGTAGTGGTGGTAATATTTGCTTTCCGTAATTCGATGCGATTGAAGGTCAGCTGGCGCTGTGGTTTATCATAAACATGGTAAAAGAAGCATATACAAATGACTGTACAGAAAAATTCTTGAAAATCGCAGTTGTCTGTACGACAGCATACCAAGTCACTGTACAACAATCGATACATGCAGTGTCCAGTAAAATGAAGAATTTTTAGCATTTATCTCCAGTGCAGATCCGCTTCGAAGATGTAATTTCACAAATATATGTTTCTTTAATGTAGTCCTTATGAAAACAATCGGTGTTTCGTTCGATAATGCGATAAATACACAATTCGTCATTGATGCGATCATGCATATTTTTGCATGCAAAGATGATTGAGACTTGTGCATTACACTAAGAACACTTTATAAATGACATTTACCTTCTTGAGGTATTCCAAATTTACTGATGCGTCAAACGGACCAAAACAGTCTGGCTTTTTAATCATAACTTGAGAAAATTGCCAACACTATTTACCGTGTATATTGACATCCTTTACACCAAGTGTCGGATTCTCACTGTACAGGATCACAGGAGACGATACAATCTCAAACACTGTACATTTCCGCTCCGACACTGTGAATATGGGAAAATGCTGATGCATAGGATCTGTATTTAGTAAAAGGCATAAACCATCTTCTCCAGAACCAATCGACCAATGGCCTTGAAATATGGTATGTAGCACTGAGTACTTTGGTACTACCAAGATTGTTCAAATGAAGACCTTGGGTTGACCCTGACCCTTTTTATGGCATGGTCAAATATGAATAATGCGTGAACATAAGATTTTATGGGAAGTTTACAAGATTGTTGCCTAAAATTGGTATAGAACGTCGTCTTAATAAGTACATGTACATGAAGAGTTATCAGTACAAGAAGCCAAGGTCATGTTTTTTACATTTGACCCAGGACTCTCTTGACAATTTTGATCATCTCCTCAAATGCCATTGGACCATTTGCTCAGGTGAATGATTCAGGGCCTCATGACCCTCTTGTTTATATTATCTTAGAGGTTTGTCGTGTTGATGTGCGATTCCACTGTGATGTTATGTATTTTGAAAAATACTGGACTCTGGGTCACTGGGTGCTATAGGGATACCAGTCTCCTACTAATTTTGTGCTTCCCGGCGATCGTTCTAAGGCAGTGGTTCAGACTTTGGTCCGTCTTTTTGTGGCCGTTTATTCACTTCTTCTTCTCAAAAAGTAATTACTTCTTTTCCGCGTCCAAATGCTTTATTTGTGCTAATTTTGTAAAAGTCCAGCCATTGTTTAAAGAGATAGTGTGCACACAAACTTTTACTGCCTAGAGTCTGTATTATGCAGTGACCTTGAAAATTAGGTCAAAGTCACCAAAATCTATTCACTTTTTATCCATGTCCTTATGCTGATCTGTGCAAGTTTGGTAAACTTCTAGCAATTGGTTCAAGATATATTCAGTGTGCACACGAGCTTTTCTCTAACAAAATTTGAGTTTCAAAGTGCCGGTATGATCTTGAAATAAGGTCAAGGTCACCAAAGTCTAATCATATCTGTTACGTGTCCCAATATTGTATCTGTTTTAGTTTGGAGACATTCCAGCTATTGGCGCAAGATATAGTCTACACCAAAATTTTTTCCACCAAAATTTGCGCTTTAAAGTACCGGTGTGACCTTGAAAATAAGGTTAAGGTCAGCAAAATCTAATCACTCTTTTTCCCGTCCTAATGATTTATCTGTGCTAGTTTGGTTAAATTCCAGCCACTGGTGAAAGAGACAGTGTACACACAAGGTTTTTAGTGCCTTAAGAAATTTTACAAAGGGCAATAAGACAATTGGCATCTAGCCCTTACTTTTTCTTACGTAGGTACACCTCATTGATATGAATGTTTTTTTTTCTTTTGATGAATATCCATCACTGTGTTTCCTAGATATAACGACAAAAAAGCGTTACAGACGGCCGAACCACAAACAAAGTTTGCAGGGTATAATTATAGTAAACCACAGCCCGGAACGACCATCGGGATAGGGGTGGGGTTGAACGGGTTGGGAGAAGGGGGGGGGGGGGGGGGGTGGAGAAGAGCGGGGGGAGGGGTAGGGCTAAAACCGGCACAACATGCGCACAACCAATCCCTGGTTTATTTCCTTGTAAAGAAGCTCCAGCGATTATTATTCAGGACCAAATACCAAAAGAAAGTAAGAAAATTCTCAATGACCAGCCATCAGCAAGAATAATACCGAACCGCCGGAACTAAAGGAGTCCAATAACCGAACCCCGACGGGCCCGACCAAAGACAGACCACCAAGCCCTAACCAACCCAAAACAAACCCGTAGCCAAACCAGTAGAAAGTGAGTGAGTGTGTGAGTAAACTCGGTTTTAACATAGGTCATACGGAGATGAGATCTTGGATTAAAGTCTCATCCGAAAGACCGGAAAGGCGGGGATTGAACATGCAACTCCTAGATTGGCTATTTAGTGCATTATCCACTACACTACCACCGCTCTTCCTAATAGAAAGCTGGTTGGTCGGAGCCATAACTAAGCCTAAGAACGACTCACTGGTATGTAATCGAAGCCAACAAACATTGGTCATTGGGCTGACCATCAAGCAAGGAATCAGTCTGGCAGAAAGAATTCCTTTGTAGTCTAGGGGAAAGTCGGGTAACTTCGGACAGCGGGTAAATTCGGACAGTGACATTTTTTCCCTTATATGTCAGTTGTCTGGAACTAAAACAAAACAATTACTGGCCAAACAGTGAAAATCCTGATGAGACGGCTCATTATGAGCCGTCTCATCTGGATTTTCACTGTTTGCAATGGTATGTCCGAATTTACCCGCCTGTTCGAAGTTACCCGACTCTCCCCTATGTGAAATAGGATGCATTTCAGATGATGGAAACCTTGTTTTTGAGAAGTACATGGATTGATCAAGGGCAGTAAATCTGTGAGAAAAGTTTCCGCCTTGACCCCGATTAAATACGATCTTCTTCAGACAGTGATATCAATATTTTGAAAGTTTTTTAAAAAGGAATAAAAAGGAGGAAGAAGAAGTTGCGGCTTCTAGCTTTGCATTGCTGGACAGATCTTGGCAGCAACTCCGGCAGAAAGAATTCGAACTCTTTCTACCAGAGTCATAAACAATATCCTTAAGTTTAATGAAAATCTCATGAATTGACGGAGAGTCCTGGTCGTATAATTTGCGTCACTACACAAAGGGCTGTAAATCAAATAAAAGGAGTTAGATCACGAGTACGATTTAAATGTGACCGACGCCTTGAAATGACAGCAATATCATTATTCTTTTCATAGAAATCGGTTGAAAACTAAAGGAGGGGTTGCAGATACATGATATATCCACAGCTCAATACATCACGTAATTGGCATTCTAGCAGACAAAGTCCGATCCCCGACAGACGGTAGTGATACACTGTAATAGCCTAAAAGTTATGTAAATCCGATAAAAACTGAAGGAAGAGTTGCGGCCGTAAGATTTCTACGGACGGACTGATGGACACACGAACGGACTGATAGACACACGAACGGACGGAGCCCATCTCTAAGTTTACTTCGACTATGTCGTGGGACAACTAAACTCTTAATTTTTTTAGTCTTAACAATAAGAAGGCTCAACATGGGTCTTATCAAACACAGTTTCGCTAATACTAGGTTCGTCCTGCGACCCTGTAAATTTATAGGTAAAGATAAAGAATACAGATGTACAACCTATAAGTTTCTTTAACATTTTTTCGCATATTATTCTTTTATTTTGATTAGTTTTAAGGTGTGCAAAAACACCTCCATTTTTTCATTCATTTTTACAAACTTAAAGGTTGTATTCCTCATTTATTTCATGTTTTCAGAAACAAATATTTCAACAAACTTTCGTTAGACAATATGTTACAGTCTCATAATTAACCGTACATGTTTTGAGAAAATGCATGTTTTTTTTTTTTGATAAATTTGGAATGAAAAATAATCTTCAAATTAAAATGCATATTACCTTTTCCATCACGGCCTCGCGTAAGAATATCGGTTTTAACCACGTGTGTCATGTGATTATGTACAGGTGTTTTCTATTATTCGTACACGTGATAGTGACTTATAAATGAATTATTTTTGTCCGATAATGCGATTTCGAGCGCGGTCTGCGATCTTTTAAAAAAATATATTTTTTGTTTAAAGTCACTCTTATGAAATATTATTATCTAAACTCTATTTCAAATATATAGTTAGACCATGTCGGAGGTATTGCATGAAATATTTCATCAAATCATTTTTGTTATTATTAGCAAGGGAATAAATCTGTAAAGGAAACAGATTTTATCATAACCAGTTTGGTTCATAGAGGATTAATCTCTTCAAACTAAAGGAAAGTGAGACAAAAAAGAAATTAAGAATTGCTTCTATTTTCTGTGTATCGATAGTCTCATCGCGGCTAGACTATAAAATTACACGTATCTTTGTTTGTACAAACTAATTGAATGGTTGCTATTAAGCAGTGAGTAATTCTGTTTAATAACGGTCGGTTTTAATTTCATGATATTCTTTTGGTTCTACGAATCAATTTATATTTGCATTAAAAGTGTTTGCTTTTTGGAATGACATATAAAAATGTCAATAAAGTTTAATGCGTTTATTTCGTAACCTAGGAAAAATACAACACACATGTAATGATTTATCTTATCATCGTCCATGATGATAATTGCACTTCTTTGAGTGCAGTGTAACTGAATATTTTAGTAAACTGAATTAATAGCACTGCATGTCTTCATGAGAGCATGTAAATCTTCCTCTGATATACCGGAACATACTCAAACAGTGTAGACCAAGATCAGACACCACAACTTGCGGCGTCTGATCAGGGTCAACACTATTTGCATTAAAAATGGTATTGCTTCTTAAAAATAAAATAAAAATGAAAATAATAAACTAAACCAGACACCCCTTAAATAACAATTGGACTTTTTCAATTTATAAGGATTAATGATCCACTGGACATACAATAGTTAACTTAACTGTTTGCCAGTGACCTCTCCGACCTGTAACGCTTCGACAAACGTGCCCGTGAGCTGAGATGTCTTGGTTTCCGCACAGTCGGCGTACTTGACCCGCTCAGCTCTTTTGCACTTCGTAGGTAGTTGTAAGTACAAATTTTCTTTTGAATCCCTTGTTATCATCTCCTGTAATACTACCCGTCCACAAAATAATGCAAAATTTCATTCTTGTGCCAAGGTAGCTGTCAAAACCAAACAGACTCATATTCTCTTTACCTTTTCCCAATTTCATCGTCAGCGAAACGTTACATTTATTCTCATTGCTAGGCTAGTTTGACCAGATGCAGCGGTTAGAAACAAAATTATACGCCGTTTCCTTTAAAGATGGGGTCTGTGTTTAGACCTGTTGCAGAAATAGGCCTACGAGACACAAGCGACATCGTCGACGGCAGCTTAAATTCTGGACAAACAGGACAGACCAAGATCAGTCGCTAAAAGAGCAGTCGGATGAGGGCGACACTGCAATTCCATCTGCATCTTTTGGACGCATTTCTGCATTGGTAAGATAAACTGATCCATTTTAGGACAAGAACGGTTATCATTTTAGGTGTTCCAATTTTCATATTTTTAGCTCACCTGAGCCGAAGGCTCAAAGGTGAGCTTTTAGTATGGCAATGCTCCGTAGTCCGTCCGTCCACCATGTTCAAAGGTATTCTTCTCCATAACCGCTGGGCCGATCAAAGCCAAATTTTATATGGAGCCTCCATGGGTTGGGTGAACGAAAGTTTATTCGGGGTATCTGGGTCACATGACCAAGATGGCCGCCACGCCCATATATGGTAAAAACCCTTCAAAAATCTTCTACTTCAGAACCAAAAAGCCTATGACCTTGAAACTTGGTATGTAGCATTGGGCATGCGGGCCCATTATAGTTTGTACAAATCATGACCTTGCGTTGACCTTGACCTAATTTACGGCATGGTCAACTTTCGTACGTTAGGCTTTTATATGGGAAAACGCTTAAACAGTGGATTTCTCAGAAACTATTTAAGTCTAAGGTACAATACTTGGTATACATGGTCGACTTAATGACCAGATGAAGATATTATGTCATTAAAGGTCAGGGTCATTCCGTCGGACCATCCGTCGTCAAGATTTTTAAACATCTCCTCTGAAACCACTAGGGCGATTGAAGCCAAATTTCATATGGAGTCTCAATGGGATGGGGGAACGAAAGTTTTTACCCGGGGTCTGGGTCACATGACCAAGATGGCCGCCATGCCCATTATTGGTAAAAACCCTTCAAAAATCTTCTTCTCAAGAACCAAAAGGCCTATGACCTTGAAACTTTGTATGTAGCATCGGGCATGCGGGCCCATCATAGTTTGTACAAATCATGACCTTGCATTGACCTTGACCTAATTTACGGCATGGTCAACTTTGTTACGTTAGGCTTTTATATGGGAAAACGCTTAAACAGTGGATTTCTCAGAAACTATTTAAGTCTAAGGTACAATACTTGGTATACATGGTCGACTAAATGACCAGATGAAGATATTATGTCACTAAAGGTCAAGGTCATTCCGTCGGACCATCCGTCGTCAAGTTTTTCAAACATCTTCTCCTCTGAAACCACTGGGCCGATTGAAGCCAAATTTCATATGGAGTCTCAGTAGGATGGGGGAACGAAAGTTTATACCCGGGGTCTGGGTCACATGACCAAGATGGCCGCCATGCCCATATACGGTAAAATCCTTCAAAAATCGTCTTCTCCAGAACCAAAAGGCCTATGACCTTGAAACTTGGTATGTAGCATCGGGCAGGCCGGCTTATCATAGTTTATACCAATCATGACCTTGCATTGAACTTGCTCTAATTTACGGCATGGTCAACTTTGGTACGTTAGGCTTTTATATGGAAAAAACGCTTAAACAGTGGATTTCTCAGAATCTATTTAAGTCTAAGGTACAATCTGTTGTTTTCGTGGTCGACCAAATGACCAGATGAAGATATCATGTCTATAAAGGTCAAGGTCATTCCGTCAGACCATCCGTCGTCAAGATTGTCAAACATCTTCTCATCTGAAACCACTGGGGAGATTGAAGCCAAATTTCATATGGAGTCTCAGTGGGATGGGGGAACGAAAGTTTGTACCCGGGGTCTGGGTCACATGACCAAGATGGCTGCTATGCCCATATGGTAAAAAACTTTCAAAAATCGTCTTCTCCAGAACCAAAAGGCCTATGACCTTGAAACTTGGTATGTAGCTTTGGGCATGTGGGCCCATCATAGTTTATACAAATGATGACCTTGCTTTGACCTTGACCTAATTTACAACATGGTCACTTTTGGTATGTTAGGCTTTTATATGGGAAAACACTTATACAGTGGATTTCTCAGGAACTATGTAAGTGTAAGGTCAATATGTGGTATATATGGTCAACTAAATGACCAGATTAAGATGTTATGTCACTGAAGCTCAAGGTCATTTTGTCGGTCTGTCCGTCATCAAGATTTTCAAACATCTCCTCTGAAACCACCGGGGAGATTGAAGCCAAATTTCATATGGTGTCTCAGTGGGATAGGGGAACTAAAGTTTATACCCGGGGTCTGGGTCACATGACCAAGATGGCCGCCATGCCCGCATATGGTAAAAACCCTTCGAAAATCTTCTTCTCCAGAACCAAAAGGCCTATGACCTTGAAACTTGGTATATAGCATCGGGCATGCGGGCCCATCATAGTTTATACAAATGATGACCTTGCGTTGACCTTGACCTAATTTACGACATGGTCAACTTTGGTATATTAGGCGTTTATATGGGAAAACGCTTATACAGTGGATTTCTCAGAAACATTTTAAGTCTAAGGTACAATACGTGGTATATATGGTCAACTAAATGACCAGATGAAGATATTATGTCACTGAAGGTCAAGGTCATTTTGTCGGTCTGTCCGTCATCATGATTTTCAAAACATTTTCTCCTCTGAAACCACTGGTCTGATTGAAGCTAAATTTCATATGGAGTCGAAGTGTGATCGGGGAATAAAAGTTTGTTCTTGGGATCTTGTCCAAGATGGCCGCCATGCCCGTATATGGTAAAAACCCTTCAAAATCTTCTTCTCCAGAACCCAATGGCGTATGACTTTGAAACTTGGTATGTAGCTTTTGGCACTCAAGCCCATCATAGTTTATACAAATGATCGTGCGTTGACCTTGACCTAATTTATGACACTGTCAACTTTGGTACATTGTGTAGGCTTTTATATGGGAAAATGCTTAAACAGTTGATTTTTCAGAAACTATTTAAGTCTAAGGTGCAATATTTGGTGTATATGGTTGATTAAATGGCCAGATGAAGATATGGTCAAGATCATTCTTTGACTTTTGTACAAGGTCATTGAGGTTCTGTCACCCGTCAACATTTTCAAACATCTTCTCAGAGGCCACTAGGGTCAATTGAAGCCATATTTCATATGGAGTTTCACCGGCTTAAAGGAACCATAGTTTGTTCAGATGGTCTTGGTCACTTGACCAAGATGGCCACCATGCCCATATATGGTAAAAACTCTTCAAACGTCTTTTTCTCGAGAACCGAAAGGCCTATAACCTTGACACTTGGTACCGGTATGTATGTATCATAGTTTATAAAAATGATTATTGTATTTCATATGGAGCTTTAATACTGGGTCAAAGGAATCAAAGTTTGTTCAGATGGTCATGGTCACATGAACATGATGGCCGCCACGCCCATATATGATAAAAACCCTCCAGAAATCTTTGTTCAGAACCAAAGGCCCAGTGACCTTGTGGCTTGGTATATAGAATTGGGACTCAACATTAATCCCCAAGGGAGGGGGATTATCTGCCCCTGCCCTGGTGCTATATACATATATAAAAGCATTAAAATATATACCAGGACCAAGTGGCAGGTGAGCTACAGGACCATTGGTCCTCTGGTTTTAACATGTGTTCGTTATCTGTTTTTTTTCCAGCTGGTAGAAATCTAAATCAGAATCAACTGGTAGTAATGTGCACAACCCGTGGTGAATGTAGAATAATCAGTTTCTGGTGCCAGAAGGAATAAATGGAAATGAAATTGGTCATTTCTTGTAGAAGGATGCATATTTTTATCAAACTACACCATGTGGTTAAGAGTTATGAGCAATTTCACTCACTGACTACAGCGGAAGGACAAACAGACTGATGGACTTGCACAGCGATTAAAGTGCACACCTGCGGGTCGTGCAATGCTGTTAAGACTTTCGTCACCGTTTTGCATGCCGGTGGCTGGACAATGTTAAAATACATAAGTATACAAAATTTGAACCATATATACTACGGGGTTCAAGAGTTATGAGCATTTTCACTACTTGACCGTAAATTTTCAACTTGTGCTCAGCAAAGCCTCGTCCATCAAAAAAGACGGTTATGCATGCGAGTCGTTAGATAATGTTGACATGTACAAGTATGCAAAATTTTATCAAAATATAGAATGCGGTTCAAGAGTTATAAGCGTTTTCGCTAACTGATAACGGACGGACGGACGGACTCACACAGTGATTATAATGCAAACTTGCGGGTTGTGCAATAAGAAGTTTTGCATACCAGTGGCTGGGCAATATTAAAATACATAAGTATACAAAATTTGAAGAAAATATACCAAGCGGTCCAAGAGGTATGAGCATTTTCAATAAAAGAGCTAGACCGGCCAAATTGATGCTCGGTGAAGCCTCGTCACTGTTTTGCATACCAGTGGCTGGGCAATGTTAAATTATATAAGTATACAAAATTTGAAGAAAATATACCAAGCTGTCTAAGAGTTATGAGCATTTTCAATAAAAGAGCTCAACCGGCCAAATTGATGCTCGGTGAAGCCTCGTCACTGTTTTGCACACCAGTGGCTGGGCAATGTTAAATTACATAAGTATACAAAATTTGAAGCAAATATACCAAGCGGTCCAAGAGTTATGAGCATTTTCAATAAAAGAGCTCAACCGGCCAAATTGATGCTCGGTGAAGCCTCGTCACTGTTTTGCATACCAGTGGCTGGGCAATGTTAAATTACATAAGTATACAGAATGTGAAGCGAATATACCAAGCGGTCCAAGAGTTATGAGCATTTTCAATAAAAGAGCTCTACTGGCCAAATTGATGCTCGGTGAAGCCTCGTCACTGTTGTGCATGCCGATTGCTGGACTATGTTAAAATACATAAGCATACAAAATTTGAACCATATTTACCACGGTGTTCAAGAGTAATGAGCATTTTCAGTAGTTGTCCGTAAATTTTCAACTGCTCAACAAAGCCTCGTCCATCAAATAAGGTTGTTATGCATGCGAGTCTTTAGACAATGTTGACATGTATAAGTATGCAAAATTTTGTCAAAATATCCCATGCGGTTCAAGAGTTATAAGCGTTTTCGCTAACTGATAACGGTTTTCGCTAACTGATAACGGACGGACGGACGGACTCACACAATGATTATAGTGCAAACCTGCGGGTTGTGCAATTTGTTTTTTTTTCACGTGTATGTGTTTCTTTCTTTCTTTTCAGGACCCATGCGCTTATGATCTTCTATCTGAAGAATGTAAGTGATAATTCTAACATGACCAGCGCTCCGGCATTATAAAAGCTCTAGCATTTATGTGTCTTTCTGTATTTTGCTGTCAGTTAGAGCATTCTTGAATAAATGCAAATATAACTACGCACATACAAGCTGTCAGCTATATATTGCAAGTCAGAAAATTTAGCACAAGCGTTGTTTTCAGCGACCTGGTTTTACCCAATTATACATAAATTAAAAAAAAAAAATAATAAAAAAAAAGAAATAAATAACATTCCCCTTTTGTTGTCTACTATTTCCCGTAACCTTACGAGGCACCGTAGGCAAGTCTTCAACGATCTCCATCCTCTTGGTTCCAGTTACGCTGCCCTTTTGGCGCTCGCAAAGACCTTTTTTCTTTATGTCTGTCTTTAGAAGGACCAATGCTGGCTGAAAAAGAAATGGAGACAGTTTTGCTAACATACTGAATGCCAAAGAAACGTCCACAAGTTAATTCTTTTTACGGCAATGCCACAAGGCAATCCCAAATATACCATCTGCGCAGACTATAATTTTCATCCAAGGATACACGATGTAACCGCTATGATTTAAGTCTTGAATTAGTTAGCTCACTTTCTTCAAAACATTAAATTCCATGGCTGGGTATTTTTCTCCTTTTCCAGTAAAGTATATTGTGTCAAGAAATATTTTCTGCTATGCAGTCGTCAGATAACCGCTAAATCCGTTTGTCCATGAATAGTTTATCTAGTATCATAAAGTTGGTCAATTTTTAAATTACGTCCCTTTATATTAAAAAAGTGTAAAAAGACAGATACAGCCATTATTTATGGTTTACCCTGCAGTTCAGTTTATGAATGATTTATCCGGCTGTGTTTCATTACAGTATAAAACTAATATCAAGATTTTCCTGTTCTGTTTGAACAAAACAGAGTTAGAAAGTTCAGTCTGTAGAAAACTTAATGATAAAATGAAATGCCTGCTTACACATTCTGGAAACCTAACTTTGGTTGTCTTGCTTTCCATGAACTAAAGACAGCCTGGGACCAAACTTAATTATGGCTTATTTTCTTCAGAAAACTGCAGGTAAACCTTGCTTCTGTAAGAGTTTGCCTCTGAAAACGTGACCTCTCAAACATTTCTTGTCTTTAGTAGCCTTTAATTTTACCCCACACTATAAGAGTTGGTTCTCACAGTTACAATGTTAGAGACATTGAGTGTTTCAGATAGCCATTTCCTCAACAACACATGGAAACGCCAAACTAACGAAACAAAAGCTAGTAGCAGTTACTGTATTCTACTGTAGAAAATTTGTTATGTACATTTTGCGGGCGTTTCTTTTGGCATTCAGTTTAGAATCAATAATGCCTATTATTCAATTTTTTCGTCAGTGAAGTATAAGTTCTATTTTTTTCTCTTAACAGCATCGTGTCATACGTGCAGTAATTCAACGTGACAATACCTTAGCATACTGTGAAATAAACGATTACTGACTGATACTCAGGAAATGCTACAAATTGTTAATCTCCGATAATTTTCGCAACACGACGAAAACAAAAACATTGGTCTGAATGTGTCCGATTCTTCCTTCTTAACATTCGCCTGTTCGTAAAGGCGAACAAGTTCTTTTTCTAAAAATAGAGAAACTGGGACACATTTTACCGTTGGCGACCCAGATTTAGCAATCATTAGATTTGAAAAGAAAGAACACAGTCATGCGATAATTGCAATGCATACTAAGGTTAACACTTATATGAGTATTTACAACAGAGGCACTGAATCATTGAAAATATGAGCCGTGACACGAGAAAACCAACAATGTTGTCGTGCGCCCAGCGCGGACTCAGATCAGCCTGGGCACCCGCCCAGTTTACTCAGACTCTTAGTTAAGAGTTCAAAGGGTAGCTGAGGGTCTAAAATACCTCCATGCGGACAGCGAAGACTCTGATCAGACTGGGCGGATGCCCAGGCTGATCTGAGTCTGCGCTGGGCGCACAACCACATTGTTGATTTTCTCGTGTCGCGGCTCATATAATTGTAGTTGAATTTTGAAATCCCATATTCATAAATGCGTTAATTGCGTACAAAGCAATTAAGGAACTGCAAAGCAATTAGAAATATCATATTGATTAGAATTTACAATAGACAGTCGTCCGTTCAATAACCTTCAATCAATTATTCTTTTTTGCGACTGGACAAGATAAAACATCTTTCAGTGCTAAACTATTAGGAATCAATATCAGATAAATTAGATGTTTTGTTGCGGAAATGGGCGTATCATTGATGGACATTATACTACAATAATGATACTATGTTTACATGAAAACGATATTTTAAAGTATTCAAAATTTTTACACAGGATTTACTAATACCTGGTCTGATATACGGACAAGATTTTACAACGCCATTTTTATACCGGGAGACTATTTCAATTCAGTCAAATAAAAGAAATAATAAGTTATTTGAATTTAACCTTAGAAAAAAGATTACAAAAAGAAAAAAAAAACGAGGTTTTTACAATGCGATTTATGGATCCGTTTAATATGAAAAGGCTGAAAAAGGCTTACTAGATGCAGGCTACCAATGTTACAGCAAATATGGAATAAATATTGTGTAAAATCAAACTTTAAAAGAGATTTTATTTAAAAATGACGACTCCGTCAATTAATTGCACTGTGTTCTTTCTATTTATCGGACTGGTTACAGTTGCATATGCGACACTTGACGATGCTAAAAATCTGCATTCTGATATGTTAAAAGATTATAACAAATATGTCAGACCTGTCGGAAATCAGACAGCTGCAGTAAACATTTATATCAGTCTGGCGGTTATTGCCATTCAGGAGTTTGATGAAGTGTTAGAAAGGTTTTCTGTCGCCGGGGCTTTCTTTCTGAACTGGATTGATGAGAATATGGTATGGGACAAGGATGACTATGGCGGAGTCGAAAGTGTTTTCATGGGATACAGAGATGTATGGGTTCCAGAGATTATCCTTACAAATCCGTCTGAGAAGCTGGACTCGTATGGTAAACAATGGCAATTGATCCGGTATACTTTCTATGGACTGGCAAGCTGGCAGCCAGGAGACCTGATAAAATCGACGTGTTCCGTCAGCGTGCGTTACTTTCCGTTTGATATACAAGAATGCAACATGGATTTTTACACATGGGGATATCTCAGAAATGAAGTGGCACTAGTACCTACTCGTAATGACATTGAAACGAGCCTTTTGGCAGAGCACGGCTCATGGAAGGTTCTCAACACGTCAGTGAGAATAGATGATGTGGATTTTGTTTCAAAAATTATATTTACCTTTAAACTGCAAAGAAAACCTCAGTATGTTATTGTTAACGTTGTCTTGCCAATATTATTCCTCTGTTTGCTGAATGTTCTGGTATTTGTCTTGCCAGCTGAATCCGGAGAAAGGGTTTCTTACGCCATAACCGTTCTGCTATCAATTGCCGTGTTTATGACCATTGTCAGTGATACTCTTCCGAAATCTTCGGAGCCATTGCCAATAATTGCTTACTTTCTTATGATAGACCTAATCATCAGCGCTTTAATAAGTTTGTTGACGGTGTTGAATTTGCGAACTTTCCACAAAAAGGATGACGTACCTATTCCAAAATGGCTAACTCGAATTTATAATATTTTGAGTTGTAACTGCAGACAAAATGGAAGCATCGGAAACTACGAAAAAGACGAGACACTGAACACGTTACCATTATCAAAATCCGACACGCCATTCAAACTGCAAGTAGCAAAACGGACTGATATCTCTGACAAGGAACACAATGGCAGGCTAGGTGACTTTAAAACGGCTATAGAATCGTTTGAATCAAAGACAGACAAACCTAAGAAAGCTTGCACGTGGCAGGATATCAGCGTTTTGATTGATCACGTTCTCTTGGTTGTTTTCACTGCATCGACTGTGATAAGCTTCGCCACTTTTATGATCATCACCAAAACTCAGTCAGTCTGACCAGTTCACTTAATTGAGAGTACCGCCGAATTTCTATGTAGTGCAACAGGTAGCAGTCATAGCAAATTCCGCATACCCAGATCAGAATGCTCCTAACTTGAACATGTTAGGGTCTAACATGTTTGCTATACTATCGGCACCTTTTGGGGAAATAACTACATGAGCCGCGACGCGAGAAAACATACAAAGTGGTTGTGCGCCCAGCCCAGTCTGGTCAGAGTCTTCGCTGTCCGCATGAAGGTAGCTTAGACCGTTAGCTACCCTTTAAGCGCTTAGGAAAGACTCTGCCCAGACTAGGCTGATGGCCAAGCTGATCTGAGTCGGCGCTGGGCGTACAACCACTTTGTTGGTTTTCTCGTGTCACGGCTTACATTGATACGCTAGACTGTTTCATTTTTACGATAATTAGAACTTCCAATATGCTTTGATTCAGCTTTCTAATTTAATGTGTTTTGTTATGGACTTCTTTCACATTGTATTTACGTATGCGCGAACCTCTTATGTACCACGTTATATCTGGATAACTGGCGGGACTTTACAAACTTGAGGCGAAAATGTTTTATGTTACCGAGATACGCTATGGTATAAATGATATTCTATTGCTTTTAACTTGTATATTAATGTTCTCATGTTTTTATCTAATGGTAAGTAGTGTAAAAAGTATTAACTTTTCATGATCTTACAGAACTAAGATTAAAATACTTGTATTGAAATTACGAATATCAATTGATAAAACGAAGTACCTAAGAGGTTCACAGTTGCGAACAAAACAATATGAAAAGGGTCTATTATAGACGCACATTGCGAAATGGCCTTATTATATTTAATTCGATTATATCAAAAGCTATTTGATTTACATAAATCACGCATAGAATAAAGTGCTACTGTCGTTTGTGAATAATATGATTTTAGCCTCCTGCAAAATTAAACCATGATTAAAGTCTGAGATCAGTTTATCGTTGTCACAAGAGTTGTCTTTCCTGTCGCAGTAAAACAAACGCGGCTCTGGTTATGAAAAATCCGTCGGGATAATCACCAAAGTGTTCTACACAATTATGCAATTAAACAAAGACCAAGTTTGGAAGTCCAATAGCATGAAACGTTCTTCAGAGCTACGAAAATTTTCTTTTCAGTCCTTTTTCATTTAACTGTAATTCATTTAAATTTTCGCATGAACCTTTTGTGTTCTTTTCAAGAGATACAAGGCGTTTAAACGTCTATACTGTTTCAACTGTCTGCTTTCATCTGGTTGTTCTCTGAAACGTTTGACCCAATTTCTTTGTTCTTTGCGCCCTTTCTTACTCTGGCATTACTCGGGCATTATGTATTGAGCAAACAATTGGCCGAACATCTCATGGAATTGATAATTTAGCTTCTAAAAGTCTGGTAAATATAACCCCATCACAAAACTATATCTACAGCTACTGTGCTTATTTTGTTGGCATACTGTAGCATAATCAAAGTAACCAAAAGGTTTATATAAAAGTATGTAATTATACCTACAAACAAATTGGGCGAATGCATTGTAGGCGTCTCCTGTGATGTTCAGTATATTTCATGAATCACATCAAAAATTTCCATTTCCTTTCGTTTGTCAGTGAGTTTTGTTGTACTTAATAGGTGTTATCGTTATTCAGTCCAAACATCGATAAGTCTTGTCATTTATGTTGTGATATATCTGTAATACGAGGAGCGATCGAAACATTCTGAGTCTAAGCTACTTCTAGTAAATCTGTGCATGCGTGCTTAACACGATTGTAATTAATTGTCATTTACTGGCTTTCGATGGAAGTTTCAAAAATATTTGGCGAAAGTTTCCTTTTTTTCACTGTCTGGATCTAGATCCGGAATAGATGTAAAATTACAGCTTGAAGTTTTTTTTTATACTCTGATGGGCCCTTTAGAGCTGTAAGTTTAACAGACAAGGGAGAATCTCAAATGGAGCTATATAGCCCGATCGAGCTATATACCTTGATCGAGGTATAGAAATAGCAATATAATTGGAAGAGTCTTCACCTGAATCCATTTTGAATATAATTGCAAAATTTTGAGTACTGCGCTTTCAATATTGGTGAAAATAATCTTGGAATGCAAAGCAATTGATTTTTCTGCCGTTGCCTTTTTTGTGAAAGAACCATATGCTTATGTAAACATGTTTCTTCCTTTCTATAATTGCAGTCCAATGATACCCTTAGATGATCCCAGCGTAGCATGACACAGAAGTGGATATATCTGTCCAGTTTGAAGGGGCATCTCAAAAGATATTCTTGTATTTAAATTTTCCTCAGTTTGCATAAAATGCAACGGTGGAAGTTCATTTTTTTTACAAAATCATAAAAGGTTTGTCATCCTTTATACTGTTGTTCATATCAAATTTTGCAGTTCAGCTCCATTGCAAATGCAGAAGCAATAATGCTCTAATTTCCACTCATTTTTATACCTCGAGCTCGATCGGGCTATAAAGCTCCATTTGAGCTTCTCCCTAACCTGTTTAACAGTTCAGAATTTTAACAATATGGGCAGACGAAATTTACCTTTTTTCTGAAGTCTTTTTCCATACGAATTTTAGTCCTCCATTAATTTATTCCTCTATATTTTACACTCATTATAAGATATCAAAGCATCAACACACCACAAAGCAGTATGCGGGCAAAACAAAAAAATATGCTTTTTTTTCATTAAATTGGGCCCTGGTTGAGTAGGAAATACGCTCTACAAAAGCCGTGCTAGGTAAAATCCAGTACCTAACTTGGGTATTACTAAACACTGCTGAAAACACTACAAAGACGTCTAAAGAAATACCTTGACCTGTATTACAGTTCTAATACTAATAAACAATAGTAAATAAAAGAACACATGGAATTACATCAACAGGCAGTGGATGTGGGAGGTTGCTGGTGTTACCGGGGGCGGAGAGAGCAACTGGTAACCTTTGTCCTTTTAAAGTTAATGATAAAAATCATTTGTAGCATACTATTTCATATTTTTAGATATCTTAGAGTGTTTTAATGAGTCTTTATATCGTAAATATTATAATAGATTTAACTTATATAGAGCGAAATAGGGTATTATCGACAGGTAGTATTTATCGATACCCACTTGTGACCTATTCCATTTCTTGACATCTTAAAGTAAAAAGGGCATTATTATGTTACAATTTCATATAGATTTATGAATAACTGCAAACAGCGCTAGAAGGGTAGGTGATTGGGGGAAAATAGACATATTTCTTAATGTACTAAAGAAAGGGTGCTTTTATGCATGGCTATAATAGGAGGTCACTCAGACACATTTATTTCACTCACGTTTTCATATGGGTTCATTCCATAAACTAGATCACCACGGAGAAAATTAAGAGCAGAGTAAAAAGATAGGCAATGACCAGGAATTAATACAATCAAATCCCACATCCCGCTCTCAAAACCAACAGGGGAAGAATCACACACACACACACACACACACACACACACACACACACACACACACACACACACACGGAAAAACCGACACAAGCCCATGAAAGGCACGCACGGCAAACCGAATGAGCAGCTCCCTCCCAAACAGGCAACCACCCAGCTACCCCAATCAAATTAGCACCAATATCCATCCTTATCCATTTGATGGTTACTCTCTTCAAAACCATATATGGTATTATCGCCCTCTGGGTGTCGATAACTACTTCCATAAATGCAGTATGGCAGTAATTATCAACACTCAAAATTCAATCACTCAAAATGCGTTGTTTCTCAAAAAAAGAGATCAGAAAATTAGTTTATGTTCAAGTAAAATTGTCTCAAAAAGCAAACAAAACATCATCAAATGTACAATATTTAATTTTATCTTTGAAAGATTTTTTGTTTTCTTATATTTAGGGTAAAAAATGAAAACAAATACAATTTTCACAGCTACTTGTTCCTATTTTTGAGTATTTTCGGGATGAGCATGTAAAAATCAGAAATCTTCGGATTTTATGTTTGAATTTAAAGCAGATCTTTCAATCATTATCTACATTAAACGATCATAGCATAATTTTAAAAGAAGTTGTATTTAATCATCATTATTTTTATCATCAGCATTAGGGGTAAATGGGGTGTTGATAACTGCTTCCGGGTGGTGATAACTGCTACTGTCCAGTACATGGCATGAGGCAAAGTTTCTGATTAAATAAAAACAATTATCAAAAGAGTTCCTTCTCATCATCTTGGTTGATAGTTGTTTTAATGAAAACAGGTCAATTCAATATAATTTTTACAAAAGTATGTGTTTAAATTTTGTTGCTCTACTTAAAATGTGCCAAAAACAAGCGGAGTCTCACAAATGCAGAAAATTTTAATGTTGTTGGCGCACTTTACCCGTATCCGCCCACCCAATAGGGACCACGCTTATATGAAAGAGCTAAGCTCATATGACACCAGAGCTGCGATATTGATAGCAGACGACATCAACCTGTCTGAGATAAATTTGCAAACGCAGTATCTAGAAACATTAATCTAGTCACAGTCAACCAGTTAACTGGGTCCCATACTGGCTCAGAACAGATTAATGGACTTCTCAACTAGGGAACAGAACACACTAGACATCTTCATTCTAACTGGCTGCCCTTCCTTCATGGAGACATGAAAATCCCTGCCAGGAATCAGTGACCACAATATGGTGTTTGTCCAAGAAAGCATTATAATTCACAGGAAGAAGCAACCACTCAGATATATTTTCTTGTAGAAGTGAGAAAATACGAAAGTTCTGCAAGAGAGTATGTGAGTTCTACAGAGCTGTCAGCAATACACCAAATTGAGACATTATAACATAAACCAGCGTTAGAGAACCTTCTTGAAGGACTTATGCTCCAAAGTCATCACTAACCAGGTATTAATTCCTGATCATTGCCTATCTTTTTTCTTTGAAAATGTCTTCCATTCACTTTAGTCAATCCTGAATCACAAGAAACAGCGAGAAACTCTAAAAAAAGCCTAGGAGATTAGGCGAGCCTTAGATACTATATATTACAAGAGACTGCAGAAGGAGATGAACATAAATGGCAGGTACACTGTTTTGTTTTCAGTGACAAGAACCTCAAGGAGCTATATGGTCTGATGGCATAAATAAAAATGACAGACCAGACATTGCAGACAGCAACCCAAGTATGAAGGCAACTCTGCTTAACAGAGTTCAGGAATGACTTCATATCAGATCATTCACACCTTCCCAGCGTGGATGGAGACCCATTGCCTGAATTGCATTTTCTACCATTATTAGAGAAAGCGTCAATAAAATGCTCACCAGCTTCGAACCTTTCAAAGCTACTGGCCCAAAAAGTATTCCATTCCTCCAGTTTCTGATAGAGTATGCAGACTCTTGCTTTTTCTTCTTTACTAAAATTATCTGCCACGCAAGATGATGTCTGCTGCACACCTGTTTGCAGATAACAGCCTCATGTACCTTAACAGCGCGAGCCCAGCTGACTCTGCAAAACGATTAGGACAGGTTCCAGGAATAGGAAAAGACTGACAGATGTCATTTAACCCCAGCAACTGTGAAGTAGTCATGCTGACTATCGAAACCATCCTATCAAAACCACCAACCAAAACCATGGC
The DNA here is from genome assembly GCA_963989385.1 of Ctena decussata. Lineage (NCBI taxonomy): Eukaryota > Metazoa > Mollusca > Bivalvia > Lucinida > Lucinidae > Ctena > Ctena decussata. The sequence continues at coordinate 47,597,056 of OZ022508.1, read as the reverse complement.
CAAGACATGACAATCACCAAGACGGTGGTCAGGGGATAGTCCTCAGACGACTTGGGATTTCGATCAAATTCTGATCTATTTTTGTCTGTACTTAAGTCTTTGCGCTTAAATTTGACGAATAAAATAATATGTTAATCAAAATGGGGGAAATACCTTAGTCTCATAGCAGATGATCTTTCGTACAAGTCACACTGATACCACAACAAAGAATGCAAACAGCAGCATTGCCTTCCTTTGAAGGAATCCAGCCAGCTGTAACCAGAAACTTGAAAGACAAGTGCCACAAGGCTGTAGACAGACCCATCATCGAGTATGCCACTTCAGCACAATACTTACACCACATCATGTATCCAACAACTGTAGACTGTACAACATAGAGCAGCCAGATTTGTCTAAGGTGACCATCACAAAGCAAATAGCACCTCCCAAATGATAGAGCTTATCAGCTGGCAAACACTCAAACAACTATGAGAAGAATCCATGGTGATTGTGTACCACATCACTTACGCTCTGGTGAGCATTCCTGCTTTTGGATTCTCCCACCCAGTCACATTAGTATCAGAAGGTATCGGTTGGAAATAGCGCTGTAATCTGTTCATATGCTGACGTCAAAGTTTTATCTCCCTCCTCTCTGCACCCTCTCCCCCAAGTGAAAACAGGTCTATGGACGGCTATTCAGTGAAGACTTGTGACACACCTCTCCTGAAGCCCTCATGGGTCTCTGACATGGCAGGGGACTCTGGAAGCTGGTTCCAAAGTCAAATGCCAGAGGGGAAGAAGTGCAGGTAGACGCCTGTGCTACTGTGCAGTGTTATGTACCGCAGGGCTCCACATTACCCGTAACCAGAGGTATGTGTTTTAGCATATCTGGGATTTGCCTCTGTCATATCCTTTTCTTTGCTAGATTGTAAATTTAGTACCTTCACACAACAACATAATGATCAGACAGATAGATACATAGATGTTCTAAACAAACTGTTGTACATTCTGTCTGCTCTGTGCTTAATTGTGTTGTTAATGGACTAAACTTACTAGGGATGTTCATAAAGTTTTACAAGTGGCCTCATATCGCTTTTTAGCAGGATGTTAGGGAAAAGTGCTATGCAAGTATTGAAAGCACTACATTTTGCTGAAACACTGTACAAAATTTCTTGCCTCTTATTGAGTTACAACGCATTTTATTAGGCTCAGTGATACAGCTGAGCCGATTTCATATACTGTAATTTTTTTAGTGCGAGGCATTCAAGTAAAAATGGATGTAAATACAATTTTTTTTTCAACTGTTGTGTTTGTGTGTGTGTGGAGGGGGGAGGGGGTACAAAAATTCTAGTTTCTTATTGAGTTACAACGCATTTTATTAGACTCAGTGATACCACTGAGCTGATTTCATAGCTGATTATGTAATTCCGGAGTAGAAGAAACCTACCAGTTAAACCACGGTGGGCCCGACCTAATATACACATAATTGCATAAGACAATAAGCTTCTTAGCTAAACATATATTAGGGTTACAGCTATAGGTAGTAAAAACAAAATCAAAATGTGTTAGCAACTGAACACCAAGTACTGTGAGCAGTTGTTACAAGTGCATAACTGCTTGCACAACTTTTTCTTTAAAGGAAAAAACAGATTCTCTTTATTAACAAGTTGTACTACTTTGTGACCTTTCACTTACTAATATGTACTATACATTGTGGTCATCATGTGTAACTTCCATCTTGTGCTACGATAGCTAAAGGTAGGTACATTGCCTTGTGGTATTTAGTATGACCAGTTCTGCTCTGGTAAGGGAACTTACCTAAACATTTCCCTCATGAAAATGCTGCAACTTGTGATTCTGTTTTGAAATCAGGAAATGAAGAAAAAACAAAACTTTATAAAACACATCGGAAATGAGAGGAAGTGGTCTAATGTTTATGTTTCGATAGGAAACTTATTCTTAAACCACAAGAAACATGTCTAAATGAGGTCAGGTTTGTAGTTTAATGGAAATTTTGCAGAAATGCCACTCTGGCATTTCGTTCGTTTTTCAGGCCAAATGACCTAGAACTGATATGCAGGCAATATATATATCAGTTCTAGTCCTAGAATAAGATCCGGAACATCCTTGTTAGGGAAGTTTGATAGAAATGCAAAATATTTTGGCACCTGGTGGCTTTACCGTAAGCCCTTAAATATTGCAACCCTGAAATTTAGAGACCTATATCCTACTTCCCCGTTTGTTAGGAACATGAAGAGCAAAATCTAACAATGTTTACACACATATAAACATTGGCATCTGACATGATTTTTGTCAAAAAGAGTTAAGAGATATCCACTTGCGTGCACGCAGAGCATGCGACTCCGATTGTGCACTGTTTGCAGAAACTCTCAAAACAGACCTTTTCTGAAAAATTAAAATTTTGCTTTTTATTCTGAAATGGAGTAATTTTTGTTTGCATATATCATCAATTACCGGGATGCTGTAGGACACATATTTGCAAAAAAAGAAAAGAAAAGAAAATGCAAATGCTTGACTCTGCTTAAGTTATGGGCGGTCAAAGAGTTATACAGTGCACTCATGGGGTTAACTGTAAAAGGTGAAATGTTATCCAATTGATATTTAAGATAAATTCCCGAAAGTTGGTGATTGTTGCTCTGTAGAATGGCTGTTTAAAATCAATAGCTCAAATTCGCTCTAAAGGTTTCAAAACATGATGGGGCTTAGAAGATTTTGATCGCTCCTCCTATGTCATGTGTCTGCATTGACACACTGCTCTTCAAAATACTAAGACAAAGGGAGTGGGGAGGGGGGGGTTGTTTAATGTTCGTATGACGGCGTGGGTTCAAAACGTAAATTCGCCCACGGCAGTGGGTACAGCTATTTCTCAATTTCTTTCATTATATTTTTGTTCGGACGTACTTTGCATCAGTAATGATCCTGGACACACACACCAAAAATAAATACATAAGAAGTGCGTGTACCCTATTCGATTGGTCCTGCGAAACGATGCTTTTCACAATCGTACACAGTCAATCTGAAAGAATGGTGTCTCTCTCTGGCTAGGCGCACTGGCCACAGCCGGCATGGGTTCAAAACGTAACCAGACTTATGGGTACTTTAATTCTCTACCATACATATTTCTCGGACGCCTTTATATCAGTATTGATCCTGTGTCGAGATGTCCTTTGAAGTTTGATAAATCTTAAAATTTAACATTATATTCAGTATCAGTTTGATCAAGCTATTCCTTTTTAATACCAGTTTGTGTCCACACAGCTCCTTATGTTAATCGTCTAAACCTATCCGATGGGTAAAACAGAGAAATGGTGTTCATCATTGTTCCATTAAAGGTCATTATTTTAGAAAGATAGTGATTCAAACGGTAAAACTTAGTTTCGTTATGACTAGGCGTAGAGGTCGAAGCTGGGTGTATATATTTCGCCCGGTGAGTACATACAATTATATAGTCTTACAAATATCAGATATTGCTGAAACTTTTAGTATAGCTGGTCATGGTATCCAAATTGAAGCTGCTAATACCTGTATCAACTTATTACTTACATGAAACATATTTATATAATTTACATATATATGACATGAAATGCACAGTTCCGTCAAATTTAGCTTCTTATTGTAGTGTTATTTGATCGTAGGTTAAAAACTACCTTCAATATAGCATGCAAATGCCATAATCATTATAAAATGACTGTTCAAACGTAAATTGAAACAAAAATGAATCCCAGGATCTTCGTGAGCGTCGGCAAAGTTGCAGAGTCTACTTTTAATATAGACTTTCTATCTCGTTCCTGGCAACAGACAATTTCAAACAGTTACAGAAGTATAAATTCTATATTGTGCATGGCTTAATACTGCCAAAGCAGCTGGAACAAATCCTTGTGTCATCATTTTGATATTGATGTCTTTACTCCGAGGTGGTCGGTATATTGCCAATTTTCTGCGACTAGATTGGTCCGCATATCAGCAATATATAATATTATATAAAACATTGTTTTGGTGAACAGAATAAAAAAAATAACTATCTTCAATTCAATGTAATGAAATATTAGTCGAAGCGTGTAATATGTACCAATATGTTTTGATGTTCCTTGAGCATCTATTTGAGCCGCGACACGAGAAAACCAACAATGTGGTTGGTGCATAGCGTAGACTCAGATCAGCTTGGGCATTTGCCAAGTTTAGTCAGAATCATTGTTAAGTGCTCAAAGGGTAACTAAGGGTCTAAGCTACCTCTATGCGGACAGCGAAGACTTAGATCAGACTGGGCGGATGCCCAGGCTGATCTGAGTTAGCGCTGGGCGCACAACCACATTGTTGGTTTTCTCGCGTCGCGGCTCATTTGTGTCAGAGGCATACTTCTTGCTACAGTAAACCAAATAGTATTTTTGTATTACCATTTCTAACAGGGTAAATTTATTCATACCGGAAGAAAACTTAGCAATAAAAAGACAATTATTTGGCACTGGTACATGTAATTCATGAATCATAACTTTTAAGGTACCTGCAGTATCAACAGACTATGCCATAAGTGCGGAGGAATATCTTGTTCGAAGCAAATTTATACCGCAACACGACAAAACCTACAGAGTGGCATGGGCGCCCAGCGAAGACTCAGATCAGCCTGGGCATTCGCCTAGCCTGATCAGAGTCTTCACTGCTGGTATGGAGGTAGATAAGAACTTAGATACCCTTTAAGCGCACAGCAAAATCTCTGATCAGACTTGCCAACTTGAAGGCTGACCTGAGTCTTTGCTAGGCACGTTGTAGGTTTTGTCGTCTCACGGCTGATTTTTCACATTTTTCTTCACTATGTCTAGACAAGGAATTTGCTCGTGAATGTCGTTATTTTCAGATTTTTTTTTCCATTCTGGATCCCTTGAAATGAAGCGAGTGACAGAACTACTTTGACTTCCCTCGAAAATTTCAGAGCATAATATATTTATTTATCCCATAACATAGGCGCTGGCAGTTTAATAAAGCTATTACATCAACATCATATTACACCATGCAAAGGAACTGTATCACTCGTGACATGTTCCCCTCGCACCCAATCCCTACGCGCATTTGTAAACATAATAATGGCGATATCAAAAACGAATTCTGTCGAAATAAAAGCACCGCAGGCACTGCATGATACCCCGCCACTGCTGTGCATCCTAACTTATTTTTTGAGATATATAATAGCTAAAGAGCCACAGAACTGAGATAGACAGAGATATGATGTCCTTACTGTAAATAAATATTAATATAAACCATCCAACAACGTGGAGCATTCTGACCTGTGTAGATTTAGATCAGGCTGCAAAGCATTTCTTTGAGCTGAGAGACTCTGTTTCCTATTCTATGGTGTTAAACATATCAGTGAAGTTTCATTCAGATATTCCATATAGTAAAGGAACTACAAGTCAAAAAACATTTTTCAGATCTATCAAGGGGGAATACTCATTAACTGGAAAGGTAAGAGTGATGGTTCTTTGTCACAATATGTAACCTTTGATGTGAAACATACCTATGAAGTTTCGTTCAGATATTCCATATAGTAAAGGAACTACAGATAAAAAAACGTTTTTCAGATCAATCAAGGGCGGATAACTCACAAACCGGAAAGATCAGAGTGACAGTTGCTAGTCACTATATGAAGCCTTTGATGTGAAACATATCTGTGAAGTTTTATTCAGATATTCCATATAGAAAGGGAACTACAGGTCAAAAACCATTTTTCAGACCTATCAAGGGCAGATAACTCATGAACTGGAAAAGTAAGAGTGATGGTTCTTTGTCACAGTATGTAACCTTTGATGTGAAACATATCTGTAAAGTTTCATTTAAATATTCCACATAGTAAAGGAACTACAGGTAAAAACATTTTTTAATTCAATCAAGGGCGGATAACTCACAAACGGGAAAGGTAAGAGTGACGGTTCTTAGTCACAATATGTTACCTTTGATGTGAAACATATCTGTGAAGTTATATTCAGATATTCCATATAGGAAAGGAACAATAGGTCAAAAACCTTTTTTCAGACCTATCAAGGGCGGATAACTCACAAACTGGGAAGGTCAGAGTGACGGTCCTTAGTCACAATATGTAACCTTTAATGTGCAACATATCTGTGAAGTTTCATTCAGGTATCATGAACAGTAAAGGAATAACAGGCCAGAAACCATTTTTCCAATACGAAAAAGGGCAGTAACTCCGTTAAAAATGGACGGATTTTGCCCATTAACAATCCCATACCACTCATCGCCGATAACAATATGTATGCAAAATTTGAAAAAATTCCGTGAATAAATACTCAAGTTATCGATCGGAAATGGTGAGCACGGACGGACGGACGGACGGACGGACGGACGGACAGACGGACGGACGGACACCGAAAGGTATAACATAATACCCCGCCACTAAAGTGTGGCGGGGTATAAAAATGAGAAAACGAAGGAAGAGGTCAAGGTTTCATTACTGAAGTTGTGCTAAGGGCTTTCGCTACATTTAACATGATTAAGCTGTGTGGCTGTGACTTTGGAATTGAGCTGGTCGACTGTGATCCCTCAAACACAGAACGCTGGAACAGAAAGGCCACGGACTAAGCTTTCGACCTTTACTGAGAATAGTTTGCCAAATTCTCGCTTTGTAAATGTGTGTGAAGACGAGATTTACTCTTTCATATATACCCCCGCCCACCCCCCCCCACAAAAAAAAACAAAATAAAAAATAAAAAAAAAAAAACAACACTTTGGCTTAAGCTCATTATAACCTTAAGCTGCTTCAGTAATTTTGGACTGTGTAAATGAGGCCAAAAAATTACAGGACATTCCAATGATGGAGTTATAGCCGCTTTTAGGTCGATTTTTTTATCAGCGTTAGGGACTGACTATTTGATATTCTAGGTGGAGGTGGGGGGCTTGTATATTTATCAAAATAATTCCCTGTCTTTGGATAATCAAGAAAAAATAACCTGGCTCATAAGACGGGTTTAAAAAATAATCTGGCCTCAAAGGTAAGTGAAAAGAATAACCTGGTTCCACCCAAAATTTCAAATAAAAATATAGTCTGCAGATAATTCCATTTGAATTAAGTTTTTATAATGTCTCTGGTTTTCGGGGGGGGGGGGGCTGTTTCATAGCAATATTTTGATATCATCTGCAATTGTTTTACACCAGCGGGCCCCGCTTGTGCAAATATTTTACAAAAAATCCTATAAAACATTCACATACATGTATTATTGATCTGCCACATTACTTTAAGTAAATGTTTCCACTAAAACTGAATTGCTAAAGAGTCACTAGCTTACGGGACACAAAGCCATTATGGCAAAATAAACACTCTAAAAGGCAAAAGTCCTAAAAAAAAAAAAAACTTATTTTTATCATCATCCCTCGTTTTTCTCAATTGTTTCCAGTCTCAGAATTGCCATTAAAATTGGGAAATTGCTTTGGCCAGACCCCCCTTTGTTAACTTCTTATCACAGAACTTTGAGCCATTTTATAAACTGACATTCATGTATAATGTGACTCTATCAGTAAGTATTTATCAAATTTTCTAAAGTGCGAAAAAAGCATGTTTCGGCAATTGATTGGGCTAGAAAAAAAACTTAAATTCCTACTGTTAGTCCTAAAACTGCCAAAACAGCCTTAATTTTTGGCCAAAATATCCCTATTATAAGGTTTATTTTTTGGCTGAACTCATACAGGGATGTTTGTATCTGTACTTTAGATGAAAAGAGTAACATGCTCCAGGCACTGGTTTGCAGAACAAGCTAAGCCATGCCCTTAGCCTGGTTAAAGACTGCACCATGTTCTTTTTGTGAGAAAAAAAGATGTAAAAATTACTGATGTGGGTAAAATAAAAGGATGTTAAGGTCAAGTAAACAAGGATCTGATAGTTCAGCCTATAAAATTAAAAAAGAAATAACCTGTTTGAGTTAGTTTGTAAAAAAAGAAATTAGCTCCCTCAAGGTGAAAAAAGAAGAAATTGTTTATAGAGGCCAGTGAAATAAAATGTCGGAGATGACTTTCATATAAGCGATTCGCTTACCGTCAGATCCTGTACCATGCTATGTTTTGCATCATGTCTGTGTATGTAATTTATATTGAATAAATATTGTTTAAGCCAAATAAAATGTCCTGTCTCCATCAAGAATACCAGCCTCCCCCCGCTCCCAGAATATCAAATGGTCGGTCCCTTAGAAAGACTGATGGCAGTGAACGTGAGCCAAATATCTTAAGGAGATTGATGTCCAGTTTCGATCGTCAGTTAAGGAGGTGTGATTATAGGGAGTGCCTATCCAGTGGCCCACATTTTGCTCAAGTCAGGGAGGCCGACAGAAACAGCTGCAACCGGAAGGAAAGAGAACTCTGCCGTGTAAATGTGATCCAATCGGCGATCAGGAGATCAAAGTTCTATGGGAAAATGGGCAGTTAAGAGCTGCTTCGCCTGACAGTATGTTGCAAACATTATGGGTTTATAACACTGTGCATTCTCGTTAAGAGGATCAGCAGAACACAGGAATATATGCTGTAGTGATCTGGCATTGAAATCTGACACACATGGCCATCACTGACAGACAAACTAGAACAAGGAGTAGACCCAAATGATATTCGAGTGATGAAACCAAAGTTATGGAGAAATCTTGAGAATCCACCCCATTTCCCTGTAAATGTCTATAAACTGTGTGCTCAGAAACGACCCAAAGGCCATTGATCCCACCTATCCATTTTGTATTGCATCAACAACAAATCCCTTACCTTCGCCGTCAGAAACTTGGTATAAACGTAACCCTGTTGGTATCAACATGCTTCAGAGCATGATGAAGCTCATGATTTCATCTGCAGGAATAAACACTGATAAACACCTTTCAAATCAGTGCAAGAAAATACATCGTCCTAAAATTGATTGACAGACACATTCCTCTGAACCAAATCATGCAATTATCCGGTCACAAGAATATTTCACCAATGAACAGTTATACTGTCTCATATCAATGATAACCAGCATAAAAAATATCTCCAGGATTCTACACGGACATGTTCGTTCTCAACATGTCGACAATCAGGCATGTGGCTCATTACAATTTACTCGCTCTCAGATCAGCTCTTCTGTGCGGTCCTGTTGGATTTCAAAACCACTCTCTCTGGTATTCCAAATTATGATGTAACTTTCAAGTTCCTATCCATCAACAAATTGCTCATAAATCCCCGGAACAATCTCAAAAGAAAACGCCCTCGTCTTGTTGACAGTGACAATGACTGACTGACCTAGTTTTATAAGTAGCCACCTGAACGAACTGAAGTGACGTCATGCGAATTTCCATTCAACATGTTAAATAAACTTGTTGACATTCGATTGCTGAGCAAAATGCTGATGTAAGAGCTTTCCTCTTATAAATAATCATTAATTAACGTTTAATGCACGCACTATTTTAGGTGCGTAATATTTCTTGTATGATCAGTTGTTAGTACGTTACCAAACAAAAGCAGTTTCCAGTAGTGGGAGTTTTTATCGTTGTAGTGTTACGAGATAAAGAGAATCTTACATTCGTCTTCATTTCACACGATAAGATCCTCTCTATATATTATTCCGCCCCGAAAGGGCATAGCTGGAACCCCTTATAAAGATTTCATATGCATATAACATTTGCGTACTCCTTGGACCCACCACGTGCATGCACGCTTTTCCCCCATATTTTCTTATATATAACGCGAAAGCTAAAGCACCAGAATTGTAATTGCAGGACTATTGATTAATATTACCTGTTCCCACATTAGTTTGAGATCTGCAGTCTTAATTATCTGTATTGTCTGTTTTAATGAGGATCTGTTAGTTCTGCGATACATCTTCAACGGTTTGAATGGCTCGTTTTGTTAACATGATGAATGTCCGATTAAAAACCGACATATACCGACAGCTCAAAAATTACTCATATATGTACATTCAGAAGAAAGGTAACTAAGGGATACAGACGGATTGTCAATAGGCAGTTAAGTATATATATGTCAGCTGCATAACGTGTCACATAAGAGGACTGAACAAAATTTAAAAGAATGTTTTAATTACACTTGAAAATGCATACGAAATTAACACCCGGTTTATTTCAGTTTTATTCTGTTAACATCAGTCTGAACCAGATAACAGTGAAGTGTGGATCTCTCAAAGATGTAAAGGACCTTCATACAAATTTACTTACAGACTATAACAAAGATGCAAGACCTGTTAAAGACCAGGATGATACAGTGAACTTTATCTCAATTTTGCAGCAGTTGCAATCCAAGAGTTTATCGAAGTTCTTGAGACTTTTTCTGTTACTTCAGCCATGTTCATATACTGGGTAGACGGGGATATATCTTGGGACCAAGCGGAACATGGTAGCATCACATCTATTTTTATGAATAACAAAAATGTATGGGTACCGGAACTCATTCTAACCAATCCTGCTCAGAAACTGGACTCATTCGGCAAAGAATGGCAGAAAATTCGGTACTATTGGTCAGGTATGGTCTCTGGTTGCCTGGAGATTTGGTTAAGTCAACGTGTTCTGTGAATGCACGGTATTTCCCATTTGATATACAAGAATGCAGTATAGAACTGTATGCAGGGGGGTAAATATCTAGCGAAGTTAAGCTGTTTTCAATCAATCAGGGATGATATTGATACAGACTTGCTAAGCGAGCACGGTACTTGGAACTTGATAAGGACGTCAGTAAGAGCAGATGACTTCAATAATGTGTCAAAGATAACTTTTACTTTCGTACTTGAAAGGAAGTCACAATATGTCGTTGTGAATATTGTTTTGCCCGTACTTTTCCTCTGCCTTCTCAATGTACTTGTGTTTGTTCTACCAGCAGAGTCTGGAGAAAGGGTTTCCTACGCTATTACTGTTCTTTTGGCTATCGCCGTCTTTATAACTATTGTCAGTGACACACTCCCAAAGACGTCAGAACCGATGCCACTTATTGCTTACTTTCTAATGATTGATTTTATTGCAAGTGCTATAATTAGTCTGTTTACAGTCTTGAACTTAAGATTTTTTCATAAAGAGTCAAACAAGCCAATACCAAAATGGCTGACGCGTATGTATCGCATTCTAACCCGCAGAAATCGACATCCAGTCAAGGCTATGGCATACGTGAACAACGACAAAAGAGATAATGTCACGTCATCTGGAAACAGTTGCAAATCGGGGGTTTGTGAGCAAAACATGGTTCTTGAAACTATAATGGATGTAAAATCAAAAGATGTAAAAGCAGGTCCGGGAATATCCAACCATTGTTCTGCAGACACAAAATTAAGTTGGAAGAAAATTAGTATCATGTATGACTACATTTTCCTTGTATTTTTCATAGTTTTGATGATTGTTAGCTTTATAATGTTTCTAATTATAACAAACGTGCAGTAAAAGAATAAGCTCAAAGGACTTAGTATAACAAGGGACACAATTAATTACTTTAGAGATGTGACATATACATGTGGCGACATTAAGCAAGCCTTTAACGTTACAGCTTTAGGTTAGGATAATCTTTATCATTTGAAATAAATTAAAAATCACATGTGAATAAATGTGAATTTTTTATCATCTACTTCAAATATGTCTGACTGTCTTGATGTTTTTTCTTGTTTTTTTCTTTTATTATGAAAAATTGTGAATAGATTTAAACAATAAACAGAAAGTAAACAATGTTCGGTTATAATGAAGTTACGTGTATCGGCCTAGAATAAATCACCGTACACCAGGGTCCGAGGTTATACAACTTAAGTATAATCTTAAACTCAAAATAAAGCACACGGTTTTGCTGCTTCCGAGCATATGCAGCCAATCAGTGTGCTTTATTTTGAGTTTGATAATGTACTCAAGTTTTATAACCTCGGAACCAGGGAGGTTAAACTTACACCAAATAAAACTCATAATTGTCTTTTGTTTTTAAAAAGGAGGTAATATACAGGAACTAAAGCAAACACCATGTACGGATGCACCTTTGCGTTGAATAAAGCATATTTTTAAATGGGGGTTGAACTAAATCATTTTTCTCTTTCTTTAGATTTGTTTAATTTTCCTAGAATTCTTTCAGCGTTTACTTGAATACTTTATTCAATACTAATAAAAAAAAAACAAAAAAAACATGTTATCACGGATTGACGTGGATCATATTTTATCTGGGTTATGATCCGATTCTTTCTGCTAGGGTTACGACCGTTTATCTGTAAGTCTTGGCTCAAATCTTCTTGTTGCACCTGCTTAAGCAAGGTGCGATATTGAAGTTCACTTTTCCGTCCATCCGTCCGTCCGTCAGTCATTCCGTTCGTCCGCCCGACCCTAGCTTCGACCCTAGCGTTTTAAGTCCATTTCTCGCGAACTATGATACCTACAATTATCAAACCTGGCATAAAGCTTTTCTTAAAATATTCTCGAGGGATGTTGCACTTATTTTCATCCTTGACCTATATTTCATGTTCTGCTGACTTTGTAAAATTATATATTCAAAATCACGTCGACCCTAGCGTCGACCCTGGCGTTTAAGTCCATAGCTCACAAACGAGGGTACCTACAATCACCAAAACTGGCATAAAGCTTCTCATGAGAATGTTCTCGAGGCTATTGCTCTCATTTTTACCATTTTATGGTCTGCTGACTTCGTAAAATTTTATATTCAAAATTACGTTGACCCGAGTGTTTAAGTCGATTTCTCACAACTATGATACCTAGAATTATCAAACCTGGCATCAAGTTGGTTCTTAGAATGTTCTTGAGGGCTGCCGCAATTACTTGTACCCTTGATATATATTTTATGGTATGAAGGGGGTCGTATTTTATCAGGTTCACTACGGGGTAACCCATATGTACAAAACGTACCAGAAATTGAATTCAACAACTGTTTATCAGTTGATCATATATATTTGTAAGAATGGCGCTTGAGCACCACTCGAGTTGTTGCCATGATTATTTCCTAAAATAAAAAAAAAATCACATTTACTGACATATCCGTACGTCGTGGGACGTTCGGCCTTTGATCTTTTAATTAGTTTACAGTCAGTGACCATAAATATTTTATCAAGTACCAAATTCCCGTTATGTAACGTGCCTTTCAAATTAAAATCTTAAAAAGTTCCTTCAAGAGCAGAGAATACATACAGAAGTAGGAACATGGGCCAGACTACGAAGTTTCGGCTAAAAAATCCTCGTCAGTGACCCTGACAATATCTGGAGAAGAAAGCAGAAAAAAAGCATACTGTAATTTCTTAATTTTAATTGGGCAGTCGATTCAAAGACTGATTAATTTCAAAAGGATCCAAATAATATAAAGACGATGATCTAGAATAACAGTCTAAATCGATCTCAAATTCTAGATTTCTCAGAATCTATCCTCTGATCTCGAAGGATGTAAATGCAATATAATCTGCATTATGGATGATATACGGGGAAAGGTTTTACGGCCGCCACACGGTAGAACACCAGCTGCAGTGAGGTAAAATTAAAATCTTAAAAAGTTCCTTCAAGAGCAGAGAATACATACAGAAGTAGGAACATGGGCCAGACTACGTAGTTTCGGCTAATAAAAGTCTACTTTTCAGTTGTTGTTGTTTTTTGTAAACCTACACTTGAAGTTATCGTGGTGAAACTTGTACGAAAATATTCAAAAAGTAAAAAAAAACAACAAAAACGATGGAATATTATATAATAAGATTGTAGCCGTTTAAAAGTGATCAGAATTTCTGAAAAGCTTCTTTTGTATTGACGTCAGTGGCGAAAATAAAAACCGAAAAGTAACACCATTAGGTTTCGGAGAGCTTCAACTTCGATGTCAGCGAAAGATAAGTAATTAAACATTTCTGTAAATAAATCCAGTAATTTTCTCACTTTTTACCAACTTATTTTTATCTAAAACTGCATGAACTGAACCAGAGTTGTAAATTTTCTTATGTTTATAGGAATTTCGACTTTGATGCCTCTGACCTCGTAAATGCGTATTCTGTGTTCACTTCTGCCCATAACGCGAATTCATTCATAGATGTAACAAAACCTACATTCTGGGAGTATTATTATTAGTGGTGTTAATGAACGACCTCCGAACCGATCCGATATTTCCCTTTTGCCATGATTTTGATGGTAGATACTATCGAAAGTGCATTTTTTTGCCTTTCAACAATTTTAAGCTAAAGCCTTGCAAATATGGTCTATCTAAACACGAAAAAGGAACTTAAAAATCATGTGAATAGATTAATAACTCTTCACTTTCAAAAGAAGGCAGTGTGAATGAATTACGTTCTTTTGGGAATACATGTCTTTGTCATTGGACTGTATTTATGAATGATTTCTAAATTATTGGAAGCTTTGGAAGCAAGGATTACGCCTAAGAAATGTAAATAGCAAACTCGGTTCAATTGAGTCTGTTAATGACCAGTAATGAAATGTGCAACATCGGCCACACGCCCCACTAGCTACGGCTTACGTAGAACTCTATATCTAAATGTCTCTAAAATGAACTCAGTGATCCGAAAGTATCAGCAAATGTTCTAAATACTAGTTAGAGCCTTTGAAAGCAAGTCAGTTACAAGTTAAATGAAACGGAATAAATGAGACACTTCTTTACATTGTTTGTTGAATACCATAACGCCCCTCAATAACGAGGTCTTATTGTATACCTGAAAATCCCCATTCACCTTACATTTGAGTAACCGTTTGATATTTCCAACAATCGTATTGCACGGAATCAAATGTAAATTACACGGAGTTCAGGAGTCTTCTCGAACAGAACTACTTTCTTTTGACTGAAGAAAAACATGGCAGCGAGTTGTACTCGACAGCAATTAAAACCCCGATTGAATTAGGGTACTAGTACTGTTTGCCCTGTTTTATGCATGTAGATCATAATCATTATGATTTACCTTTCATTATGAGTCTTTTTGACTTATTCTGAGAGCAGGAATCGAGCTTTTCGGAAATTTTAAAGCTGCTACGAGTATTACAGGAAAATGACGCTCAGTTCTTGTTAATGTCAGGAATGTTTAGCGACGTCACCGGAAACGTATCTTCACTTTCGCGGCTGTAATGATAACTCAGAAAGTATAGAAACATGTAGCGGCATACATATTTTTCAATTCGAAGCCTACATGGATATAATTAAAATCTAAAAAAGCTCCTTTAAGAGCAGAGAACACATTCGAAAGAAGGAACATGGGCCATATATAAACCTGCTGAAGGTTATGATTTCATGTGTGCAGAGAGCTGCTGAAACTAACTCGTTAGTTTCAAAGATATATAATAAAAAGTATTATATTGTGAAATATTCGGCTTCCGTTCAAATTGTGAAAGACGTACGAGCATTCGAGCGCGTCTCCGCTGTATGAACACGTGCCGAATAGTTGATTCAATAACATTTAAACATTCTGCCTTTTTTAATACAAATACAGGCAAAGTTTGGGATGATGAAGAATGCTGGATACGAACACCTTATGCTTATAATTATGACCATGTGAAAGGATGATGCTTTTTTAAACATAATTTCTTCAGACTAAATTGCCCCCATAAACCAGTGATATTTCTATGCTTATTTTGAAATCACAATCAATAATTCACTTTGTTTTCATACGCGATAGGCATTGGATATGTCTAAGCAATAATTTTACAATCGTATCTTTAATTCTTTACATTAATTGTTATGTATGGTTGACCAACTCCCAGGGAGTTTAATCTAAATGAAAAAATTATAAGGTAGTTATTGAACAAATACATTCCCTATTTCTCTTCCCTTTATCTAGTCATGCATCGTAATTACGTTTATCAATTATTTATATCGAAAATACCTGGTTTATTTTGAGACAAAGAGCTAGTCGAAGTAAAGTCTATGGTTTACCTTCAAACACGGAATTAGACTCTTGAGAATAATTATTTGTTTGAGAAAATCTGAAGTTTCTGTAGAAAGAATTTCAGATCGTTATGTCTAAAAATGGCGGAGCATGGCATACACTCTTTGCCATGCTCCGGAACCAATGACGTAATATATCTGTTACCATAGCAACATAGCAATTATTGACGTCTAAGTTACGTAATTCTGCAAAGGTACTAAGCACAACAGTTGGTAATTTCATTATTGCCATGGTAACAGATATATGGCGTTTTTTCACTGAGAATTCGAGGGGAGCATAACATGCAGTATAAATGAGATGCTACCTTAATTCATACAAAGGAAAAGTATGATTCTCTCAAAACTATAATTTATTCTCAAAAATGATTTTCTCTGTTCTTACTGATTTTCTGCACTTCTCTAAAAAAGAGACAGTTTTATGACTCTCTGTTTCCCTGAATGCCATAGCCCTTCCTAAATGGGTTTACTTTTTAAAGAAAATATATGCTCCAATGGGAGCAAATTATTTTCTTGAAGAGCTGGGGCCGTATTCATAAAGCCACTTAAGTCGTTGCTATGCTGTTGCTAAGGCTAAATATCTATAAGGGAGATTCTCTACAACTATGAAATTTGCTCTGGAGGAACAGTCTTTTTAAGACTGTTCCTCGAGAGCAAATTTCATAGTTGTAGGGAATCTCCTTCGTAGAAATTTAGCCTTAGTAACAGCATAGCAACCACTTAAGTCGTTTTATGAATACGGCCCCAGGCCATTATGCCGGAGGCTGCAGAACGAAACTGGCGGCGTTGCTTCCGTTGAAAGTGTACCCATTCACCGTAAGTGCTTTATCAAAATAGTCGTACAGTATATAACTATTTCATGCCTTTTAGGGCAATAGTCAAAATTTTCTTCCTGAGCTGCTGTTGACAAACCAATGCACCATACTACCGCCGTAGAAGACATAAAGTAACTGTCCCGGGGAACTAAGTATAACAACTGCTTCTACAGTTTTCAGTCGCTGTATAAGCAGTGTAGATGTATGCTAGATGTACCTGCGACTTTTTATAGAAGTAAAGTTTAATTTAAACAAAATGCTGCATTTTGAACTTCGCCATATTGATAATCATGCCAACAGGATATATATTTGAATAGTGTTTATTGATAAATATACAATTTCGTGACTTTGATACACTGCCTTGTGCAGACACATCACGGGGGAATCAATTTAATCTTACAGACACGGTCTGTTATGATTTTCTTACCATCTATGTTTGATGCAATTAGTATAATGGTCATCAAGCTCCGACCATTACATAGTCGAATTTTAAGGGTAGACGTTATTCCAACCAGCATACTCACGCAAGTCCCATTTATGATGGCGGCTTGCGTCAACATGATTTCTTAAACTATTGGACGAGAAGTTTACTTATGATCCAGAGGTCGTGGCTTCAATTCTTGCTGAGGTTGCAATTTTTTTTCTGGGTTATTCCTTCGTTACCATCATTCCCTTATAGGTTTGACGAGACAAGAATACTGTTTAAGGGGCAATAACCCGAAATTAATCATCCATTCATCTGTATTATTTCAGAGATGGCTACAACATATACTGTTACACTCTGATATAAGCCTTTGTTTATATTTTTAAGGCTGACTGATTTGCAAGAGAATGCATTAAATGATGCCATAGAAGTATGTTAGCAACTTCGATACAAAAAAATGAATAAATAAATTTACTAGCAGGCGACCAGTGGTGGTCGCTTTTGTTGCAAATTTTTATCTCGTAACCGACATACTGTGTTTAGTGATTCTATATTTTGATTAAATACTAGGGTACATGTAAATGTCGCTATAATACTGAGTTACGTTTTTGAAATATAGACTATATTTGTCGACGACATTTCCCCAAACTAGGTCATCAACAAGCATCAAAATAAGTACGTGGCTTACCAGTGGTGGCCATCACGATCGCCATGCGTTGAATGACGGATTTTCCAAAAACCTGTTGTGGATTTAAACTTTGATGATATGTCGTTGTATATCTCTATCACATTTAAGCAGTTTTAGCGCGGTCGGCAGAGATAAGCAACAGAAACATTTAAATCTATCGGAAACGGACTTTAAAACTCTGACGCAATCATTTCGTAGGCACATGCTAGATATTACGTCGAAAACAAATAGAGTCAATGGTTATACGTACACTCTGATTTACAGGAATTGGTTAGTTACAGGTTATATATTTTTTCGTGATAGGTAAACATTAATACATCAATTTGTACATGTTTATTTCTTTGTGTAATTATATGTGTATCAAGGGTTGTAGTCGTCAGGAAAAGCAATCATACTAGCATGAGGGTAGCTTTGGGAAATTGTTTACCTTTTGCCTCCCAGGCAAAGAATTTTACCATTTTTGTGAGTGTTTCTTTGGTCTCCTTTTACAAAATGGCCACACTGTGACGAAACAAGGACGTATTTGCGTGTGCTAAACGCAAACGGCCACCACTGGTACGCGGCCACCACTGGTCGCCAGGTAGTACAGTTTCAAAATGAATGTCAAAAAGAATTTAAATAAATGTTTGTTACGTATATAGTATGCAATAATTGATGGCGTTTGCACAGAAATCATTGCCAGACGTACAGGTACTCGAACATGTTAAAATTCTAAATATCGATGTTTGGCTTTTTTGTAAAATGCAAATTTTGTCGTCTGTTTTTTGGCGTAAAAACAGTTAAGCGGTAATACAATGACAAGAATGACATTTGAAGTCCTTTGTCAACCGTGTCTCCTTTTTATATCATGCGCATCATTTCTTTTTCTCTAGGATAAAACGGCTGGGTCAGTATTTCTTTTCACAGTGTTCTAGGAACAGTAATGACCATAACTGATCCTGTGCCGGAATGTCTGTTGCAGATAGTCTTAAATAACTTTTACAATATTTACAATGTTAAGTGTCCCTAAAGTCTCCTTATCCCTGGTATGAACGTCTACGGTATAAACACAAATCATGAAAAGCGATGCACACTCATGTCTGATGATAATATGTGGGTCGATTTGCAAATATTTAACCATACAACTAGCCTAAATTTAAAGAGTAACTACACTTCAGGAACTGACTGAATCAGATCCCAAACCCTATCCACAACATCAAAGGGAAAGATTGACAAAGACATCCCAACAAACAATAAATTACAAGTGATAAGCCGAGTCAGCAGCTCTTTCCCAAATAGATGGCAACTTAGCTATCTTTATTGAATTAAATAATTTAGACCAACAGACGGGTTACACCGGACTAAGCAAATTATATGAAAAACATTTAACAATTATTTTTACCTATTTTCTATTTTTATGATAGAAGGATTAAACTGAGAACACAATAAATTAAACAGCACCGAACATAAAACAAATGCAACCGCAACAAAAGTACCGCCTTGGGACGGTCAGTTATAACTACTGGGGGTTTAAACCGGTTTTACTGGGCCCAAACCTTCACCCTCACCCTCCGCTGCGGTGCACACAATTAGTTGGTAGTTCGGTTCGTATGGAGGTCCCCTAACTCATCAGCGAGTCATCACGGTCAACAATTAAGATCAAGAAAAGACCGTGATGAAGCAAGGATGAGGACTCGACAGCCAAAACGTGTTGAGACACCCGTAGATCCCTGGGGCGTTAGCAACACCACTGGAGTACTGGAGCAAAAGAAGACCACCAGTTGAAACCCGGTGGGCCAAGAAACAGACAAACATCCGGCCCCAACTAACTAATTTATAGCTTTATGTAGGGGCTATCATAGAGTCTGAACCCCGACCCACCGGCGTGCAATTAAAGAGTACAGCAAAGTTGTCAACCGTGTTTGGGTTAACCACTAAGCATGCAGACTGTCGCATTACATCTATGTTATAGCCAATGCGTTTAAATCGTATGATAATTTTCTTAAATTGATCGGGAAATTCTGTTTTCCCTACGATTTTGCGTAATTTATATACTAAGTCACCATAAAATTCAGGTTCCGATAGGCCTTGTTGCAAAAGTGACCTTAACCCTATATTATATTTAGAAACCAATTCAAAGTGTCTACGATAAAATTTAGAAAAAGCTTTCCGAAGTTTATGATACCGATACCCCTGCTGTAAAAGCTTGGCAGTCAAACTTTTATTACGAGCATTGAAGTCAGCCAGATGACTAGACACCCTAGCGAAGCGAATAAGCTGAGAAATGTAAACACCATAAGATAAAGTAGCCCATGTTTTTGAAAAAAATGACAAATCGCTCCACAAGATGAAAGTTCCAATTCCTCGTTCCCTATCGACCACAATCACACACATACACAAGAAGATTTTCTGTTTCTGAACTGTAATAGACTTTTATTTAGAGATCATGCGAAGATGCCTAGAATGATACAGTGCTCCAATGTTACGTAAAACAGCAAAAACATGCTGTACATGTATATTAGCGAGTCTGCGTGTGTCGAGTCTGCACGTGACTGACTTTGACAGTCTGTTTAGTCTCAAACTGCGGGGTACGAATGAGCCATTATCGTCTAGATAAAACTGGGTCCCCAGCTTCAGAGACGCATTCCGTAAAAGGAACCACACTAAATAAACGGAGCAACACCCTTTTGGTGCAGATTTCGTGAAGTTCCGCGCAGTTTCGTTCAAAATACTGATTGGGGTTATTTGGGAACTATATTTGCCAATCAAACATGTTAACGGCACCTTTCAAATAGACATTGACTTCCGTTTATGGGAAAAATGTAGTGACTTTTCTCGCACTCCTTGCAGCTGAATGATAAGACTAGCCACGGTACAAATATTTTCAAAGAAAGCCAAGAGACATTCACACACCCTTCTTTGCACTTAACGTCATTTAAATGACATGGCCATTTAATAGCATTCTATTTTTTTTATCATAAGAGCCGCGACACAAGAAAACAAACATTGTAGTTGTGCGCCCAGCGCAGACTCAGATCAGCCTGGGCATCCGACCAGTCTCATCAGAGTCTTCACTGTCCGCATGAAGGTTGCTTAGACCCTTAGCTACCCGTAAAACGCTTAGCTAAGAGTCTGATTAGACTGGGCGAACGCCCAGGCTGATCTGAGTCTGCACTTGGAGCACTACCACATTGTTGGTTTTGTCGTGTCGCGGCTCATATATTCCCCGAAACAACAGATAAGAATCGACAAACGCCATACTAGACTGGCTCCAGACTGCAGTCAGTAAAACTGAAAAATCTTCAGGCATCACTGGAGTCTGGTAGGGTTTGGTTGTACTCACCTAAAACGCAGGTTAATCCTGCAGCCGTGATTCTATTGTCTAAAAGTTGTGACCTCTTGCCTAAAGTTCACATTCTCCACGGCCATTCCACACATGGTATCATGTAACAACAGGCGTTCATTTATGACCCTGCTGCTACAGAAAATATACAGAAGATCCTTATCAGAGTAAGAATAGCCTCATTTACAAAGCCTTTAGTACATTAGGACATTGGAGAAGTAAATACCTGGACCCGCATGTGCAAAATCTGTTTGATGAAATCTGGGTTTCTTTACTTGTCGCAAAGAAAAATTCAATAAAAAAGATGGTACACATGTTGCACATGCTGGTGTACACCTTCTTTTTTAAATATGCCAACATTCACCTTTTCTCAACGTGTCAGTCTCATATGAATTTCTCTTAACAGACAAGAAGTTTAATAAGTTACATTTGTCATGTTTGTATGGATGGCTTGCGATTTTACGTCCCTTTAAAAGGATTCAGTCATACCAGGACGATGGGTGATAATAAAAGGCTGTGTGTAGTGGAATCCCGTTTATGGTTGTACAGATTTCCACCTCAAGCGGGTGTCCAACCCGAGACCGCTAGATCAGCAGGTCAGCGCTTAACCTATTGAGCTACACATACCAATTTGATTTTTACTTACATTGTTAAAATCTAAAGGCTCCCCCCACTGGACGCACAACACTGTATCAACATTGAATCACCGACTGAATCAACATTGATTCAATGTCATGACGTTGAATCAACGTTGGGTTGATGGGTTACTGTTGATTTTAACATTGCCTGCTAAGATTTTCTATGCTGACTGGCTGTTTGAAGCTTAGAAAAGACATGCATGATGCGCAGTCTGATCATGCATTGTGGCGGCCGTAAAAAGTCTCCCCGCACTCACCTATAGTGCAGATTATATTTTCCTTTTGGTCCTTTGAGATCATGGAATATATTCTGAGAAGTCAGAAATGATCATACGTTTAGATTCATTTTCTAAACAAATTTGAAATATTTTGGTATTTTTCGACTTATATCAGTCTTTGAGACTACTGCCATGTTAAAACTGCAAATTTACTGTTTTTTTTCCTCTGGCTCCTTGTGCCAGATTTAAAGGGTCACTGATGAGGCTTGAATAGCCGAAACCGCGGTATGGCCCAACTTCTTACTTATGAATGTTTTCTTTGCTCTTAAAGGATCTAAACTTTTATCATTATTTACTATCACTGCAGCTGGATGTTGTGCCGTGTGGCGGCCGTAAAAAGTCTCCCCGCACTCACCTATAGTGCAGATTATATTTTCCTTTTGGTCCTTTGAGATCATGGAATATATTCTGAGAAGTCAGAAATGATTATACGTTTAGATTCATTTTCTAAACAAATTTGAAATATTTTGGTATTTTTCGACTTATATCAGTCTTTGAGACGACTGACATGTTAAAACTGCAAATTTACTGTTTTTTTCCTCTGGCTCCTTGTGCCAGATTTAAAGGGTCACTGATGAGGCTTGAATAGCCGAAACCGCGGTATGGCCCAACATCTTACTTATGAATGTTTTCTTTGCTCTTAAAGGATCTAAACTTTTATCATTATTCTCAAAGCTGTACATGTTAATTTTAAGAAAACAATAAAGGCCCTGGTGAGCATGGTCTGATATGCAGGCTAGCTAGGGCTTGTTTGTGTTGTTTACATACACGAACTAACAAAATTTCTCATGAGTCCACTAAGGATCACCTTTTTATCTAGTTATTTAATTATTTATTGTTTTTATTATTATTATCATTTTCACTTTTCGGACTTCTAATTTTTCATCAGACAGATATTCTAGTTTTCCATATAACATCTGAAATTTTCAAAAGGAAACTATTTACAACTGACCACATGTTGACCAAGCTGATGTTTGGATTCTGCAGAGATATAAATCTGATTTTTCACAGACCATCAAAATATCTTCAGCTGGGTTTTATGTCAACATTTATTAATGGACAGACCGTTATGCCAATCTGATGCTTCTGTGTGGCTTTCTCGGATCCCACCAGTCTAATAAATTCAGCTATCAGAAAATCCATTCCTGTAGTTTTATATTTTTCGCATTATGTTATGTAAATATAATTTATTAGACTGAAGCCAGTCTAACGCCATACCTACCTCTTGCTGTCTTACTTTCCCCAGCTACAACCCCAGAGCCGCACGTGACGCGGAAGTTCTCCATAAGATTTAAGGTGCGGAGCCAGTGACTCCGTTTATCGAGATTACCCACCGTGTTTATTTAAAGATAAGCATGATATTATCTTAAATTTTATCGAATTCTCTATTTTATCTGGGATCCTGATAATGAACTCTTTCTTTGGGCCCTTAACGCCAACAGTTGTCCAGAAAGAGTCCCTTCAGCTAGTTGAGGCATAAATCCGGGCATGTGGTTATCAATGTATTGCTCGAAAATTCAAACTTCTCAATTTCCATCCATACACTTTGACTAAACTATAGTTGACTTTCCAATAATTCAGACATAATTGTAAATGCTCAAGAGACAGAAACTGGATTGCAAAATTATTGATGAATATTACGTTTCCACAGTCGATTCGAGGTTTCAGTCAGTAATGTCTATTCTAATGAAGAGGAGTTAAATACTGAAATAAGACATCAACTGTTTGAATTGCTAGTTTGTAAAAGAGTTTGATTGAAAATGGACTATAAGTATCGACAACTCCAAAAGAACTCACTTATATTTACGAATACGAATATGTGGCTTGATTAAGAGGCAGGTAAATATGTTTCAGACAATGACCGGACAAAATGAATTTAAACAAATAAAATAATAAAACTCTGGATTAATTAAACTGAAATAAAATGCATCTGAACTTTTATACAGCTTTAATTCTATTTTATCTAGTTAACGCTTTTCTGATAAAAGTAAAGTGTGGATCTCTTCAAGACGTAAAGGATCTGCATACAGATTTACTTAGAGACTACAACAAACATGCAAGACCTGTCAATGACCAGGAGGAGTCAGTGAAGGTTTATCTCAGTTTTGCAGCAGTTGCGATTCAAGAATTTAACGAGGTCCTGGAAAGGTTTTCTGTTACTTCAGCGTTGATCTTATTCTGGGTAGACGAAGATATGCCCTGGGACCCAGCGGAATATGGTAATATTACATCCACTTTCTTGGGATACAAAGATGTTTGGGTACCGGAACTAATCCTAACCAATCCTTCTCAGAAACTTGACTCATTCGGTAAAGAATGGCAGAAAATTCGATATTATTCATCAGGAGCGGCTCTCTGGTTGCCCGGAGATTTGATAAGGTCAACTTGTTCTGTGAATGTACGTATTTTCCCATTTGATATACAAGAATGCAGTATAGAACTGTATGCATGGGGTTATTTGTCAAGCGAAGTTAAACTCATATCAGTCAGAGATGATATTGATACAACCTTGCTTAGCGAACATGGAACTTGGGATGTGACAAGCACGATAGCTCGCGCAGTCGACCATAATGGTTCGTCAAAGATCACTTTTACTTTCATTCTGAAAAGAAAGTCACAATATGTCATTGTGAATATTGTTTTGCCCATACTTTTCCTCTGCCTTCTCAATGTACTTGTGTTTATTCTACCAGCGGAGTCGGGTGAAAGGGTTTCCTACGCTATTACGGTCCTTCTAGCTATTGCCGTTTTTATGACCATTGTCAGTGACACGCTTCCAAAGACGTCAGACCCGATGCCACTCATTGCCTACTTTCTGATGATTGACTTTATTGCGAGCGCTTTCATTGGTCTGTTTACAATTTTGAACTTGCGTATTTTTCATAAAGAGTCGAACGAACCAATACCAAAATGGTTGACATGTATACATCGCTTCCTTACCCGCAGAAATCGACATCAGATTAAGGATATGGCATGGGTGAACAACGACAAAGGAGATGTTGTAACGTTATCTGTAAACAGCAGCAGTGTGAGTCTGTGTGATCAAAAAAGGGCCTTCCATACTGACAAGGATGTAAAATCATCTGATGCCAAAGCAATTCCTGCGATGTCTGACAATAATTCTGCAGACAAAGAACTAAGTTGGAAGAATATTAGCATCATGCTAGACTATATGTTATTTGTATTTTTCTTAGTCATAATTGCCATTAGCTTTATAACGTTTCTAATTATAACAAACATGCTGTAAAATAACAAGTTCATAGGACTTAGTGATTGAGTGAATGAACTCGGGTTTAACGTCGCACCAACAACGAGGTCATATGGAGACGGGACCTCAGTTTAAAGTCTCATCCGAAAGACCGGAGAAGCGGGGACTCGATCTTGCGACCCCTGGATTGGTAGTCCTGGGTGTTATCCACTACACTACAGCCGCTCCTCATAGGACTTAGTAAATCAAAGGACATTATTAATGACTTTAAACATATGACATATTTATACGGCGACAATTAGCTAGCCTGTAATATAACAGATTTGACAGTGCGTTTGAATAATGTTTGTCATTTGAAATACATAAATAAATACATGTGAGTAAATATGAATAAATATGCAAAGTCGTTATTTGAAACTTTTGGCATATAATTTAACTGCACGTCATTTGCCATTAACCTGTACTCGGGAACGATTATACAATTAAATGTTCACATAGATCTATGATAAGGAAATATTCGTATATATAAAGTGGATACTGTTTATGTTTAGTTCCTGGCTTAGCAATAAATCCTTAAAAATATAAGCCCTTTGAGCTACATTGTTGCGCAATGCTAGACTACTCTTGATTGTCACTGCTGGCGATAAGTATTGTTAAAGTCTAAAAAATTGAAACACCTGGAGTAATTACCAAAAGTGTCCAAAATGTGTCAAGTTTCTGTTTACAATGCAGCAACGTGTCCACATGATGCATATGGAATGGCAAACACCTTTCTTAAATCACCTCGACTGACCGCATTTATTCGAGAAAAAAATTATGCACTAATTTATTATGCTCCCGAAGAAGTCACCGCTTCGTCCGTGCGTGCTTCCGTGCGTGCGTCCGTCCCTTTCTTGTCCACGCGAATTCTCGGCATTTACTGTTTGGATTTCAACGAAACTTCATCAGAACTTATAGTATCAAAGGTCACTTGGGTGTTTTGGTCAGCTGATCTTTCCTATAGTTATGGCCCTTTGATGAAATCTGCATTCAATATATAGCCCTTATTTCGTTTCCGTGCGAAATTTTGGCAAGTACTGGCCAAAATTTAACACAACTTCAATGGAACCATCAGCAATAAAAGGAGATGAGCCTATTCAGGGTAGATGATCACGTGGTTTTCACGTCACAGGAAATACTGTAAATTCCAGTTCAACGATTGCTGCGTGGTTATTTTTTTTTTCCAAGATAACTTCTTTGTTGCCAAATGCAGTCATATAGAATAAAGCGCAGTGAATGCGTGCTCGTAAGTAATTTTAACTTGGGTCCTTTTTTTAACTGAGAGTTTACTTGATTTTGACGTTTAAACCTCCCCAAGTTTTGGAGCAAAAACATCATTCACGTGCCACAGCCTACTTTAAGTTTCCGATTTTGGGGGACGATCAACTACACAAACTATAAAACTCACGATAAAATCACGAATATTGTCTGAAAGTACTCATGACTACACATTCACGGCGCTGCAATTCGAAAGAATGCATACAGAAACAATGAAGTTATCAGTAAAAAGTGAAGAATTCCGGGGTTTTATTATTCCGAATGACGTAAGAAAATGACGCAAGAAAGCACATAATCATCCACCCTGATAGCGTCTGTGTGATCTGGTTATATGATTTGTCTTATAGTTATTGCACTTTCAATAGCTCTCTTGCTTGTTGTTTTTCAGTATTTAACTTGTCTGGAGCATATCTTTGAAAGTTTCAAAGTGATCTAAAAGTTCACAAACTGACAGAAGGCAATGAGAGGACGTGCAGAGCACAATAACTATAACCATATCTAAATTAATTAAATGCGTAGCCCCTTCCTAGTTTTTTTTCTCAATTTTTTGCTTGTTCAGAGCATATCTCTGGTAGTATTAAAGAGAACTAAATGGAACTTCACACATTGGTAGAAGGCAATAAGAAAAAGTGTAGAGCACAAGAAACATAACCCTACTTTAAAAAATTATGAAGTTAGCTCCCGTCCTATTTTCCAGTAACTAGACAGGTGATCTTATAATATAGCCTTGGTCCGTCGTCGTCGGCGTCGTCGTCGTCCTTATATTTAATCACCAATACCTCCTACACCAGTTGGTTAATCTAATCTTGATCAAATTTGTAGCATTGTTGGGGTGGGAAATTGACTGCCTACGGTTTCAGGGCAGATTGGAATGGAACTCTGGTTGCCATGGCAACATATAGCTCCCATAGACTATAATGGGCAAACACTTAAAAAAATCATCTTCTCTGAACCAATGAGGCCCAGAGCTTATATATTTAGTATGGGGCATTGTTGTGTAGTCTCCTACATAAATCCTTCCGACCATACCCCCGGGGTCCGAATTGGCTACGCCCTGGGGGTCATAATTTCCGATATACTTAAAGTGGGAGAAAATCAAAAGATAATCTTCTCTGAAACCATGAGGCCCAGAGCTTATATATATATTGTATGAAGCAATGTCTAGTGGTTCCCAATATAAATCCTGCCAACGATCGATGCCCATGGGATCCAAACTGGCCACTTCCCTTGGGTCATTAACTCCAATAGACTTATAATGGGGAAAAACTTAAAGATCTTCACAGAAACAAGGAGACCCAGAGCTAAGCTGTTAGTATGTAGCAATGTTTAGAGGTCCCCTACATAAATCCTGCCAACAAAGCACCTGGGGCCAAAATTGGCCAAGCCCCGGGGGTCATTAACTCCCATAGACTTATATTTGGAAAACACTAAAAAAATCTTCGTCTCTGAAACCATGAGGCCTGCAAACCATGCTCCTGGGGTCCAAACTGGCCATGCCCCGGGGCTCATTAGCTCCCATGGACTTATAATGGGAAAATCATTTTGAAAAAAAAAATCTTTTTCTCTGAAACCAGGAGGCATAGATATTATATATGTGGTATGTAGCAATATATAGAAGTCTCCTATATAAATCCTGCCAATCATGCCCCTCCAAATTGGCCAAGCCTCGGGGGTCATTAACTTCCATAGACTTATATTTGGTAAAACACTAAAAAAATCTTCTCCTCTGAAACCATGAGGCCTAGAGCTAATATATATAGCATGTAATAATGTGTAGTCCCCCCTATATAATTCCTGCCAACCATGCCCCTGGGGTCAATATTTGTCACGCCCGGGGGTCATTAGCTCCCATAGACTTATACATGTAACGGTAAGATCTTAAAAAATCTTCTCTGAATCCATGCGGCCCAGAGCTTATATATTCAGTATGAGGCAATGTTTAGTGGTCTCCTACATACATCCTGCAAACCATGACTCTGGGATTCAAATTGGCCATGCCCCAAGGCTCATTTGATTCCATAGACTTCTAATGGTAAGGTTAAAAATCTTATTCTCTGAAAACATGAGGCCCATAGCTTATGTATGTAGTATGTAGCAATAGTGTTATCTTGGAAAAAAAGTGGTCCCCTAAAAAATCCTGCCAATCAAGCCCCTGGGGTTCAGACTGGCCTCACTCCAAGGGGCCATTTGTTTACATAGAGCTATATAGCTAAAAACCTTCAAAATTCTTCTTCTCTGAAACCATGAGGCCCAGCGCTAAGCTTTGTTTGGTGTCATACATAAATCCTGCCAACCATGCTCCTGGGGTCCAAACTGGCCATGCCCCGGGGCTCATTAGCTCCCATGGATTCTGAGAAATCTGAAATTTTAGATTTGTTTACTCATATTCTAAGCCATCATTTTATATATTATTTGGACCTTTTTTGATACTAATCAGTCTTTGAATCGGCTGTCCAATTGAGATTATGAAATTACAGTATGCTCTTCTCTGGTTTCGTCACCAGATATTGTCAGGGTCACTGAAGAGGCTTTATTAGCCGAAACTACGTAGTCTGGCCCATGTTCCTTGTTATGAATGTATTCTCTGCTCTTGAAGGAACTCTTTCAGATTTTAATTTTACCTCACTGCAGCTGGTGTTGTGCCGTGTGGCGGCCGTAAAACGTCTCCCCGTACATCATCCATAGTGCAGATTATATTTTCTTTTCGTCCTTTGAGATCAGAGGATATATTCTGAGAAATCTGAAATTTTAGATTGGTTTACTCATATTCTAAGCCATCATTTTATATATTATTTGGACCTTTTTTTATACTAATCAGTCTTTGAATCGGCTGTCCAATTGAGATTATGAAATTACAGTATGCTCTTCTCTGGTTTCGTCACCAGATATTGTCAGGGTCACTGAAGAGGCTTTATTAGCCGAAACTACGTAGTCTGGCCCATGTTCCTTGTTATGAATGTATTCTCTGCTCTTGAAGGAACTCTTTCAGATTTTAATTATAATCTTAAAAAAATATTTTTCTCTGAAACCATGAGGCATAGATATTATATCTGTGGTATGTAGCAATGTATAGAAGTCTCCTATATAAATCCTGCCAATCATGCCCCTGGGGTCCAAATTGGCCAAGCCCCGGAGCTCATTTGCTCCCATAGACTTATAATGGGAAAACTTATAAAAAATCTTCGTCTCTAAAACCATGAGACCCAGAGCATTTATAGTTAGTATGTAGAAATGTTTAGAAATCTCCTTCATACATCCTGCCAATCATGCCGCTGGGGTCCAAACTTGCCACACCCCAGGCCGCCATTTGTTTGTATAGAGCTATATAGCTATATAACCTTCAAATATCTTCTTCTCTGAAACCATTGTGCCCAGAGCTTATACTTTTTTTAGTAGTAATGTTTAGTAGTCCCCTTCATAAATTCTGCGAGTCAAGCCCCTGGATATCCCGCCAACCATGCCCCTGGGATCCAAACTGGCCACGCTTTGGGGACATTTAGTATTATAGAGATTTAGAGCTTAGAACGTAAAACGTCTTCTCTGAAATTAAAAGGCCTTGAGCATAAATATTTAGTAAGTAGAAATGTTCAGTGGTCCCCATCATAAATCCTTTCCACAAACCATGCCCCTGGGGACCAAACATTCCGCACACTCTGGGTGGGGGAGGGGTCTTACATTGGCACTGACAGGTGAGCGATTGTTGCCCTCTTGGGCTACTTGTTTGCTTGTCCGTGGCATATCTCTGGATGAGAACAAAATGAACCTTCACACATTGATAGAGAGTAATGAGAGGAAATGAAAAGTACAAGAAATATATGAGCCGCGACACGACAAAACCAACGATGTGGTTGTGCGCCCAGCGCAGACTCAGATCAGCCTGGGCATCCGCCCAGTCTGATCAGAGTCTTCGCTGTCCGCATGGAGGTTGCTTAGACCCTTAGCTACCCTTTGAGCACTTAACAAAGAATCTGATAAAACTGGCAGATGCCCAGGTTGATCTAAGTCTGCACAGGGAGCATCACCACATTGTTGGTTTTGTCGTGTCGCGGCTCATATCTCTGCGTTAAGTTTACACTGAAAAAAGCAATTTCGCCAGGATACCCATTCCACTATTACCCACCTTCAGGGAGCATCCATCGGCTCCATCGACATTCTTGTTTAAATCCGATAACTGTCTTGACTTCTGAAATCAACAATATTTCCGTTTGAACCGATTTTTTAACGGACACTGATCGGTCGGGCATGAAGTAAATTGGGATAACTAAGAGCCATTTTTTTTCATTTGGGACAATGGTTTGGTATGATGTTGGCCATATTATGAATTTTTAGAATTGTATCTTTTAAACCCTTTTATTGATATATGAGTGTTGAAAACTTTAACAATCTATTTTGATTAAAATTTTCTGCATTCTTGCATTTTTTATGTTTTTCTGCCCGTCAAGTTACACCCTACTCAGCTTATTTTAGCCATTTCGACCATTTTTCTCCTGCATTTAGGCTATAGAATATGTCAGCACATGAATGTGCACGCCAAATTTTTAGCACAATGATGCATTTTTTATAATGTCAAGTACGTGAAAATTACTGCTGTGCACGTTAATGTAATGACACTTAATTTAACATTTGTTTTAAAGAAAAAAATCTCAGTTTCTTGGACCTTGTTCCTGTGATCTCAACATAAAAATGCTCTCCGCTTATAGACGGAATAAACATATGTTCTGGGTATTCATTTTCTTAGTTAGAACTTGGGAAATCATTTGGTACACATTTTATTTTGATCCGTTGAAATTTATGGTTAGCGTCTCTCGACTTGCAAACTTGAATGGGCGGGGTACCTGAACAGGCCTTGAATAGTACACATCTGTTTAGCAGTGCTGTACCGCTTATAAGTGCATCACCTTGCAAACTTGAATGGGCGGGGTACCTGAACAGGCCTTGAATAGTACACATCTGTTTAGCAGTGCTGTACCGCTTATAAGTGCATCACCAAAAACCTGTTTTCAAGTACTATCCAAAATTGTATTACCTGTCTTATTTTGTTAAAAGGAAGATTCTAAACACAGTTTTCATGCCTGTTTATATGAAATTACTGAAACATTACACACATACAAACTTCCTTGGGTAATTAAGATCCGCCATTTCGTTGCGCAATCAGCTCTTGCTGCCTCCTTTGACATTTTGTGGGTAGTGTATGCGCATTGCATCCTGAGAATCTTAGACATCATCTACATGTGCGCATTAGCAAAATACCTTTCGCGTACATAATGTATTATATTTTAAACAAGAAAAGATACATTTTCGATAAACGTTTACCTTAAAATGCAACTTTATATCTGTCTGCTCAGTTATCCACAAAACAACATCTACTTGGTTTAATGAAAAATAGGACTTTCTCGAAATTTCTCTGGTTCACAAATATTTTTCACTATTTCTCCGATAAATATACTGTATAAAAATATATTACTGCTATGGTAAACATACTTTTTACCATAGTTTTGAAGGTAAACATTAGCCCTGAAGTCACAGCCGGGACTAAAGTGCCACGCGCTTCGTTTGAGATGTTCAGATTTTAACCTGTCAGTTTTTTTTATTTATAAAAAGATATTTAAATTGTCTTATTTATTCTGAAGTGAGAAAGGCAATGCCCATAAATAAAAAAAATGCTATTTAGCTGCATTATCTGTCCTAGATTTAATATAAATCTATATAAAAGGACAAATGCACAAATGCCCGTTGGAGACTAGTTATCGATATGATGTATTAAGGATGAAACCGGGGATGAAAGACGATATGTTTACTTTAGCTAACAAAAGATACCCATATGATCTAGAAGCGTGTATTAAATGTGTTACAAAGCACCACTCATCTTCGTCATGCATACCAATTCTTCAATCTGGGTCTCACGGTTCCGTAATACACACACTTTTAAGTATGAATTAAACTTTCTAGATTTCAAATCCAGTCAGGCATATACCATCTCAAAGTTTGTTGATCATGCTGATAACATTTAAGTTAACGGCGGCAGGCTTTGTCATTTAAATATCTGTATCCTTTGATTTACAGGAAACTTTTACATACATATAATTAACCCAGCGGAGTAATAAGGATCTGACAGTAAGCATGGTGCTTATATATGTAATTTCGCTGTACTTTTTCATTGTTCATACCCCAATAAACTATGGCAACAAAGGGGAAATTGGATTAATGTCAAATCTGACAAGGAAATGGGTTTGGTTATCCTAGGCCAATATACAAGCACTCAAATTGCTCAGATATTTACATCAAAGTCAATACTCTCGGCCGAAATCGTTTTGGGCGAATGTAGCGTATATACGCTTCCTTAGCAACTCATTCAGCAATATCGCTTACTGCGCGTAATCGGCAACTGGTAATTGTCCTATAGTGCTAGGCCCGAAATCTGTATCTACGCTAGAAAACACTTTCGCTCTCCCTAAAGAGTAGAGTTTGGCACTGACGTGGATGCTATAGCCTGTACCCTTCCGGACATGATAAAGCCCGAAGGCATTCTGAGAAATCCCTCTGGGGCGCTAGAGGGGTAAATTTGTAAAAAATGACAAAAATGACTATTTTCTCCCATTATTTTTAAATTTTGAAAAAATCCGGTTGTCTTAATTTTGTATTAAATCACACCCATATGTATGCTGCCACATGTGATTTCTAATAAATAAGACCTTTCAAGATGAAGTAAATATCACCAAAGGGGCCCCACGAAGGGAAAATTACCAGTAGTATAATTTTGGTAATTTTGACCCTAGCCTATAATAAAGGTTATGTTCTGAATCACTTCTAAAAGATTTTTATTTTATTTAAGTATGGAGGGTTTGCACATAGCCTGTGACAGTTTTTAAGTGCATAACATTTTTATTCGAGCTAACGGGCGTGCGACGGTAAAATGAGATATATGAATGCAAAATTATCTTTAACCAATGACCAAACTATTTACATTTAAACTACAATTGTCTCTCATTGACATGGAATAACGCCATTGGAATTTTGTTGATGAACACTGGAATGTTTAAATAAATATATACACGTCTAATTTGATGCAAGTTTGGCACACATGTTTGTCATAAATATCATGTTTATATAAATCCTGAAGAAAAAGGCTACCCTCCCTGTTTAATCTGTATCAAAAATAATTTAGTAACTAGACAGTTTATAAAGTTCCTTTACAAGGCGGTGGTCTGGGAAAGGAGAATATATACATATTCATATGTGCTACTGAATTTTATATGATACATATATACGAGGGGCGTTCGAAAAGTTTTGCAAATGACGTAATTTCTCGATAACCACCATGCGGACAGAACTTCTGATCCCAGAAACACATAAAATTATGATATGCGTTGAGAAGTCTGAAAAACCGGTGCATTTTTTCAAAAAAGACGCATTTTTATCTTCTTTGAAAGAGGTATACCCTAAAGACACTGCAAAATTTTACTTTAGTAGGCCGTAATTTATATATCAGCAGTCTTTGATTTTTCTTTATCTTTGTTCATTAAAAACAATGCCCAGACAATGCTGTCCTGTAAATATCGCGGAAATTATTTTGAATATAGGTTCCCTACTGGCCCGGAAATACGGATTTTCCGTACTTTATGTTGTGGCAATTTCACCATTTCTACCAAAATTTGATGATTTTGTAATGAAAACAAGTGTATTAGCATTCAAAATCTTGTCAGCAAGAGCATTTACATGGGTCAATGAAAACCTGTCAATAAATTCAAATTAATACCATAAACGAAGCGTCTGCAAGCTTTCAAAAATGACGTTGACGTAAATTTCAGTAACGTCATTAGAACTGCGCATTGCTTTGCAAGGAATAAATCGATAAAAATTGCAACGCTTCTAATTTCTGTATGGATAGTGTAGAAAACGATGGACAAGCAAATCACAAAAATTATTTTTGTATTTACAAGGATATTCGACTTGAATGCGTAACACTGAAAAGATTTTATACATAAAATTAGCCCAGTGGTATGACTGGGACCTACTAAAATGAGTTGTAACTCCATAAGGAAAAGTGTCTTTGTATAGTGTGTGGTATCATCTTAAAGGCAAAATGCAGTGCTTTTAGTAAATGCAAAGCAGTTGTACCCAGCTTGCCCCTAAACAAAGTTATGAGGCCATTTGCAAATCTTTTCGAACGCCCCTCGTATGTATGTTTTATATAGACATATTTATATGTAAAATACATTTCATACAAAATGTACAATATGATTCCATCATACTGTATAAAGTTAAAATTTCAGTTTAAATACTTGTGGAACCAGGCCTATTTCGAACTTATAAATGTATAAGTGCATAGTATAAACGAATCGTCATGGTACCATGCTGTCCGATAGTAGCAGTATTATGTGATCAGATGGATCTCATCACCCTGGGAGGGTAATAAGAACCACATCTAGAGGGGTATGTGCAATCCTTAGCCTTGGTTGGCAGTCCACTTAGGAATCCCTTGCAAGGTCTGTGAAATAAACGTGCTACAGAACACCTGTGAAAACAGCATCACTGGGTTGAAGACTTCCTAGAAGAAGTCAACGGCCAGTGTAGAGCACCAACATGAGTTCTACAGTCGTGTGTTTCTTGCAAGACCCGAGTGGGCCTTGCTCAGCTTAGTACAACATTTAGATTTCAAAGCTCACTGTTGATTAGGATGGGCCTAATCAGCTTGGCCCTTTCCGTTGGGTTGTATTATATTCAGTGGCTTGCTTGGAGAAAACACCACGCCACTTCCATCTCCATGAGTCTTCCAAGCCTAGGGGTCAATTTGGGTTGGTTTAGACCCAACATCATAGAGTAAACGTCTTTCTAGAAGAAGTCAACTCCCGGGGGTGTAATAACTCTTTTAGCCAACGGACACGTGTTAATGCCCAAGGAGAGACATATAATTGTCTTGGAATTCGGTTGTGATCAACATAATCAGCCTGGAGAAGTATGGGCTCCATCAGGTTGACATTTGCCCAAGTAACATTTTGGAAGACAGACCCAATGATACTTGTTGTTGTGTTATTGTTTGGCGTCCACGGTAAACAGCTATGGTCATGTCGGGACGGTCAGTTAACCTAACCACACTGTTCCTGGGCAGGCTTAGACCTCCTAAGCAGTATATCAGTACTAGGTCCACTTACTTTCACCAGTAACTGACAACTGCCCTCCTTGAATAAGCGGAAGGGGAAATGAAAGTAAGTGGCCGGATCGGGTATTAAACCCGGGACCTCTGGCCTATAAGTCAGACTCGCTACCGACTGCGCTACGCGGCCCGGCCCCCTATGATACTTGAATAATGGGTCTGTTGGGGCCCGGCTTAACAATGATCACGCCTACCATTTGACGTTAGTAAGTAGATGATAAGTGTGCGACTGATTTGACAAAGGTCAAGAAAATGAGAGGTAGAGAGAACATCTCAGTAGGAATCTGAAGTAGGCTGATCTGAGTCTGCGCTGGGTGCACAACCACTTTGTTGGTTTTCTCATGTCGCGGCTCATTATTATCTGATCAGGGTCACTACAGTCAAGATAACCCACATGTATGAAACTTACCAGAAATTGAATTCAGCAATTGTTTATCAGTTGATGATATGATCAGATAATTATGGACTTTGATCATCACTCGGATTGTAGCCATGATTATTTTTATAGTCAAATTTCCAGGTTACTACGACGGTTCGGTCGTGCACTATTTTAACGTTGAAAACACAGTTTAACCTCATATTGCAGTGTTACATGTATGACAGTACCCATCTTTTGACACAGAGCTGACACGAAATCACACCTATCACCATCTAGGGAGAATAAATGAAAAAATAAGAAAGCAAGAGTTGTCATTTGTGTTCGGGATACATTGTCATGACCTGTTCTACATATCTGTGAAGTATCATGAAAATATTTTTAAAAAGTATTCAAGTTATAGAGCGGACACAAAATCTCACCTAAAACCATTAAGGGAAAATAACTCAAAAAGTAAGAAAGCAAAAGTTGTCATTCTTGTTCGCGACACAATGTCATGACCTGTTATACATATCTGTGAATTATCATGAAAATATTTCAAAGGGTATTCAAGATACAATGCGGACTCGAATCGGCCAAAAAATCACCGAAGGAGAGATAACTAAAAAATGCAATAGCAAGAAGTACCATTCTTGTACGCGACACATCGTCATGACCTGTTCTACATAACTTTGAAGTTCCATGAAAATATTCCAAAGGGTATTCAAGATATAGAGCCGACAAGAAAATATTTACGGACGGACAGACGGACGGAAAGACGGACGGATGGACGCCAGGCTCATCGCTATATCCCCCGACTTTTCGGTCGGGGATAATAAAAAAGGTTATTGAATTTATGTTGTGAAATATTCGGCATATATTAATAAGTTCAAATTGCGAAATACACCCTAGCATTCGAGCTTGTCTCCGCTGTATGAACAAGTACCAAATAGTTGATTCAATAGCATATAAATATTCTACCTTTACCAATGCCATACGCAGGCAAAGTTTGGGATACTGAAGAAGAATGAATACAATCACTTTATGCTTATAGTTATGACCAGTTGAAAGGATTGTGTTTTTTCTTTTTAAAGACAAGTTCTATAGACTGAAACGCCGCCATGAACCAGTGCTTTTATCATCACACTCAATAATTCAATTTGTTTTTATACGGATAAAAATTGAATATGTCTAAGCAATAATTTTACATTGAATTTCGTATCTATAATTATTTACATTAATTTTGTCATTCGTGCTTGATCCCCCCCCCCCGCCCCCACCCACCGGGGAGTTGAGTATGAATGAAAAAATGTTACGTACTTATCGAATAGATACATTCTCAATTTCTCTTTCTTTTGTCTAGTCATGCATACTAATTGCGTTTATCAATTATAATATCGAAAGGTTTTGAGACATAGAGCTAAACTCTTATTAAGAAAGTCCAATCAGCTCTCGATATCTTGAACACTGATATCTCAAAATAACCCCTTATATCAAAGAAAACAGATTGGACTCATTTCCTTTTTTCTACACATTTCAACTCCAGATGCCTCAAACTACTGATAACTCAAAGTATTTTTCTGGAACCAGAAAAATTACTTTGAGATAGTAGTAGTTAAGATGAACTTAGACTTTGAGACATCGAGGGTTGATTATACCTTTTTGATTTTCCGCCTTTTATTGAAAGTGTGGCAGTTTTATGACTCCATGTTTCCATGAATGACACAGCCCTTCCAAAACGGAGTTTACTTTATAAAAGAAAAATACTCCTCGGAAAGGAAATTATTTGATTTCAAAGCTGACTACAATTCAAAAGGCCTAGGAAACGTGGCCTGAAAGGGTACCCATTCACATTTAAAGGTTTAATGAAAAGAGTTGTACGCATGTACATGTAGTATACAACTACTCCATGCCTATGTGAGCAACAGTCAAAACTATTGCCCTGAATTGCTGTGGACGACCTGCTGCACTATCGCCCGAGGCCGCAGGCCGAAGGCGATAGTGCAGCAGATGGCCCACAGCAACGAGGGGCAATAGTTTTGACTGTTGCCAAAACATGTGAAAGTTCTATGAAATAGTTGTTTTATTACCGGACCATTCATAAATAAGCATTTGAATGTTTCTGAAAAAATAATTTTATGAACATTTTCAACAAGAGCTCCTCTGAGCGGGGCAATATACGCCCGTTGGGGCTTAAAGTTGGAAAGACAACAAGAGATGGCAGAACTTTGTCAGTAGCTTAAATCTTCAATAATAAGGCAGATATAAAACTACAAAACAAACCAAACTAATGTGAAAATCCTAGACAAAAATTACAAAGGGGCTTAATTCCATCCGAACTGAAAGTACGGTTATGGTCCTTTTCCCTGCGTATCGTCTGATATTTGTACAAACTTTCATGAAATAATCTTAACAGTTATCAAGATATGGATCAGACACAAAGCTAATATGAAATTACTATATGAAAACTACAAAGGTGCTGATTCCGTCAAACCTAAAAGTAGGGGGTTTGATTCTTTTTCTCTGCAAATTGTCTGATGATGCTTTTCATTTATATAAACTTTTATAAACTTTTATGAAGAAATCTTATACGGTTTTCAAAATATGGATATAATGTTACTTTTTGAACTTCTACCTCTAAGTGTGACCTTGACCTTTGTCAGACATTGTTGAAATACGAGTTCTGCGCGTCGCATCGAAAAGGTGAACAGTTGACTCAAGTTTCAAAAAACCCTTTCAAAGGGTTAAGGAGATATAGAGTGGACACGAATGTAATACAGAATTACAATACGAAACATAGAAAGGGGTGTAATTTTGTTAAAAGTGAAAGTAGGGTTATGGTTCCTTTTCTCTATGATTCCTTTTTTTTCTGATGGTGCTTTATAATTATATAAACTTTAATGAAGAAATCTTAAACGGTTTTCGAGATATGGAGCGGACAGGAAGCTTTTTTGAAATTACTATATGAAAAATACAAAGGGACCCAATTCCGTCAAAAATGAAAGTAGGGTTATGTTTTTTTATCTCTGTACATCGTTTGATGGTGCTTTATATTTGTACAAACTTTCATGAAGAAATCTTAAACGGTTTTTGAGATTTGGAGCGGACACGAAATGTTACCGTTTGACCTTTGACCTCTAAGTGCGACCTTGACCTTTGTATGACATTGTTGAAATATGAGTTCTGCACATCGTCTGGATAAGGCGAACATTTCATCTAAGTTTCAAAAAAATATTTTAAGGGGGTTAGGGAGATATGGAGCGGACACAAAAACTTAATGAACAGACGGACAGACGGGCGTAGGCCACGGCATAATACAACACGTCTTCGACGGGCGTATAGAAATACACGCTGGTTTCCAGGTGTTATTGAAAATATAACAAGGCGCAATAAAATTTTCAGAACTAGAACAGAAGAGATCAAGTTAAGCGCTTTTCTAATCTAGGTTTTGCAGACGCCGTTATATACATATTTGACAGGAACACGTGAGAGGGCGATAGTCAAAAATATTGACAGGTCAATAGTTCCGCGTGCGATGATTGTCTTCTTATCATCACGCAAACACAGTCAAAAATGTTAAATTACTATCTATATAGTTGGATAGATTATGTGTACAACTATTTCTTGCCTTTGCGGGCAATAGTCAAATTTATCGCCCTGAGGGGCTGTGGACAAACCAATGCACCATCGCGCCGCCGAAGGAGCCACAAAGTAACTGCCCTCGGGAACTGAGTGTAACAGCTGCTTCTACTAGGGGGGGGGGGGGGGGGGGGGAGAGAGAGAGAAGGGAAGGGGAGGGTGCTTCGATGGGGCTGCGTATAACTTCCAGTGCCGATTCATGTCGCTGTGACAAGTCAGGGTTAGTTTGAGATAAATTTGGATATATCAAATGGAATAAGGTTACTTTGAATTAATATTTAAGTAGTGACCCCAGTGCAAGAGAACCAGAATCAGCACTGAAACACTGACAAACTGGGTTGATGATATCCTCGGGGACAAATTATCTGCCCAGTGGTTCTAATATAAACGCATCCATACCGAATTTAACCAGCTCTGTGCCAGAGGGCCACTTCAGTGACCACAAATAGTTCCAAGTCAAAATTACAATAAATGGCAATAATTATGAGGAAATGTGGTAGAGAATGTTTATGAAAATGTTAACCTTTGTCTTGGTTATTCATTTTATTGCGTTAAACCCGAAAATAATTCTTTTAAAAGTTTTACTGTTTTGGTGACGTAACGTCCGGGAAGATTGGCGCCAGTAATGACGCGAAACGTCCCGCCATAGAGCAGGGTTGTTCGAAAAGTACTCTTCGCTGGTGTCCATATGAAGGTTGCTTCTTTCGGGACAGCCACACCTGTATATAAACTCTAACTTTTATCCATATTTTCATACGCTGATAAAATTAGGCTAAACCTTACCTGCTGGTAAAAGTGAATGATAAACACGTAAATAGGCAAGTTCCGCATTTGTCAGCTTTTGTCGAAATACTAACCTAACATTCACCTGTTCTTTCAATCTGCATATGCGTCATATTGGAATAATAATAATAATAAAAGCAATAACAACAACAACAATTATAATAATAATAATAATAATAATAATAGTTATTATTATTATTATTATTATTAGAATCGACACCTTGTTCCATATTTTGAAGAAACAAATCATCCTACATACTTTCATTTTCTGCACAGTCTCTAAAGTATGTAAGCTCGCACACAGATTATTGTAAGAACTCGCCTGAAACATTTGAGTCCTTCCTTGCTAGCTGTCACTGCTCGATTTCTCGTCGCAAAGCACCTCAAGGGGCCCCAGGAATTACTTCGTACCATGTATCTACTGGGCCCCGCGTCATTCTGTGAGCCTTTGCAAGTTAACATTAGCAGGTTATATGCTATGGCGCAGGAGGTCGCGGAATCACTTCCCCATCGGGCCAACGGTTCATCAACCTAGCAGTAGATATATTTACCAAATCACTTGCCTATCGGGCCGACGGCTGATCAACCTAGCAGTAAAGATATTTATTTCGATTCAGAGAAGGTACATGTAAAAGACATCGGAAGGACAGGGCTCCGTCTGTTGACTGCTGTACTTAACATACTGCGGGTCTTTGACGCCATCTGCGGTACGACCATAAGGCTTCAGGAAAAAAAAACTTAATATCTTTTATTCTTATTTATCTATGTTATCTATTTGTGTATTCGTTTTGCAAAGGACTTCTATGATTAAGGCGAGGTTTTTCCCCATTAGGCCGGCGCGACAGGTCCGAATTTTCAAAAGTATAAAGTGTGCAAATGTTTTTAGCAGAGCTTCGTCAAATATGTAAACCGTATGAAATCAGATCATTTGTGATTCAGACCCAAAGACATGGGGAGATAATCCAGTCTGACCCTACCTACCCTGAATTCAAGGTTTTCGCATACCTCATTTTTTGAGGTAATAAAAATATTGAAATTAGTCATTCAATCCATAAATTTTTCTCATAAATGCATGCTAAATACACGCATATCACAATACAAAGCAATGGTTTTCTTCTTGTTACACCTGATGCAAAGCCGTAGTTCTACTTCCGGTCAAAACGGCCAAAAGGGAACGCTTCACTATAACTAAAATACAAGTACTCTCTCTCTCTCTCCCCACCCCCCCGTGACCCAGCATTTCCTTCATGCAGCAGACTTATGCGATGCAAGTACGCAATATATATGAGTGTGAAGCTGGGTCACGGGGCGGGGGGACGATACTCACTAAGCCAAAGAAGAAGAATGGTCAACAGTAGCACTGTGATCTTCAAGGATAATATTGTTTACCATGACCTTGAATTGAGGTCAAGGTCACATACGTATAGTCAAAACTATCCAGTGTTGTCTGTTATGTAAGTAATGTAAGTCAAAAAGGGGTGAAATGTATACAATCAATCATTATTTAAACGATCAGTTTGAGGTTAATTCAGTACCACTTATCTCAAAAATGACGTCAACGTCAACGTATGTTTAACGTATTTTACATAGACACAAACACTTAAAAATTCATTTGTCATGCAAGTTACATGTCATATTCATAAATGCAAAGCAGAAGTCAGTGATCCGTATAAATTTTTAATCATGGGGAAAATTCACGCCTTAAGCATAGAGGTCCTTTGTACCGGATTTCTATATCAAAATGAATGAGGTCACGCCAAAGTTCCACTCAGTCTGTTTTTGGAAAAGTGATACTAGTTATGGACGCACGCTGTAAGTCGCATCCTAGGAAATAACTACTTCGGGCTGCACGTGCCCTGTCTGATCCAGGAATCATTTACCATGACTAGAGGAGCCCCGGTAGCTCAGTAGATTAAGCGCTGGCCAGTTGATCTAGCGGTCCCGGGTTCGAGCCCCGCTGTAGGTGGGAATCTTTTCAATCGTAACGGGGTTCCATTGCACACAGCCTTTTAACTAAATGATTTTTTCTGATATTCTTTATTGAAAAAATATTTTCTGAAAGAAATGCCCTTTCCACCTACTTCCTACTCCACAAAATACTCATAGAGAATGGGTTTGCACAACGGAGAGGTTTTGGGAATGGGTGGGGGGAAGGGAGGCGGGGCAGGGGACGGGCGCATATATTATTTTGCTAAAATTATCTAAAATAGCTGACAAACCCTAGTGGTATACAAGTAGCCATACCCATAAACAAATCCC
Source organism: Ctena decussata (assembly GCA_963989385.1). Lineage (NCBI taxonomy): Eukaryota > Metazoa > Mollusca > Bivalvia > Lucinida > Lucinidae > Ctena > Ctena decussata. The sequence goes on along the minus strand of OZ022508.1, from coordinate 47,554,321 downwards.
ATGTTCTTCCACGATTTTTACAAAGGGTAACAGCTCTTTTGAAACTTCCTCTAGGCTGCCCTAAAGAAAGAGCCCTCTCTAATATGGGGGCCTGATCGTAAAGGAAAAAATCTGCGCCTGGAGAAGAGATTTATTCCTCTTAGTGTCGATCCCCGGTGAAAAGCGAGGCAAAAAGACAACTACAAAGTCTCTCGCCATGAACGTGCACCCATTCATACTAAACACAGACGGAAAAATAGCACCTGGTAAACTATGTTTTAAGGATGTTACGAAACGAAAAAGTCGTAGTTACCAAACGACCTGGTCGTCAGGTCGTTTGGTAACTATAACTCTTTTTCGTTTCGAAACAGCCCGTTTTAGTTTCGTAACAGCCCTTGAATATATGTAGTTTTAAAACCAGGGCTGAAAATGTTTAGGCTTGATTCTGGTCACGCCCTGCCGACATGTATCACTGTTTTGGTTTCTGGCTCAAAGAATAAATAAATAAATAAATAAGTAAGAAGCAAAAAAATCAATAAATGAAAAATAACATCATATGAGATAATAAAAATTATACCTTGATTTATTTTTTTATCTATTTATTCATTTTTATTTATTTATTTTTCCTTTCTTGTCATCTCCTTTTATTGAAATCTGACAAACTGTTAAGAAATGTCATGCCAACAAAAAGTGTCCATTTATTTGTTGTGCAAAACGATAATTCACTGACGATGACAGCAGATCAAAGAAAAATATACATGTTAAATGTAGTTTCGTGATCTTGAAATTTTTTTTTTACAAGAATTGCATGATTTCATAGTTAGGAGGATCAGCTGTTGAAAAAAATGGACTATTAATATATACTCTTACCCAGCTAGAGAGAGACAGCCCACAGTCTGTTGTCAGAGACATAGCGACGGATACTCCCATGTCCTTACCAATCATGAAGTTGATCTCTCTCTCCCTCTCTCTCTCAGAGAGAGAGAGAGAGAGAGAGAGAGAGAGAGATCCAAAATTGATAATTACCTGATGACTCGATATATTTCATGCACTATGTCACACGGCCTAAGAGCAGATATGGAGACCCGAAAGCTCAATAGACTAACCCCTGGACCGAAGGCGGAATTCTTTCGAACCGCAAACGGGGTTCCAGTGCACACAGCGTTACATTATCTATCGTCCTTAAATGACTGAAGAACTGTTAAAAGTAGATGAAATTGCAAGTCATTTCACCAGCCAGATCAGAGCAGACGCTTTGTAACAACGTTTTGAACCGTTTGGCGACGGATTTAGAAGCAACACTCAAGTTTGATGATGCAAATGCCTGAAAACATTAACAGCATTTCCTGTAGCCTAGTGATCGTAGGGGCAGTGGGTGTCAGATGCACACTGCATCATGGGCATAAACTATGAAAGGCGGAGTCGTCCCTCTCCTTTCGCTGCCTTCGTCATTTCCTGATTCGAAATTACATGCCGTTTTGCTCAAATTTTGCTGCTGAGGTAAAATAGTTTGTCAGGCCTGGCTAGACCAACGAAGATTCGAACCCGCATTATGCCGAGCCCCTCAAACCACTCTACGACGCGCTTCTGTGTGCGGTAAGCTACTCTGTCCGGTGATAGAAACTTATAATAAACAATTCATTATGACGTACCGTTTGGCAGTGATCATGGACATGCTTTTTATACCTACAACATTTTTATACTTACAACATTTTATATACCTACAATGTTTTTGTAACTTTTCTATCAGCCCACAGTACTTGCGCGCTTACACAAGTGACGTTACGGCAGACGCGCAACGTTATTTTGGTAAATAAACATATACAAGCATAATTTACCCGACGTCTCCGCGGCCTGAAATGACGTCTGGCACTGAAAGGGTTAATAAACATTTTTGTCATTGTTGTTATTCATTGGAATGAAACCTCTTGTACATATTTCATTATCTGTACAGAATAAATTACATTACTTTTATACTTTCATATCCTGTAAACTCATTTTACCTCTCAACAGGGTAAACAAAGTCAAAAGCCGAAAGTTCGAAGTTTAGTTTAGTATAGCTTTGATTGCATCTTCATCGACATGGTTAAAAGAAGAACGCAGAGGCAGACAGAACACAGGCGCCTGAAGTTTTATACTATTAAATATATTTCAATGATGCCGCTATACACCCAGGCTATGAGCCATTTTGAAGAAATGGCCAGGTGTGCAAGCTTGTGTTCAGACTCTATTACGGTCTCCAGTTTCCGGTGTATCCACGTTGCACAGCAACCTCAACAGGTTCTATTACGGGGAAAAATGAAGTGATTCTGCGGATAACGATCTTCTTAAATGTACAGCTTCCTACTCTGTCTAATCATCAAACAACAAAATCGCCATTCAGACTGTGCGGATGCCAAGCTAATCTGCATCTTTGTTGTTCGGAAAGTCAGTACATGTAGGCCTCAGTCAACAAATGAAAATGTTACGCCAACGTTACTGCGTAGTTTTGACGTTGTTGACATGAACGTCATGACATCATTTTCATTTTTGTTTGTTTCAAGTTTTCACTCGTAAGAAACGTTTAGACCGAAATTAGGACAAACAAAATATTTTAAATACATGGAAACAGTGATTCAACGACATTGGTCATATCTAAAAGAGTAATTGAATGATTTAGCTGATGTGTGATTTTTAAAGCGTACAAGCACATGCTCAACTTTGGCGCAGCACAGTAAACCGGAAACTGGACACCGTGATGGCGACGAGTTTTTGTGGCAATTCTGAATTCAGGATTACAGCATCGCACAGACCGTAACTGATCAAATTTATCATGTGTATAGGTACATTTTGAAAGATGTTTACAGGTAAGAAGTTTGCTTTTGTTGGGGTGTTTCTAACTGGCAGTTTTAGCAGTCCAAAAAATCGAGTCATTTTGGCTTGCATACCTGATCATTTCTTACCTACGAAATGGCCTATAGACTGCGTCAAGTTTAAAATCTTTTGATATTTTTTGAGCACAGAACTTCAAGCGCCTGTGGACAGAATAGGAGATGGATAAAACAATAGACAACATGGAAAGGAATGAGATCAGTATTTAAATATTGATTAAGAATGAACTTTAAAATAAAAAGGAGGTGTGATCAAACAGAGGCTGAAAGAATAAGAGATAAGAAGACAATATCAAAGGGAGGACAGAAATGAGGTTATCATTGGGGCCGTTTTTTTACCTATTCTTTGACTTTTGAAGCGATTTTTTTCTGCATAAATCATTAAAAAGGCTGATTTTATCCAAGCTGTATCATAATAAAAATGCAACGTAAAAAGATAGGCAAAGATCAGGAATTCATACAGTCAAGTCCCACATCTCGCTCTTAGAACCAAAATGGAAACAAGCACACACACAAAAATTCACAAGAGTTCACAAGCAGCTCTTTCCCGAACAGGTGATCATTCAGATACCCTTATTAAAACAGCTGCAACATCATAGCAAGGCTTAAAAGAGCTAATCTAGGAGATCTAGACGAGTCGGTTCATGTTGAGTCGCCAGATCCGGATCCTCGTTATTTGCGAATTCAGTTATTTTTGTTCTTGTTGCTTCAGTCTAATGTTTTTCTAGCTTTTGCATATCGTAAACCAAGACAAAAGAACATGAATACCAAATACAGCTGAACGTAAAATGGATTTATGGTATATATTCTCAATATTATGGAGAATTACAGTTTGACTCTCAGACGCTAGCCATATGTTTAAACAGCATTTAATCTATAAAACACAACCGAACCTCATTTTTTTTAAAATACACTTAGGTCACAATATGAGTTGGGGTTCATCTCTGTCTCCCTTGCTTTAGACAATGATTTTCCTTTTGAAAATAGTTGTTTTCCTGTGTTTTTCATCATCATTTCTTGTTTGGAGATACTGGCCTTATTTCTGTGACAAAGACTGGCAATAATGACATACTAAGAATATGGAAATTCATTGCATAAAAAAGTCGAAATTCTCATACACCAATAATCAAAAGGGAAGAATTCTGCAATGTATAGATAAACATTTCAAAACTGGTATCTTTAAAAAACACATTTATTCACCAAACCATGCAGTTTGCAGTAAGAATGCAACAGAGCAACATACACTCGATCAAAATTGCGAATTTTCTCAATTTTGCACACTTTTTTCTGAAAATGAAGTAATAGTTTGATAGCCAGTAGAATATACATATGACAAGTTCATATATAATAAATTTTTAGAGCGCCAGCACTTTATCACTAGATAAGATAATCATTTATAAAGCACATGCTTTATTTTTTTTTTAATTTATTTATTTATTTATTTATCTGTTTTATACAATCTGATTTTATTTGGTAATGGAACATAATTTTCAATTAAGACAAAACGAATCAAGGAGTGATAAAATTTTATAGATCAAAATTAGAACCGCACGTAAAACCGGAATAGTGTTAACTAGTGAAACAAAGCTAGTTTCGGGAGGGAGAATTCAACCAGTTAGTACCAGAGGATTACTACCATGTTAAACATCCATTAATCAGACTGACCATATTCTTTTTGCACTACACAGTGTTTGAGGGCTATGGTTTGAGGGCTGGATTTGGATTTTGATTGTTTCAGTTCCTGGTCTTTGCATACTTTTTACTTTTACCGCAGACGTTCTAGATTTAAGCGTTTTTTTTTCTATAAGAATCAAGTTGGGTATATACAGGGTGGTCTTAGTGTTCAATCTGTTGCTCTAAAATTCAACCTGCCCAATGTGTATCCATACACTTTAATGGTACAGTAATTGACGTTTCAATAATTCATACATAATTGTAAATGCTCAAGAGACAAAACCTAGATTGCATAATTATTGATGAATATTACCCCGGGCCAGTGATTCCACAGTCGATCAGAGTTTTCAGTCCTTATTTGCTTTTCTAATGAAGAGGTGTTAATACCAAAATAAGTCGTAAACTGTTTGAATTGCTCGATTGTAAAAGTGTTTAATTGTAAATGGACATATAAATATCGACAACTCAAAAACGACTTACTAATGCTTACAAACACAAATGGCTTGATAGAGAGGCAGGAAAAGATATGTCAGACAATGAAAGGACAAACTGAAATAAAAAATAAAACTCTTGTTCAATTAAACTGACATAAAATGCATCTGAAACTATATACAAATTTAATCTTACTTTATGTTGTTAACATCATATTGATTAAAGTAAAGTGTGGCTCTCTCAAAGATGTAAAGGATCTGCACACAGATTTACTTACAGAATACAACAAGCACGCACGACCTGTTAAAAACCAGGACGATTCGGTGAAGGTTTATCTCCGTTTTGGAGCGATTGCAATTCAAGAGTTTAATGAAGTTCTTGAAAAGTTCTCTGTTACTTCAGTGTTTTTCATGTTCTGGGTAGACGAGGATATGTCTTGGAACCCAGCGGAATATGGTAATATGACAACCACTTTCTTGGGATACAAAGATGTTTGGGTGCCGGAACTCATCCTAACAAATCCTTCGCAGAAACTTGACTCATTCGGTAAAGAATGGCAGAAACTTCGATATTATTCAACAGGAACGGCTGTCTGGATGCCTGGAGATTTGGTAAAGTCAACGTGTTCTGTGAATGTACGGTATTTCCCTTTTGACATACAAGAATGCAGTATAGAACTGTATGCGTGGGGTTATTTATCAAGCGAAGTTGAACTCATATCGCTCACGGATTATATTGATACAACCTTACTAAGCAAACACGGTACATGGGACGTGATAAACACGTCAGCTCGCGCATACGACTATAAAGGTTCGTCAAAGATTACTTTTACTTTTGTACTTAAAAGGAAGTCACAATATGTTATTGTGAATGTTGTTTTGCCCATACTTTTCCTCTGCCTTCTCAATGTACTTGTGTTTATTCTACCAGCAGAATCGGGAGAAAGGGTTTCCTACTCTATCACGGTCCTTCTAGCTATTGCCGTTTTTATGACCATTGTCAGTGACACGCTTCCAAAGACGTCAGACCCGATTCCACTGATCGCTTACTTTCTGATGAGCGATTTGATTGCAAGCGCTCTTATTAGTCTGTTTACAGTTTTGAACTTGCGTATCTTTCATAAAGAGTCGAACGAACAAATTCCAAAGTGGTTGACATGTATAAATCGCATTTTTACCCACCGAAATCGACATAGGGTTATCAATATGGCATGCGGACACAACGGCGAACCAGATATAGTCACGTTATCTGAAAATAGATGCAGTTTGAGTCTTTGTGATGAAAAGATGGCTTTCCACACTGACAAGGATCCAAAATCATCAGATGGAAGAGCAATATCCGGGATTTCTAATATTAACTCTGCAGACAAAGAACTAAGCTGGAAGAATATTAGCATCATGCTGGACTATATTTTCTTTGTATTTTTCTTACTTATAATTGCTACTAGCTTTATAACGTTTCTTATTATTACAAATGTACAGTAACAGATTAAGTTTATCAAAGGACAAAATTTATGGCTTAAGGTGCAGTAGATAATTCGGCATAGATTAGCAAGCCCATGCTTTTACAGCTTTAAGAGACTGGCTGAGGCTACTCATTGTCTTCCGATGCAAACAAAACTAAAGATAAATGCAAAGAGCGACTCATTTTGTATGGAGGTAAAGAATTTGTCAATTAAACTGAGTCTGCTATTTTCGTTTCTTTGGTGTTTTTCTTGCTTCCACAGGATCTCACTATACAGAACTTATTTACATATTATAAACTTTTGGCAAATCCTTTGACTGCACATCATATACCAGCATCCTGTACCCTTGACATTAAACAAACACCAAATTAAACCCAGTACTGGAAATTTCATCATGAAACGAATTGCTCCACGTGAGACTTTGATCGCGATAACTGCGTATTTACTTCAAAGTATGAAGTGCGCACATGTTTATATTCTGAAGGACTTAACAATGTTTATATATCTTTGATAAACAATTGGTTGTATATGTAAAGTACATTACTGTTGTGGTATTGTTAACGATGCTGCCTGCAATACGATAAGTTTCTGCTTTTTGTTTTGATCTTTGTTTACAAATAAACATTTCAAAAGATCTGATTCAGGAGTCAAGGAATAGTTGCCCAACGCTAGCAGTTAAAAGAACTCTCTACTAGCAGTCGCTATATTTTGCTAGCAGTGGTAAATATTGCTATCTGCTCCTGTTTTTCACTGCTAGCGGTGAGTACCGTAACTAGCATCAAATGCAACAGTTTGATGTTACAATGTAGCAATGAGTCAAACACACACAGATTAAATTTGTAGACCCTAATCAAGCTACTCCTGTTCTCAGACTGATATGTCTCAAAACTGAGATTTTCCCTAGTGACTGTTGGCACTGAGCAAATACTTATCGAAGTAAATTGAAACTCATTTAGGGTACCTGCTGTTTGCTACATAGGGGCGTGAATCATATTTATTTGGGTAAAAGAATACAAATTCTATACAGACAAGGGGAGAAAACCTTGTTTTAGGGTAGCCTAGATTTTTTTGGGAAAAAAATCCATCGATAAACTATAATAATAATTTTTGCAATGTGTGTAGCATAGAATGCGTGCTCCTGTACCTGCGTAGAGGAAATCCATGCACAAAAACTTAAAACTCGACAGCAACACGATTCAAGGTGTTTTGCATACTTGTCACTTCTCTCAAGCAAAATTGACAGTGACATTTCATGTATGAAAAATACTACATTGGTTTGATAGTGTGCATCCATTTTTAATTCAATTTCCGGCAGTGTATCTAAAATTTGTTTTTATTTATTTGGTTAACCGTTTTTGCTTACAGCAAGACACTTGCTTCCGCCACAACGTTACGTCATCATAACGAGTAAAGATGCTTCGTGCAGGTTTAGCGCGTGTGACGCCGCATTTATAAAAACATAAAAGCGGATGCCTAATGTATAAACTTCCAGGAGCATTTGTGCATTTTAAGTATTGTAGCACAGTTTAGAAAAAAATACCTAAGTTATCACTGACAAGCTGCGTATTCGCCACATGTCTTGCGATACAAAGCAAGTTTCTCAAAACTTTTCACGATCAACTGTAGGAAAATCCTTAAACATGAAACATTGCCTGTAACTGGCGTATTAGACGACAACGTTTTGAAGTGAGATCCACTGACACATGTTGATTACTATTTAATACTCTGAAAACGCGAGAAAAAAATCAACACTTTCTAATACATTCCATGAAGTTAGCATAAAAGTGAAAACACAATCCTGTATCACACGACTGTTAGGTTTGGAAATTCGCTTCACCAGCAACTAAAGCGCCTTTAACTGGTTGGAATAAACTGGCATTTGCGTTCACAGAAAGAATTCTGCTGCAAGTTTGTTCACATATTACGACGATTAATTTGTTAAATTCATATTTTACATTGGAAAATATCCTTACCCTAGAAATGTTGATTAAATTTTCTCCCCATGTCTATATGTTTGCGTTTACCTAATATAATTCAAGCCCGCGTGGTTTTCTTTCATTGGTTCTTCAAACTCTTTAAGCACGTTTAATTGTGAGTTGAAACATGAAACATCATCATTATTATGCACAACTAATTTTTATAGCGGTTATTCTTTGGAAAAAAGAAGGGAGTTGGAGTATAAATGTGCCTATACCAAAATGTAGTTTCTGTACATGTATTTATTTTCTTCAGTATCGCTAGGTCCCAAAGGTAAAATACGGTCCGTTGAGTGATAAAACTGCATTTTGGACAAGCTATACACTGACATGTATGGGAACTATTGTTGAAAAGTAACCACTCACAGACGTCTACTCAAATGCCACATTTTTGCCTCCCTTTTCAAAGATCGTATTACTAAGCTCTTAAAAGAAATAATTTGCTTCATTTAAGAATTGAAATTTGATTTTTCAGCGTTCATCGTGTGATGAAGCCAGCAGGCGGAGCTAAAATTCCATGAAGCGCGAAGCGCTTCTTGTAGAATTTTAGCGACGACCACTGGCTTCTTCACACGATGAACGCTGAAAAATCATCTATTATTGTGGGAGTTATGGCCCTTTTTCGACTTCATTTCAGACAGTAATGGTTTCCTTTGTTAGTTTTTGAAAATTTACTTGTTTCCGGGCTATTCTTTTCGGAAAGTTGCATGGCATCGAATTCTGTGATAAGATACAGAATGTTTTCACATTTTTTATTCTTATATTTACACTTTATTTTTAGACCCTTCCTGTGCTGTTTTCGTGGTAATTTAATGTAGAATATACAAAATATGAATGGAAGAAAAGAGAGAAATGACGTTTTCGGCCATTACGTTAAACAGCCGTTGCCATAACGTGGCGTCAATCGAACGTTACGTGGACCAATCAAGCCGTTTGTTTACCTTAGACGTCGCTTGACGACAACGTCACATGACCAACTGAACTTCATCGGTGTATGAAGCCAGTTGCTCTATACAGTTCACCTATGGGAAGTCAGTGGCAAGTGTAAATATTAGTGGGTAAATTCTTTCCCTTAATAGTAGACATCATTTTTGGAAGGGCCTCAAAGCCGATGGCAACAATCAACTTTTCCTATGGAAAAGAACCAGAACAGGTTCAGTGCAACGCTTTATTACCCAACCTACTATATGCAGAGTAATAACATAGGTATGTCTGTATACTGTGATTTCTCGTTCATCACACGTGACCGCTCAATATTTGTTTTACTATCGCTCGTTGAAAGACGTCACCTGTGTAACTATCATGCAGAAGTAGCGCGTATTGCTGTAAGACGTAAATGGAGGTTCCTAAAGTTTTAACGTTGCTTGGATACTAAATCGACGAGTTCATGTCCTCGGGACAGCAGACAAAATATCGCCCTCGGGGCTGTAGACGACCTGATGTAATATCACCCTCGAGGTCTTGGGCAATAGTTCGCACTGGGCGCACAACCACTTTGTTGGTTTTCTCGCGTCGCGGCTCAAATTGTATTGTCCATCTATCAGTTGAACTACCATCTTCTTAAGAAGAGGGCCGTTTAAAATCCAGGACAGAAATCAGTAATCCCCATAAAAAAGAATTCATAGCTACCAGAAGTAAGAAGTTCTCCGGGTCTTCTACAACTCTTCAGATGCTAGCTTTAATTGTTGCCCAATTAGACATGGAAGTCTATGCCATCTTCCTGATGGCTAATCTCATTTAAAATTTTATTAGCTGCCTACATTTTTAAAATTGCACATTTGCGCCACGACACGGCAAAACCAACAATGTGGTTGTGCGCCCAGCGCAGACTCTGATTAGCCTGGGCATCCTCTTAGTCTGATCACAGTCTTTACTAAGCGCTTAAAAATAGCTAAGGGTCTAAGCTACTTCCATGCGGACAGCAAAGACTCTGATCAGACTTGGCGGGTGCTCAGGCTGATCTGAATCTGCACTGGGCGCACAACCACTTTGTTGGTTTTCTCGTGTCGCGGCTCAAATTGTATTGTCCATCTATCAGTGAACTACCATCTTCTTAAGAAGAGGGCCGTTTAAAATCCAGGGCAGGAATCAGTTATCCCCATAACGAAGAATTCATAGCTACCAGAAGTAAGAAGTGCGAAAGAAATGTTACTTTGTCATTGGACTCTATGTTCTATTTCTGTTCTTTAATATTAGGGGATACATTCTGAGAAATCAGTATTTTTTTTTTGGTTTACACTCTTGTTCAAGATCATCGCTTTTTAAGCTATTTTATCATTTGAACCCATTTAGATGCTAATCAGTCGTTGAATCGATTGCTTTATTAGAATTAAGAAATTATAGTATTCTTTCCTCTGGATATTATCACCAGATTTTTATCAGAGTCACTGTTGAGACTTTAGTAGCTAAAACTTCGAATTATGGCCCATGCTCCTTTTTCAAAGAGGAGACCCGTAGCTTAGACGGTAAAGCGCTGAACTGCTGATCTGGCGGTCCCATTTTCGAGACCCGCTTTTAGCGGGAATCTTTTCTATCGTTAACAGGGTTACATTATCACCAACCCTTCGTCCTGATATGATGAAAATACTGGTGAAAAGGACGTAAAATCGCAAGACATCCAACCATCCATTCCTTTTTCCCCGTCCTGTTGTCCGTCAACTTTTGCTTGTGTACACTCTAGAGGACACAGTTTTGATCCAACCTTTATGAAACTTTGTCGGAATGTTCATGTCTATAAATTCTAGGCCAAGTTCGAAACTGGGTTATGTCGGGTCAAAAACTAGGTCACTCGGTCAAATCTTAGAAAAACCTTGTGTACGCTAGAGGACAGAGTTTTAATTCAATTATTTTGAAACTTTGTCAGAATGTTTATGTCTATAAAATCTAGACAAAGTTAGAAATGGGTCATGTCGGGTCAAAAACTTGGTCACTAGGTCAAATCTTAGAGAAACCTTTTGTACGCTCTAGAGGTTACACTTTTAATCCAAACTTCATGAAACTTTGTCAGAATGTTTATCCTCACAATATTTTTAGAAAAAGTTGGAAACTGGGTCATGTTGGATCAAAAACTAGGTCACTAGTTCAAATTTTAGAAAAAAACCTTGTTTACACTCTAGACGACACAGTTTTGGTCCAATCTTTGTCAGAATGTTTATGGTGACAATATCTAGGGCAAGTTTGAAAGAAGGTTATGTTGGGTCAAAAACTAGGTCACTTGGTCAAATATAAGAACGACCTTGTGTACGCTCTAGAGGGCACAGTTTGTTCCAATCTTCATGATACTCTGTCAGAATATTAATCCTCGTAATATCCAGGCCAAGTTTGAAACTGGGTTATGTGGGATTAAAAACTAGGTCACTAGGTCAAATCTTAGAAAAAAATCTGTGTACATCCTAGAAGGCACAGTTCTGATCCAATCTTCATGACACTCTGTCAGAATGTTTACCTTTATAAAATCTAGGTCAGCTTCGCAACTGAGTCATGTCGGGTCAAAAATAAGGTCACAGAGTCAAATATAAGAACGACCTTGTGTACTCTCTAGAGGGCACAGTTTTGATCCAATCTTAATGAATGTTTGTCAGATTGTTTATTCTCACAATATCCAGGCCAAATTTGAAATTGGATTATTTGGGGTCAAAAACCTGTTCACTGGGTCAAATATTAGAAGAACCTTGTGTACGCTCTATGGGTCACAGTTTTGATCCTAACCTAATGAATCTTTGTCAGAATTTTTATCCTTACAATATCTAGGCCAAGTTATAAACTGGGTCAAAAACCAGATCACTAGGTCAAATCTTAGACAAACCTTGTGTACGCTCTAGAGGGCGCAGTTTTAATCCAATCTTTTTGAAACTTTTTGTGACAATATCCAGGCCAAATTTGAAAGTAGGTCATGTAGGGTCAAAAACTAGGTAACTAGGTCAAATATAAGAACGACCTTGTGTATGCTCTAGAGGGCACAGTTCTGATCCAATCTTTCTGAACCTTTGTCAGAATGTTTATCCTTACAATATCCAGACGAAGTTTGAAACTGGGTCATGTCGGGTCAAAAACAAGGTCACTAGGTCAAATATTAAAAAAAACTTTGTGTACACCCTAGAGGGCATAGTCTGATCCAATCTTCATGAAACTTTGCCAAAATATTTATCTTCATAGGTCAAGTTAGAAACTGGGTCATGTCGGAAAAAAACTAGGTCACAAGGTCAAATCTAAATAAAGTTATGTTGCAAGAATCAGAGCTAACATTGCAGTGATGCAAGCCACAAACTCCTTGAAAAACATGAATTTCACCACAGTGAGATAATGATGCTACCATTCTATCATCTGTGTTTACCCAGTTCAGTTTAGTTCAAATCTATCAAAGAACTTAATATGAACGGGTACTTTTCGGGGAAGCGACTCAGCCATTTTTAGCTCACCTGAGCCTTGCAGTATTGGTGTTAGCTGCCTCTGTCATCCATCCATAAACATTTTCAAACATCTCTGAGACCACCGGGCAGACTGAACTCAAATTTCATATGGAGCCTGCATGGGTCAAAGGATTGAAAGTTCTTCAAATAATCTAGGTCACATGACCAAGGTGGCCGCCATTCCCATATATGGTAAAAACTCTTATAAATCTTCACCAGAGCCAGTGAACTGATTAATGCTCAGGTGAGCGATTCAGGGCTACCATGGCTCTCTTCTTTTTAATGTGTTCGTCTCTGCTCTTTAAGAAATTCATGTATTTAAATGTCCAGAGAGAGGGGTTGGACGGGATTGCGCTTTTGTATATTAAACGATAACTGACAGCAGACTACACCGCCACCATAAACAAAATACATTATTGATTATGATTTAAAATCAAAATTAATAATTCACTTGGTTTTAGTATGCGGCAGGCATTGCATAAGTCTGAAAAATAATTTTACAGCATCATTAGAAAATCTTTATAATAATTCTGTCGTTTGTGTTTGATCTATCTCCAGGGAATTTGGTTTTAATGAATAATTGTCTCGTCAGCGTTTGATTCAAATCATCCTCTTATTTTTCTTCCTTTTATCTAGTGATGTATCTAAATTGTATATATCAGTTATTATTATAAAACAAAACTTGTTGAATTTGAGACAAAGAAATAGACTCTATTGAAAAATTATGGTGTATGCGTACACCTTTATGTTTTCCGCCCTTCTTTCAAAGGGAGACAGTTTTGTGACTCCATGTAAACTGGACGATCATAAGTAGTTTTGATTGCATCGTTATGAACATAGTGTATAGTTAAAAGCAGTGGCACACAGAATAAGAGATAAGATAACAATATCAGAGAGTGAACAGGGATTAGCTAAGTACCTGAGATTAAACTTAAAACCCCAAAGTACTTTATCAAACTGGAAGTGTTTTTCAGAGAAAAACTAATGCCACCAGCCCATTTCCCGTCCACTCAAATGATTAAAAAGCCTGTAAAAGTAAAATATCCAGGCAAGTTTGGAGAAAATCCATCCACTGGTTCTAAAGATATCCTACATATAATGACTATGAATTTGAAAAAAAGGTTAAGGTCACCAAAATCTAATCAGCTCTTAAACTTGTCCCAATGATGTATCCATGCAAGTTTGGTGAAATTTCATCCATTGGTTCAGGAGATATAGTGGGTACAAGAAATTGTCATCTAAGTCCTCCAGTGAACTTGAAAATGAGGTCAGGATCACCAAATCTAGTCAGCTCTTAAACTTGCCCCAATTATGTATCCATGCAAGTTGTTGTCATCTAAGTCCTCCTGCAACCTTGAAAATATGGTTAAGGTCACCAAAATTTAATAGCTCTTAAACTTGTCCCAATGATGTAACCATGCAAGTTTAATGAAATTACATCCATTGGTTCAGGAGATATAATGGGTACAAGAAATTGTTATCTATGTCCTCCAGCGACATTGAAAATTAGGTTAAGGTCACCAAAATTTAATCGGCTCTTAAACTTTTCCCAATGATGTATCCATGCCAGTTTTGTGAAATTTCAATTATTTGTTCAGGAGATATAATGTGTACAAGAAATTGGCATCTAAGTCTTCCAGAGACTTTGAAAATGATGTCAAGGTCACCAAAATCTGATCAGCTCTTAAACTTGTCCCAATAATGTATCCGTGCAAGTTAAATGAAATTCTATCCATTGATTTAAGATATATCGCGCACGCACAAAAACTGTCACGTGGACGTCGACGCCGACGCCCGGGATCCGCACTGAAACCAATATGTCCCCCTCACCTTTGGTGGGGGACATAATGACCAAGGAGGTGTGGTCAAAGTACCAGCATTTGACACTGTCAGGTAAAATTGAGAAAAAATTGTCAAGCGATTAAGATGTTCTTGTCAGTCGAGATGTGAATCGTTTAGTCGACGCATTTTGGCTTCCATTCTTTGGAGTTGTTTGACTTCTTGCAATTTTCGATGCACCAGAACTGCGGTCCTCCGGGAAGCAAACTGAACGGATTGGAAGTCATGAAAATTGTTCCCCCCTCATATAAATGATGCAAAATCATGAAGGAGTGCCTGCACATCTAATGGCGCATGCGTGGTTTACGTACTTACTCGTTCTCTAAATACTTACCTAGCATCAGAAATTCAAACTATACAAAACAAACTAGAGCAAGTGAGCAGGGGCTCACGTATACCCCTATCAGCACCACCGCCAAATGAAACTACCGCCAAGTGGAAGCAATCTTAATGTATGGTATGAACCTAGAAGTACATGTTTGTTTCAGATTCAGAAGGTTCCATCAAAATATAGTACAAATATCAGCCAAGAGTACAAATTTAATACAAGACTTTAATTCAAATTTACAGCTTTGTGAAATCCATATTGGTCAGCAGCAGCATGCGAAAGATGTCAACTAATCTACATCAACCTAAAAGAAAACCTAATAACATGTTAAAAGGTTACATTAAACTGGAACTGTAAGCTAAGAATATTAACTTGAAGAAATTTCTTAACACAAAAAGTGTTTAAGTCTATGACCTTAACATTAGGTCAGCAACAGTATCCTAATGATGCCGACTTTCTGCATAAACCTAGAAGTGAACTCGGTCATATACAAGTATGTCCATCAAAGTATATTTGAAATATAAACAAAGAATATAAACTTAACGCAAATATATGTCCGTGACCTTGACCTTATGTAAGCAGCAGCATCCAAATGATGTCAACTATTCTAAATGAACCTTAAAGTAGAATTAATCATATATCAAAATGTTCCAACTAAGGATACTGGAAATATAAACGGAGAAAAAGAAAAAAAAACATTAACGCCAATTTCAACACCATATTTAAGTCTGTGACAAAGCTGCTATTTAACTGATTCAAGAGTTAATTGCTCTATGTTGATAATGGTCATTCTAAACAATGCTGAATTTCGTGTTCGGGCTATAACTTCTTATTTCTCCCTGACAGTTTCAGTAACTTCACGCAGGCACTCAACTTCATGCCCTAAGGTGCATTGAGTATTGAGAATCCAAAACCATTAATTTTCCATTTGTCCCAAATTGAAATTAATGGTTTTAGGTGTCCTAATGTTTAAGCGCATTAGGGTTAGACAACATGTCTTGAACAAGTAAGATGATAAAACTTCTTATACAAGATAAAGCTCCGTTACCCCTTGAAAAATGTTCACAGATGCACTTATCGTAATATAATGAAAATTTCTTACTAAACAAAACCAACCCTTGGTCTCTTAATATATATTTTGCCCTCGGCAAATTTCTTATCAGAGGTATAGCTCCTTAACCGTTTTGAAATATTCACGAATCTTTACATATACACTTATTTTACAGAGACAGGCAATCAAAATAAAGAGGACAGCTCATAGCCTCTTGATTTGTGAATAATCTGCCCGTGGTATTTTGAAAGGATGGAGAGGAGGTGAAAGGCTATACTTTCATTACGTTTTGTAGTGTAATGAAAGTATAGCCTCCTCCCCACCCCTTTAAAATACCACGGACAGATTATTCTTACTACCTCATTAAGGCTGATTCATGTGTGTCCTTAATGAGTTAAAATGCCATGACTAAGAAAGACAGAGTAAAGGGAAATACTGATAGAAATACAAATATGACTAACAAGTGTTATGAAACATGTTGTCTACCAAAAAATCATAATATTTGAGCTTGAATTGGGTAAGCTATGAACATTTATAGACATATAAAATTAAGAGCTGGGAACCAGTAAATCTGTGAGTAAATGAAATCATTAACTCATAATGAAAATGAAAAATCTAAATAAATTCTGCTTGAAACATTTTCTGGTGAGTGATATTCAGGAATTTCTTTTTTATGTGGATACCAAATATATTTCATCGAATGTGTTGAAAATATCAGCACAAGTGAAATTGCTGATATTTCAAACATATGAGTTGAAATATTTTTATTATTTACGGAAAAAAAGTAATTTTTCTTTACATTCTCTATGTTAAGGAGAATAATGGAAAACAGACCGATTTTTTTTCCTAGTCATTTCTTATTAGTAAGGCCTAGCTCAGCGCGTTTAATGGGTATAATTTTGGATATAAACACAGTTTGCACCTAGAACATGGATTACAGTGCCATTTGAATGAAGGAAGATAAAGATATCGAAGAATTAAGAATGTCAATTGCAGCTTCCATCAGATCGATGACACGTGCAACTTAGGGATGCGCCAGCTCAAAAAGTGACGTCAAAGTGTGGCACCAGTTGCTTGATTTGACGTACTAACGTACGTTGTATAATGTCAGACAAGAATGCTACATTTCAGACCTTTTCAGAAAGAAAATATACCCAATTTTATCAAAGCCACAGTTTGCTACAGTGAAACAAATTTAAACCCGATCGGTCACCAGTAAATAAATACAATATTATTTCACTGTAGACAATATTACTTCTGTTTAGTCTAGATATGCAATGAATTAACCGCTAAGTACAAAGTAAAGTTCCTTCCTTCATAAATGATTGAAGTCAAATTTGTCAATAAAAGTATGCAATGTTCGCCCTTATTAAAATTTAAGACATCTATCACATGAAAAGAGCTTTCAAAATGGCGGAATGCAAGACCGTCATTTTGAATTTCTGAACCTTTATATGTTTCCTATCATGTCCGATTTTCATGAAATTTATCCAAACTCAGTTGCTCATCTAGTTCTACCACCAACAGTTTTAATTAAATTGTATATTTGTGCGTTTTTTTTTTTTTTTTTTTTTGTTTTTTTTTAACTTTTCGTCTTTATTTGTTTTATTTTCCTGTCATAAAGAAATTTGTCAGGGATAAAGCTTTACCCTTTGTAAAAATTTCCTGAAACGTCAAAAATGTATCATCTCTATCCCACCAATATGGTAGCCAATGTTTTTACAATATGTTAGCTCCATAGCTCCATTACCTTTTTGAATAAATTATAATAATAAAAAAAACTCAAACATACCTTCAGCTTGATACAAAATGTGTTTGTTTGGTCAAATTGTGAGTTATCAGAACTTGATGTCATTTCATTTTTGGCCATGATAGTTCTGTAACCTACTGGACTATTGCATTGAAAGGTCACATGCATTTGTCAAACTTACATGAATATTGAAGATAACTAATGGATTTTTGATATAGAGGTGTGTAATATAACCTTGAATAACTTTTTGTCCCGACTAAAGCGCCATTATTGTTCGGAACCGTCAGATGAAACTTACCAGACATATTCATATTAATGAGATGAAATGTCAGTAATGATAATCAACTCTTGGTCTCTCTGTCCTTACAAAAGTATCTTGTTTAAGATATAGCTCCATTACTCTTATTTAAGTATTAATGAAACGCTAAAAATGTACACAAATTCATCAGATTAAAAGGACCACGCTTAATGTTTTAATGACTCATCTGCCCTTAACCCTACACACATTTACTGTAATTTACATTAATTGTTAAAGTTTGTGAAAATTTATGATACCGATAATCCTTTTCAGGAGTTTCGAAGTCATGGCATATTGTGAATTGGGGATATCGTGTAAAGATATCACTTAACGTATTAAAGTGATTTTCAGTATTATGAATTTCGAAAATAGTTCGCTTAATACGAGCAAAGTTGGAGATAGCCGTCTCATCTGGATTTCCACTGTTTGCAATGGTATGTCCGAATTTACCCGATGTCCGAAGTTACCCGACTCTACACCACCATGTTTTTTCTCCATTTTATAAAAGGGAACAATTTTTTGACTTCCTGTTTACTTCCCTGTGCGAGGTAGACCTTTCAAAATGTTTTTTTTTTGATAGTTTCAATAATTCTGACATATAGTGAACGCTTGTAGTCCAGAACCCTGATTACAGGACTATTGATTTATATTACCTGTTTCCACAATCAGTCAGAGATTCGTAGTCATAATTGCTTGTATTGTCTGTTTTAATGGCATTTTGTTAGCTCTGAAATATACCTTCAATATTTCGAACGGTTTATTTGTTAAAGCGATTGACTGAACATATAAATATACTGCCAGCTCGAAAAGTACTCATTTACACTTTGAAATTGGATGGCAAGAATTCTAAGTGAAATTTCATCTTGATTAAAGGGTAGCTTATATAGTGTCAGACAAACAGCTTGGCAATTAAGGGACTAGACGAAATAAAGTTTGAAAATAATGTCTAATTAAATCACATTGAAGGAGAATGGATCTGAAATTGACTACCGGTTTAATATTTTATTATTTTGTTAACATCACACTGATAAAAGTAAGGTGTGGATCTCTCAAAGACGTAAAGGACCTTCAGAAAGATCTACTAGCAGACTATAACAAACATGCAAGACCTGTCAAAGACCAGGATAATGCAACGGAGGTTTATCTCACTTTCGCAGCAGTTGCAATTCAAGAGTTTAACGAAGTTTTAGAAAGGTTCTCTGTTACTGCAGCGATGTTTATATACTGGATAGACGAAGATATGTCCTGGGACCCAGCGGCATATGGTAATATCACAACAGTTTTTATGGGATACAAAGATGTTTGGATACCGGAGCTCATTCTAACCAATCCTGCACAGAAACTTGACTCATTTGGTAAAGAATGGCAGAAAATTCGGTATTATTCATCAGGAATGGCTCTCTGGTTGCCCGGAGATTTAATAAAGTCAACATGTTCTGTGAATGTACAGTATTTCCCATTTGATATACAAGAATGCAGTATTGTACTGTTTGCATGGGGGTATACGACAAGCGAAGTTAAACTGTTTTCAATTTATGACGATATTGATACAACCTTGCTAAGCAAACATGGTACATGGGACGTGATAAACACGTCAGCTCGCGCAGTCACTTCTAATGAGGCGTCAAAGATAACTTTTACTTTCATACTGAAGAGAAAGTCACAATATGTAATTGTGAATATTGTTTTGCCCATACTTTTCCTCTGCCTTCTAAATGTACTTGTGTTTATTCTACCAGCGGAGTCGGGAGAAAGGATTTCCTACGCTATTACAGTTCTTTTAGCTATTGCTGTCTTTATGACCATTGTCAGTGACACACTCCCAAAGACATCAGAACCAATGCCACTGATCGCTTACTTTCTAATGATTGATTTGATTGCAAGCGCTGTAATTAGTCTGTTTACAATCTTGAACTTGCGGATCTTTCATAAACATCCGAACGAACCAATTCCAAAATGGCTGACATGTATATATCGCATCCTTTCCCGCAGAAATCGACATCCAGCTATGGCTACGGCATACGTGAACAGCGACAAAAGAGATGTAGTCACATTATCTGAAAACGGCTCCAGTTTGAGTTTTCATAAGCCAAATATGGTTTTGGACACTACAATGGACGTAAAATCAAATGATGTAATAGCAATTCCGAGTATAACCAACCATGGTTTTGCAGACAAAGAAATAAGTTGGAAGGAAATTAGCATCATGCTTGACTATATTTTTTTCGTATTTTTCTTGGTGTTAATTGCTATTAGCTTTATAACATTTCTAATAACAACAATCGTACAGTAAGAGTTTAAACTCATAAGACTGCGTATATGAAAGGACATAATTGCTTAATTGCTATTAGCTTTATAACATTACTAATTACAACAGACGTACAGTAAGAGTTTAAACTCATAAGATTGCGTATATGAAAGGACTTAATTGCTACTAGCTTTACAACATTTCTAATTACAACAAGCGTACAGTAAGAGTTTAAACTCATAAGACTGCGTATATGAAAGGAATTAAGAGACGCTGGCTCTAAGCATCGAGCATTGGATGGAAACTCAAAATTTTGTATTGTGCTCAAAATTTCGTGGTTTAAAGCTCTCGGCGAAAGATGGAGATCGGTGAAAAAATTAGTGAAATATGTCAAACGGTTCTCGAGGTATCTAAGCAAATACTGTTGCCATGGCAACCATTTTTAGGCCGGTAAAATTTTATATATTTTCACGAATTTCAAAGGGACAATATATCTCTCCTGATTCAAGTATCAAATACTTGACCAGTATGGTGCTTAGGACTAAATGTAATTGTTATTCTCTGCACTTTCAAAGCATCGGCCACTGCACGTGGTTGAAACCATGGCAACTGAAAGTACATATAGTCGGAGAAAAAATAAAATCTATGAAAATAGCTCTTTTTGTAATTAAGATAATTGAAAACGGCAGCCTGACCTGAATATGCCGTTTACATGTCTTCAAACATCAACATAAGTACAGTTCATAACAAAATTAATTAGGTGTAAACTTTCACTAACTAAAGAATAAATGCACGTGCAAATGGCTTCACTCTTGCAATTCCAATTTTACAGAAAACAGCAGTTTTCTAGTTTATTTTGCCTTAATTACCACTGTATCAGATTGAATTTGCTACAAAAACAATAATGAGTCTTGTTATATCCCATCTTTGCAAATAACGGTGTAGAAACGTATTTGTAGATGTTGTTTCTATAGTTACAATGTATAAAATGTGTTAAATCAGTTCAGAACAATTCTAAAACTATATAACTGATATGCATCTCCTAGTTTGCATTAGAATCTATATGGTTTTAAAGTAGTTCAGTACTAGGTTTCTGTATCTGTTATGGTTTTCTTTTTTTTGCTAATAAACAAATTTAAAGTGCTGCTAAGATACCCCACCCACTAATTTATTATGCATTAGCGATATCACCATTTTGGGAAGAGAAAGGGTGTACAAATGTGAAAAATGTGTGATTTAGTGCTAGTTAAGATATTTAATTTTTTCTTTACCAGTGAGTAATCGCTGGTTGATACATGCTGTTGAAGGGCAAATTGCTTAATAGTAATTCTCGACGGCGAAGCCGGAGTGAGTTAAGAAAAGCTGACTGTAAGCATTGAGCATCATTTTGCTCAAATTTTTTATGGTTCGAAAAATCACATGCCAAACCAATAATAATTTCATCACAAAATGGGCATAAATATTTATATGGCACCAAAAATTAAAATTCGGGCGGCAGACTGTGAAACGAAGAGGGTTAATGGCATGTTTGTAGTTTCATGGCACTTTAAACAGTACTTTAGTCATGCGGCAAGGCATAGATGATTTTGAAAGACTGTGTGCAATGGCACCACGATTACGAAAAAAAAAATTTGCCTTCAGAAATCGAGATTCGAACAAGGGTTGCTAGCTTAGCAGGCCTGCGCTTCACTCGTTAAGCTACAGAAAAGTGGATGAAATTAGGGAAGTGGATGGGATGAATAAATCACTTGTGTACACGTATACTTTAGATGGCACCCTATCAGGATTACCTAAATTACAATACTTTCTTGTCTGCCCCAGGAGCCCCGGTAGCACAGTAGATTATGCCCTGGCCTGCTGGTCTAGTAATTCAGGGCTCGAGACACACTGGAGGCGTAAATCTTTTCAGCCGCCAATGGGTCTCCACTGCACAGCCCTTCATATCGCCCCCTCCCCTATCCCATCCCACTTTTTCCTAGAGTCGCGAGTATATGACTGAACTACTGTTAAAAGGATGTAAAACTGTAAGTCGTTCAAGCATCAGTTCTTGGCTGTTCTATGTAGTATCACGATCATAGGCCACAGAACATTGCTAAATTTTCAGCCTGTCCTCCGATAAATAGACACTGTACTCGAGTAGGCCTACACTACTTTCTGTCCTGAAAATGCCTCTTTTTGTGTTATACCTACTTCAAGGAAACAACTTATTCAAGAAAAAGTAGTAAATTTATTAATTTCAACATAAAATAAAGAAAAAGCAAACATATTGCTGCTAATATAATGTTTTTACTCCGTTCTTCTATTCCGTGATTTCTGCAGACGTTTGGCTCGGCACAACTCTTGTCGTCAAATATATCTGCAACTGCAGTCTTAGTGAATAGGCCTATTTCATAGATCAAAAAACGTCATGGTGAGCATTGTTGACAGTTATCTAATTCTCTCTTATAGATACTATCTTTTATTTTGAAAGATCATGGATACTACCTGTAGTGTTCGCTCATTTGAATTCGTAAAGGGAGGTAAGATAAGCCCAGGCTGACTTAACTCCCTGGCTACCATTGTACAACATTGACACATTTCAAAGATGAATAAAATTTGAAACTTTGCGAGTTTACACCTAATTTTTTGACATTCTTAAACTTCGAACCTTACTCTATCATGTAAATACGGCCTTAGTTTCGAACGTGACTGCCATTTTTAGATATCAGGCGAATAAAACCCCTATTTTTCACTCAAAATTGGGTCTATTTTTTTCCCAGTAAAAGCTCTTCCGTTGATAATATGGGACAGAAAACATTGATATTATGTAATCTTATTGCACAGCTGTGTATTGTCAAACTACACAAACCAAAAAGAATAGGATACTATTTGTTGTTCATTTTTTAGCGAGGGAATATTACACTCAGGTCTTAATATTGACATTTTCAAAATGGACTCCTGGTTACCGTGGAAACGGCTGAACACTGACCGCTAAAAACTTGTGAAACACAAACAAGCATATATCAATTTCCCAAAATATGCGCTAAATTCGTAATTTTCGACTTTCCACGTTATTATGGGCTAATGCTCGATGCTTACAGTCAGCCTCTCTTAATTGCTTAATTGCTATTAGCAATTACAGCAAACGTTCAGTAAAGCTTTAAACTCACGAGACTGCGTATATAAAAACACATTACTAACGGCTTTAAAGATATGACATATTTATGCGGCGACATTTACAATGTAGCTGTTATAGCCTTGAGAGTGAATTAGGATAATCTTAATAATTTGATATAACTTTGGGGTGTTGAGACTGAAGAAGTTAAATACAGAAACGCGGTATAAAAATTAAAAAAAAAAACTGAATTGTGAATAAATAAATGCAAACACGTTTCTTTAATCCTTTGTCGACTAGTGAACTTGTCCATCCTTATTTAATAGATGGGTCCATTATTTGTTTTAGTGGTTTCTGGTGAATGTTTTTACTCTTTTTGTATTTGGGATAGAAGCTCCTGTAAGCAAAAACGTTTACTCTGAACAGACGCCGCGTTCTGTGGCGTCTGAACTGGGTCTGCACTGTTTGCATATGCCCCCAAAATGGGTTTTCAGTCTACAAAGGGTTACACTTTCGGCAAATACTTTATCTGCACATCACTTACCAGGATTCTGTATTTGGAATTGAAAAAAAAAGGAAAATCATACATCAGTAACTGAATGCGGGGTTAGCGTCCCACAAGACACACTGGTCATACGGAGACGGGATCTTGATTTAATTCCGCATTCGAAAGATCGAACAAGTGGGGGATCGAACAAGCGATCCGTGGATTGAAAAAAAGTAAAAAGTATGCAAAGACCAGGAACTGAAACAATCAAAATCCAAATCCAGCCCTCAAACCATAGTTGGAAACAACTAAGATTACAAATAATCAAGATACAGAGAACATATGGCCAACCGAGTGAGCAGCTTGTTCCCAAAAGGTGGCCACTCAGCAACCCAAACCGAACCAAAAATAATAAGAACATACATAAGGTAAAACATCACAGAAACCCTGACACCAAAAACAGGCAACAGAGAACCACAACAGAATGTCTAGCGCGTACTCCACTAGACTTGTGTAGCTGCTAAAATAATGAAGCGCATTGATCCTTACCAGTAGCAGGTTTGTTGCGAATTTTATAACGGTATCTGTGTAT
This sequence comes from Ctena decussata, assembly GCA_963989385.1. Lineage (NCBI taxonomy): Eukaryota > Metazoa > Mollusca > Bivalvia > Lucinida > Lucinidae > Ctena > Ctena decussata. The sequence goes on along the minus strand of OZ022508.1, from coordinate 47,529,829 downwards.
TCACTCTTCTAAGTTTGCAGTACGAGTTAAAATTCTTGAAAGTTATGTCAAATTTTGCATAGTTCTGTGATAAATGAAAGTGGTCAAAGTACCCAAGTCATAAGTCCGAACTTGTAAGTCCTTTAAACATTGACAATTCCGGAATATTTTGGATACACAGATATGGGCCCCGAAATTGAGGTGTGATCAGGTGCTCGCGAGTAGTTAGCATCACCTGCCTATTATAACACACCCGCCATATCTATGTATCAGTAGGAAAAGTCAGTGAAAAAGAAAGTCCGGTTATTGAAAGCTTAACTCAGCTTCAGCTGAGGCCATCAAATTGGAAATTAGTTTAGAAACGGCCACATTGTAGGGATCAACGAGGTCATGGTGTCTCCCATAAAACTTTTTAACTGTCGACACAAACTTTACTTTCTGATAACCCTGCACCAACAATGATAAAAAACTGATAACCCTGCGTCAACAATGATAAGTAACTGTTTTTATATGTGAAGTGATAGTCTTGGTAAAGTTAGTCAAAGATGTTGCACACATGATAGCTATCTGTTGTTGAGTTATTGGTTTAAAAATAAAATCATTGCAGAAGGTGGCTATTGTAATAATTTACAGTGACTCTCACTTATCCCTGATTTTGTATTAAGCAAATTGGATGGACTCGGGAGCTGCATCTCGGCATTTTCTATTTTGCTGTATTCTCAATGAGGGTCAAAAAACTTGCTCCCATTGATAGAAGCCAATTCCTCCTTTGAAGAGTAGATCCCATGTTCGAAGGGTTACATGGCACAGGGAAGCAAACAGAAAGTCATTAACCCTATAAGCGCCAAAAACAGACGACAAAATCGACGTCTGCAGAATTTCAAAAAATGCCTTGTCCAAGATATTTCATAGTGAGAATTCAAAGACTAGAGGGCAAACAGTGTAGATCCAGACGAGGCAGCTCATGATGAGCTGCCTCATCTGGATCTACACTGTTTGCCAATTCAACAATTTTAATTTTTGGCGCTTTAACGGTTAAAGTTGTTCTTTTTTGGCAGAAAAAAACAACAACAAAAACATGGAGGGGCCCCATAATGCTTACAATTATGTTTTGCGTTCTTATAGTGGTGTTAATGAAAACCCCTATTAACTATTAGATAAATCCGGTTGTCATGCTCCTAGTGATAGGTGTCAGTGAAAGTGATTTTCTGTCTGTCAGCAATTTTAAACACGGGAGCATGTTCTGTCTGAACATGAAGAAGGCACTTTAAAGTCATGTGAACGAATAAATAATTCTTCACCTTCAGAAGTAAGTAGTGAGAAAGAATTTAATTCTCTTTGATACGAAAGACCGGGTGACCTCAAAGTTCATAAATCAAACTTCACAGTTCATACTTCATACTTCATACTTCAAAGTTCAGACTTAATACTTCACAGTTCATATTTAACAGTTCAAAGTTCAAACTTCAGACTTCATAGTTCATACTTCACAATCCATACCTCACACTTCGCAGTTCATACTTTAAAGTTCAATGTTCACACTTCATACTTCACATTTCATAGTTCATACTTCACAGTTCAAACTTCATAGTTCATACTTCACAGTTCATACTTCACGGTTCATACTTCACACTTCATAGTTCAACTGTGAAACGTGAAGTGTGAACTGTGAAGTTAGAACAGTGAAGTGTGAAGTATGATCTCTGAAGTATGTACTGTGAAGTGTGGACTATGAACTGTGAAGTTTGAATAATTGAGTATGAACTGTGTAGCTTGAACTGTGAAGTGTGAAGTATGAACATTGAAGTGTGAAGTTTGAACTATAACGTATGAAATGTGAAGTTTGAACTACGAAGTATGAACTGTGAACTATGAAGTATGAACTGTGAAGTATGAAGCGTGAAGTTAGAACTGTGAAGTTTGAAATGAATTGTGAAGATTGAACTGTAAAGTGAGAAGGATGAAGAATGAGCTGTGAAGTTTGAACTTGAAGGTTGAACTATGAACTATGAAGTATGAGATGTGAAGTATGAACTATGAATACTGAAGTATGTAATGTCGCTACCCGTTGTCTTGTATAATTGAATTTACCTGTAAAACTATGAAGTTTGAAACTGTAAAGTATGAAGTTTGACGTATGAACTATGAAGTTTGAACTATGAACTGTGAAGTCACCAGCGGTCTTTCGTACTTTGAAGCAGATGTCTTGGCTGTTTGATCGGATTTATAAGCGGCAGCCATGAGTTACTGAAACGGAATGCTTTACATTGCCAGCCGCATACGCAAACGTTCCTCCTGATGAAGTTCTTTTCAGAGTAAAAGAGGGTTTGGTTCGGGACGTTATGGGCAATCACCTGTTGTTCGTGAAATACTTATTCGATTCGAAAAACTATTAGGAAGCTCTAAGTCTAGGGTCACCCTATTCATTACATAGAAGAAGCATACATAAAGGGTGTACCCATTTTCACTTATCAAACACTGAACAGTATACGTAAGGAAATCACACCCTGCCCTCTCCCCACATGTTCCCTCTCCCTGCTCCCGTCCTTTCGCTGTTTTCGGTCTCTCCTATTTTTTATTCATTTACTTGTCTTTAAACATCAACTGAGAGAACCAATAAATACCATAAAAGCAGAATCATTTGATGTTAATAAATATTGTCCCATTAAACTACCTTGTTTCTGAACACACTATTATACAGATTGAAACACATTGTTAGATTAAAATACATGGCACTGATGCATGTAGACACATGTGGCACTGATACATAGACACATTAGTTACAAACGTTATTATTTTTTTCCACAGTCTTCGTCCTTTATTACAATAATTACTATAGAGCAAAATTACTCGGGTCCTTTTCTTGCGTATTTCGGTTCCCTTTCTGGCATGAAGGTAATATTTGTTTTGGTCTCGCAGACCTTCAGCAGAATATCTCCGCAAATAGGCTTTTAAACGCCGTCCACCTTTAACCATTATTGTATATCTGTCATGTCGAGTGTCGGGCTCTAACGGACACTGATTCTGTATCAGATTTACAGAAGCTATTAATTGTTCTCGTAAACATGACTGTTTGATTTGATCCGTTGAAAACACACACACACACACACAGAAAAAAAAAAAAAAAAAAAAAAAAAAAAAACACAGACACACACAAACACACGAAAAAGTACGCTGCTCTTGTCCTGTCTGTTGTTATGTAAGTTTATTAAATTCAAATAATTAAATAGGCGCAGTGGCAGAGTGGTTAGAGTCGCTCGATTATGGTGCAGAATGTCGTTAATTCGAATCCCGGCTTGGGTCACTCGCGACTGAAAAACTCTCTCTGTCAACCCAGCAGTAAATGAGTACCAACTTCGAATCAGGGAGGATAAGGCAGCGGAAGGAGAGGGATGGGCTTCGCCTTTTATATGCTGTGCCCATATACAGTGGACCTCTAACCCCCACTCCCCCAACGGCCACTAGGACATGGGAAACCTTTACGTTTTAATTCAAATGTATACAATACAGATACATGTATACACCTTAACGACGCGTCCATACTCATGCATGTCCAAATTCATAGCTTCTGGTATGACTAACCCGCTCCACCCAACCACCCCCTTATCAGATGGAGGCGAACGGGGCGTAACTAATTGTGACCCATGTGCTTTAGAAAAAGGTCTGATATAGATAACCTTTTACAGGTCTTTCTCGTTATCATACGAGATTCCAGTCCCCATCTCTTTCACACACATCATATTTGCCTACTAGTAGTTCCAATAATTCAATTATTATTATTTTTTTTTCGTTAGTAATCCAACTATCACACGAATTTTCTTTTTTTTTTGTTTCCTGCGTAAGGATTACTCCCCGAAACACGTGGATAACTATCACTTGATCATCAACAACTGTTTTATAGGCAAACGCAGGAAATTCCAGGTATCCAATGCTGTCAAAATAAAGACGAAATAATGAACCATTTTCACGCATGGTAGCATATACATATGGATAAAAACGCACTTTTGTGTCTGAGGGGTACCAAAATATACAACACCCTTAAATTAGGAGTAAGAGATTTCGGTCCAGTGCTAGGAACGATATTGGTTGTAAGGAGAGATAATGACCATCAAATTTCTGAAGTTCCGAGGGGTGATAAAAATACGTGGACATTTGCTGTGGTTGTAAGGATAATGCAGTTATAGTAACTTTTCTCATACCACAGAAAAGTTCGATCGTTTAGCTATGTAATATAAGAATTTGAAGAAATTTCAGTGAAAAGTAATTAGGTTCATTCATTTTATATAAGGTAGGTACAGCTACCTCGTAGCACCACATTAGTAACGGTTTACGTTTTAACATTGTTGGGGATCTTTTGTTTTTCTCTGTTATCACAAAGTAACATCCTCTTTGCAGATTTTTCATGATTTGGGCCAATTTTAGACACATCTGCATGCAATATGATTGTTTGAAAGAATTTTATAGCATACTTTTCTCATCTTTGCTGGTTCATAAATCTAAGCCGAACTTTTGCTGTCAATATCGTTTCAACATACAATACCTTTGCCTGTATGTCTAAATGCAGGTCTACAACCCTCAAATCAGTGCCAACATCAGACAAAACTAACATACAAGGATCAAATAATATTAAATTGGATCAATTAAAACATTTCTATGATTCTGCCCTCATTTTTCTTACAATTATATTCAAAACATGGAACTTGCATAAAATACACGGTATAATGTTTGACGTCATTTTGTCGCCCTTGTATGACCCACAGACCATATTTTACGCTGCTTATGCAAGCAAAACAATTGTTGACGGCAATGATTTCGTCACAGCGAAAAGTGGAAAGCATAACGAAATAGCTACTGCAAATATTAGACATAGCAAAAGATACATGTAAAACAAAAAGTTCGAAATGGTAAGGCAAATTTTGCCATATTCCGCTTAACCGCCTTAAGGTTACTATGACAACCCATATGAACAACTTCCCGAAGTAAAGTCTCATTTACACGGGCAAAGTTTCTGTGACAAAGAATGTTTGGCATAGAACAATTTGCTCGTGTGAATGAAAAATATGCCACATTTTCATTGCCAAATTTATATGATAAAGTTTCTATGACAAACAAAATTTGTCCGTGTGAACGGATAAATTGCCATAGAATATGTAACAAAGAAACGAGCTATGGAGACGAACACAGAAAACATTGCTCATAATCAAATCAGTTTGATTTTGAACAAAGTATATTTAACCAAAAAAAAAAAAAAAAAAAAATGAATGAAAATGGGACACAGTTGGCCGTTCACACGAGCAAAGTTTTTATTTCCAGGTAACTTTGACGAGAATTCTTTGTTCGTGTAAACACGGTAGCATATATTTCATTGCCTAAGTTTATTTGACAAAGATTCTATGCCACATTTTTCTCTAACAAATAATTTGCTCCGGGTAAACGCAAAATGATTGCCAAGCGTTCTTTGTTACAGGTTCTTTGGTCGTGTGAACTAGGCTTTAGATTGGTAAATTATATACATCACTAGATAAATGAAAGACGAATTTGTACTAGCTGCAAATATAAATAAATTAGTTTACTATCAGTAATGAAATTTCTACAGCAAAAGTCCACGTTTCTTTTATAGTCCCTCGTATGTGTTTTTTTTGTGGAAAATTTATATTTAATTTTAATGGTATTAAAAACTTGCGACAAAAGTTGGTGCTCAGTTTACATGATCCCTCAATATTTTTCATAAAACTATATTTTTTCCTTCTCAAAATATTTACGGTTTTCTAAAATGCTCGGCCAATGCAAATAAAATCGGACTTGGAAGTAGAAAATCAATAGTGTGGTTACGTAGATATAAAGATGACGTTTCATACATGTAACACATTGACTGTAGCTGAGGAAATCCAATGAGCTATCAATAAACGGAGTAGCTATTGATAGTTGACTGGTAATAGCCATTTTACGTTGAAATCGATATTGCCAGTTCACTGGTGATAGTGATTTTCACGTAAAGTTGCTATTGCCATTTGACTTGTTGCAGCGCAGATAACATTAGTTAAGCAACATTAATGCTAGTTATTCTAAGTTTCGGTCCAAGACGGGCCAATTTTATTTATCAGGAAGCTTCCTTCATGCAATTATGAATTACTGATTGCTTTATACTTTCACTGTCTTTACAATTCTTTGAACTTAAAAATAAATGAGTAGCCACAATTTCATATATTTTTATTCCATAAACAGATAACATGATACAAAGAAGTGATTTTACTGCTTGTGTTGGAAAAGCCGTGCATCTTCGCGGTCTTTGTGGAGTGTTATTATCAACAGTTTACTAATTTTGTAAATTATACGAAACCTCTCACCAACCCTACCCCCACCCTTCTTCGGGGCCAAAATTACCTGTTATTATATACAGAAAGACATTTGCAGTAGGAGAGCAGAAGTACGATACATCCGTTATAATTGCATGTCTTATTTCATCGTATCTAAGGCATCCAAATAAAATGTGTTTAGTGTCGTCTCGAGATCCACAATCACATAATGGGCTTTGAATTGTATTTAAGAATAAAGATGTTGATAGTCTCGTATGATATGACTGAACCATATCATATGATTTTCAACAATGTGGCAGGTGACAAACAAAGGCTCTAATTAGACTGCACATAAGATCAGAACCTTCGATTGTCACATCAGCCATCTATGGAACTGGCCTAAGCCATAAAGCCAACAGCGAGGTTTCTGGTTACCCTGTGTAATTAAGAAGGTTTGAAATCACATAATGTGGCTCATATTTGTCAGTAATGCTTCCCAGCATTAGTATGAAGAGTTATACCAGCATTACTTGGGTGTCTTTTAAAAGACACAATATTGCTCGACAGGCGACTTTCCTCTGGAATTTCGTTCAACTTGCGAATAACAGAAGGAAGGAAAAATTCTAGTACTTACGGAAGTGCTTACGGACGGACGAACGGACAGACGTACGACGGACGGACCCACGGACACACGGACAGCCTGCAGGGAAACCTAATACCCCGCTGCTCGTTAGTAGCGGGGTATAAAACTATCAATACCAGTTTTGTAGACCCTGTAACGATGTTTGCGGCCTCATTCTGGAACTTTTCAAACCTGTTTCTTCGCATCTGGCTGCATTTATCCCACATATATTCTGGAAGGGGACGGATGCAAGAGAAATGTATGAACTGTAGTCGTTTTCTGTCAAAGGTAAATTCCAACTGCCTTATTATATTTATGTGATTCCATGTCAGGTACCACCCCAGGCGAGAGTCTAGGCGTTTGTGCGTATCAACGTCACTTGCTTGTTCATGATTCATGCTTACTGGCGGATGTAGACAGAATATGACATTCGGCCTTGGATTAAAGGTCATTCAGTTTACCGTGCGTGCTATCAGTTCCTGGCCATTGATGTGCTCCCCGTAGGAAGAGCGTATTGCTGCCGCTTTGTCCATCCGTCTGTCCGTCCATCCATCCGTCCGTCACACTTTTGTCCGGAGCATATCTCTGAAAGTACAAGGGGGAACTAAATGAAACTCCACACATTGATAGAGAACAACGAGAGAAAGTGCAGTGCACAGAACCGTAACCCTGTTACAAGTATTAACAAAATTAGCTCCCTTTCCAGTTTTTCCAATATTTTGCTTGTCCGGAGCATATCTCTGAACGTATAAAGGGGGACTATATGAAACTTCACACATTGATAGAGGACAACAAGGGGAAGTGCAGTGCATAAAAACCGTAATCCTGTCACGAGTCTTTACGAAGTTAGCTCCCTTTCCATTTTTTTCCAATATTTTGCTTGTCCGGAACATATCTCTGAAAGTATAAGGGGGAACTAAATGAAACTTGACACATTGATAGAGGACAATAAGGGAAAGGGCAGTGCATAAGAATCGTAACCCTGTCGCAAGTATTTACGAAGTTTGCTCCCTTTCCAGTTTTTTTAAAATATTTGGTTGTCCGGAGCATATCTCTGAAAGTGTAAGGAGGAACTAAATGAAACTTCACATGTCAAGATATCAACACCATAGAGGCGGAAATAGCCGAAGATTATCCGTTTCCGTGAGAAGGTGTGAACTGAGTTACCTGTCGAATTTTTTTACATTAAAAGTATAGGGAACACTTAATAAAAAAACGTTTAAATCCATGTTCTATTAAAGTAACATTTTTTCCTGTTATATTCAGACACGGAATTTTATTACCTTTGTGTTGATATAAATTTTATAAGATTATTTTCATATCTTCTTGCTTCCCTATAGGTATAAAGAGTCTGGGTAGCAGCTAGGCAAGAGAGATAGGCAGGGTTGGCTGAAACGCAATGTTTCTCATTTTTATCAATAAAAAACTTTTTTTTTCTGTTAAAATGTGATATTTTTTCCTGTTATGAATACTCCTATTGCTTTGCTGGCTTTACATTGATGTATAATTTATAAATGTGAGTTTTGATCTTGCTTCAAAATCCTTCAGAAAATCAAGTTTCATCAACAGAATAGAACATGCAGCAAAATTTTCTAAGTCCGCATTTAAACATGTAGGTGCTGGATTCTTATAGTAATATTTGTCGGTTGAAACATCTTATTTATTTATTTATTTATTTATTTATTCAAGAAACCAATATTAAAACATTTCTTACATTTCATTGTTATTTTCATTTTTATTCATCTTTTTATTATTGTTATGGATTAAAGCGACGCATCAAAGGCAACCCGAATAATCAGGCTAAATATGTTAATTAGAGCCATGACAACGCAATGTGGCATTCAATTATGTTTAACTTCAAGCAGTTTTTAATTTTGAAGTTAATTCGTCTGCATGGCCAGTCGTCATTTCAAATTATTGTTAGCATTAAACTTGTTGCGAAAACATACCAGTAAACGTGATGGACGGACGATCGGCGCCCCGTTACTGCGGCTGTGGATTCGTTCCGCTGAGATGCGGGGGTAACGTCAATATGAGAATTGAAATACTACTGCTACTACTACCAGTAAACGTTTTAATACACCGCATTTCAAATTGGCCATCTGAAAACCGCAGTCTTCACATGTTTATAACCAAGAATTGGTGACAATAAAAAATCCAAAGAATCTCCGTACGCAAGGTTTAAATCAGCCTGGGCTTCAGAGCAGCCTCATCAGAGTCTCGCGACCGTTTTTTGTTTAGCATGCAGAAGTCTGATAAACACCAATCTGGGCAGTATGGTAGTTTCGCTGTTTTCAAAGTGCTAAACAATCTCATTATAGAAGATTGACTTTTATATTTACAATACTTAAATGATAAGAAACCTTAAAATTTCAATTTCTTTAGTCCGTTGCTTGACGCGGTCCATGATGAGAAAAAAAAGAAAGAGGCGTTATGAGCTAATTTTGAGCAGTAAGTGTGACGCTTTGAGCTAATATTGAGTAGATAATTAGTGGCCGGCACGCCTTTTGGCTAATTATTTTAACAGTTTTCAGGCCAGTAAAATTAAACTGTTGTCATTCGAAATAATTAAAAAAAAAGAACAATGACATAAAAAGAAACTAAAGGATCGAACATCATAGAGCGCGCTTCAAACAATTCAACAGAACAGAAGTCATTTGTCTTGTAAATGATTGAAATAAAATCAAAGAACTTACTGATTCACGGTTTACGTGTTAACCTAATAGAACATGACTTATACAATTATGTGGAAAGTAAACAGTTCAAAGCGTAAGATTACTTGTTTCTATTGCATATAGTGATAAAATGATATAATGATTCGAACATGCTGGTGAAAAAATAGCCAGCTCATGAGTTGGTTAATGTTAATGAACACCTATGGTCATGTCGGGACGGTCAGCTATTCCAGGACAGGCTTAGACCTCCTAAACTGTTAACCAGTACTAAGTGCACACATTTCCACCAGTAACTGGCAACAGCCATTCTTGAATCAGCGGAAGTGGGTTAGACGATCATACGAGAAACCAACAAACTGGCATGTAAGCCCGGCGTAGACTCAGATCAGCCACATATACACTTTTAACATACAATCTAGATAATAGAATACAATGTTGAGGATTTTCTACTCTTGTCATATAGCCAGTCGAGAAACATACTTGTCTGCGTTAAAGTCTCTAAAGTCCTATCAGTGGTAAAAATGTCTAAACACAGATCATTGCAAAAAGTGGTTCAACCTTCGCGTTCGGTTGATGTGCATATATTGAGTCATATAACTGGCAAAAAGTAGACAAAACAAGTTTTTGAAAAATATCAAATTGCTCCACAAAATGCATTTTCTTGTTCTGGTTTCCCGTCTGGCAATAATTATTCATATAAACATTAGCGGGAAAGTGATTGGGGATTCACGCCTGTACATACATTTAGTATTTTTACCATTTTATTCAATTAAATGAAATCGAAAGTAGGTCATTTTAGTTGCCAACTAAAATGACCCCAATAAATATTCAAACCCTTTTTTATGTGAAACTCTAGGATGTCTTATTTGCTTAAAGCTGGCTAATCACGATCATTTACAATGACGAAACCATAGTGAGAAGCTTGCAGCGATACCTCATGATAAATTTCTTCATGCTGGTAGAGCAATGGGGCCTTTAACCAGTTGAGCAACGTCAAGGGAAAATGGTTTTAAGCTATATGTTAACACTAAAGGCGCAGATCAGACTGCGGGTATGATAGCACAATTTTTGTTCGCTGCTTAGATAGTTAAATATCTACAGTAATTACATAAAGGACGAAAGGAAATGAACCACTGCATGACATTTCATACTAATATACATGGGCGCCCAGCCAATACTTAGATCAGCCAGTAAATCCGCGCAGTATGAGCGGAGTCTTCGTTGCGCGCAATATGGATAGTTACAGACACAAAGACTCTCACCGCACTGTGTGGATTTGCAGGCCGATATGAGCCAACACTGAGCGCACATGTGAAATTGTAGGAAATGTCATTCGACGGATCAAATTACAATCAATAGGAGCACCATTGGAAAACCATAATGTGAGCACAGTTATGTCGCAAAAGATCTGACACACGAACATACGTCCGAGACGAAAAAAAATCATTCTAAGTCTAGCCTTAGGCAATGCATAAAAGTATAGTTCCCGTTTTATATTAATTTTACTTGCGCATGTATTTCTACACAAATTGTAAGTGCAAAATAGAAACGGGTATACTAACGCAAAATACGCACGGCTATATAAATTAAATAATATTTGTAAATTTTAAAATACGCACGGCTACACAAATTAAATAATATTTGTAAATTTTAAAGTTAACATTTGACTTTCTAAATTGATCTATTTCACATTGCCCAGTCCTATGTAACAGGTAGATTCTATAACTGAATTCATATAGGTAATTCGATCGGCTTTACGCTTAATGCTATACTGGAAAATACAGGTAATTCTGTCCGCTGAAGGTATATCCTGTCGATAATCTGTCTGCGGACAACTGCGATTAAGGATTATGCTATTTTACGGAAATCATGCTTAATTCCCTTGATCAAACTGCTGAAAATATCTCCGTATGCACATTGATAGAGGAAAGTAAGAGAAAACGCAGTGCACAAGAACTGTAACCCTGCCACAAGTATTGACGAAGTAAGCTCCCTTTCTATTTATTTTTCAATATTTTGCTTGTCCAGAGCATATCTCTGAAGTATAAGGGGGATCGAAATGAAACTTCACACATTGATAGAGGACAATGAGAGAAAGTGCAGTACACAAGAACTGTAATCATGTCACAAGTATTTAAGAAGTTAGAACCCTTTCCAATTTCTTCAATATTTTGCTTGTTGGGAGCATATCTCTGAAACTATAGGGGGAACTAAATGAAACTTCACACATCGATAGAGGACAATTAGAGGAAGTGCAGTGCAGACGAACCATAACCCTATCACAAGTATTTCTGAAGTTAGCTCCCTTTCCAGGTTTTTCAATATTAAGCTTGTCCGGTGCATATCTCCAAAAGTATTAAAGGGAACTTAAGAAATTTTGTACATCAAAAGAGGGCAATAAGAGAAAGTGTAGAGCTTAAGAACCATAACCCTGTCTTAAGTATTTACACAGTTAGGTCCCTTCCTATTTGTTTCAGTATTTGCATGTCCAGAGCATATCTCTGAAAGTATGAAAAGGAACTTAATGAAACGTCACACACTAATACAGGGCAATAAATTAAAGTGCAGAACACAAGAATCATAACCCTGTCATAAGTAATTACAAAGTTAGCTCCCTTCTTAATTGATGCTTTATTTGCTTGTATGGAGCACATCTTAGTTAGTATTGAAGGAAACTGAATGAAATTTCACACATTGATAGAGGGCAATGTAAGGAAGCGCAGAGCTTAAGAACTGTAACCCTACCTTAAGTGATTACGGAGTTAGCTCTTTTCCTATTTTTTTTCAGTTATTTAGCTTGTCCGAAGTATATGTCTGTATATATTTAAGAGAACATGAATACAACTTCACATATTGATAATAGAGGGCACTGACAAGAGGTGCAAAGCAGAAGAACCATTACTGTATCCCAATTTATTTTGGAGTTACCTCCCTTCTTATCTTTTCTCAGTTGTATGCATGTCTAGAGTATTGCTCTAACAGTATTGAAGAGATTTTTTTTCCATTCTAAATTGCATTTAATTTACACAGAAAATCACTCCTTACCAAGATACCCATTCTCCTATTCCAAGCCTTCGGAAAGCATCCATCGGTTCCACCGATTTTCTTGTTTATACTGTTTACTTTCTGTAGCAGACAACGTTGCCTTATGAAGCCTTAAAGCGCCAAACAGGAAAATGATTAAAGATGCAAACAAAGTAACATTATCTTGATCTACCCTGTTTGCCCGCTAGTCTTTGACTTCTCATTAATGTACAGCTTGGAGAAAACATTACTTTTTAAAAATATTAACAACTTACAAATTGTTGTCTGCTTTTAAGGTTAAGCTTAAGTTGTTTAGAATAAATTTGATGTACAGTATCAGACAAATAAAGAGTACACAATTTAAACGAGTCACCAATGTATGAAAAAGTAGAGCTGAATTCTTCTATAGATAAGTCCTGAATGATTCTATATATAGGCTCTGAAGTCGGGTCGTATATCACGAGAAAGAGACAGCATTATGTATATATCATAACAAAATATAAACAAATCCGCGACAAGTAATGAACGATTAAAACCATTATATCATGTTCTCCCATGTCTATAACATTATTTATACAAAAAAGTTTATTTCTTTTTAAGTTTGATCATGTAAAGCTCACAAAGTCTTGTCATTGCACTATCAATTCTAGTCGTAGACTGCTCCTGCAGGCGTCCTTTTTTTCTGCAGATGGGGTTTTACACACCGGTTAGTATATCTTGCTTGGTTGCTCCTTTTTGTTATTCACATTAAAAAAAGTGTTAAGATGTATATGTACACCTACATGTATTTGCGTTAACGTTACTTTACAAAATGGGACAGATTTAAATGTGTGACTGCCTGTTTTCTTGTTTGATTCCCTGGACAACGAAGCTATTCCGAAATGGAGCGTAATCTTTAATCAAAGGATCATTTCGCGGGAGCAATTTCTTCCATCAAGGAGTTTACCTCTATTGAAAAAGCAGGCAAAAATAGAAATGTCAGAGTTGCTTCCCCTGGTAATACACTCTTTCACTTTTAGGTTATGAAGCTATTACATGGTACATAAATCACCTGCAGTGCTATTGCAGAGCGCTAGTAAAAAGGGTAACGGCAGAAACGCTATACATAATCAACTGATTGATTGTTTTGGGTTTAACGACCCTTTAAAACAGTATTCCACTCTGTATCGAGCCGTCTCCAAGAGAGAGGGAGAAAAAAGGGGAAATGATAGACGAGAGAAAAAGTGTCTAAAAAACACACCCGCACCTACTGCAAGCACAGTAGGCCCTTGCCCTACAATGTTCCAAATCAATAGGACGCCCCGGCACTGGAAGTTATACACAGCTCCATCGCACCACCCGACCAGCCATTTTACATAATCAAAAAGGAAAAAAAAACTAAAAAAATTATTTATTTTCAATATTTTTAATATTCCGCTTTTCACGAAGGTCAAAAAATGGGACCACTTGACCACTTCTTTCATCTAAATTTATGTAGTTTTAATTATGAATTGCCAGTTTTAGAACAACATCAATAACAGATCATATACAAATTACAATCTAAGCTCAATATTATTTAAGCGCATCAAGTGCAGAAAACTCGTGACTGTCTTTAATGCAGTCTCTATGGTAAATAATTATTTCAAAGAAACTATCTTTGCTTGTTTACAACTCCCCTTGCCTTACGATGTACAAATATGTGCCAAAAAGTGACACGTTCTAAAGTATGACAGTTTGATTAGAGTAACACGTTCTAAGGTAACAAAGTTTACTTAGAGTGACACGTTCTAACCTAAAGGTAATACACACAGTTAACTTAGAGGGACACATTCTAATGTAACACAATTAACTAAGAGTAACACTTTCTAAGATAACACAAATTACAGAGTGACACGTTCTGAGGTAACACAGTTTACATACAGTGGTACGTTCTAAGGTAACACAGTTTACTTCCTCTTTCAAACAGATTATTTTTCACCTGCAGAAACAACCGACAGAAAAAATGCTAAAAAATAGCCATAGTGCTAAGGGAGGAAAACAATTCGATGTTAGTGTGATCGCCTTAAGGAATTGATGTGTATCCTCCATTTTACAATAAAGAAGAGAAAACCTTTGTGATTTACTATTTGCTTTTCTGGCTGACGTAGCCATTTCGATTTTTTATCTGAAAAGAAAAAATATTTCTGCTAGAGAAGCAAACACTTCCCTCAAAGAATTGGCCCTTTTAAGGAGGGATTAAGGAAGAGTTGTTTTCTCTTCTTTCGTCCTTTGAAAGTATGTTCATTCACCTTAATTTAGCAGCCGACATCTTGGTAATTATGAGAAATAGCACAAAATTCATGACTGTTACAGCTGTTGAAACGATTAAACATATGTTATCAACCATGCCACTTACATCTTGCCAGCTAACTTTAGTTTCATTAGTGGAAGCGTCAATTAATTTTTGAAATTTTAAAGTTGAATACGTGTCCGCCTCTTTGTGTTCATCCTGGGTACACGCCGCTACTTTGTTACATGGTCGGCGTTTTCTTTCTGTTATAGGTAATGATGAGGTATGTTTCTCGCCGTCAAAAATGATTTGGTCTGTCTTTCTTTTGCATCCAGCAATGCTGTCATTTCTACGGAGTTTATAGATACGTAAAATCCAGTTCGGGATAGTGTCGTCGCTTCTCTTGTGGAACAGGCGTAGGTTCATTATTGTAACACATGTTATCAGAGCACTGACAATAAGGCATGACATCAGCAGGTAAGAAACAAGGGGTAGTGGCTCTGAGGTTGTTGGTAATGTGTCACTTACAATTGTCATAAATACAGCAATTGACAACATAACTGTGATGGAGTACGATACTCGTTCTCCTGACTCTGACGGAAGTAGAAACACCAAACCGTTCAAAAGACACAAAAACAGAATTGGTAAAACAACATTTACAATAATGTACTGTGGTTTCCGTTCCAGACGAAACAGGAATTTGGCCCTTGAATAAATTCCCAGAAGTTCAGTAGTAATTTTAGTTTCTATTATTGTCCATGAACCATGTTCAGCCATTTGCGAGGTGTCAATAGTTTCTATTAAAGCCTTTAGCTGAACTTCAAACACCGTATACCCCCAGGCATACACCTCAATGTAACATTCTTGTATATCGAACGGAAAATAGTAAACGTTTATGGAACATGTTGCCTTGATTAAGTCCCCGGGATACCACTCAGCTCTTCCATTCGACATATACCGAATTAATTGCCAGTCTTCCCCGAAAGAATCAAGTTTCTCGGAAGGATTTGTAAGAATCATTTCTGGAACCCAAACATCGTTGTAACTTACAAATACAGAAGTGATGTCGCTATAATTAGACATGTCCCATACCATATTCTCATCGGTCCATGAAAGATAGAATACACCAACAACAGAGAATTTTTCAAGAACTTCATCAAACTCTTGCAGTGCAACTATTGTCAGAGAAATGTTCACAACTACCTTGTGCGACTGCTGTTTTACTGGTCGTATATATTTATTGTAATCGGTCATCAAGTAACTATGTAGGTCTCTAGCGTCATCAAAAGTAGCACTCCGAATATTTTGAAATAGGAAAGTACTGTAGATCAGAACAAACTTTAATAGTCTTATCCCTTCCGACATACTGATACTGAAACTATTTCGGACAGCAGGTAAATTCGGACAGTGGCATTGGTTTTTTTTGGAATTAGGACAAAAATAACTGGGCAAACAGTGAAAATCCTATTGAGACGGATCATGATGAGCCGTCTCATATGGGCCTTAACTGTTTGCAATGGTATGTCATTATTTACCCGTTGTCCGAAGTTACCCGACTCGACCCTACCAGATAAAGTCTTAACTATGAGCTTCTATTAAAATCAGGGAAACATTAAATCATACTGTTCTAGTTTTTGAGCAAATGTTAAGTTATAGGCTATACATGAAGTTAAAACTTTTTAAAGTGTATGTTGGCACTATTTGAATACTAAGTATCAAGATCTGAATGTTTCACATATCAACAAGTATCCTTTAATATGACCGCAATAGAGCACGTGTTACAGAACCGTCACAACACTTTGAATTTCATAACTTTACTGAATTTTTAATAATATATCAATAACATCCGATATATTGACGATAAAGCGCAGTGCTATTCTCTCTTTGGATGCCTATCTGCTTTCTGAAATACTATTTTAATCGGCTACTATTTATATGGACACTGCTGCATATGTTTTTGGTCGCCAGCATTGGATGTACTCATTAATGGCACAGAAATCCATTTGTTCTGACCAGTTATGTAAACAATTAGTGTCGTCGCTGTGTGACAAAACCTATCTTTAGGCATATGTCATGTGGTTTGCTCGGTTGCACACAACTCTGATACTCTTGTCCAACCTGACAACCTGACCCATAATATAGCCATCCGGTTCAGAAATCCACTTTTCCGTTTTACTTTGTATTTTCCATCATACCACTCACGACAATGACGACATCCTTGAGAATCAATGCTGCTTATGCCTTAATTGTCGGACAGGTGAATCCAAGTCGGGTAAGACGATTCTAGCAGCGCGCGCAAGACGTTGCCAGGCCGTTTTATGACTATAAGCCTCCGTGCATATTTAAAGGCGCGTTGTATCAGCCATCCATAAGGCAAGTCTATAACACATTGTGTCTATAAGACACAAATGATTCCCACGCGCTCTGTGGTCCTCATCAAGCCTCGCAACCCAGATCATGAAGTGTATGGCACCAAACTGATAATTATAGGCTGTAGTCTGTCTTGATTACACTTAGTTTGTTACCTATGTTGTTGAAAAAACACTGAAAATTTCTAATTTTGCTACAAACTGATAAAAAAATCAATGGTATTATGTCTGTTACATGTGTACAAAGTTTCGAAGGTATCCATCCTGAGCTGTGACAGAAGTTTAATACACAAACATGCTACCCTTTGTTTATAACAAACTCTAAAGTTTCTAAGTTCAAAATCCCATAATGTTGTCAAAAATAAATGTTTGACCTTGGAGCAGATGAAAATATAATGACCCCTAACTATAGTCACAAGGGCAAAAAAAACAATGGAAGACTTTACTCTGGCCTACGTTTTTCGAGGGGCATAATCAGATGCAGACAGAACCAGGCTAAACCTCTAGGAGATACCTACTCGTTTATCTGAGACAGGTGCTTATTTTATTGCCTGTCCCATCATAAACCAGTGACTCAGCGACTGACTGGGGTAGTACTTGTTTCTTCTAGATATCCTATAGCAATACTATACTTAGATACAAAAGAAAGTATACACTTTTTGATTGTCCAAATTTTACTTATTTTCCATGGCTCAGGTCTGAAATTCTGCATGATTTATTTTACGCAGTGTTCATCAGTGTAATGTACACAGTATCCGAACGCTCTGTACCAGCTCTTCTGGTTTTCATAGCGTCGTATCGAGAGTACAAACATTCGCTTATAACCAGTAGTCGGAATTCATTATGTTTTGAGATTTTATCCGGAATTTGCAGAGTCATTTATAGTTATTCAGCTTCGAAAATATAAAGAGGTAAGTTTAATATAATTTGCTCTTCGGTCTTTTACTTTATTGCCCTGTACAATGTTGTGTATGGGTGGATGTAAACGGTACAGTATTCAAATTGCCCTTGGCCTGATTCTACAACCTTTTTGAGCCTTTTCTTACATGTTTTATAAAAAATCTTTAAGATAAACGGAAGGCGTTATCAATCTACAGTTTGTTAGTTTTGGTAATAGGATGATAGCTAGGTTTTGCACGACACAAACTCTTGTTAAAATAAGCTGTTCGGAATAAAATTTCTGTGACGGCCATAAGGTTTTCATTGTACAGGGTAACAAAGAAAAAGATCGAAGAGCAAATTATCTTAAACTTACCTCTTTACATTTTCCAAGCTGAATAACTATAAATGACGCAGCAGATTCCGGATAAAATCACAAAACATAACGATTTCCAACTACTGGTTATAAGCGAACTTTGAACTCTCGATTCAACGCTATGAAAACCGGAAGAGATGGTACAGTGAGTTCGGACACTGTGATGTAGTAAGATTACTGATTGAAACGCTTGACTAGCGGCACTTAACGTACATGACGGTTATGCACGTTTTCCACGTGCAGCAAAATGGACGACACGATTTTGCTGTTAACCTGTATTTGAAATTTTGGGTGTTTTTCTAAACTAACCACAACGTTTGCTTTGCATTTGAACGATGAAATTGCTCCCTGTGGCAAGCATGATTCATATACGCATTGGCATAAGAAATGATACATTTTAAGTGCCCGTATTTTTCTTATTATTCACTGGTCAGGTCTAAAATTCTGCACGATGTATCTTTCCTCAAAGTGCAATAATGTGGTATTGTAAAATTACTAAACGGCTTGCTTCACTTGCGACACTACATGTACATGTATGTTTTTCCCCTTTTTGCACGTGCATCATATTAAATGATACAATTTCGCAGAAAAAACGGTTTTTGCGTTTTCGGTCGTTTTTCTGAACAAACAAGAGTGTATGCGTTTCATTTACATCATGACAATGCATTTGGTGATGGAAGCAGTCGTTACAAATTGACCGCTTAATGCGGTTCGTATCTAGCTGACTAAAATACACTAGAGTCACGACTAGTTGGCGATGAAGTGTATAGTTTCTTTCTGTCCCTGACTACATTTTCCTCTGCGTGTAACTATGATGTTTGTCTGCCACAGACAGTCTGATCATGGTGTAAATGAAACGCAAACATTGTCGTTTGATAAGAAAAACAACCGAAATTTCATAAACAGATTTAAAGCAAACTCGTATTGTCCAGTTTGCTGCACGAGGAAAAATTTCAAAACCCGCACTTACGTTCAGTGCCGCCTGTCAAGCGTTTCAATCAGTAATTTTACTAAACCGCATTGATGTATCTTGAGTAAAACTAATATATTCAAAACTTTAGGCCTGAGTAAAATATATGCATTCAAAAAGTGTATACTTTCATTTGCCTCTCAGTATATTTAGTACTAATATTCTAATAAAATATAAATCAAAATACCAAAGAAAGGCCATATTCACAAGCACAACCTATCTACGACATCGAAACAAGAAGGGAGAAACGCAAATAAAACAAGAAAGAAGAACAACTCCCTCCCCTGCCCCTCCGGCAATACAAATACAATGCCCAGCATAGAGGAACTGGCCAAGAGGTATAAAACTTGTACATTCTCAAACGCAAAATAAAGCACACTGATTGGATGCTTCCGAGCACATGCTCGGAAGCAGCCTCGGAAGCAGCCAATCAGTGTACTTTATTTTGAGTTTGGGATTATTTTTAAGTTTTATAACCTCGAACCCAAGACTTTAATAAACAACAGAAACGCACATAAGAAATACAACACATCCACCTCAACAGGCTCTCCGTCCTAAATAAAATAACGAACCTTTAGGCTCATTGTCATGAATGAAAAATAAGTCGGACTACGACAAAAAGTACGGAACGGTCGCCGACTGATCAGAGGTCCCGTTTCTTTTCCATAATCCACAGACTTTCATGGCGAGAAGCAAACTTCTTCTGGATAGTGGAGTTGATGCTAATGTTTGCATTTCGTTTTTTATCCGTTTTCGTTTACCACATTTTCTGAGCAATTTACCTGCAAATCTCAGTGACAAAGCAACTGTTTATATTCGGAAAACATTTTTATATCTTTCTATATGATGTTTTTCATACAAAGTCGTCGGCAGTTCAAAAAAGAAATCAGCAGACCAAAAAAGAAGAAAAATATGATTTATAATCACCATTACTTTTCCTATAACGTAAGACCTACTTTCTCGTTACCACAGCTTATTGGTTTTCTGTAATGACAATTATCATAATATTGATATGGTCCAATTTCGGCTGTCATATAAGGTGTCAAGTCGTAATTTTTGTTTCCAAACAGCACTTTGTTCTTCCTCTGTGCGTCAATAATGTAGTTTGTCCTGTTAATTCTAATCCACTATCATAGTCATAATCATAGCTCATTATCGAAATTTTGTATTGTTTTCGTTTAGTGCAAAATGATAATATCTACGAAGTCGCTCTTGTAATTGAACATTTTCTAAAAGTTTAGTGAATATTTATATTTATCATATGACGTCGTTATTATTCGATGGATTACGTCGTTTCATTAAAAATCAAATGACCACTTGTATAATAACACTTTGGCGCGTACATGTAACGTCACTGACAACGTTCATGTCATCAATGCGTTTTTGAAGGTTTGGGCCCAGTAAAACCGGTTTAAACCCCCAGTAGTTATTACTGACCGTCCCAAGGCGGTACTTTCGTTGCGGTTGCATTTGTTTTATGTTCGGTGCTGTTTAATGTATTGTGTTCTCATTTTAACCCTTCTATAATAAAAATAAAAAAATAGCTAAAAATAATTGTTAGATGTTTTTCGTATAGGTTTTTGCTTAGGCTGTTGTAACCCTTCTGTTGGTCTTAATTATTTAGTTCAATAAAGATAGCTGAGTTGCCACCTATTTGGGAAAGAGCTGCTGACTCGGCTTATCATTTGTAATTTATTGTTTGTTGGGATGCCTTTGTCAATCTTTCCCTTTGATGTTGGGGATAGGGTTTGGGATCTGATTCAGTCAGTTCCTGAAGTATAGTTACTCTTTAAATTCTTTTTGAAATAATGTTCAGTGTGAAGGCGTTAAAATCCCATTTTAAAAAGTCATTTAATAACAGAATCTTTCACTCGTGGTCCTTTCATATGAAAATTACGATACTGGCCGAAGGCTCGTTTCTAAAATTTCATATGAAATCAGCAGTCGTGTAAGATCCTCAATTTCAGTGGAAGCTACGAAAAGATCGCAATAGCTCACCATCAGCATTTTGTGATTATATAAGCTAAATCTAAAACAGCAGGCCAGGGTTTACATTTATTTATTAGTCATGGTTTTAATACATCTAAATTTCATGAAAAGCGCAATGAGCATTCGTTCATGATGTACTTGTTCATTTTTTATAAATAGTGATAACCAACTAATAAGCAAAAGAGACTCCAGCTTAGTCCGTCTCATACACTTTCGAAGTTGTTTTGGAGCCACAGATCATATGCCATTCTCTCTTCACTAAGTCTAACCTTGTGCAGTATTAAATATTGTCCTCCCATCTCTTTTTCTGTGTGCTTCGGCTTCATTCTTTCCTGTGCCCTTTAAGGTGCCATTATAAATGGAAGAAATAATACGGAAAGCAGTTAGCAAGCAAGAAACGCAGCACCATTTCAACATCCTCCGATACTCGGAAGCCTGTGAAATCGAGATTTGGTAGTGACTCTAATAACCTACGTTCACACTTCAGATTTGTCTGAACACCACAGGCTTGTCTGTTGTTTGGTTGTTCGGGGTTAAGCTGATGGTTTTCTTTTGCTCTGTATTTCAGTGGTATTGTTTAACATTCTAGGGGTCTCCTGGCGTCGCATTACGTTGTTTCTGTCGAGTTCTCATCTCTAGGTCTTATCCGTGATTGTGTGTTTCCAATTCTGAATAGGAAACCGTCATGCGGACCAAACAGCTAACAAAATGTTTTGAACAACCGCAGAAGCAAAGGGCGAGGTTTGGATCCATTAAAACTAGAAGCTCCCAGTAATTCATTAATGACCGTTCCAAGGTGGTACTTCTGTTGTATTTGTCACTTGTTCTTATGTGTATGTTTTGTGGTGGTCTACTAGCTACATGGCCACCTGTATAGCTGCCAGTATTGCTTCCTGTTATGTTTTCTGATAAAAAAAAAAATAGAAAAAGTGAAAATAGATGTTTAATGTTTTTCGAATAATCTGATCGCATAGTCCAAATCGATGTCCTTTTGGTCTGTTGTGGGGGGTGGTTATTGTTCAGGTTGACTGTGTTGAACCATTGCGATCATACTGCTAATCGTTGTTTCATATATTCTTTTCCTTGAACTGATAATCTTAACATAGATTAATGGTTTATTCAACTGTGTAAAAGTAAAAAGTATGCAAAGACCAGGAACTGAAACAATCAAAATCCAAATCCAGCCCTCAAACCATAGTTGGAAACAACTAAGATTACAAATAATCAAGATACAGAGAACATATGGCCAACCGAGTGAGCAGCTTGTTCCCAAAAGGTGGCCACTCAGCAACCCAAACCGAACCAAAAATAATAAGAACATACATAAGGTAAAACATCACAGAAACTCTGACACCAAAAACAGGCAACAGAGAACCACAACAGAACTACCGCCTTTGAACGGTCAGTAATGAATTACTGGGGGGCTTAAATCGATTTGACAGGCCCAACCTCACCCTCAGTATCTGAAGTGGTACAAAACATTTAGTTGGTTGTTCGGTTCGCATGATAACTCTCTAACTCGTCAATGAATCATCACGGTTAACACATAAATCAAATTTCAACACCATGAAGAAGCAAAGACGAGGACTCAACAGCTACAACGGGCCGTCTGACAGGTGTTCAACTGTGTAAAGACTGCATCAAATGCGTTTGTGTAAATGCTCCTGTATTTATGTACATATATGAGGGCCTAGCAGAAGATTAGTTATTACTCATTAATCATATGCGCTAAATGTTGTCACCCTTGTTACATAAAGTCTTTACCTACTTACCTAAAGCTAAGGGCGAGATTTGGATCCAGAAACACTAGTTTAAGCCCCAAAGTAATCTTTTGCTGACCGTTCCAAGGTGATACTTCTGATTTGGTTCCTTAGTGTTACATGTTATGTGCGCTTGTCTATGGTCTCGAGCAGTCTGGTCGCCTGAATAGCTACATGTACCCATTCTGTTTTCTGTTTTGTTTTGTTTTGTAATTTAAAAAAAGACAGGGTAGAATGGATGTTGCTGCTGCCTTTAATTAGGGTAGCTGAATGACCATCTGTCTGGGAAAGAGCTGCTCATTCGGTTTACTGTGCGTGTCTTTCGTGATTTTTTGTCAATGTTTGTGTGTGTACTTCTTTCCGTTTTGGTTTTGAGATCGGGATGTGGGGTTTGATTGTATTAATTCCTTTCATTGCCTATCTTTTTACTGTTTAGAACAGAACATATCTAGCTTAAGGCATGAAACATGAGTAATTACAACAAGATATATTAAAACATGGAAGAAATTCTGTAAACATAACAGTGGTAGATATATAGAATGGATAGAAATGTATGAGCCGCGACACGAGAAAACCAAAAAGTGGTTGTGCGCCCAGCGCAGAATCACATCAGCTTGCGCATCCGCCCAGTCTGATCAGAGTTTTCACTAAGCGCTTAAAAGGTAGCAAAGGGTCTAAGCTACCTGCATGCGGACAGCGAAGACTGATCAGACTGACGGATGCCAAAGCTGATCTGAGTCTGCGCTGGGCGCTTAACCACTTTGTGGTTTTCTCGTTTCGCGCCTCATGCATTATTATATGAGCCGCGACACGAGAAAACCGACAATGTGGTCGTGCGTCCAGCGCAAACTCAGATCAGCCTGGGCATCCGCCCAGTCTGTTCAGAGTCTTCGCTGTCCGCATGAAGGTAGCTACCCTTTAAGCGCTAAGCGAAGAGTCTGATCAGACTGTGCGGATGCCCAGGCTGATCAGAGTCTGCGCTGGGCGCACAACCACATTGTTGGTTTTCACGTGTCGCGGCTCATATATTTATGCCCCGTGGACTCTTCTGTCCTTATATACTGAGAGAGTCAATCTTTCATTCAACGGGTGTCTGGTTCACTTGCGATTTATTATTATTTTCTTTTTCTTAGGAGAAATAATCATTTGTCTTATGCAAACAGTGAAGACCCTGATTAAACACCGCGTTATGCGGTGTCTGATTTGGGTCTGCCCTGTTTGCCAATGTCCCTTTTATGGTATTCTATGCATTACTGGATTAACACAGACAATAAACAAGTGCTTAAAGTTAAGATGCTCGTTTTATTAGAAATCGCTTTTCCAGTGAAATAAGTGGCAGAAACCTTAAAGAAGTTTGGTTACGAGACCGTGTAAAAGAGATGACTTCATAAATAGGTTCTCTCTCTCTCTCTGTCTCTCTCTCTGTCTCTCTCTCTCTCTCTCTCTCTCTCTCTCTCTAACAATCATAATGTTAACACTGTATAATCTGTATTTGCCTGAGCGCGTTCGCCTTTCGGTCCCATCAGAGACTAACAAGCAATAATTATAGCATGAACTATAAGCGTAAATTATGTGCATTGAAAAAAAGATTATCCTAGACGCGTGAAAGGGGTGATTCTTAAATCAAAAGTGAACCTTTGCAGGTACCGTGTAAGTCAAATCATCAAATCAAAATAATTGATTCTGCCAAAATGTTCTTCAGTTTTCAGTTAAATAAACAAGATGCTACAATAATTGAAGTATTAAACACGGATATACACAGGAGTCAGGTCTCGCGGTGTTGCAGTACGTGAAACCGTGAAACTGCATTACAAATAATAATATATTTAGTGGTTAACGTTGTTTGTTGCATTTCCCTCCATGGCCAACAGTAGCATCATTTCATCCCTACCAGGGGTGGGAGGGATGAAGGGTAAAATTGCATAAAAAAAAATGAAAGAAAAAAATCCGCAAACGCAGTAGGCCCTTGTCTATCTTAGGCCAGTATCGACTAGACACCCCAGGTGACGAAAGGATCACGACATCTATGTCCGAAGAACAAAACAAAAAGGGGGATAAGATATAAAGTCTTGCATCAAATGAAAGCCTCTTGTCTGTCTATAGTCAATAGCGGAAGGACGCCCTCATCCCGAAGGTCCATCGCATCTGCATTCATTCAACCATCCCCTGCGACCAACAACCCCAAGAACGTAACTACCCTTCATCTCCACTCTCCCTGGCAGGGACAAAAGTATTCTCTGATCCAACCAACAGCCCTCCGTGCAGCCAACAGCTCACCAAACGTAACCTCATGTAATAAAGAAAAACCAGTTCTTCGTGCTGCAACACACCGAGACCTGATTCTTGTACATATCCGTGTTTAATATAGTAGCTTTGATTATTGTAGCGTGTGTTAAGTTTGTTCGGTTGTTTTTACAAGAAAATTACAGAACATTTTGGCATAATCAGTCATTTTAGTTTTATATTTTGACTGACAAGATTCCCGCTGAGGGCACTGTTTTGTTCACATTTGTATCTGGAACCATCTCTTTCTTCTGTTCAGGTTGTCTTTTTGAAAACGTAAAACATTTGGCTTATAGTTTTTATCTTCTTGTTTGTAAACCTCCTAGGAGGCCTAAAGCGCGTAGGTAAAATAGATTATGCAGTGTTAATAAAATCATTATTTCTTCGATTGTAGCCAATTTGATTCATTTTCTTATCCCGCGTGGATCCAGTGCTACCAAAATATTGTTTTTGTGAGATGTTTATTCTACTAAATTAACATATACATTAAGTAGAAACGGAATAAAACGAAATGTACACGACACACATTGTTTTTTTTTTCCTTGATGAGAGTTATTTGCCTTTAGTTTTATAAAGAGATATTACAAAAATGCGTGTTTTATCATCAATGAAACAAAAAATAAGCAAACAAATAAATCTATAGATAAATAAAACAAAACAAAACGGAGAAGGAAAATAAACAAGAGGGCCATGAGGCCCTGAATCGCTCAGCTGAAAAAAAGATCAATGGTCATACTAGGATCATCATATAAACAAACCTGATAGTTTTAAACTGTCAAAATATGAGCGACTTTGTTGAAGCTAAAAAAATGACCTTGACCTCTATTGCTACAAAAATGTTCAAGTACTCATTTATTTGACTGTATTTATTAACTTCTTCACCAAAATTTTCTACATGTTCCATGAACTTTTATATTCAACCATATTTCCACATAAAAGCACAAGAAAGCAAATTTGACCTTGTCAAAATTATCGAAGTCCCCCAGCCCCTGGAGGCTCTCCATGAAAATTTAGTTACAACTGGCCTAGTGGCTTTTGAGGAGATGTTTGAAAATGTTAAGATATGAGAGCCCTGGGTCAAAGGTCAAAGGATTACGTTGACCTCTTGTACTCACTTATCCTTATATACTCATTAGGATAACTGTATATAGCAGATTTTAGGCCTAAATCTTTGAAATTTTCAAAACAATCTTGTATTCTAGCATTTTCCCATATATGACTATGCCTTTGAAAAACACAAGGACATCATTTGAAAAAAAAAATGATAGTGCTCGAGTACTCGATGCTACATACCAAGTTTCAAGGCCATTGGTAAATTGGTTCTCTCAATCCCTGGAGGCTCTATATGATATTTGGTTACAATTAGCTCATTGGCTTTTAAGAAGAAGTTTAAAATTGTCAAAATATCAGAATTCTGAGTCAAAGGTCAAAGAACGACCTTGACTTCTTGTACTCGTGTATCTTCATGTACTCATAAATGATGACTGTATTTACAGTTTTTAGGTCTAAATCTTCAAATTTTTCCATGAAATCTTATGTTCTAGCATTTTCTCATACTTGACCTTGCTGTAAAAAAGGTCAGGGTCAACCCAAGGTCATCAGCTGAACAATCTTGATAGTACTCAAGTACTCAATGCTACATACAAAGTTTCAAGGCCATCGGGCAATTGGTTTCGGAGAAGATTTTTTAAGTTGTTTTTTTTTACAATATATGGGCATGGCGGCCATAATGGTCATGTAAACCAGATCATTTTAGCAAAGTTTCATTTCCTTAACCCTTGAAAAGTCTGTATGAAATTTGGTTACCATTGGCTTTTGAGGAGATTGTTTGAAATTATCAAAACATGAGAGACCTGAGTCAAAGGTCAAAGAATGACCTTGACCTCTTGTACTCACAAATCTTCATGTACTCATAAAGATGACTGTATTTACCAATTTTGGCCAAAATCTTCAATATTTTCCAAGAAATCTTATTATCTAGCATTTTCCCATATTTGACCTTGTCAAGGTCAACCTCAGGTCATCATTTGAACAATCTTAGTTGTACTTATGCACCCAATGCTACGTACCAAGTTCCAAGGCCATCGGCTTATTGGTTCTGGAGAAGAAGATTTTTAAAGTTTTATTAAAATATATGGGCTTGGCGGTCATGTGACCAAGACCGTTTGAACAACTTTTCGTTCCTAAGACCCCATGAGGCCACGTATGAAATTTGGTAACAATCGGCTCTGTGGTTTCAGAGGAGAAGTCATTTGAAATTATGGATGGACGGACGACTGACGACGTACGACAGACACGTCTTCCCATCCTATAAGCTCCTCCGGAGCCGCTGGCTCAGGTGAGCTAAAAAAAAGTCCCATGGCGTGTTTATATTTAAAATAAATACACAAATAAATTTATTTACCAGAAAATAAAAGACAACTTCTTGCGAAAATGGCCTGAAGGAGGGGCTTAATTATCTTGACAATTGCAAGGGCGCCTTAAAGTCTTCTTTTTTGTCATGATCGGCTTGGATATGGCTGTGCCTGTAGCATGTATTAATAGCATTTGAACAAAATGCATAATGTGAGCACATACGATGTGTTTGTACACAAAAAAAGTTCCATAGAGACGTTCGGTGAAATATTGGTAAGGTTAATTCGTACACCTAAATAAGGCGGGACATGACAAAATCAACATATTAGCATGTGCGCCCAGCGAAGTTTCAGATCATCTTTGACATCCTTCTAGTCTAACTAGAGTCTTCGCTGTCGCAATGGAGGTAGCTTAATCCTTTAGCTTTCCTTTCAGTGCACAGCGAAGACTCTGATTAGACTGGGTGGATGCCCAGGCTGGCTGATCTGAGTTCGCTGGACACGCACATCACTATGTTGGGCTCGCATATCACTATGGTGGTTTTGGTTTTGTCGTGTCGCGTCTCGAGTATTTTCTACCATTATTACAATATAGAACAACTTCTTTGACGTCCTGGTTTCTTTCCTAGACGATGCAGCCCTTTAACCTATTTATGCATAAAGGACTAGCCCATCCTTTTCAAATAGATGAGTTCAGTAGCCTTTAAGGGGAGTCCGTTTAAGTTATTACTTTATTTTTTCATAATTTATTACTTTTTTTAAGGAGAAAGACCCATTTGTCTTATGCAAATAGTGTAGATGCTCCTTTGCGGCGTCTGATCTGATTCTGGGCTATTTGCCTGTGTCCTGTTTATGCGACGATAGGCATTAGGTTGCCATTCACAGTTTCGCACGTTTGGGAGTGGACAAAAATGCTATTATTTAGGGGTAGACTTCTATCTTGGGCTATAAATTCTTTTTGCCTCCTTATATGCAGGAAATTTTTCCTCCCTTCGAGTGAGCATGTGTCAGGAAAGTAAAAACTGAATTTATTTTCAACCTCGAAAACCATCCAATCGCTGCAGAGCATGGATGCTAAACTATGACTGTGTTAATAAAGCTCGAAGTTTAAGTGTCAAAACGCTAGTGTTCATTTTCACGGAAGAAGAGCAGAAAGTCTAAACGGCTCGCAGGTATTCAGTTGCAGCTGACAGTGATCATCTGTAAGCCCCCTAGGTAACTCTGTCAGCTTCAGGTGTCAACAATTGTCCTGCATGGATGATTATGCCATTTTTGAAGAAATATTCTGGCCCCCAAAAAGTTGGTGTTTTTTTTTTCTCTGCAACAATATTCGTAGGGCCTTGTGGGGATTTTAAATGGCTATCAAGTGTATTTAAGCACATGTATGGCACATTCAAATAGAAATAGAAGGATTTATTATACCCCCGGTATACGAGGTATGACGATGGGTTTATAGCTTTTGTCCGATGTCCGTTCGTCCGTCCGTTCGTTCGTCCGTCCATCAGTAAGTTATAATTTGCGTTAACGTGTTTGAGAAGTGCAACTATATAGGACCTTCATGAATTTTTAGTTTTCTTTTGAGGAAGTTAGAAAATGTGTTGGATTTCTCAAAATTGGCTGACTCACGAAGTAAAATGGTTCAGAGCATTGCGCGATCCAGTGTTGCATAGTTGTGAACTCGCTACAGCTAGGGTCCATTTCTCGAAAGCGGCGCTTTTTGAGACTTTGAAAAAGGGTCCATTTTAAAAATCAACTATAATTGTGCCAGATAGCATCTGAACACACTTTCTTTGATTTTCTTTGAACAGAATCATGCTAAATTGCTAATCTGATACAAATTTTGCCTGGCATGAATAGAAAATCTATGCTTTAAGGTTGCCATTCACAGTTTCGCACTTTTGGCAGTGGTCGCACTTTTGGCAGCACACAAAAATGCTAATATTTGGGGGTATGCTTGTATCTTGGGCTATAAATTATTTTTGCCTCCTTATATGCAGGAAACTTTTCCTCCCTTAAAGTGAGCATGTATCAGGAAAATAAAAACTGAATTTATTTCCAACCTAGAAAATCATCCAATCGCTGCACACCATGGATGCGAAACTATGACTGCGTCAATAAAACACGAAATTTAAGTGTCAAAAAGCTTGTTGCTCATTTCAAGGAAGAAGAGCAGAAAATCTAAACGGCTGGCAGGTATTTTGTTGCAGCTTACAGTGATCATCTGTAAGCCCCCTAGGTAGCTCTGTAAGCTTCAGGTGTCAACAACTGCCCTGCCCTCGAGAGGAACATTAATGATTATGCCATTTTTGAAGAAATTTTCTGGCCCCAAAGTGTGGGTAGGATGTATTTTCTCTGTAACAATATTCACATGAGAGCCCTGTAGGGGTTATAAATAGCTGTTACGTGTATTTAAGCATATGTACAGAATATTCAAGCGGAAAAAAAGATTTATTGTTGGTTCAAGTTTTATTTTATACCATCCCCACTCATGCTTGTGATTTAGATGTCAATGTCACAGACTTTGACTTTTTATGTTAAAGTTTTATGTTAACTTTTTTGAGATGTTATATCATCAAAAAAATTTGTTGGGTTTGGTTTATATATGTTTAAGGTTTTACTTTGTTACACTTTTGTTAAGCCGTACCCCTGATGGGCCACAGAGCGATCGAAGAAAAAACAAAAAAGAAGTGCAACTATAAAGGACCATCATGAATTTTAGTATTCTTTTCAGAAAGTTAGAAAACGTGTTGGATTTCTCAACATTGACCGACTAAAGAAGTAAAATGGTTCATAGCATTGCGCGCTCCAGTGTTGCATAGTTGTGAACGCGCTACAGCTAGGGTCCATTTCTCGAAAGCGGCGCTTTTTGAGACTTTGAAAAAGAGTCCATTTTAAAATCAGCTATCTGAGCACACTTTCTTTGATTTTATTTCAACATAATCATGCTAAATTGCTAAACTGATCCAAATTTTGCCTGGCATGAATACAAAATCTATGGTTTAAGGTTGCCAATCACAGTATCGCACTTTTGGCAGCGAACAAAAATGGCAATATTTGGGGTTAAGCTTCTATCTTGGGCTCTAAATTCGTTTTGCCTCCTTATATGCAGGAAACTTTTCCTCCCTGTGAGTGAGCATGTATCAGGAATGTAAAAACTGAATTTATTTTCAACCTAGAAAATCATCCAATCGCTTCAGAGCATGGATGCGAAACAATGACTGTGTTAATAAAGCTCGAAATTTAAGTGTCAAAAAGCTAGTTGCTCATTTCAAGGAAGAAGAGCAGAAAATCTAAACGGCTGGCTGGTATTCAGTTGCAGCTGACAGTGATCATTTGTAAGCCCTCTAGATAGCTCTGTAAGCTTCAGGTGTCAACAACTGTCCTGCTCTCGAGTTGAGCATTGATAACTATGCCATTTTGAAGAAATTTTCAGGCCCCAAAGTGTGGGTAGGATGTCATTTTCTCTGCAACAATATTCATATGAGAGCCTTGTAGGGGTTTTAAATAGCTGTTAAGTGTATTTAAGCATATGTACAGAATATTCAAGCAGAAAAAAAGATTTATTCATTCAATCAGGCTGGAATGTCATTTTGTTTAGCTGACCCCCTTCCCACCCTGCGTGGCAACCGAGTGATCAATGGAAAAAAATGGGGAGTGCAACCTTAATGGGTTAAATACAACGTCTGTACTTGAAGGAAACTAGAAATATGTCCATAGGACACGGATGCCCCCGCCTAGTGCCCGAAGTAGAATGGCGCCTTGTTTAAGGTACTGGCACTTGTAGCATATCTAGGTTCACAAAGGTAGACTTCTGTTGCACATGTTTTATTGTTTTCCTTGGGCAGATGTATTGTCAAAAAGCTTCTTGCTCATTTCAAGGAAGAAGAGCAGAAAATCTAAATGGCTGGCAGGTATTTTGTTGCAGCTGTCAGTGATCATCTGTAAGCCCCTAGGTAGCTCTGTAAGCTTCAGGGGTCAACAACTGCCCTGCCCTCGAGAAGAACATTAATGATTATGCCATTTTTGAAGAAATTTTCTGGCCCCAAAGTGTGGGTAGGATGTATTTTCTCTGTAACAATATTCATATGAGAGCCCTGTAGGGGTTATAAATAGCTGTTACGTGTATTTAAGCATATGTACAGAATATTCAAGCAGAAAAAAAAGATTTATTGTTGGCTCAAGTTTTATTTTATACCATCCCCACTCATGCTTGTGATTTAGATGTCAATGTCACAGACTTTGACTTTTTATGTTAAAGTTTTATGTTTACTTTTTTGAGATGTTATATCATCAAAAAATTTGTTGGGTTTGGTTTATATATGTTTAAGGTTTTACTTTGTTACACTTTTGTTAAGCTGTACCCCTGCTGGGCCACAGAGCGATCGAAGAAAAAAAAGGAAGTGCAACTATAAAGGACCATCATGAATTTTAGTATTCTTTTCAGGAAGTTAGAAAACGCGTTGGATTTCTTAACATTGACCGACTAAAGAAGTAAAATGGTTCATAGCATTGCGCGCTCCAGTGTTGCATAGTTGTGAACGCGCTACAGCTAGGGTCCATTTCTCGAAAGCGACGCTTTTTGAGACTTTGAAAAAGAGTCCATTTTAAAATCAGCTATCTGAGCACACTTTCTTTGATTTCTTTCAACATAATCATGCTCAATTGCTAAACTGATCAAAATTTGGCCTGGCATGAATACAAAATCTATGGTTTAAGGTTGCCAATCACAGTGTCGCACTTTTGGCAGCGAACAAAAATGGTAATATTTGGGGTAAGGCTTCTATCTTGGGCTCTAAATTCGCTTTGCTTCCTTATATGCAGGAAACTTTTCCTCCCTTTGAGTGAGCATGTATCAGGAATGTAAAAACTGAATTTATTTTCAACCTAGAAAATCATCCAATCGCTTCAGAGCATGGATGCGAAACAATGACTGTGTTAATAAAGCTCGAAATTTAAGTGTCAAAAAGCTAGTTGCTCATTTCAAGGAAGAAGAGCAGAAAATCTAAACGGCTGGCTGGTATTTAGTTGCAGCTGACAGTGATCATTTGTAAGCCCCCTAGATATCTCTGTAAGCTTCAGGTGTCAACAACTGTCCTGCTCTCAAGTTGAGCATGGATGGCTATGCCATTTTGAAGAAATTTTCAGGCCCCAAAGTGTGGGTAGGATGTCATTTTCTCTGCAACAATATTCATATGAGAGCCTTGTAGAGGTTATAAATAGCTGTTAAGTGTATTTAAGCATATGTACAGAATATTCAAGCAGAAAAAAAAATTATTCAATCAATCAGGCTGGAACGTCATTTTGTTTAGCTGACCCCTCCCCACCCTGCGTGGCAACCGAGTGATCAATGGAAAAAAATGGGGAGTGCAACCTTAATGGGTTAAATACAACGTCTGTACTTGAAGGAAACTAGAAATATGTCCATAGGACACGGATGCCCCCGCCTAGTGTCCTAAGTAAAATGGCGCCTTGTTTAAGGTACTGGCACTTGTAGCATATCTAGGTTCACAAAGGCAGAATTCTGTGGCACATGTTTTATTGTTTTCCTTGGGCAGATGTATTGTGCTTCTTGGATCAAGAGAAGTGTGTGTGTGTGTGTGGGAGGGGGGTGGGGGGTCTTGGAGGGGGGATGTCATGACTGTAATATGTGATAAAATTCTGTATCTTATCACAGAAATGGATGCCATGCAACTTTCCAAAAAATATAGCCCGGAAACAAGTAACTTTTCAAAAACTAACAAATGGAAACTATTATTGTATGAAATGAAGTCGAAAAAGGGCCATAACTCCCACAATAATTTACGGATTTTTAACAAACATCAAACTTGACCTGTATTTTATAATTATATACCTGTGTATAAAATATGAATTCAATACACCAATGTTTTCAAAAGATAATGAGCGGAAACCAGTTTTTCATACAAAATGAAGTCGAAAAAGGGCCATAACTCTTACAATAATCGACGGATTTCCCCAACATCGAACTTGACCTGTATTTTATGATTATATACCTGTGTATAAAATATGAATTCAATATACAAATGCTTTCGAAAGATAATGAACGGAAAACCTTTTTTCATACAAAATGAAGTCGAAAAATGGCAATACCTCCCACAATAATCGACGGATTTTACCCAACATCAAGCTTGACCTGTATTTTATGATTATATACCTGTGTATAAAATATTAATTCAATACACCAATGCTTTCAAAAGATATCGAACGAAACCATTTTTTCATACAAAATGAAGTCGAAAAAGGGCAATAACTCCCACAATAATAAACGAATTTTACCCAACATCGTAGATGACCTGTATCTTATGATTATGTAGCTGTGTATAAAATATGAATTCAATTCACCGATGTTATCAAAAGATATTGAACGGAAACCATTTCGTACGTACGTACGCATGCCATTTCGTACGTACGTACGGACAGCGGTGATACTTTATGTCGAGGGCATAAAAATTGCTCTGGAGCAATTGATTTTCCTGTAAAAAATTACACCTATTGGAAATGGAGGTAAATATTGAAATAACAGAGGGTCTTCCCCGTTAAGAAAAGCGATAAACACCACCAAGTTGTTGGCTGTTTTATGGCTCTTTTTTGTGGTATGGGCGTATTTCCTTTGTTGAAGTAGCAGTTTCAGTAACAGAATAATGACATCCAATAAACAAGATTATTTGTCTTAAAAGACACATTTTTCAGCCTATGTGTGGAGAAAGGCTCCTCAGTATTATGTCCTCCCACCAAAGGTGAGGGGGGAGGTCATATTGTTTTCAGTGCGGGTCCCGTCGGCGTTAGCGTCGGCGTCGGTGTGACAGTTTCTTGTATGCGCGATATCTCTTGAACCAATGGATGGAATTTCACCAAACTTGCATGGCTACATGACTAGGACAAGTTTAAGAGCTGATTAGATTTGGTGACCTTGACCTCATTTTCAAGGTCACTGGAGGACTTAGATGACAATTTCTTGTATGCATGATATCTCTTGAACCTATGGATGGAATTTCACCAAACTTGCATGGATATATAACTATGACAAATTTTAGAGCTGATTAGATTTTGGTAACCTTGACCTTATTTTCAAGGTTACCGAAGGACTACGATGACAATTTCTTGTATGTGCGATATCTCTTAAACCAATAAATGGAATTTCACCAAACTTGCATGGATACATTATTGGGACAAGTTTGAGAGCTGATTAGATTTTGGTGGCCTTGGTCTCATTTTTAAGGTCACTGGAGGACTTAGATGACAATTTCTTGTATGTGTGACATCTCTTGAACCAATGGATGGAATTGAACCAAACTTGCATGGATAAATCATTTGGACAAGATTAAGAGTTGATTAGATTTGGGCAACGTTGACCTCATTTTCAAGGTCACGAAGGACTGAGATGAAAATTTCCTATTACAATAATATCTCCTGAACCAACAGATGGAATTTCACCAAACTTGCTTGGATACATCACCAGAACTAGCTTAAGAGCTGATTAGATTTTGGTGATCTTGACCTCATTTTCAAGGTCACTGGAGGACTTTAGGACTTTAGTGGCAATTTCTTGTACCAATAATATCTCATGAACCAATGGATTGAATTTCACCAAACTTGCATGGATACATCACTGGGACTAGCTTAAGAGCTGTTACGACTTTGGTGACCTCGAGGTGAATATATCGTTGTAACACGTTTGAAACATTTTTAGTATTTGGTGACCTTGACCCATTTTAAAGGACCTAGTCATCTCTGTAGGATATCTTTAGAACCAGTGGATGGATTTTCTCAAAACTTTCTTAGATAGATTACTTGTACAGGCCTTTTTTTTCATTGGAGGGAATGGGAAATGGGCTGGTGGGAGGACATCAGTTATGTAATCCCTTCACTGTAGACTCTACCTTAAATTTGTTTAACAAGAGTTTTGTTCAGTACCCCTGGTGATTCTTTGCCTCACTCAATCTGCATAGTCCGATAGTCGGTCGTTAGAGTATTATGTAATCTAAAATGTGTCCCAAATCGTTGTTAAATTTTGCATCACAACAGCGACTGTATCAATATTACCTTTGCGATTGAGAGCAAATGACTCGATAATGGGCTATAATTAAGCATAAAATCAACAAGGCACGCTCAAGTATTGAGGAACATGGGAAGTATGTACTGACACCTAGCCTGCTATTAGGAAATAGTCCACATCAATAATTATGAAACCTAATACTGTTGTTAAAGAAAACAAATGAGCCGCGACACGAGAAAACCAACAATGTGGTTGTGTTCCCAGCGCAGACTCAGATCAGCCTGAGCATCCACCCAGGCTGATCAGAGTCTTCGCTTTGCGCTTAAAGGGTAGCTAAGGGTCCAAGCTACCTTCATACGGACAGTGAAGACTCTGATCAGACTGGGCGGATGCCCAGGCTGATCTGAGTCTGCGCTGGGCGCACAACCACATTGTTGGTTTTCTCGTGTCGCGGCTCAAATGAGCTTTGGTAAAGGGGAAAATGATCTTACGTTAAGGAAAAGCTAATGGATAATGGGTTCAAACTATTTTCTGTTCTTTTGTTTTGGTCACAAATCGTAATATCATAGGACAGTTACAATTTCGAAATAAAATATTTGAAACATTCGCTGATTGTGTGACTTTTGTTGGTAAAGTGCGTCATCAGTATGAACATTTAGCAGCCTAATGCACACTTCAGAAGTTAAAATTCCCCATGTGTAAGGAAACTGGTATTCTGATCAGTATGCGAACTTGCGAACAATTCTGTTTCTTGCACACCAGATTTTGATATCTGCGTGCTTGCCCTGTACCTACAAAACCTATCTCACCCATGTTATCTTACCCAGGACCGGATAATAATCACGCGCATTCAATGCATTGGTTGTATTGTTGGTTAGGAATCTGCGTCGTTAAGTGACGTTGGTGTTTAAGATGATGACGTCACCAAGACGGCAAAAATGACGTCAGTTTATGAACGCCAGACGTTGACGTAAAGACCGAATACCGGTCGTTGAAAGCGGCACTTTCTTTCAAAATCAAAATGAAACCTTTCAAGCAATAGAATTGTTTTAACGTTAAAACAAAACGTGGTGTGCAAGAAGAAGTATCTATCATTGGTGTGAGGTGCGGATAGAAATATCCGTCGCTGGGAATCACTGCACGGCATCACTCAGCAAGCCTCATTATGCCGAACAGTGACCCTCGTGACAGATTTTTTTATCCATACCTAGCACCAGTGAAAGATACTTACATTCTAAACATTCTAAACTATCTCTAACGATTTCCGCTGTACACAGTTCTGCTTTCGACAGGAAAGAAGAACGGATGACATTTACTCTTAAGTTTTATTATCGATGTCCAAAATCTATCAACTCCCGATATCTCAAAGTCGAAGTTCATCCCAAAACTGGCCATATCTCAAAGTAAAATTTCTGGTCCCAGGACATTAAAAATTTTACTGCAAGATATTTACAGTTTGAGATAAAAAAAATTAAAATATATAGAAAAATAGGATGTTTATTCAAACTATTACCTTTGATACAAGAGGGTACTTTGAGATATCAGTGTTCGAGATATCGGCACTTGACTGTATGTTGGTTTCAATATGCTCTGGCTTTGGTTTGCAGAGACCCAGTCAACAAGGGGGAGGGCTTCTGGGCTTCAGCCCCGCCAATCTTGGCCTCTGTGTTATGTACATGTATCAATGTATTCGTCCAGATAATAATGAGAATCTGATACATGTAACAGTTTGAGGTAATTTATCCATAAAATTACAAAATCTAAAATTCTCATCGAATTGATCCCTAATCATGTCATATATTTTCAGGCCCCTTCCCCCTACATACACACATACATCTCAGCACCTCCAAGCCCCGTCAGCTATCCAGACCTGTTTGTGTGTGGACATGCATCACAAAGATTCACATGGTTGCGCGCATAAAGCTAGTTTAGGCTCCGAGTGACTGAAACAGATGTCTGTTCCATGTGCAAACCCTGTTTGTTGTATTTGTAGCAATGTGGTCGCCTTTGGCTGTTCGCTTTGCTTCTATTATTCTGTTTGGGTGGCGGGTGGGTGGAAGTGAATGCGTGAATGAGTGTGATGAATTTATATTTTTGTTATTATTATTATTATTATTATTATGTTGTTATTATTATTATTATTATTATGTTTTTATGCTTGGTTAATTAATGTACAGTTTCTCTATGATAGGCTTGATAGGCTGGGAGTATCTGTTGAAAAGGGATGTGCTTCTCCGTTCTGCAGTTTCTTCTGTGGGTTGTGTTTTGTTTTATGTTTTATCAGGATGTTAGCACGTTATATAATAAAGTCGGTAATATATTATATAAACATCGTTCTTGGGTATCAGGATACATACGTTGGTAGGGACTACTCTGATGTTCATTCTGATAAATTCTTTATCGACAATATCTACGTGGAGTTGGTTGGTTGGTTGATTTGATGCTTAACATCCACGGTAAACAACTAAGGTCATGTCGGGACGGTCAGTTAACCTAACCACACTATTCCTGGGTAGGCTTAGACCTCCTAAGCTGTTAACCAGTACTAAGTGCACATACTTTCACCAGTAACTGACAATTGCCCTTCTTGAATCAGCGAAAGGAGAAACGAAAGTATGTGGCAAGACCGGGATTCGAACCCAGGACCTCTGACTTACGAGTCAGGTGCCCTACCGATTGCGCTACCCGGCCCGGCCCTACGTGGAGTTAGCGGGCAAGTTTTTCAAAAGACAGTTGACATTCCAATGGACACAATCTGCGCCCTCTTAATTGCCGACTTATTCCTTTAAGGGTATAAGACGAAGTTTATGCAGGGGTTCGAGGCTTGAGAAAAGGGCTCATAATTTGACATAGTAGACAATTTGACATAGCCTAGAGATAGGTTTTGTCTCAAGGAAATTGTACTAATTGTTTGCATAACTGGTCAGAATATATGGATTGCTGTGCCACTAATGAGTAAAACCAATGGCAGAAACTACATTATTATTATATGCAATTATGTCAATAAAATTACTACCCGATTAATAAAATACTCAAGACCAATGTTAGGACGTTAGTGCAATTAGTAAAAGAGAATAACACTTATTATTGTTGGCAGCAGGTCGGATGTTACTGATATATTTGGAACAGTTCTGATATGACAGTATTACAACACGTGTTTGTATAGTGCTTGTATATATATATACTTGATATTTGATTGATTCGGAACCTGTTTCTTAGATTTCGAAAGTGCTTATAAATACGCTTTTATTTTCTAACATTTACGTTGTTAACGTTTGTCTGGTTATGGGTACTTCTAGTATCAGTATGTTGGAAGGGATAACGCTATTGAAGTTTGGTCTGATCTACAGTGCATTTCTATTCCAAAATATTCGGAGCGCTACATTTGATGACGCTAAAGCCCTACACATCAGCTTAATGACCGATTACAATAAATATATACGACCAGTAAAACAACAGTCTCGCAAAATAATTGTGAACATTTCTTTGTCAATGGTTGCACTACAAGAGTTTGATGAAGTTATTGAAAGATTCTCTGTTGTCGGTGTATTCTATCTTTCATGGACCGATGAGAATATGGTATGGGACGTGTCTAATAATAGCGACATCACTACTGTATATGTAGGTTACAACGACGTTTGGGTTCCAAAAATAATTCTTACAAATCCTTCCGAGAAACTCGATTCTTTCGGGAAAGACTGGCAGTTAATTCGGTATAGTTCGAATGGAACAGCCGAGTGGTTTCCCGGGGACCTAATCAAGGCAACGTGTTCCATAAACGTGTACTATCTTCCGTTCGATATACAAGAATGTTACATAGAAGTGTATGTCTATGGGTATACGGTGTTTGAAGTTACGCTTAAGGCCATTGCAGACACTATTTACACCGCGGTAATGGCTGAACATGGTTCATGGACACTAATAGAAACTAAAATTACAACTGAAATTGTGGAAATTTATTCAAAAGCCAAGTTCGTATTTCGTCTGGAAAGGAAACCGCAGTACATTATAGTAAATGTTATTATACCGATTATGTGTCTATGTCTTCTGCACGCATTGGTGTTCCTTATGCCGCCAGAGTCTGGAGAACAAGTGTCTTATTCCATTACAGTTCTGTTGGCAATTGCTGTATTCATGACAATAGTCAGCGACACATTGCCAAAGACCTCAGAGCCGCTCCCTCTAATTTCTTATTTGCTGATGTCATGCCTTATTGAGAGCGCTCTTATAACATATGTCGCTATATTAAACCTACGCCTGTTTCACAAGAAAAGTGACGCTACTATTCCGAATTGGATGTTACGGTTTATTAAACTGCTAAGA
Organism: Ctena decussata; assembly: GCA_963989385.1. Lineage (NCBI taxonomy): Eukaryota > Metazoa > Mollusca > Bivalvia > Lucinida > Lucinidae > Ctena > Ctena decussata. The sequence continues at coordinate 47,489,668 of OZ022508.1, read as the reverse complement.
TGTTGCTGCATCACACAATACAATGAGAAAACAAAAACAGCACGTCGGTGAGCAAAAAAGATATCTCCTCATTATCTGTTGGAGAAAGAAAGCGTCGACCTTCTAACAAAGTAGCGGCGTGTACCTCGGATATTAAACCAAACGAGGCAGAATCGTATTCAACATGCAAATTTCAAGAATTAGCCGACTCGGCGCTTACTGAGCCAGCGGTTACCTGGCAAGATATCAGCAACATGTGTGACTTCATGTCTTTAATCGTTTCAACAGCTGTAACAATCATAAACTTTGTCTTATATCTGATAATTACCAAGATTTCGGCGAATTAAATTAAGATGACTAGTCTTAATTTAAAGAAAAAACACTCACTAAAATATGATTTGAATTGAAATTGTCGAATTGGATGAGCAATTAAATTTGATGAAGATTTCATGAGAATCGAACTTAAAGTAAGAAAGATATGCAGATTCTAAAAAATCAAAATGACAGTCTCAGAGGCCGCCATTTTGGAAAATTGCTTACTTTTGCTGTCCTGCTTGGCTTAAATATTTTCTTTTTGAAGTAAAAAGTAGATTTTTACATATCATCCACTTAAAATACATGTATGTTTGAAACTGACGTTGTTTTGGATTTTCGTTTATCAATGTGAGCCTATGACGTCATTTACTCACAGGTTTGCTGGCTCCTAGCTCAATATTTTATAATCTATAAAATGTCATATCTTTGTTTATTGAAGAACGATTTTCATGATTTTTTGGCTAATCTTAAGTTGAATTAGATCTTCAATTTCAGTTCAATTTCCATTGTTTCCCTTTAAGAGCTAATCCTTTTTAAAAGTGATGAAAACTAAAAAAATATAGTAAAGATGCTTATTCTGAATGAGCACCTCTGTCAGTTTTCGTATTTCCTCCGATTTCAAACGGATCAGCTCTAAAAAGGAAATATTTCCATCTCCAGAAGAAAAGTGTTTCATTTTAAATTAGACACCAGTTTGGGAAGGCATCGTCAGCCTGGCAAGCAAACAGGAGATCACAAAAGTTTTTTTCTTATTGCAAAATAAGTTGATACACTTCTAATTCATAGGCCAGCCGTAGATCCGTTCTGTTGAGCCTCTATTATGAGAATAAGATTAACAACAAACTCATAGGACATAAACTCTGAAATTGAATTTTCCTTCTTTGGCGGTTTGGTCACCAGTTTTGCCACCCAATCTGCCTTTTGTTTTGTTTTGTAAGTTAAAACTAAAATAGATAAAAATAGATGTTGATGCTGTTTTTGATTTGGGTAGCTGTATGACAACCTGTTTGGGAAAGAGCTGCTCATTCGGTTTACCGTGCGTGTCGTTCGTGAGCTTGTGTAAATTTTTCCGTGTGTGTATACTGCTTTCCCTATTGGTTGTGAGAGCGGGATGTGACATTTCATTGTATTAATTCCTGATCATTGCCTATCGTTTACTGCACAAATGTAAGGCAAGGACAACGATGTTGTTTTTTGAATAATAACCCATTTACACGGTGGGTAGCCATAACGGCTCCTGACGGATCAAATAAGCATTACCAGTCACTGACGGATTCGGTATCGGTCACTTTTGGATTATTGTTGACATTTTAAGGTAAACAATTGTCTTTTCTTCAAAATTCTGAAGGAAACGAAAAACTTTAAGTTAAAAGAGATATGTGCACGGAAGTCTACTTTTCTACTCTCTAAGATTAATCTTGTATCTGTTGATAATCATTTATGAGTAGACAGCCTGAGAGAAAATAATCTTGGACCCAAGAATAAAATATGACATTTGGACCATCAATATGCCTATGTGTTCTTCTTTTCAGCGGATTGATTTAACTGTGCCAAATACAAGACGATCTTTTTAAGGCATAAAAGAGTTTCAAAGATAGAAAATGTATGTCTCTTTGAAAATAATCGAATAAAGCCAGGAAAAACTGCATTTTTGTGGTACCGGCTTCTGACGGAACCGGCACCGGAACCTTAATGATCGAAACTGAATTTCTGTCAATGTCAATACTTGAACGTGCACAGTAAGAGATCTAGGACATGTGGTTTCTTTTGGTTTTTGCAAGCAGTATCAACCCGAGACCCCGTTGTAAGTCCGAGAGCTTAAGCTGATACAATAACTGAGGCTGAGAGTCAGGGTTGATACTTAACCCTGTGATATAATTTATCACATATTGAGAGTCTCTGTTTTTATTTTTTTCGAGAAAAAAATCATGATGTTTTAATCAAAACTTATGACATTAAAAGCGCGTAATGCCGCGCTATATCATTCTGATGGAGTCATGATAGGTGCAGTCGCACCCTGGGTTAATAACCGCTCCGTTCAATTACATAATTTCCAGTTATCATCCCGCCTGGAAACGCATTATCACATGCAGATTCTGCGTTAACATGTCAAATCTAGGGTAAGTACGGTAACCCCTATATTTTGTAGGATACAGATGTGCCGATGGAAAAGTCCTCATTTTTCAGGTCATCTGTACATTATTAGGTCGTAACTTTTAGAGTTCCACTCCACAAATACATTTGTAGACCCCCCTACTCTCCCTCACCCAATCAAGTTCCCAGTTGTGTTACGTCTGACCATTTGACCTTTTTGTTATCAGATAGCCTTGTTCTCTCTAGACGGGATTTTACTCGTCTGTCTTTGGCTGGCTCTTCACACAGACGGAATTCGCCTTTCTTTCTAAGGCTCTATATCGAATGACTTACGGAAATCGTAAGTAAGGTAGTATTTTGTAACAAAGCATTTGCATAGAGAAAAAGAGCATAATTAGTCTTGCTCAATAATAATACTTCACATGGAATAAGTGTTTGAGACAAACTATCGCCAAAACAGGTATCGGTGATCCTGTTGCAGTTGCTGATTATTTGCCGGTGCCACAACTGTGTAATTATAGCTCGATCTGTCGGGGACCGTTAAAGCAGAAAAAAACAACAACAACAAAAACATGGAGGGGGCCCAATAACGCTTACTGTAATGTTTTGCGTTCTTATAGTGGTGTTAACGAGAACCCCTATTAACTATTAGAACAAGAAGAAGGCACTTAAAAGTCATATGAATGAATAAATAATACTTCACCCTCAGAATTAAGTGGTAAGAAAGAATTTAGTTCTCTTTGATACGAAAGACCGGTGGTGACCTCAAAGTTCATAAATCAAACTTCACAGTTCAAACTTCATAGTTCATACTTCACAGTTCAGACTTCATACTTCACAGTTAATACTTAACAGTTCAAAGTTCATACTTCAGACTTCATAGTTCAAACTTCGTAATCCATACCTCACACTTCGCAGTTTATTCATTAAAGTTCAATATTCACACTTCATACTTCACAGTTCAAACTTTATAATTCATACTTCACAGTTCATACTTCACAGTTCATACATCACACTTCATAGTTCTACTGTGAAGAGTGAAGTATGAACTGTGAATTTAGAACAATGAAGTGTGAAGCATGATCTCTGAAGTATGAACTATGATGTGTGGACTGTGAACTATGAAGTTTGAATAATTAAGTATGAACTGTGAAGTGTGAAGTATGAACACTGACGTGTGAAGCTGAACCATAAAGTATGAAATGTGAAGTTTGAATTACAAAGTATGAACTGTGAACTATGAAGTATGAACTGTGAGATATGAAGTGTGAAGTTTGAACAGTGAAGTTTGAAATAAATTGTGAAGTTTGAACTGGGAAGTGTGAAGCATGAAGAAAGAGCTCTGAAGTTTGAACTGTGAAGGTTGAACTATGAAGTCTGAGATGTGAAGTATGAACTATGAATACTGAAGTATGTAATGTCGCTTACCGTTGTCTTGTATAATTGAATTTAGCTGTAAAACTATGAAGTTTGAAACTGTAAGGTATGAATTTTGACGTATGAACTATGAAGTTTGAACTATGAATTGTGTAGTCACCACCGGTCTTTCGTACTTTGAAGCAAATGTCTTGGCTATTTGATCGGATTTATAAGCGGCAGCCAGGTGTTACTGATACGAAATGCTTTACATTGCCTGTCGCATACGTAAACGTTTCTCCGGATGAAGTTCTTTTCAGAGTAAAAGAGGGTTTGTTCGGGACATTATGGGCAATCACCTGTTGTTCGTTAAATACTTATTCGATTCGAAAAACTATTAGGAAGTTCTAACTCTAGGGTCACTCTATTCATCAAATAGAAGAAACATACATAAAGGGTGTAACCATTTTCGCTTATCAAACACTGAACAGTATACATAAGGAAATCACACCCTGCCCCTTCCCCACATGTTCCCTCTCCCTGCTCCCGTCCTTTCGCTGTTTTTTAGGTCTCTATTTTTTTTTATTTATTTACTTGCTTTTAAACATCAACTGAGAGAACCAGTAAATACCATAAAAGCAGACTTATTTGATGTTAATAAATATTGTCCCATTAAACTACCTTGTTTCTGAACACACTGTTATACAGATTGAAAAACATTGTTAGATTAAAATACATGGCACTGATGCATGTAGACACATGTGGCACTGATACATAGGCACATTAGTTACCAACGTTTTTATTTTTTATTTTCCACAATCTTCGTCCTTTATTACGATAATTACTATAGAGCAAAATTACTCGGGTCCTTTTCTTGCGTATTTCGGTTCCATTTCTAGCATGAAGGTAATATTTGTTTGGTCTCGCAAGCCTTCAGCCGAATATCTCCGCAAATAGGCTACTAAATGCCGCCCATCTTTAACCATTATTGCATATCTGTCATTTCGATCGTCGGGCTCTAACGGACACTCATTCTGTATCAGTTTTACAGCAGCTATTAATTGTTCTCGTAAACATGACTGTTTGATTTGATCCGTTGAAAACATACACAAAAAAAACAAACAAACAATAAAACACACGAATACGTACGCTGCTCTTGTCCTGTCTGTTGTTATGTAAGTTTATTAAATTTAAACAATTAAATAGGCGCCATGGCAGAGTGGTTAGAGTCGCTCGATTATGGTGCAGAATGTCGTTAATTCGAATCCCGGCTTGGGTCACTCGCGACTGAAAAATTCTCTCAGTCAATCCAGCAGTAAATGAGTACCAATTTCGAATCAGGGAGGATAAGGCAGCGAAAGGAGAGGGATGGGCTTCGGCTTTCATATGCTGTGCCTATATACAGTGGGCCTCTAACCCCCACTCCCCCAACGGCTACTAGGACATGGGAAAAGTTTATGTTTTGATTCAAATGTATACCATACAGATACATGTATACACATGAACGACGCGTGCATACTCACGCATGTCTAAATTCATAACTTCTTGTATGACTAACCCGCTCCACCAAACCACCCCCTTATCAGGTGGAGGCGAACGGGGCGTGACTAATTGTGGCCCATGTGCGTAAGAAAAAGGTTTGATATAGATTACCTTTTACAGGTCTTTCTCGTTATCATACGAGATTCCAGTCCCCATCTCTTTCACACACATCATATTTGCCTACTAATAGTTCCAATAATTCAATTATAATTTTTTTCTTTCGTTAGTAATCCAACTATCACTAGAATTTTCTTTTCTTTTTGTTTCCTGCATAAGGATTACTCCCCGAAACACGTGGATAAATATCACTTGATCGTCAACAACTGTTTTAATATACTTGCCCATGTCTGTAAATTAATATTCCATTTCATTATTTTTCAACATTTTGGAAAAAAGAAAGAAAATGTTCCTGTTTAAAACTTTGTTAAATTTACACATATTCAGAGAGAACTACTAAAGGGAATTTCCCATATTATTTCACTTAAAGGGACGTTCCAGTTTGAAAGTGAAATTTAGATAATATAGGGTCTTGAGAAGGTCTACTGTTTTATAGGCAAACGCAGGAAATTCGGGTATCCAATGCTGTCAAATAAAGACGAAATGATGAACCATTTTCACGCATGGAAGCATATACATATGGATAAAAACGCACTTTGTGTCTGAGGGGTACCAAAATAAACAACACCCTTAAGTTAAGTGTAGGAGATTTCGGTCCAGTGCTAGGAACGATATTGGTTGTGAGGAGCGATAATGACAATCAAATTTCTGAAGTTTACGAGGGGTGATAAAAATACGTGAACTTTTGCTGTGGCGGTAAGGATAATGCAGTTATAGTAACTTTTCTCATACCACAGAAACGTTCGATCGTTTAGCTACGTAATGTAAGAATTTGAAGAAATTTCAGTGAAAAGTAATTAGGTTCATTCATTTTAGACAAAGTAGGTACAGATACATCGTAGCACCTCATTAATAACGTTTTACGTTTTAACATTATTGGGGTTCTTTTGTTTCTCTGTTACATGTATCACAAAGTAACATCCTCTTTGCAGATTTTTCATGATTTTGGCCAATTTTAGACACATCTGCATGCAATATGATTGTTCGAAAGAATTTCATAGCATACTTTTCTCATCTTTGCTGGTTCATAAATCTAAGCCGAACTTTTGCTATCACTATCGTTTCAACATACAATACCTTTGCTTGTATGTCTAAATGCAGGGTTACAACCCTCAAATCAGTGCCAACTTCAGACAAAACTAACATACAAGGATCAAATAATATTAAATTGGATCATTTAAAACATTTCTATGATTCTGCCCTCATTTTTCCTACAATTATATTCAAAACATGGAACTTGCATAAAATACACGGTATAATGTTTGACGTCATTTTGTCGCCCTTGTATGACCCACAGCAAAAGTCCACGTTTTTATTGTCCCTCGTATGTGTTTTTTTGAAGAAAATTTATATTCAATTTTAATGGTATTAAAACTTGCGAGAAAATTCGGTGTTCAGTTATGATCCCTTAATATATTTCATAAGAATATATTTTTTTCCTTCTCAAAATATTTATGGTGTTCTAAAATGATCGGCAAATGCAGATAAAAACGGGCTTGGAAGTAGAAAATCAGTAGTGTGGTTACGTAGATAATTGAGCCGCGACACGAAAAACCAACAATGTGGTTGTGCGACCAGCGCAGCCTCTGATCAGCCTAGGCACCCGCCCAGTTTGATCAGGCTCTTCGTTTAGTGCTCAAAGGGTAGCTTAGGGTCTAAGCTACCTCCTTGCGGACAGCGAAGACTCTGATCAGACTGGGCGGATGCCCAGGCTGATCTGAGTCTGCACTGGGCGCACAACCACATATAAAGATGACGTTTCATAACATATTGACTGTAGCTGAGGAAATCCAGTTAGCTATCAATAAACGGAGTAGCTATTGACAGTTGACTGGTAATAGCCATTTTATGTTGAAATCGCTATTGCCAGTTCACTGGTAATAGTGATTTCCACGTAAAGTTGCTATTGCCACTTGACTTGTTGCAGCGCAGATAATATTAGTTAAGCAACGTTAATGCTAGTTATTTTACGTTTCGGTCCAAGACGGGCCAATTCTATTTATCAGCAAGCTTCCTTCATGCAATTATGAATTACTGATTATTTTATATTTTCACTATTTTTACAATTCTTCGAACTTATAAAATAAATGAGTGGCCAAAATTTCATATATTTTTATTCCATAAACAGATAACATGATACTAAGAAGTGATCTTGCTGCTTGTGTTGGATAAACCATGCATCTTCGCGGTGTTTGTGGAGTGTTATTATCAACAGTTTACTAATTTTTTAATTTTACGAAACCTCTCACCAACCCTACCCCCACCCTCCAAATCTGTCTTCCCCATATCGTGACACAAATGCCACCCCAGGCGAGAGTCTAGGTGTTTGTGCGTATCAACGTCACTTGCTTGTTCGTGATTCATACTTACTGGCGGATGTAGAGAGAATATGACATTCGGCCTCGGATTAAAGGTCGTTCAGTTTACCGTGCGTGCTTTCAGTTCCTGTCCATTGTTATGCTCCCCGTAGAAAGGGCATATTGTTGCCGCGTTGTCCATCCGTCTGTCCGTCCGTACGTCCGTCCGTCCGTCACACTTTTGTCCGGAGCATATCTCTGAAAGTACAAGGGGGGACTAAATGAAACTCCACACATTGATAGAGAACAACATGGGAAAGTGCAGTGCACAAGAACCGTAACCCTGTCACAAGTATTAACAAAGCTAGCTCCCTTTCCAGTTCTTCCAATATTTTGCTTGTCCGAAGCATATCTCTGAACGTATAAAGGGGAAATAAATGAAACGTCACACATTGATAAAGGACAACGAGGGAAAGTGCAGTGGACAAAAACCGTAACCCTGTCACAAGTATTTACGAAGTTAGCTCTGTTTTCAGTTTTTATTCAATATTTTGCTTGTCCGGAGCATATCTCTGAAAGTATTAGGGGGAACTAAATGAAACTTTACACATTGATAGTCTAAGAGGACAATAAGAGAAAGGGCAGTGCACAAGAATTTTAACCCTGTCGCAAGTATTTGTCACCCGACGTAGGCGGAGGGGAACTATATAAATGACCCTCGGCCATCCGTGTGTGCGTCCGTCCGTCCTTACGTCCGTCTTTCCGTCCGTCCTTCCTTCCGTCCGTCCGAAATTCCCGGCAAATCCTCGCACGTCTTTCATTGGATTGATTTGAAATTTTACAGATAGTATTCTTATGATATGTAGATGTGCATGTGGTTTTTTATTTTTGTTTCGGCCATTTTTGATGGAGTTACAGCACTTGCTGACTCAGATCTTGTCGGTCTGTCCGAAATCTTGTCCCCTCAACTCATCCTACGTCTTTCTTCGGATTGATTTGAAATTTTACAGGTTGTATTCTTATGATATGAAGATGTGCGTGTAGGTTTTGAGTTTTGTTTCGACCATTTTTGATGGAGTTACGGCCCTTGCTGACTCAGACCTTGCACCCGCCACTCCTGCCACATCTTGTATCAGATTGACTTGAAATTGTGCAGAAGTTTCATCATGATCTGAAGATGTGCATGTCATTTTGGAATTTCAATTGTCCTATCTTTTTTAAAAGTTATGGCACTTTGTCATTTTTGGCATTTTTCCAACTTTTGAATCGTTTGACCGAGAGAGCTGAAATTTGGTATGCAGTATTTGGTAATTTGAGCATTCTGATTACTGTTAGGATGTTCTAAATATATTAGTGGCAGAGTTATTCCCCACTCATAGAAAATAGACATTCACTTAAAGGTAAAAGGATGACTCCAGAACTGTTCATATCAATGGGCTGAATTTCCATAAATGCATTCATTTTTCATCAGAATCATATTAGTAGGATTATGGCCCTTGTAAAATTGTTATAAGGTATACAGTCTTGATGGTTTGAGCATTCTGTAAGCGCATAACTTTTCAGTAACCTGATTTTACGCATATATGCCCCTTCTAAACTTAAGTATTTTACAACTTCATAGAGACCCAGAAGTTGGGTATATGTGTTTGCTTATGCTTCAATTATTATTTGTTTGCCAGGTTCTGTAATACAAATATTTTCTGTTTTTGGCATTACAGTTACTCGAAACTGAATAAAGGGCTGCAGTTTGTATCACATTTCAAACGTCGGGTGACACTTGGCCGATGGCCTTTTATTACGAAGTTTGCTCCCTTTCCAGTTTTTTCAATATTTTGCTTATCCGGAGCATATCTCTAAAAGTGTGAGGAGGAACTAAATGAAACTTCACACATTGATAGAGGATAGTGAGAGCAAATGCAGTGCACAAGAACCGTAACCCTGTCACAAGTATTTACGAAGTTGGTTCCCTTTCCAGTTTTTTTTCCCAATATTTTGCTTGTCCAGAGCATATCTCTGAAAGTATAAGGGGTAACTAAATGAAACTTCACATAATGATAGAGGACAATAAGAAAAAGTGCAGAACACAAGAACTGTAACCCTGTCACAAGTATTTACGAAGTTAGAACCCTTTCCAGTTTTTTCAATATTTGGCTTGTTGGTAGCATATCTCTGAAACTATAAGGGGGAACTAAATGAAACTTCACACATTGACAGAGAACAATGAGAGGAAGTGAAGTGCAGAAGAACCATAACCCTATCACACGTATTTTCTAAAGTTAGCTCCCATTCCAGTTTTTTTTTCAATATTGAGCTTGTCCGGTGCATATGTCCAAAAGTATTAAAGGGAACTTAAGAAATTTCGTACATGAAAAGAGGGCTATATGAGAAAGTGCAGAGCTGAAGAACCATAGCCCTGTCTTAAGCATTTACACAGTTAGGTCCCTTACTATTTGTTTCAGTATTTGCATGTCCAGAGCATTCCTCTGAAAGTGTAAAAGGGAACTTAATGAAACGTCACACACTAATGCAAGGCAATAAATGGAAGTGCAGAACACAAGAATTAGAACCCTGTCATAGAGGGGAATGAAAGGAAGTGCAGAGTCTAAGAACTATAACCCTACCTTTAGTAATTCCGGAGTTAGCTCTTCCTAATATTTCAGTTGTTTAGCTAGTCAGAAGTATATATCTGTATATATTTAAGAGAACATGAATGAACTTCACATATTGATAATAGAGGGCACTGACAAGAAGTGCAGAGCAGAAGAACCATTTCTATATCCCAATTTATTTTGCAGTTACTTCCCTTCTAATCCTTTCTCAGTTGTATCATGTCTAGAGCATTGGTCCAAAAGTATTTAAGTGAATTTTTTTTTCATTTTAAATTGGATTTGATTTACACAGAAAATCACTCATTATCAAGATACCCATTCTCCTATTCCAAGCCGTCGGGCAGCATCCATCGGTTCCACCGATTTTCTTGTTTATACTGTTTACTTTCTGTAGCAGACAACTTAACTTATGAACCCTTAAAGCGCCAAACAGGAAAATGATTAAAGATGCAAACAAAGTAACATTATCTTGCTCTACCCTGTTTGCCCGCTAGTCTTTGACTTCTCATTAATGTACAGCTTGGAGAAAACGTTACTTTTTTAAAATATTAACAACTTACAAATTGTTGTCTGCTTCTAAGGTTAAGCTTAAGTTTTTAGAATGAATTTGATGTACCGTATCAGACAAATAAAGAGTACAAAATTTAAACGAGTCACCAATGTATGAAAACGAAGAGCTGAATTCTTCTATAGATAAGTCCTGAATGATTCTATATATAGGCTCTGAAGTCGGGTCGTATATCATGAGAAAGAGACAGCATTAAGTTTATTTCATAACAAAATACAATCAAATCTGCGACATGTGATGAACGATTAAAATATTATATCATGTTCTCCCATGTTTATAACATTATTTATACAAAAAAGTTTATTTCTTTTTAAGTTAGATCATGTAAAGCTCACAAAGTCTTGTCATTGCACTATCAATTCTAGTCGAAGACTGCTTCTGCAGGCGTCGTTTTTTCCTGCAGATGGGGTTTTACTCACTGGTTAGTATATCTTGCTTGGTTTCTCCCCTTTCTTATTCCATATCATATTTCAAAAAAAAAAAAAAAAAAAAAAAAGAAACAAGCCTGTTAAGATGTATGTGTACACCTATTTAGGTAAGCGTTACTATACAAAGTGGGACAGATTAAAATGTGTGACTGCCTATTTTCTTGTTTGATTCCCTGGACAACGAAGCTATTCCGAAATGGAGCGTAATCTTTAATCAAAGGATCATTTCGCGGGAGCAATTTACTCCATCAAGGAGTTTACCTCTATTGAAAAAGGAGGCAAAAATAGAAATGACAGAGTTGCTTCCCCTGAAAATACACTCTTACACCTTTAGGTTATGAAGCTGTAACATGGTATATAAATTACCTGCAATGCTATTGCAGAGCGCTAGTAAAAAGGGTAACGGCAAAAAAGCTATACATAATCAACTGATTGACTGTTTTGGGTTTAACGGCCCTTTAAATCAGTATTCCACTCTATATCGAGCCGTCTCCCAGAGACAGGAAGAAAGAAGAGAAATGATAGACGAGAGAAAAATGTCTATAAAACACACCCGCACCTACTGCAAGCACAGTAGGCCCTTGCCCTTCAATGTTCTAAACTAAAAGGACGCCCCGGCACTGGAAGTTATACACAGCTCCATCGCACCACCCGACCACAACTTACACATAATCAAAAAGAAAAAAAAATAGCCTAAAAGAATTATTTATTTTCAATATTATATTTAATAATGTGCTTTTCACGAAGGTCTAAATATGGGGCCACTTGACCACTTTTCATCTAGATTTTATGTAGCTTTAATAATGAATTGCCAAATTTAGAACAACAAAAATAACAAAACATAGTATTACATAAATTACAATATAAGGTCAATGGTATTTAAGCACATCAAGTGCAGAAATCTCGTGACTGTCTTAAATGCAGTCACTATGGTAAATTAAATATTTCACAGAAAACACCTTTGTTTGTTTTCAACTCTCATTGCCTTACGATGTACAGATATGCGACAAAAAGGGACACGTCCTAAAGTAACACAGTTGGATTAGAGTAACACGTTCTAAGGTAACAAATTTTTAGAGTGACACGTTCTTAGGTAACTCAGTTTACTTGGATTGAAACGTTCTAGGGTAACATTATTTATTTACAGTGACGCGTTCTACGTAAAACACACACAATTCACTTAGTGTAACACTTTCTAAGGTAACACAAATTACAGTGACACTTTCTGAGATAACACAGTTTATATACAGTGGTACGTTCTAAGGTAACACAGTTTACTTCCACTATCAAAGAGATTAATTCTCACCTGCAGAAACAAACGATAGAAAAAATGCTTTAGAATAGCCGCAGTGTTAAGGGAGGAAAATAATTCGATGCTAGAGTGATCGCCCTAAGGATTGATGTGTATCCTCCATTTTACAAAAGGAAGAGAAAACCGTTGTGATTTACTTTTTGCTTTTCTTTCTGATGAAGCCTTTTCATTTTTTTCTGAAAAGAAATAATTTTCTATTAAAGAAACAAACACTTCCCTCAAAGAGTTGGCCCTTTTGAGGCGGGATCAAGGAAGAGTTGTTTTTTCCTCTTTTGTCCTTTAAAGTATGTTTGTTCACCTTAATTTAGCAGCCGACATATTTGTAATTATAAGAAATAGCACAAAATTCAGAACTGTTACGGCTGTTGAAACGATTAAACATATGTTATCAACCATACCACTTACATCCTGCCAGCTAATTTGGGTTTCATTTGTGGAGGCGGCAATAAATTTTTGAAATTTTAAAGCTGAATATGTGTCTGCCTCTTTTTGATTATCCTGGATACACGCCGCTACTTTGTTAGATGGTCGGCGTTTCCTTCCTGTTATAGGTAATGATGAGGTATGTTTCTCGCCATCAAAAATGATTTGATCCGTCTTTCTTTTGCATCCAGTTTATAGATACGTAAAATCCAGTTCGGGATAGTGTCGTCCCTTCCACTGTGGTACAGGCGTAGGTTCATGATTGTAACACATGTTATCAGAGCACTGACAATAAGGCATGTCATCAGCAGGTACGAAACAAGGGGTAGTGGCTCTGAGGTCGTTGGTAATGTGTCACTTACAATTGTCATAAATACAGCAATTGACAACAGAACTGTGATGGAATACGAAACCCGTTCTCCTGACTCTGACGGAAGTAGAAACACCAACCCGTTCAGAAGACACAGAAACAGAATTGGTAAAACAACATTTACAATAATGAATTGTGGTTTTCGTTCCAGACGAAACACGAATTTGACCCTTGAATAAATGCCTAGAAGTTCAGTAGTAACTTTAGTTTCTATTATTGTCCATGAACCATGTGCAGCCATTTGCGAGGTGTCAATAGTTTCTGTTATAGCCTTAACCTGAACTTCAAACACCGTATACATCCAGGCAAACACCTCAATAGAACATTCTTGTATATCGAACGGAAAATAGTAGACGTTTATGGAACATGTTGCCTTGATTAAGTCCCCGGGATACCACTCAGCTCTTCCATTCGACATATACCGAATTAATTGCCAGTCTTCCCCGAAAGAATCAAGTTTCTCGGAAGGATTTGTAAGAATTATTTCTGGAAACCAAACATCGTTGTAACCTACAAATACAGAAGTGATGTCGCTATAATTAGACACGTCCCATACCATATTCTCATCGGTCCATGAAAGATAGAATACACCGACAACAGAGATTTTTTCAAGAACTTCATCAAACTCTTGTAGTGCAATCATTGACAAAGAAATGTTCACATCTACTTTGTGCGACTGCTGTTTTACTGGTCGTATATATTTATTGTAATCGGTCATCAAGTAACTCTGTAGGTCTCTAGCGTCATCAAAAGTAGCACTCCGAATATTTTGAAATAGGAAAGTACTGTAGATCAGAACAAACTTTAATAGTCTTGTCCCTTCCGACATACTGATACTGAAACTATTTATAAGCTTCAAGTCGTTTAAATTCGGACAGCAGGTATTTTTGGACAGTGACATTGTTTCATTTATATGTCAGTTGTTTGGAATTAGGACAAAAATAACTTGAGAAACAGTGAAAATCCTGTTGACACAGCTCATGATGAGCCGTCTTATATGGACTTTAACTGTTTGCAATGGTATGTTATAATTTACCCGTTGTCCGAAGTTACCCGACTCAACCCTACCGGATAAGCTTCTATAAAAATCAGGGAAACATTAGATCATACTATTCTAGTTATTGAGCAAATGTAAGTTATAAGCTATAGGTGAAGTTGAAACTTTTTAATGTGTATGTTAGCACGATTCGAATACTAAGTATCATAATAATAATGATAATATAATTATTATTATCAAGATCTGAATGTTTCACATTTCAACAAGTATCGTCTAATATGAATCCAGTAGAGCACAGTTTACAGAACCGTCACAACACTTTGAAATTTATATTTCGTATTTCAGAACTTTACTGAATTTCAAATATATACCACTAATTATATCGAATCTACTGACGACAAAGCGCAGTGCTTGTCTCTCTTTGGATACCTAACTGTTTTCTTGACTACTATTTTAATCGGCTACTATTTATATGGACACTGCTGCATATGTTTGTAGTCGCCAGCATTGGATGTACTCATTAATGGCACAGAAATCCATTTATTCTGACCAGTTATGTAAACACCTAGTGTCATCGCTGTGTGACAAAACCTATCTTTAGGCATATGTCATGTGATTTGCTTGGTTGCACACAACTCTAATATTCTTGTCCAACCTGACAACCCGACCCAAAATGCAGCCATCCAGGTTAGGAAACCACGTTTTCGTTTTACTTTTGCATTTCCACCATACCACTAACGGCAATGACGACATCCTTGAGTAGCAATGCTGCTTATGCCTTAACTGTCTGACAGGTGAATTTAAGTCGGGTAAGACGATTCTAGCAGCACGCGCAAGACGTTGCCAGGCCGCCAATACCCCACACCTCCTTGCGTATTAAAGGGTGCGTCGTATCAGCTATGGAGCCATCCATTAGGTAATTCTATAGTAATAAAACATTGTGTCCATAAGACACAAGTGATGCCCCCCGCGCTCTATGGTTCTCATCAAGCCTCGCAACCCACCCCCTTACCACGCCCACCGCCATCACAAACCATGAAGTGTATGGCACCAAACTAATATTAAGTTATAGGCTGTAGTCTGTCTTGATTATACCAGTGTGTACCTATGCTGTTGTACAAACACTGAAAATTTCTAATTGCGCTAAAAACCGATTTAAAAATCAATGGTATTATGTTTATTATATTTGTGCAAAGTTTCGACGGGATCTACATGTATCTTGAGCTGTGACAGAAGTTGATTAAACAAACTTGCTACCCTTTGTTTATAACAAACTCTAAAGTTTCTGAGTTTAAACGCCCATAATGTTGTCAAAAATATTCTTTTGACCTTGGAGCAGATGAAAACATAACGCCCCCTAACTATAGTCACAGAGGCATAAAAACAATGGAAATTTAAAGAGTAACTTCACTTCAGGAACTGACTGAATCAGATCCCAAACCCTATCCCCAACATCAAAGGGAAAGATTGACAAAGACATCCCAACAAACAATAAATTACAAGTGATAAGCCGAGTAAGCAGCTCTTTCCCAAATAGGTGGCAACTCAGCTATCTTTATTGAACTAAATACTTTAGACCAACAGAAGGGTTACAACAGACTTTTTAGTCTTGCCTACGTTTTACCAGGGACATAATGAGATCGAGACAGAATCTGGCTAAACCTCTAGGAGATACCTACCCGTTTATCTGAGACAGGTGCTTATTTTATTGCCTATCCTATTATAAACCAATCACTCAACGACTGACATTAAGGTGTGGAAGTATTCTTTTTTTCTTCTAGATATCTTGTAGCAATTCTATTTAGTACTAATAGTCTAATAAAATATAAATTAAAATACCAAAGAAAGGCCATATTTACAAGGTACAACCCATCTACGACATCGAAAGAAGAGGGGAGAAACGCAAATAAAGCAACAAAGCCCTGCCCACTTCCGCCAATACACAAACCTTGCCCAGCGTAGAGGAAAGGCCCAGAGGTTATAAAACTTGCGTTCATTCTCAAACTCAAATTACAGCACATGCTCGGAAGCAGACAATTAGTGTGCTTTACTTTGAGTTCGGAAGCAGCCAATCAGTGTGCTTTATTTTGAGTTTGAGATTCTTCTTAAGTTTTAAAACCTCGAAACCAGTACATTAATAAACAACAGAAACGCACATAAAACATACAACACATCCATCCATCTCAACTGGTTCTCCGCCTTAAATAAAAAAAAACGATACTTCATGCGCATAGTCATGAATGAAAAGTAAGTTGGAAGACGACAAAAAGTACAGAAAGGTTGCAGACTGATCAGAGGTCCCATTTCTTTTTAATTACCCGCAAATTTTCTTGACGAAAATGAAAATTCTTCTGGATTATGGATTTTGCTGCTAGTGTTTGCATTTCGTTTTTTATTCGTTTTCATTTACCACTTTTTTTCTGTGGCGCAATTTACCTGCAAATATCAGCGACAAAGCAACTGTTTATATTCGGAACACATTTTGATATATTTCCATATGATGTTTTCAGACAAAGTCGTCGGCAGTTCAAAAAAATTTAGCAAACATAAAAAAAGAGAAATTAAAAAGAAAAAAAGATAGCAAACAAAAAAGAAAAAATATAGCAAACAAAAAAAATAGCAAACTAAAAAAAAAGCAAGCAAAAAAAAGAAAAGAAAAGAAAAAAAATAGCAAACAAACAAAAAAGGAAGAAAAAAAAGAGAATCAACTGATGGTAAAGTGCACAACCCATGGTGAATGTAGTATAATCAGTTTCTGGTGCCAGAAGGAATGTATGGAAATGAAATTGGTCATTTCTTGTAGAATGATGCATATTTCTTTATCAAACTACACCATGTGGTTAAGAGTTATGAGCCATTTCACTCACTGACTACAGCGAAAGGACAAACAGACTGATGGACTTGCACAGCGATTAAAGTGCACACCTGTGGGTCGTGCAAAACTGTTTAGACTTTCGTCACCGTTTTGCATGCCGATGGCTGGACAATGTTAAAATACATAAGTATACAAAATTTGAACCATATATACCACGGGGATCAAGAGTAATGAGCATTTTCACTAGTTAATCGTAAATTTTCAACTTGTGCTCAGCAAGGTTGTGCAATAAGAAGTTTTGCATACCAGTGGCTGGGCAATGGTAAATTACATAAGTTTACAAAATTTGAAACAAATATACCAAGCGGTCCAAGAGTTATGAATATTTTCCATAAAAGAGTTCAACCGGCCAAATTGATGCTCGGTGAAGCATCGTCACTGTTTTGCATGCCGGTGGCTGGACTATGTTAAAATACATAAGCATACAAAATTTGAACCATATTTACCACGGTGTTCAAGAGTTGTGAGCATTTTCAGTAGTTGGCAGAAAATTTTCAACTTGTGCTCAGCAAAGCCTCGTCCATCAAATAAGGTTGTTATGCATGCGAGTCGTTAGACAATGTTGACATGTATAAGTATGCTAAATTCTGTCAAAATATCCCATGCGGTTCAAGAGTTTAAGCGTTTTCGCTAACTGTTAACGGACGGACAAAATAGCTCAACCGGCCAAAATGATGCTCGGTGAAGCCTCGTCACCGTTTTGCCTGCTGGTGGCTGGACAAGTTTTAATACATAAGTATACAAAATTTGAACCATATATACCACGGGGTTCAAGAGCTATGAGCATTTTCACTGCTTGACCGTAAATTTTCAACCTGTGCTCAGCAAAGCCTCGTCCATCAAAAAAGACGGCTATGCATGCGAGTCGTTAGATAATATTGACATGTATAAGTATGCAAAATTTTATCAAAGTATAGAATGCGTTTCAAGAGTTATAAGCGTTTTCGCTAACTGATAACGGACGGACGGACGGTTTAACTTGTGCTCAGCAAAGCGTTTTCGCTAACTGATAACGGACGGTTCAACTTGTGCTCAGCAAAGCCTCGTCCACAAAAAAGACGGTTATGCCTGCGAGTCGTTAGATAATGTTGACATATATAAGTATGCAAAATTTTATCAAAATATAGAATGCGGTTAAAGAGTTATAAGCGTTTTCGCTAACTGATAACGGACGGACGGACTCACACAGTGATTATAGTGCAAACCTGCGGGTTGAGCAATACGATTAATAAACTCCATTACTTTTTCTATAACGTAAGACCTACTTTCTCGTTATCATAGCTTATTGGAAATTTGTAATAATAATTATCATAACATTGATATGGTCGAATTTCTGATGTCATATAAGGTGTCAAGTCGTAATTTTTGTTTCCAAACAGCACTTTATTACTTTAGTTTGTCCTGTTCATTTTGATTCATTATCATAGTCATAATCATAGCTCATTATCGAAATTTTGTTTTCTTTTAAAGCAAAATGATAATATCGAGTAAGTCGCACCTGTAAACGAATATTTTTTAAAATTCTAGTGCATATTTATAGGTTATTGAATCTATATTGTGAAATATTCGGCACGAGTTCATATGGCGAAGGACGCACGAGCTTGCGAGTGCGTCTCCGCCATATGAACGAGTGCCGAATATTTCACAGTATAAATTCAATAACCTTTTTATTATATACCTTTGATATTAATCTGCTAGTTCATCAGTGCTCCCTACGTACGAAATCAAAATACAATATCAGTTTATAAACCACAACTTGTTTTATTTGAAATTACATTATGCTGTTTAATGTCTTCATACACGCTGAAAGCCAAGCCTGATGGCGCGAAAGTAGAAATGACGTTATGTTATCGGACGTGAAGCCAGTAAACAAACGCTGACGTTTACAAGAACTGGGTGCCATTTCCGAGTCTCTCTCTCTCAGCAGCTCTGACGAAAATCTCCGTTATTATCGCAGAATATTAATTAAAAGGATGACGGATCAAAGGTAAATTATATTTAATTGTCTTGTTTGTAATTTATACAACAAAACCGACACGAGTGCCATTATTCTACCCGTTTTTGAATTGCAGTCGACGACACAATGGCCGCCAAACTTTTCATCTTTCAAAACAAAAGTAGTTCTTGGGAACGTGACTCCTTAACTCCGTGCAATATGCACTTGACTCCGTGCAATATGCAGAAATATTGCATGGTTAATAATAAGTTATTTTTATCATATGACGTCGCTGTTATTCAATGGATTACGCCGTGTCATGAAAACTCGTATGACTACTTGTATAATAACACTTTGGCGCGTACGTGTAGCGTCACTGACAACGTCCATGTCCGCAATGCGTTTTTTTATTGAAATAATGTTCAATGTAAAGGCGTTAAAATCCCATTTTAAAGGGTCATTGATAAACAGAATCTTTTAATCATGGTCATTTCATTTGACAATTATGAAACTCGCCAATTTCATATGAAATGAGCAGTCGTGTAAGATCATCTATTTCAGTGGAAGCTACGAAAAGATCGCAATAGCTCCCCATCAGTATTTTGTGATTAGATAAACTAAGCCTAAAACGGCAGGCCAGGGTTTGTATTTATTTATTAGTCATGGTTTTATTACATTTTAATTTCATTAAAAGCGCAATGGTCGTACTTGTTTCATTTTTTAGCTCACCTGAGCCAGCGGCTCCGCAAGGCTCCGTCGTCCGTCGGTCCGTCCGTCGTCGTCCTTCAACATTTTCAAACGACTTCTCCTCTGAAACCGCTGAGCAGATAGTAACTAAATTTCATGCAGAGCCTGTATGGGGCGGGGAAATAAGAAACGGTCCTGGTCACATGGCCAACATGGCCGTCATGCACATATATGGTAAAAACCTTTAAAAATCTTCTACTCCAGGACCAATAGGCTGATGGCCTTGAAACGTGGTGTATATAGCACTGGGTAAGCGAGTACTACCAAGATTGTTCATATTATGACATTGGGTTGACCTTGACGTTTTTTAGAGTAAGATCAAATTTGCTTTCTGTAGCTTATATATGGGAAAATGCTAGAACATAAGATTTCAATGAAACTGTTGAAGATTTTTACCTGAAAAGTGGTACATACAGTCATCTTAATGAGTACATGTACATGTAAATGTATGCGTACAAGAGGTCAAGGTAATTCTTTGACCTTCGACCCTGGTCTCCTATATTTTGAAAATTTCACACATCTCCTCAGAAACCACTGGGCCAATTGTAGCCAAATTTCTTGTAGAGCCTGTAGGGGGCAGGGGAACGAAGATTTGTTCAAACCGTCCTAGTCACTTGACCTAAGTGGCCGACATGCACATATACTTGAAGCCAGTAAAAACGCAACTTTCTGATTTTGGCCCATGTAGGGATTCATGAAAGAAACGCGTCTTTATCAAGGAAACGAGGGTGTTTATCACACTAGCAGTATTGTCGCAATGCTGACAACGGTCCAATTAATGAGGACTGCATTTTGTATATAAAGGGACTTAACTCCGACTTTTATTGAAGCTAAAGCGAAATTGACGTTTAATGAATGCTTCAATATAACGTTTACACCGGCTCGTTTCGGCTAAATTTCTCGATGTTTTTGATAACGGTCCAAAGTCTCTGCACGCATATTGTTTTCTTTCAAATTCCAGGACTACCGCCCGTGTAAATGCCGACGAAAGTTTGCTCCTTCAAACCAGAAGTGCTTGTAAAGGGAGCGATTTTTTGACAAATTCTGATACCAATGTAAAGTGTTTGGCAATATTGCATGTGTCTTTCTCTCAAAAGCCTATTATTCGGGCCTCAGATGAAATTTTACAAGATTCTCAAAATGTGTGAACATTTTACGAAAAATTGGTTTAATGTCAAAAGCTTTAAAACCGCATCCACAGTATAATTTTGGATGATTGTGTGTTGTTTTTCAATTTTAGGCATTCTACTAAAAATTAGACTGAATTTTAATTTCCTTAATGCTTGAAATTAAAAGGACTTCTATGGATAAGGCGTGAATTTTCCCCATGATAAAAAAGTTATACGGATCACTGACTTCTGCTTTGCATTTTTGACTATGACATGTAACTTGCATGACAAATGAATTTTCAACTGTTTGTGTCTATGTAAAGTACGTTAAACATACGTTGACGTTGACGTCATTTTTTAGAGAAATTGTAAATTATCCTCAAACTGATCGTTGAAATAATGAATTATTGTATACATTTCACCCTTTTTTGACTTACATTACTTACATAACAGACAACACTGGATAGTTTTGACTATATATATGTGACCTTGACCTCATTTCAAGGTCATGGTACACAATATAATCCTTGTAGATCACAGTGCTACTGTTGACCATTCTTCTTCTTTGGCTTACTGAGTATCTTTTCCCCCCGTGACCCAGCTTCCCACTCCTATATATTGCGGACTTGGATCACATAAGTCCGCTGCATGAAAGAAATGCTGGGTCACGGGGGGGGGGGGGGAAGTACTTGTACCTTAATTATAGTGAAGCGTTCTATTTTGGCCGTTTTGACCGGAAGTGTAACTATGGTTTTGCATGTTTAAATGCCAGTCAGGCGTAACAAGAAGAAAATCGTTGCTTTGTATTGTGATATGCGTGTATTTAGCATGCATTTATGACAAAAATGTATGGAATGAATGACTGGTTTCAATACTTTTATTACCTCAAAAGATGAGGTATGCGAAAACCTTGAATTTAGGGTAGGTAGGGTCTGAATGAATTATCTCCCCATGTCTTTGGGTCTGAAACACAAATGATCTGATTTCATACGGTTTACATATTTGTGGAAGCTCTGCTAAGACAAATTTTCACACTTTATACTTTTGAAAATTCGGACCTGTCGCGCCGGTCTAATGGGGAAAATCCTCGCCTTAATCATAGAAGTCCTTTGTTTCTTTTAACAGTTTTTCTCACAATTTTTTCTCAGACAAATCAACCTAAGCTAAACTGTTGCGAAAGCTTTGCCGGACGAAAGGCAAATTGCATGAAGTATATTACAGCCGTGTGGCATTACTTTCAATCTGAATATGTAGCAAGCAAAAAGTTGCATTTTTAATGGTTTCAAGTATATATGATAAAAACTTCAAAAATATTCTCCTCCAGAACCAGTAGGCGGATGGCCTTGAAACTTGCCATGTAGCATCAGGTACACAAGTACTACCAAGATTTTTTAAATTATGACCTTGGGTTGACCTTGACCATTTTACGGCAAGGTCAAATATGGGAGAATGTTAGAACATAAGATTTTATGAAAAATTATGAACATTAAGCCCTAAAAATTGGTATATGCGGTCATCTTAATGAGTAAATGAAGATTTGTGAGTACAAGAGGTCAAGATCATTTTTTTACCTTTGACCCAGAACTTTTATTTTTTGACAATTTCAAACAATCTTCTCAAAAACCACTGGGCTAATTGTAAACAAATTACATATAGAGCCTTCAGGGTTTCAGTAAACGAAAATTTGTTCTAACGGTGCAGGTCACATGACCAACATGGCCACCACGCCCATATATAGTAAAAACATTTTAAAATCTTCTTCTCCAGAACCAATAGGCTGATGGCACTGAAACTTAGTATGTAGCATTGGTTACTCCAGTACTATTAAGATTGCTCAAAATGTTTATCTTCGGTTGACCTTGACCTTTTTACGGCAAGGTCAATTATGTAAAATATTTCAAGGATACTTTTGATGATTTAGGCCTAAAAATTTGTAATTACAGTCATCTGAATGAGTGCATGAAGATTCATGATTATAAGAGGTCAAGGTTTTTCTTTGACCATTGGCCCTGAAATCTCATAGTTTGACAATTTCAAACTTCTTCTTAAAAGCCACTGAGGCAATTATAAGCAAATATCAAATACAGCCTTCAGGATTAAGGGAACGAGATTTTATTCAAATAGTCTGGCTCACATGATCAACATGGCCACCATTCCAAATTATGGTAATTTTTTTTAAAAATCTTCTCCAGAACCAATTGAACGATGTTCTTGAAGCTTGGTATGTATCATTCGGTACTCCAGTACTATCATGAGTATTCAAGTTATGACCTTGGGTTGACCTTGACATTTTTTACGACAAGGCCAAGTATGGGAAAATGCTAGAACATAAGATTTCATGGGAAGTTTTGAAGATTTTGGTCTAAGAATTGGTCGTCTTAATGAGGTCATAAAGAATTATGAGTATAAGAGGTCAAGGTCATTCTTTGACCTTTGACCCAGATATCTCATATTTTGACATTTTCAAACATTTTCTCAAAGCCAAAGGCAAATTGTATACACATTTCAAATAGAGCATCCAGGGGTTGATTGAACGAAAATTTCTCGAAATGGTCACAGTCACGTGACCAACATGGCCGCCATACCCATTTATGGTGTACACCTTTAATATTTTTCTTCTCCAGAACCAAAATACCTATGACCTTGAAACTTTGTAAGTAGCATGGAATACTAGAGTAATACCAAGACTGTTCAAATGTTGACCTTAGGTTTTCCTTGACCTTTTTATCGGCCTGGTCAAATATGGGAAAATGCTAGAACACAAGATTTCATGGAAAATTTTGACGATTTTGGCCTAAAAGTGGTATATATGGTTGTCTTAATGAGTACGTGAAGATTTATGAGTACAAGATGTCATGGTCATTCTTTGACTTTTGACCCAAGACTCATATTTTGACAATTTCAGACATAAGACAAAGCATCTTTGCCAATTGCTTAGGAGAGCAATTCAGGGCATCTTGTTTATTAATGGTGATAACCACCTTATAAGCAAAACGGATATCAGCTTTGTCCAAGGCGTTACTTCTGCTGGTTTGGTTCATTAGTGTTACATGTTATGTCCGCTTGTCTATGGTCTCGAGCAGTCTGGTCACCTGAATAGCTACATGTACCCCATTCTGCTTTCTGTTTTGTTTTGTAATTTAGAATAAAGATAGGTAAAATGGATATGGCTGCTGCCTCTTATTAGGGTAGCTGAATGACCACCTGTCTTGGAAAGAGCTGCTCATTCGGTTTACTGTGCGTGTCTTTCGTGTTTTTTATACCCCGCCACACGTTAGTGGTGGGGTATTATTTTTTCCTGCTGGCTGTCCGTGTGTCTGTCCGTCCGTCGTACGTACGTCTGTCTGTCCGTCCGTCCGTTAGCACTTCGTTTCCGTTCGATAACTTGTGTATTTATTAACGGATTTTCTTCAAACTTGGCATATGAATTGGTCTTCAAAATATCTCAGTTGGGATTGTTAATGGGCAAATTTCGATATCTTGTGACAAAGTTATTGCCCTTGTCAGTGTCGCTAAAGTGAAGTTTGGTCTGTTATTCCTTTACACTTCGAAATATCATAATGAAATTTCACAGAAATGATTGAAATAACATGTTTTTTCTGCTGTTAGCAGACTTTTGTCCACCAGGGTTATCTGGCCCTGCCCCGGGGCTATATACATGTATAAAATCATGAAAAATTCTGTACAAAATGAGGGTTGAAAGTGATTTTCCTGAAACTTGCTACAGCTTATCGAAGCAATATAAGCTTTCTGTCATGATCAAAATTTCGTCCCCAGGGGCTATCTGCCCCTGGCAAAGGGCTATATACATGTACATGTATACAATCATGAAAAAATCCATATAAAATCAGATTTTTTGGTATATCTTTATGAAATTTCACAGACATGATATAAGTAACATTAGCTTTATTTTCAACCAGAATTTAGTCCATTATAGTTATCTGCCCCTGCCACGGGCATATATACATGTACAAAATCATAAAATCAGAACTGAAAGGAATTTTTGTGAAACGTGTAACAAATGATCAAAGCAATAATAGCTTATAGTGATGTTTAAAATTTTATCAGAATGAGGTTCATTATCTGCCCCAGTCCTGGAGCTATATACAAGTATGAAATCATGAAAAAAAAGCTATGAAAGGTTTGCAGTGGCGGGGTATTACGCAGTCGTTTACGATGCTTTTATTTTTGTCAATATTCCTGTGTGTACCTCTTTCCGTTTTGGTTTTGAGAGCGGGATGTGGGATTCGATTGTATTAATTCCTGATCATTGCCTATCTTTTAACTTTTTAAAACAAAACATGTCTAGCTTAAGGCCATTACAACAAGAAATATAAAAGCAGTGGTAGAAATATAAAATGGATTGAAATGTATGAGCTGCGACACGAGAAAACCAGCAAAGTAGTTGTTAGCCCAGCGCAGCGTCAGATCAGCCTGGGCATCTGCTGTCTAATCAGAGTCTTCGCTAAGCAATTAAAGGGTAGCTTAGGGTCTAAGCTACCTGCATGCGGACTGTGAACACTCTGATCAGACCGGGCAGATGCCCAAGCTGATCGGAGTCTGCGCTGGGCGCACATGGCACTTTGTTGGTTTTCCCGTGCCGCAGCTCATATGCTTTTTATCTTTTTCTAAGGAGAAATAGACCTGACT
Source organism: Ctena decussata (assembly GCA_963989385.1). Classification (NCBI taxonomy): domain Eukaryota; kingdom Metazoa; phylum Mollusca; class Bivalvia; order Lucinida; family Lucinidae; genus Ctena; species Ctena decussata. The sequence continues at coordinate 47,463,944 of OZ022508.1, read as the reverse complement.
CCTGTACGTATCCGTGTTTAATATAGTAGCTTAGATTATTGTAGCGTATGTTAAGTTTGTTCGTTTTTTTTTTTTACAAGAAAATTGCAGAATGTTTTGGAATAATCAGTCATTTTAGTTTTATATTTTGACTGACATGATTCTCGCTAAGGGTATTGTTTTGTTCACTTTTGTATCTGAAACCATCTCTTTCTTCCGTTCAGGATGTCTTTTCACAAATGTAAACCACTTGGCTTATAGTTTCTATCTTTTTTGTTTGTGAACCTCTTAGGAAGCCGAAAGCGTATAGGAAAATAGATTATGCAGTGTTAATGATGAAATCATTGTATGATCTATTGTAGCCGAATTGATTTTAAATCATTTTTTTCATCCCGAGTGGATCCAGTGCTACCAAAATTGTGTCTGTGAGATGTTTATTCTACAAAAGTAACATATACATATGAGCCGCAACATGAGAAAACCAACAATGTGGTCGTGCGTCCAGCGCAGGCTCAGATAAGCCTGGGCATCCGCCCAGTCTGACCAGAGTCTTCACTATGCGCTTAGAAGGTGGCTAAGGGTCTAAGCTACCTCCATGCGGACAGCGAAGACTCTGATCAGACTGGGCGGATGCCCAGGCTGATCTGAGTCTGCGCTGGGCGCACATCCACATTGTTGGTTTTGTCGTGTCGCGGCTCATATGTAGAAACGGAACAAAACGAAATGTACACAATACACGTTTCTGTTTTCCTTGAGGAGAGTTACTGGCATTCAATTTTGTAAAAAGATGTACAAAAATGCATGTTTTATAATCAATAAAACAATGGATAATAGACAAATAAATCAATAAATAAATATAACAAAACAAAACGGAGAAGGGAAATAAAAAAAAGTCCCATGGCGTGTTTATATTTATAATAAATACACAAATGAATTAGTTCACCAGAAAATAAATGAAAACTGCATGCGAAATTGGCCTGAAGGTGGGGCTTATATATTTTGAAAAGTGCAAGGGCGCCTTAAAGTTTTCTTTTTTATTTTTGTCATGATCGGCTTGTATATGGATGTGTCCGTAGGATGTATTAATATTATTGGAACAAATGCTTAATGTGAGAACATACGATGTCTATGTACACAAAATAAACTTCCATAGAGACGTTTGGTGAAATACTCGTATTGGTAAGGTTAATTCATACACCTAAATAAGGCGGGACATGACAAAATCAACATAGTAGTATGTGCGCCCAGTGAAGTTTCAGATCATCTTGGGCATCCTTCTAGTCTAACTAGAGTCTTCGCTGTCGCAATGGAGGTAGCTTAGACCTTTAGCTTTCCTTTCAGTGCACAGCAAAGACTCTGATTAGACTGGGCGGATGCCAAGTCTGGCTGATCTGAGTTTGCTGGGCACGCATATCACTATGTTTGGCACGCATATTACTATGTTTGGTTTTGGTTTTGTCGTGTCGCGGCTCGAGTATTTTTCTACTATTATTTCAATATAGAACAACTTCTTTGACGTCCTGGTTTCTTTCCTATGCATAAAGGACTAGCCCATCGTTTTCAAATAGATGAGTTCAGTAGCCTTAAAGGGGAGTCCGGTTAAGTTATCATTATATTTTCTCATATTTTATTTCTTTTTAAAGGAGAAAGACCCATTTGTCTTATGCAAATAGTGTAGACTCTCGTTTGCGGCGTTTAGTCTGATCATGCTCTATTTTCCTGTGTCCTGTTTATGAGAGAATAGGCACTAGGTTGTCATTCACAGTTTCGCACTTTTGGGAGTGGACAAAAATGCTAATATTTGGGTGTAGGATTCTATCTTGGGCTATAATTCTTTTTGCCTCTTTATATGCAGGAAACTTTTCCTCCCTCTGAGTGAGTATGTGTCAGGAAAGTAAAAACTGAATTTATTTTCTACCTCGAAACCCATCCTATCGATGGATGCGAAACTATGACTGTGTTAATAAAGCTCGAAATTTAAGTGTCAAAAAGCTAGTGTTCATTTTCAAGAAGAAGAGCAGAAAATCTAAACGGCTGGCAGGTATTCAGTTGCAGCTGACAGTGATCATCTGTAAGCCCTCTAGGTAACTCTGTAAGATCCAGGCGTCAACAACTATCCTGCTCTCGAGTAGAGCATGGATGATTATGCCATTTTTTGAAGAAATTTTCTGGTCCCAAAAAGTTGGTGGGGTGTTATTTTCTCTGTAACAATATTCATATGAGGGCCTTGTAGAGGTTTTAAATGGCTATTAAGTGTATTTAAGCATATGTATAGCACATTCAAACAGAAATCGAAGGATTTATTATACCCCCGGCATACGAGGTATGTTGATGGGTATATAGCTTTTTTCCGATGTCCGTTCGTCTTTCAGTCCGTCTGTACATCACTAAGTTAACATTTGCGTTAAAGTGTGTGAGATCTCATATTATCCAAACCCTTTCATGGGTTGGGTTTATATTTGGCATGGTGATAGATAATGGTCCAAAGTTTGCTTTTTTCTGTACCATCCTCACCCATGCCTGTGGCCTAGAGGCCAAGGTTACGGACCTTTGACTTTTCATTTAAAAGTTTTTAAGATCTCTATATAATTCAAACTCTTTGTCGAGTTGGGTTTGTGTTTGGCATGATGATAGATGTTGGTCTCAAGTTTTATTTTTTACGATCCCCACCCACGCCTACTACCTAGAGGTGAAGGTCGCAGACTTTGACTGTAAATGTTAAAGTTTTGCGTTAAAGTTTTAAGGTCCCTATGTAACTTAAACTCTTTGGTGAATTGGGTTTATGTTTAGCATGATGACAGATGTTGGTTCAAGTTTTATTTTATACTATCCCCACTCATGCTTGTGATTTAGATGTCAATGTCACAGACTTTGACTTTTTATGTTAAAGTTTTATGTTAACTTTTTTGAGATGTTATATCATCAAAAAGATTTTGTTGGGTTTGGTTTAGACATGTTTAAAATTTTTACTTTGTTACACTTTTGTTAAGCTGTACCCCTGCGGGGCCACAGAGCGATCGAAGAAAACAAAGAAGTGCAACTATAAAGGACCATCATGAATTTTAGTATTCTTTTCAGGAAGTTAGAAAACGTGTAGGATTTCTGAACATTGACCGACTAAAGAAGTAAAATGGTTCAGAGCATTGCGTGCTCCAGTGTTACATAGTTGTGAACGCGTTACAGCTAGGGTCCATTTCTCAAAAGCGACGCTTTTTGACACTTTGAAAAAGGGTCCATTTTAAAATAAGCTATAATTGTGCCAGATTGCATGTGAGCACACTTTCTTTGATTTCCTTTGAACATAATCATGCTAAATTGCTAAACTGGTCCAAATCTATGCTTAAAGGTTGCCATTCACAGTGTCACACTTTTGGCAGCGAACAAAAATGCTAATATTTGGGGGTAGGCTTCTATCTTGGGCTATAAATTCTTTTTGTCTCCTTATATGCAGGAAACCTTTCCTCCCTTTGAGTGAGCATGTATTTAGAATGTGAAAACTGAAATTATTCTTAACCTAGAAAATCATCCAATCGCTGCAGAGCATGGATGCCAAACTATGACTGTGTTAATAAAGCTCGAAATTTAAGTGTCAAAAAACTAGTTGCTCATTTCAAGAAAGAAGAGCAGAAAATCTAAACGGCTGGCAGGTATTCAGTTACAGCTGACACTGATCATCTATAAGCCCCTTAGATAGCTCTGTAAGCTTCAGGTGTCATCAACTGCCCTGCTCTCGAGAAGAGCATTAATGATTATGCCATTTTTGAAGAAATTTTCTGGCCCGAAATTGTGGTTAGGATGTCATTTTGCTCTGCAACAATATTCATATGAGAGCCTTGTAGGTGTTGCAAATAGCTGTTAAGTGTATTTAAGCATATGTACAGAATATTCAAGCAGAAAAAAAGATTTATTAATTCAATCAGGCTGGAATGTCCTTTTGTTTAGTTGACCCCCTCCCCACCCTGCGTGGCAACTGAGTAATCAAAAGAGAAAAAATGGGGAGTGCAACCTTAATGGGTTAAATACAACGTCTGTACTTGAAGGAAACTAGGAATTTGTCCATAGGACACGTATGCCCCGCCTAGTGCCCTAAATAAGATGGCGCCTTGTTTAAGATACTGGCACTTGTAGCATAACTAGGTTCACAAAGGCAGACTTCTGTGCTACATGATTTATTGTTTTCCTTGGGCAGATGTATTGTGCATCTTGGATCAAGAGAAGTGTGTGTATGTGTGGGTGGGTGGATGGGGAGGCGGGGGGGGGGGCTTGGTGGGGGCATGTCATGACTGTGATATGTGATAACATTCTGTATCTTATCACAGAAATGGATGCCATGCAACCTTCCAAAAGAAATAGTCCGGAAACAAGTAACTTTTCTAAAACTAACAAACGGAAACCATTATTGTATGAAATGAAATCGAAAAAAGGTCATAATTCCGACAATAATTGACTGATTTTTACCAAACATCAAATTTGACCTGTATTTTATGATTATATACCTGTGTATAAAATATGAATTCAATACACCAATGTTTTCAAAAGATAATGAGCGTAAACCAGTTTTTCATACAAAATGAAGTCGAATAAAAAGGGTCATAATTCCCACAATAATCGACGGATTTTCCCCAACATCGAACTGGACCTGTATTTTATGATTATATACCTGTGTATAAAATATAAATTCAATACACCAAAGATTTTCAAACGATAACGAACGGAAACCATTTTTTCATACAAAATGAAGTCGGAAAAGATCATTAACTCCCACAATAATGGACGGATTTGGCCAACATCGAACTTGACCTGTATTTTATAATTATATAGCTGTGTATAAAATATGAATTCAATATACCAATGCTTTGAAAAGATATCGAACGGAAACCACTTTTTCATACAAAACGAAGTAGAAAAAGGGCCATAACTCCCACAATAATAGACGGATTCTACCCAAAATCAAACTTGACCTGTATCTTATGATTATATAACTGTGTATAAAATATGAATTCAATACACCAATGTTTTCAAAGTATATTGAACAGAAACCATTTCGTACGTATGTACTTACGCTACGTACGTACCACAGGCGCTTGAAGTTTAGACTGCAAGACTCTTCAAAATATCAAAAATCGGAAAGACCATATGTCATTTAAAAATATACAGGTGTGCAAGTGCTGTTTCGGAGCCATGCAGGCTCTAGTATCCGGTCCGTCGCAGCAAATGTTGCACAGCAACTTCTAAACGTTCGACGAGAAGTCGAAATGGCGACGATGCCCCAAAGCACCTTGCATTTGATCCGATCACTCATTTTTACAATGCTAAACCTACCACACAAGTTATGAAAAGGGAGAAGCAATATGCAGAGCGAAAATTGTGGCGTAGAAGTACCGATATGGAGCAGGCTACACGAAAGTTGACAACCGGAGATCGAATTTTAAAATGTTAAACTCACCAAGATCGAACGCACTCTGCAGTTGTGTAGCGAGCTCCTTCAGCATGTTTGAATAGTAATCCTTTGCTTCAGAGAGAGTTTACTGAGAATTTTCAGTGAAAATGATTGTGTTCAAACGAAAATATACTTCTTCACAATGTCAGCTGGCGGATGATTTCACCCATGACGTAGATTCACTTTTGACGTCACTAAAATGTACTACCTATGGTGGGGCCTCCAACGGGGTATTTATGCTGTTTCGAGATCCAGTCTTGATAGACTCACCGTCGGTGACGATGAAGCGTAATTTGTCGCTAAAAGACAAAATATTTCTGGTGCATGTGCCACATGTCGACCAAGTGGCCCAGTACCTCACTTGGTTGAGTGCTCGCACGTTAAGCTAGAGACCCTGGGTTCGAGTCCCGGTCAGGTCACGATTGCTTCCTCCCGACTCAGTGTGGGCTCATGGCAAGGTCCTCGCGCATCAAAAAAGCGCATGTCTCGTTGGCACCACCGTGGTTTCGAGCAGATTTGGGGACGAATCTAATTAGGCAGTGGGAAACGTCAGGCCCGGTAGTGCTCTCAGTTGGTAGAGTGCTCGCACGGTGAGCGAGAGGCCCTTGGATGGAGTCCCAGTCGAGTCCCGATTTTTTCCTCCCCTGTGACACATGCTTCAGTGAAAAATGCGTTCGAGATGCACGAGTAGATCTAAATGAAAAAGGCCTATCCACACAAAGAAAAAAAAATAAATAAAGCAAAAACGTCATTACATTGTTTTACGTAAAATTTTACGGCCAGTGGCTGTAGAATCATTGACGGCGAACCAGTGCTCGCACGGTGAGTGAGGGGCCATTGGATCGAGTCCCAGTCGCTGTCCGCACAGAGGTAGCTTAGACCATTGGTTATCTTGCCCAGGCTGATCTAAGACTTCGCAGGGCGCTATGGCACAATATGCCGGGCATATTTTCAAGTCTGTTATTGTGCAGTTTTAATTTTTAGTGGTGATCCAAATATTTTCTTGACTTTCCTTTGAAACGTTATTCATTTTTATAAAATACAATGTCCAATTCAATTCTCTCCCAGACCCCGAAATCCGTGTTTAAATCGCTTTGCTTGTTTTTGAGAAATCCTAATTTTTATTTGCCGTGTAATTTGCATTTGTCACCGGAACATACTCGATAGTTCAACACAAATTATGTGTCTATGTGCAGGAAAATGTCAACGGAACATCTCGCAAAAAAATCACGAAAATGTCAACGGATTTCGCCACATTACTGCCTGTTTGATATGGAGAAATGCATTCTTCGTTTGCTGATATGGCTAGTTTGACTGATGCATACGATACATCTATAGTCAGAAAATTTGAAAAAAAAGAAGCATCAATCTAGCGTGTGTAAACCGGTCCGCCCTATTTGGTGGGCTGTTCCGTTTCCTAAAAAAGGATGTTCCGGATCTGGATCCAGACAGTGATATATTGCATTGCGAGAAAGCTTACTTAAATAGTGAGGACAGATCAGCCTGCACTTTCTTATCAGGACTCGATTTTGAATTTTTCCAGTACATACGAAGCGATTAAATTGAGCGGATGCGCAGGCTGTTAAAAGTGTTCCCTGTCGCAAGTACTGTTCGCAAAAATTAACGCAAACGATATCATTTGCGCTATGACAATGTGTGTAGTTGGTTCGTCAGGTAATATTAATATAGTAACTAGTGAGCATGCGACGTTTGGCCTACGTCGACCAAACGTCTATGCAAGGTCACAAACGTTTGGACGCTGTACCAACGTTGTGTGCCTACCATCTTCGCTAGCCAGGGGTACTATGTCCACTTTGTTACTTTACGTACACAAAGAACAAAGTGGACTAAGTACCCTTGGCTTGTGAAGATATCTGCCCACTGGGTAAAAATGTTTAGTCCGAACCCATGCCATTGTTGTTACTAATGGGGCCATATCCAGCGATTTGACATCTGGACCGAATCATTGTGAATGTGGAAAAACGGGTTGTTCTGTAATTCGTAGGCTACTGCAGTCTAAATGATAAACACTTCGGGAGTATTCTCAACTGATCTACACTTTTTTGTCAGAAATCGTTCGTCAAGCTGAACATTAAGCGGGGCTCCAGGGGAGAAAACTACCAGACCTTTCATAAGCAGAACTTTGCTTTTCTCACATGTGCCGACGGAGGATCGAACCCACGGCGATGAGAGACCTAATATTTAAGAGTGATCTCCCACCGCTCGACACGAACCCTTCCCCGTAGACACCCTCTTAATCAGTTCACAGCCCAACCCGTCGACAAGAATAAGGAAGCCAAACCTACCCTAAGTGCCAGGTACTACTTTGTCGCGCTTTAAATCAATAGCGGCGGTAGTGTAGTGGATAACGCGCTGGACTACCATTGAATCCAGTGGTCACAAGATCGATCCTCCGCTTCTCTGGTCTTTCGTATGAGACTTTAAACCGTCCCGTCCCAGTATGACCTAGTATTTGGCGGGACACTTACTCAAGCGAAAATTGTTGAAGACTCATGCATTGATGTGCGGAGGTGAACACGAACGCACGCATGTACATGTATGCGAGTGATATTTCCACTCGTATGTAAAGTCTGATCAGAGTCCTCGCTGTCGGCTTAGAGGTAGCCTAGACTCTTAGCTACCCTTAAGTGCACAGCAAAGACTCTGATGAGACTGGGCTAATGCCCCTTCGCGTGGCGCACATGCCACTTTGTTGGTTTTGTCATGTCGCGGTTCCATTATAGTGTATTTACGCAGAGAGAACTAACAAATCGAAATTGTACTACTATACAGCTATAACTGGTGAACTGTAAAAAATATACGTTGATTTTACCGTAAAATACCGGGTATCTGGCTGACTATTTTTATGGGCGTCTGCTTGTAGAATGGTTTTGGAAATCACTATCTGATAGGATTATGTTAATTGACCGCACTCGAAAATATCTTCTTTTAAGTGTTGAAGGGCTATATGACCGTCCTGTTCTACCCTTCTTCACGTGCTGCTAATTCCTGCAAATATTTCCGGGCGCCCGTAAAAAAGAACTGTAAATGGTAGTGCTCTCAGTTGGCAGACTACTTGCAAATGACATCGACATCCAAAAGAAAGAAATCGTTATTTTTTTTTTTTAGATCAACACGTGTTGGCTTTGTGACTTTTCAGTCGAAATTTTTGTTTTACATATACAAAAAAAAATAACACCTATTTACTGATAATTACATTAAAGACATGGGTGGATTAACTTCGACGGTATCATTTTTTTTTTTTGGCGGGGGGGCGGACACTCGGCGCCAGGTATATGCAACTATGGTTACGTACCGCTGAGCCACTTGGGGAACGTCGTTAGAATTGAACAGAACAGAATAAACAGTGTCATTTGGACCAAAACTCGGCGCAAGGTGTGTGCAGCTATACATATAGGCCTATGGTTACGTACCGCTGCTCTACTTGGGGAACGTCGTTACAAGAATTGAAACAGAACAGAATAGTGTCATTCTCAACGTATGTTTTGTAAAAATGAGATAAAAAAAAAATTACCCCAGAATTACTGTTACTTATTACAGGTCCAAAATTTACAAATGATAGCACGTCTAATACTAAATTAATGCAAAATTTTAATGGGCAGTTTAAAGTAGAGGCTGTACCTTTATGCCTTTGATCGTTTGAAGATTACAGTTTCTTTGGTGTTTTCAGTAACTCGCTGTGTAATTGAGATTTTTTATTCAAGATCTATTTTCTTCGGGTAGTAAATATGATTGAAACACTTGACCTCCAACAGATTTCCTAATCTAGATATCTACAATAACTATTGACTTTGGTTGTGATTATTTGAAGAGTCGGATGTAAATTTCTTATGACATAATTATGCAAGAATTCATTTTAAAGAAAGCCTTGAATTATTATTTTTATGGTTACTTAATCTTTGGTGTGGAAAATGTCTTGCGAAAAGGTATGAGAAGCATCCCTCGCTTTTGCGTACTGATATTTCAATAGATTGTTCATGCGAATGGAGAAGGCTCCGATCAGACTGCGCGAATGGCCAGGCTGATCTGAGTCTTTGCCGTTCGCACTTTCCGTAGTATAGCTGAAATTATATACTCCGCGATTTTCTGAAATGACAATCTCATCACCGAACAAAATACGCTAATGTACTTTTCATGCAGTGTCTGGAAAGTCACGTGCTCCTTGTGAATGACAAGGTTATTTTGGTTTTTTTGTAAAACCACTAACGATTGGCTAAAGCTTTTGTTTCATCTACCCGTTACTTGTCTGGGTTGACGCACGCTAGCAGTAAAATAACACACGTCACATCAAGCAAACTCGATGCGATCTACATGGCAAAATAAACGGTATTTCTTCCGCAGGCTTAAATCTAGCATATGTATATACGGCCTTTACTACTGTGGAACCGCAAGGCAGGTACGACATAGCATTCCGCGGATTTTTTGTTCTTTCTAGTCCTCTCTCTATAACAGCATTCATGATTCATTACAATTCAGAATTCTTCAAAAGCAAAGGACTTCTATGATTAAGGCGAGGATTTTCCCCATTAAACCAGTACAACAGGTCCGAATTTTCAAAAGTATAAAGTGTGCATATTTTTCTTGGCAGGGCTTCTACAAATATGTAAGCCGTATGAAATCAGATCATTTGTGATTCAGACCGAAAGACATGGGGAGATAATCCAGTCTGACCCTACCTACCCTGAATTCAAGATTTTCGCATACCTCATTTTTTTGAGGTAATAAAGATATTGAAATCAGTCATTCATTCCAAAGATTTTTGTCATAAATGCATGCTAAATGTATGCATATCACGAGACAAAGCAATGATTTTCTTCTTGTTACGCTTGATTGGCATTTGAACACGCAAAATCATAGTTATACTTCCGGTCAAAACGGCCAAAAGAGAACGCTTCACTATAACTAAAATACAAGTACTTCCCCCCCCCCCCCCCCGTGACCCAGCATTTCCTTTATGCAGCAGACTTATGCGATGCAAATACGCAATATATATGAGTGGGAAGCTGGGTCACGGGGGCGGGGGGGGGGGGGAGATACTCAGTAAGCCAAAGAAGAAGAATGGTCAACAGTAGCACTGTGATCTTGAAGGCTTATATCGTGTACCATGACCTTGAAATGAGGTCAAGGTCACATACATATGGTCAAAACTATCCAGTGGTGTCTGTTATGTAAGCAATATAAGTAAAAAACGGGTGAAATGTATACAATAAATCATTATTTCAAAGATCAGTTTGAGGATAATTAATCTCAACAATGACGTCAACGTATGTTAAACGTACTTTACATAGACACAAACACTTGAAAATACATTTGTCATGCAAGTTACATGCCATAGTTATAATTGCAAAGTAAAAGTCAGTGATCCGTATAACTTTTTAATCATGGGGAAAATTCCCGCCTTAAGCATAGAAGTCCTTAACAAGTGTCATCGTCGTATTTGCAAGTCTTTATTGTAATTTCTGTAAACGAGGTGCACGTGCCCCTTGTAAGACGCGCATTTTTCTACTTCGGCCTTACTTTTTTTGGTTTCAGGAAACTTAAACATCGCATTCCCAGTGTTGGGATGTTTTGTTAAAATACTAAGAGTATTTTTTTTGCCTTAGTTCAAGATGAAATGATCCAAACTCTGTCGGTCGTTTCTTATGCAATTACATCAGACAAAGTGATGATTTTTTTCATCTACATGTATCTAGATCTAGGTCCCATATAAACTTTTTTTTCAATTCACTGACTAATTTTTTAGCCTCGTGGTCCGCCGTTTTTATATAGGCCTACAAGTTAGTGCTCCGTTCACTTTGACAGCATGCCACGGAAGATAGGAAGTTGAAGTCATATCGTAGAAACGAAAAATTAGTCAGGAAACCATGTGATGGAAGGTATATTTCTAGTAGGTCTTTGCTTTACAGCAGTTTGAGCATAGGTTGCCGAGCGAGCGAGCGAGAACAAAGTATCTGGCTACTCGTCAGAGGGGTTAAAGTTAATCTAGGAAGCGAATGTTGGCTTCCGAAATGTTCAGAGAGAGCGGGATAGAGATCTGAATGTACATTAATTCCTGATCATTGCCTTCTTCATTCTTGTAAAGGACAAGAGATAAGAAAAGTAAATTTCCGAACTAAAATATATTTGGGCTGACTGCTTCAATGCCTTCTTCATTCTTGTAAAGGACAAGAGATAAGAAAAGTAAATTTCCGAACTAAAATATATTTGGGCTGACTGCTTCAATGTGCTTTTCCAGTGGAAAGGTCCCATATCCATACAGTCCGGGGTCCCATACCATTGTGTCTGTGTTTTTCTATTCCATGCTATTTTGAAGACTTTAAAGCTGTCGGGTAGGGATTTGAATTTCCTTGTTCCTTTACTCTTTCAATAATTGTCAATCCTAAAACTTAGGAATAATGTCACGCACTCCAGCCAAGTCGCATCTCTAATGTAGATAGTTCTACATCGGTCATATTTTCACCCACTGGATACCTCTGACAAGCTCTGTCGCTCTATCGATTTTTTTCAAATCGAAGGTCACGCTAGCCGTTAGGAAAATCCAGTTTCTATTTTTAATTTTCTTATCCGAGGAAGTGTATCAGCGAACGAAATCGACTGTAAAGGATTTGACAAGAAGTTTTAAATGAGTTCAAAGGAAATTTCAAATTTATTAAGTGGACTAAACTTTATTGGGTATACCATTATGTGCCAGCCGTTGCAGGAATTCAAAGTCACTCCATAGGACCGGATACCAGAGCCTGCATGGCTCCGTGAATTTTTCACCAATTTTCTTTTGCTGTTTATATCATCATGTGGACATAACAGAAAAAGTTATTTCTGCCTCGAAGGACATTTCGAGTGAAACTTTTCAGGTAACTAGTCAGATTTTGCAATATCTTATCTGTAAGTCTGTACTGAAGGGGTCAAATTTGAGCTTGCACTCCTGTATTATTGTACAGTGTTGTATTGGGCACTTTGGATGACAAGGTTTAGAAATGTTTCTAAGCTAGAACTTCAAGCTCCTGTGGTACGTACGTACGGACAGCGGTGATACTATATGTCACCCCCACCCCCCCATTTTCATTTTGCTCTAGAGCAATTGGTTTTCCTGTAAGAAATTACACTTATCGGAAATGGAGGTACATTTTTAATGTTGAAATACATGTAACAGAGGATCTTCCCCGTTAAGAAAAGCGATTAACACCACCCAGTTGTTGGCTGTTTTATGGCTCTTATGTGGTATGCGCGTATTTCCTTTGTTGAAGTAGCAGTTTCAGTGGACTGTTGTATAACAGAATAATGACATCCAGTAAACAAGATTATTTGTCTTAAAAGACACCTTTTCAGCCTATATGAGGAGAAAGGTTCCTCATTATTACCTAAAGTTAACATACCGTATGTCAATTCCTCACATCAAAGCTCAACTCAAAGTGATTATGAGTGTTATCAAGAGCATATTACTCATAAACTACTTGGTGTTATGTAATCCCTTCACTGTAGACTCTACCTTAAATTTGTTTAACAAGAGTTTTGTTCAGTACCCCTGGTGATTCTTTGCCTCACTCAATCTGCATACTCCGATAGTCGGTCGTTAGAGTGTTATGTAATCCAAAATGTGTTCCAAATCTTTGTTAAATTTTGCATCACAACAGCGACTGTATCAATATTACCTTTGCGACTGAGAGCAAATGACTCGATAATGGGCTATAATTAAGCATAAAATCAACAAGGCACGCTCAAGTATTGACGAACATGGGAAGTATGTACTGACACCTAACCTGCTTTAAGGAAATAGCCCACATCAATATTATGAAACCTAATACTGTTGTTAAAGAAAACAAATGAGCCGCGACACGAGAAAACCAACAATGTGGTTGTGCGCCCAGCGCAGACTCAGATCAGCCTGGGCATCCACCCAGGCTGACCAGAGTCTTCGCTTTGCGCTTAAAGGTTAGCTAAGGGTCCAAGCTATCTTCATGCGGACAGTGAAGACTCTGATCAGACTGGGCGGATGCCCAGGCTGATCTGAGTCTGCGCTGGGCGCACAACCACATTGTTGGTTTTGTCGTGTCGCGGCTCAAATGGGCTTTGGTAAAGGGGAAAATGATCTTACGTTAATGAAAAACTAATGGATAATGGGTTCAAACTATTTTCTGTTCTTTTGTTTTTGGTCACAAATCGTAATATCATAGGGCAGTTACATATTTGAAACATTCGCTGATTTTTATGACTTTTGTTAGTAAAGTGCGTCATCAGTACGAACATTTAGCAGCCTAATGCACACTTCAGAAGTTAAAATTCCCCGTGTGTAAGGAAACTGGGATTCTGATCAGTGTGCGAAGTTGCGAATAACTCTGTTTCTTGCACACCAGATTTGGATATCTGCATGCTTCCCCTGTACCTACAAATACTATTTCACCCATGTTATGTCACCCAGGACCGGATAATAATCACGCGCATTCAATGCATTGGTTGTACTGGAGGTCAGGAATCTCCGTCGTCAAGAAACGTTGGTGTTTAAGAAGATGACGTCACCAAGACGGCAAAAATGACGTCAGTTTATGCACGCCAGACGTTGACGTAAAGAACCGAATACCGGTCGTTGAAAGCGGCACTTTCTTTCAAAATCAAAATGAAATCTTTCAAGCAATAGAATAGTTTTAAAGTTAAAACAAAACGTGGTGTGCAAGAAAAAGTATCTATCATTGGTGTGAGGTGCGGATAGAAATATCCGTCGCTGGGAATCACTGTTCGGCATCACTCAGCAAGCCTCATGATGCCGAACAGTGACCCTCGTGACAGATTTTTTTATTCATACCTAGCACCAGTGAAAGATACTTACATTCTAAACATTCTAAACTATCTCTAACGATTTCCGCTGTACACTGTTCTGCTTTCGACAGGAAAGAAGAACTGATGACATTTACTCTTTAGTTTTATTATCGAGGTCCAAAATCTATCAACTCCCGATATCTCAAAGTCGAAGTTCATCCCAAACTGGTTATATCTCAAAGTAAAATTTCTGGTCCCAGGACATTAAAAATTTTACTGCAAGATATTTACAGTTTGAGAAATGAAAAATTAAAATATATAGAAAAAATAGGATGTTTATTCAAACTATTGCCTTTGATACAAGAGGGTACTTTGAGATATCAGTGTTCGAGATATCGGCACTTGACTGTATGTTGGTTTCAAAATGCTCTGGCTTTGGTTTGCAGAGACCCAGCCCCGGAACAAGTGGGTGGGCTTCTGGGCTTCAGCCCCGCCATCTTGGCCTCAGTGTTATGTATCAATGTATTCGTCCATATAAAATCTAAACCAGTAAAGAAGTCTTATTTCTCCGAATATACCAGGACAAAAAAAATAAAATATAATCTGCACTTTGGCTGACGGACGGGGAGACGTTTTACGGACGCCACTAGGCAAAACACCAGCTACAGTGGGTTCAAATAAAATTCTAAAAGCGATTCTTCAACAGCACAGAACACATTCGAAAGAAGGAGCATGGGCCATACTTCGATGTTTCGGCTACTCAAGCCTAATTACTGACCCAGGTCCAATGGGATAGTTATTGATTTATGAGGCGTTCTCAGTTAAGCTGGGCCATTAGCTATTAATTTTGTCCTTCGTAATGCCTTTCTTTAAATTACAAAATAACGGTCCTGTTTACCCTCTGACAAGTTATCCTCTGTCTAAAGAAGTAGGTAAAAGTACCAAACCAAGCATGTGTTTTGTTAGACATTTTGAACACTGGTTCGAATAATTATACCCTGGTTTAAAATGCGGCGTTTTTAAATGTCGCGATATTGCCGTTGCATAGATATGAAGGCCGCACGGCTAAAAGAGATAAATCACTGCTGAAAATCGAGTTCTATTATTAAATTCAGGTGATTTCTTACATATTACCCCGCTTAAACAATATCTAAAGGGTATTTTTCGCTACGAAATGAGAGTGGGAACTAATGTCGCAAAGTTTATGTAACCTACCTCACAGCGGTAAATTCATGATACATGTATTAACTAAATTGGCCCGGCATCATAAAACTTACAAGATCACACGAAGAAATATGTGTTCCCCAATATCTTATATCATTTGAGCAAATTTGCTCAATTTTGTATAATTTACTCGACTTCAAAATATATTACCCCAGCATTTTTCTGTAAGAATGTAACCTTACGTCACGGGCTTTTTAACACTGAGCAAAGCAATCGCTCTGAAACTCATGTGCAAAATCCTGCCTAGTAACAGCTTTAAAATGGTGTGCTTAGATTTCATGCACTGAAACATTAAATGATATAAAAACGTTAAATTGTGTGCACTGTAACCTACTTCACACGTACCTACGTCACAACGTCACTAAGGCCATGTTTTGAAAGCGTTGACGTCATTTGATTAAGCAGCGCTTCATAGAAAATCCCTTTCTTCCAAGAAAGCAAAGAAAGACATTTTAAATTGAAACCAGCCAAAATGATCAAATGTCAGTAGATTAGTAAATGTGCAATGCTACGCATGTCAAAGAAATCGTATGCGACATCGTCTTTCAATGTATCTTAATAACGTCATAAAATACGCCGTTTCTAATTGTTAGGGTATATCTCTAAACATGGTTGGTATTCCATAATCTAAAACTATTATCTGAAAATATTTTAAAGATTTGAAGCAGATATAATGAGCATTATGTTCGTGTTTTTTTTCTTGAATTCTGGAAAGGTTGTATACATGGCCATTTTTGTCCGCGCATGGCCCAGCTTAACTTAGAACGTCTCTTATTCCACTATTAAACTTTGTCCTATATAGGACATTAAAATAATTTATAAAGGTAAAAAAAAACATTAATGAAGTGATGACCCCACTTTTACCAGTGGTAAGTTTATGAAAAGGTGACTCCACTGTTACAAATAACAAGCATGACACCGCACCACTACTGCACCATAAGCCCTGGCCAAGTTACCGACCCGGCCTCTCCGTTGTAGTAGTGCTTGAAATACTGTCTCTGTCTCTTCGCCGCCCTGCTGGTGAGGTGCCGTACCGCCGCCTCCTCAGAACAACCTGTAGCTGTCTGTCAGTATTAGAATGCAAGCTTTCCGTATAGAAACGTTTCTGTAGGTAATCATGGTAATAGTCCATTACAATCTGCCAAGCGAGACACGTAAATTCCGTAACTCATGGAACCGAATCAGTCCTAACTTGTGGTGGACAGCGGAATGATAGTTCAGATACGGATTAGATTCGGAATATCGGAATAGATACGAGTTAGATACATCGAAATACGGATGGATATGTTCAGTTACGGACCATTACTGTTTACTCATCCGCGCCTGAATTTTGAAGCTTTTCAAAATTTGGACCCGGATCCTGCAGACCTTGCGTATACGATATGGACACTGCAGACCCATAACGGACAGAATGGATAGACACGGACGGGTCATCTGTAACATACGTAGAATCCGCATATGCGTGTGTGTGACTTGGACATTAAACAAAACAATTTTCTAAATTCAGCAGAGGTAAACTTTGTCGTCTGTTTTTTTTGTGTAGTTTAAGGGTTAATCTATAGCAGAGAAAATATAACTTGCGTAAGAGCTGTTAATTTTGCTGTTGTTCTACATGTTAAACTGTCTATACTGTTTTCTCAAAGTGATCATGAAAAATAAACTAGTAAGTAGTTCACCCAGCTTGTTTTTTTTATTGTTTTTTTTTTTTTTGATATATTGAAAATAACTTGTTCTACATGTTAAACTGTCTATACTGTTTGGTTTTTTCAAAGTGATCATGAAAAATAAACTAGTAAGTAGTTCACTCAGCTTGTTTTTTTTTTTTTTTTTTTTTTTTGATATATTGAAAATTACTTGTTTGTTTCAAACGCTTTTTGCATGATTGTTATTTGTTTTTAGTATCCCTTAAATTCTTTAAAATTATGGAAAGATTTTTAGCCGTTACATTTTCAGTTTGACTCCTCTGCAATAATATTGCAGATGTGAATTATGTAATATCTACATTAGCGTAAAGTCAATCGGCTCAATTTCCAGGGTAGCAACTCTGCTACTTCATTTCTACCTCCTTCTAAGCAGGAGTCAACTCTTAAAGAAAAACAAAGTGCACCAGTCCCCATGATCAATAGAGTTAAAGGTCCACACTTTTCAAAACACCTTGTACAGCGCGTTTTCAGCGTTTATTTTCAATTAATTTGGAAACGCTGGACGCGCGTTGTACAAGGTGTTTCAAAAAGTGTGGACCTTTAACCCTATTGATCATAGACATTTTCAAAAGTTTGGATGAATGTAAGAGTGTGATAACAATTTGAGCCACGACACGAGAAAACCAACAATGTGGTTGTGCGCCCAGCGCAGACTCAGATCAGCCTGGACATCCGCCCAGTCTGATCAGAGTCTTCGCTGTCCGCATGAAGGTAGCTTAGACCCTTAGCTACCATTTAAGCGCAAAGCGAAGATTCTGATCAGACTGGGCGGATGCCCAGGCTGATCTGAGTCTGCGCCGGGCGCACAACCACTTTGTTGGTTTTCTCGTGTCGCGGCTCATTTCATTGATGATGCTTTACTACTAGTTGGCATTGCTAATAGGAAGTGACGTCAAAGTGCTGTCGGCTTATATATATGACATCATGTCCTGCTTTCTGTACTGTTAAAACTGTGAAATGGCCTTAAGAAGAATAACTTAAGTGTCAGAGCATATTAATTTTACAGGCTTATTCTGCAAGGAAAGAAGGATGTTCAATAACCCGGACCATAGAAATTATGAACAAATCAAAGACCTGAGTGTCGAAGTGGTCTGTTCATGGATAGTCTTCACACTTATCTGTCCCAATACTTAGAATTTTCAGGTAACGATAAAGTATCTAATAGATCAGGATCCGAGGTAATAAAACTTTAGTATAATCTCAAACTCAAAATAAAGCACACTGATTGGATGCTTCCAGCCA
Organism: Ctena decussata; assembly: GCA_963989385.1. Lineage (NCBI taxonomy): Eukaryota > Metazoa > Mollusca > Bivalvia > Lucinida > Lucinidae > Ctena > Ctena decussata. The sequence goes on along the minus strand of OZ022508.1, from coordinate 47,445,584 downwards.
ATCAATGTGCTTTATTTGAGTTTGAGAATGTACTCGAGTTTTATAACCTCCGGGCCTTAATTTGTTTGCTGAACTCTATTTTACTATTGAACAGTTATAAACTAACATTTGTTCAAAAATCGTATCCAAACATTATAATACTTTGTATTTGTTTACACTCTTTCAGATAGTGGACTTATATAATGTATAATATATAAGAGTTCAGCTCAAAGTCGCAAACGGAAACATCAGGCTAATCTGACGACATCGATAATAATACCAGCAAATATATAACAAAATCGTGATTGAAGTGTTAAAAGCAAAGCAAATAACATTTGCAAACACTATCGAAGTATACTACATGTTACATAGTTTCCGAATGGTATATTTAAAGGACTGCTAAATATCATAGCTCTATTCTTAAAAGCGCGATGCAATGAATCATCGAGCACACACTGTTTCGTCGAATTGTTAAAATTATATAAAAGTGGCAATGCATCTATCAACAAACTTCCATTTCTAGTTGAGAAAACCCGTTCATGGTACCAACATTTCATCATTCACTACCAAACAGACAAGTCGGATATTTAACGATATACTCCCACGCCATTTTGCCATTTCCAAATATTTTTCATTTTTTTTTTTGTTCAAATCTCAACATATTAAGCAAACCGTTTAAATGTTTCGATTATACAGTCTATGAGTTAGTGATTATAGGTATGAAAACAATAGCTTACTTTATGATAAAATAGTATGCTTGAATGCTGTAAATTTAAAATTGTGAGGACAAAATCAATTTGTTCTTTGTGCAATATTATGTACTTTCATAGAGGCTCTAGACAGATAGCGCGTATCCAGACTGGACTGCTCCCAACGGTTCTACACTGTTTGCCATTTAATCTGCATCGTTTTGGATGTGTAAGGGTCAAGTCAAGTAACTTCGGACAGAGAGCAAATTCGGACATACCATTGCATACAGTGAAAATCCAGATGAGACGGCTCATAATTAGCCGTCTCATCAGGATTTTCACTGTTTGCTCAGTTAGTGTTGTTTTAACTCCAAACAACTGACATATAAAGGAAACCATTTCACTGTCCGAATTTACCCGCTGTCCGAATTAACCTGACTTTACCATACAATTCCAAACTGTGTCATTATGGGACGATGACGGTAATTATATTTCGGTGTCTCAATTTGTAGAAGTTTCGGTTCTTCAGACGACGTCGACTAAAATAAGATGGAGACATTTTCAGTTGTTCCTTTACTACAATGCCTCATGTTGATTTGATGTACTTTTTCATTGAGTGGCATTGACGGCGCTGCAATGAACGACACCAAGGCTTTGCAAGCTAACTTGTTGAATGGCTATAACAAGTACGTGCGACCAGTGGTCGACCAAACAGACATAGTATGGGTTCAGATTCCCCTTTCTCTCTGTGCATTACAAGAATTTGACGAAGTTCTTAAGAAATTTTCCGTGCTAGGCCTTTTCCATATACGTTGGACTGACGAAAATTTGGTTTGGGAAACAACCAGTTATAATCACGTTCAGGATATTTTTTGGGGCTACAAAGATGTTTGGATTCCGGAAATAATTCTTACAAACCCTTCCCATTCAATGGACTCAATTGGAGCAGAATGGCATAGAATAAGATACAATTATAAAGGCTTAGCCAATTGGTACCCAGGTGGTCTGTTCAAAGCCAGTTGTTCCATTAATGTTTACTTTTTCCCCTTTGATACACAAGAATGTAACATTGAGATATTTGTTTGGGGATATCGCATTCGCGAAGTAAGATTTAATGTTAGCAGGAACACCATTGACATTTCTAAAATGCTGAAGCATGGATCATGGACGATTATCTCAACAAGCGCCAAAACTAATGTTCAGTCCGATGATACAAGGGCAGCCTTTACAATACGTATTAAACGTAAACCGGAATATGTTATGTTGAACGTTATGTTTCCTATTTTGTTTCTCTGTCTGCTAAACATACTTGTTTTCGCGTTACCGCCAGATTCAGGCGAAACAGTATCTTATTCTATCACTACGCTTCTGTCAATTGCTGTGTACATGACGATTGTCAGCGATAATTTATCAAAATCATCAGACCAAGTACCCCTAGTGTCCTATTTGCTGCTGAACTTCCTGGTTGTTAGCGCTATCATTGCCATGGTGGTTATAGTAAACTTGCACCTGTTTCACAAGAAAAGTGACATCCCAGTTCCCTATTGGCTGAATATTGTCTATAAGAGTTTGAATTGTAAAGTTAATTGCAAAGCTCCTCGTAACGGAAGAGGGACAATGTCCAAAAGCTACTAAATAGAGAAATAAAAGACATAACAGAGACAAGTTAGTGCCCCTCCTGTGGCAGGATATAAGTAGATTTGTCGATAAAGCATCTGCAATCGCATCGGCATTAATAGTAGTGATAAGTTTCAGTTTGTTATTTCTAGTCACTCTTGCTTCGACTAAATGACCATATTCTCCGTGATCATACTTCAAGGTAAATGGGTGCATTTTAACAGAAAACAATTCCTTTAGTTTCATTTTTGCTCCTTCCTTTCCATTAGGCTTTAACTTTTAAAGTTAGGAAATTATTCTTTCAAGCAACTAAAAGAAAACTAAATTATTTGAGAATAATTTATAGGTTTGAGGATGAAATATACGTTTGTGAAAATTACGCTATTTCTGGTAACATCTCACCTATAATTCGAGGGAAGCATGTCATACACTGTATACCATGCTCCCCTTGATTAATAAGTGAGATGACGCCATAGATATTATACCATAGCAACTACGGAATTACTAACTGTGGTACTTAGTACCTCGGCAGACTGACGTCTCGATGTCGTCACTTAGATATCAATATGAACTCTTAATTGCTATGGTAACACATATATGGCATCATTGGTTCCGAGCACGGCAAACAGTGCATGCCATGCTTCGCCAATTTTTCAATGGCGTTGCAAGCTGAAATCCTCTTAACAGAAACTTCAGTTTTTCAAAACCAAATAATTATTCTCAAGTCGGTTAATTCCGTGTTAATAGCAGATCTTAATTTAGAAATGAGCCACGACACGAGAAAACCAACAAAGTGGTTGTGCGCCCAGCGCAGACTCAGGTCAGCCTGGCATCCGCCCGGTCTGATCAGAGTCTTCGCTGTCCGCATGGATGTAGCTTAGACCTTTCACTACCTTTTAAGCGCCTAGCGAAGAGTCTGATCAGGCTGGGCGGTTGGCCAGGCTGATCTGACTCTTTGCTGTGCGCACAACCACATTGTTGGTTTTCTCGTGTCGCGACTCAAATGCTATGTCGCCCAGGAAAGCAAGCAATAAGTCTCTAAAGTTTTTTTGCTATGAAAGAAATATGTCAGAAAAACATAAGGTTGTAAATACATGACTGCAAATTGTGACTATTCACTTCTTCTCACTGGAAAACATTTGCAAAAATAAAGCAGCTGTCAATGCTGGTGTTCATTGTCAATCCAGTCCTGCAGATAAAACCAACTTATTTTTGTTTTCATGCTTGACCTTAAAACGTATTATTGTACCTACAACCTTATTACGACAATTAGTTCCTGCATTGTAAATAAATAAGCCACGTCACGACAAAACCCCAAAGTGGCATGTGCGTCAAACGTAGACTCAGATTAGCCTGGACAGCTGCCAGTTTGATCAGAGCAAAAAGGTTAGCTAATGGTTTAAGCTACCTCAATGCGGACAGAGAACACTCGTGTCGCGACTCAAATATGGTTTTAAACTTATGGTCTGTTTACTAGTATTTGAAACGTACCTGTGAGTGTATACAAAAATGATTTTTTTTTAAATATTGTGGAGAAGAACTGTTTGAGATGGTTTCTTAAGATTAAAAAACGTCGTTAGTGTTTGAAATGTTACCAGCGACTAATAGCGGTGGGCGAAAATATATTTTTCTGGAATTGCGGTCTGTAATACCATCCTGACAGTCATTATTAAAACTTTGCAGACTGTAAATGTACCTTTAACATAGCCTTCTTTTCCAAACAAAAAGCAGGGAAGGATTGACTTCCCATACCTATGAAAGCGCCTCTTGCTTGTTTAAAAAACAAATACTCGCCCACAACTTTTATACGAATCAAGACGATCAAGCAAGTGCGATATCGCCAGTAATTAAATCAAGCGCAGACAATCGAAATGCAGGCTGAAAAGTTAACATACATGTACGAGGGGTGTTCGAAAAGATTTGCAAATGACGTAATTTCTCGGTAACCACCATACAGACAGAACTTCTGATTGCAAAAACATATAAAGCTATGATATACGATGAGAAGTCTGAAAACACGGTGCATTTTCTTTAAAAGGACGCATTTTTAACTTCTTTGAAAGAGGTATACCCTATAGACACTGCAGAATTTTACTTTAGTAGGCCGTAATTTATGTATCAGCAGTCTTTGATTTTTGTTATTCTTTGTACTTAAAGACTATGTCCGGACAATGCTGACCTGTAAATATCGCGGAAATTATTTTAAATCTAGGTTCCATATTGGCCCGGGAATATGGATTATCCGTACTTTACGTTGTGGCAATTTCATCATTTATACCAAAATTTAATGATTTTGTAATGAAAACAAGTGTATTAGCATTCAAAATCTTGTAAGCAAGAGCATTTACACGGATAAACGAAAACCTGTTAATAGATTTAAATTAATGCCAAAAATGAAGCGTCTACAAGCTTTCAAAAATGACGTTAACGTAAAGGACCTGGTATGATAAGGGCCGTTTTTGGTCCCCATTCAAATTCTCTTAAAAATGCATGGTTTCTATTGCTTATTATTTGTGCGTATGGGAACAAGCAAAAATAATATGTTTCGTGTTTGTTAATTCTCAGAATAACATGATTTCTGACATGCCTACGTTGTTTCAATAAAATGAAGGAAAATTGCGAGAAAATTTGAGTTTAATACATATTCCTTTCAAGAAATAAGTCATTTACAATAGCTTTTGAAAGCTCTTAACAACAGGCTTTTGATGAACTGCTTATATGTAAGATTGCACTGCTAATTACCTGTACACTGCACAAGGCCTCTCCAGGTACCCCACCCACTCAAGTTTGCAAGTCCAGAGACGCTAACCAAAAAATTCCAACAGATCAAAATGAAATGTATACCAGATTATTCCTTGTGTTCTAACTAAGAAAATGAATACCCACAACATATGTTTATTTTGTCTATGAGCGGAGATATGGGCATTTTTATGTTGAGAACGCTGGGAAAATGTTCCAAACGCTGCCAGTTTGGTATCAAAAAGTTAAAAATAAACATTGAGCCCGGTCTCCAGCACATTTAATATTTTCATGGCATGTAAATATATTAAAATTTTATCTGTATACAAAATATTAAATGTGCTGGAGGCCGGGCTCATATATTTTGAAAGCCGCGAAGGCTACCAAATTCGTCATTTTCGTCAGAATCCGCTGGGGGTATGGGTATGTTCAGTACAAATATCACAAATATTTTGTGCAAGAACTGGTTAATTTTGTGTTTGCTAATACATTCAAGGTTTAAACTTTCATATGAATACATTTTATTATGGAAATAAGACTTTTGAAAAATGAGTTTTCTGGGGGCCAAATATGGGTCTTATCATACCAGGTCCTTTCAATAACGTCATAAGAACTGCGCATTGCTTTGCAGGGAATAAATCGATAACAGTTGCAACGTTTCTAACTTCTGTATGGATATTGTAGGAAACGATGTACAAGCAAATGACAAAGATTAATTTTGTATTTACAAGAATATTCGACTTGAATACCTACATATGTAACACTGAAAAGATTTTACAAACAAAATTAGCCCAGTGGTATGACTGGGACCTATTAAAATGAGCTGTAACTCAATAAGGAAAAGTGTCTTTGTATAGTGTTTGGTATCATCGTAAAGACAAAATGCAGTGCTTTCAGTACATGCATAGCAGCTGTACCCAGCGTGTCCCTAAACAAAGTCATGAGGCCATTTGCAAAACTTTTCAAACGCCCCTCGTACTTTATGATCTGAGGATTTGCACCGCTTATGTTATCCTACCTGTACAAAAATGCGGTATTTGATGGCATCAGCGTTCAGATTTTGCGTACAGACAAAAACCCTGAAAATGTTTGAAAATGTCTTAAAGGGCAGAAATTCAAATATACTTGAAACAATAAGCCATTAATATGAAAGAACGTATTCAGTGGCAATAGCAAGAAAACTTTAAATAAGGAATGACTTTTCCTTACCCACTTTGGCCACAGCCAACAAGTTAGATTCTGGTAAACTTTTCAGCATGAAATTGTTTGTTGACATAGATAGCTGATAAGTAGCTGTTACAGTTGCTTAAGTGGCATCGTGCTATGAAAACAGTGTTGATGTTAAAGATTTTACAAGCTGTATAAGAGTTTTTTTTTGTTTTCTTATGCTATTACATGTAGAGGCTTGTTACAAAATAACTATAACAAATTATCTTATCCTATTTTCAGGGGACATTCCAGAGGCTGTAGCATATAGTATACCCGTGAATTATCGCTGATTCACAGATGATTTTTGACGGCAAATCATACGTAATATTAACTCATGACGGCAAAGCCGAAGTGAAAAAAAACATATCTATCTCAAAACGCATGTTTTAATTAGCTATAATTTACCGGTTAGAATAAAATATTTCGATTTTGTATTGGCATGAAAATGCATGGAAATTGTGATATTTTCATACGAACTGTTTTCAGGGGGAAATCGCCAGATGCACATATTCATATCCGACGACATCAAGGCGCGCAAGTTGCACACTGCGACGTTAGCAGCGAGCTTCATCACAAATTCTAACTCGACGCCGCTTTCTATATACACTCAATGGGTCAAACTTAACGTCATGTTGGAATAAAATTTATAATATGACGTCGCTGTTATTCAGTAGATAACGTCGTGACATAAAAATCGCATGACCACGCGTGTAATAACACTTTTGCGCGTACACGTAACGTCACTGACAACGTCCATGTCAACAATGCGTTTTCTTATTGAAATAATATTCAGTTTGAAGGCGCTAAAATCCCATTTTGAAGGGTCATATGATAAGCAGAATCTTACACTCGTGTAAGATCCTCTATTTAAGCATATGTTGAACTAGTCTTTATCTATTTCTCTCACGAATGAATATATTTAAGCAAAACGTTTGAAAGCGGAAAGAAATTTAGAAAAATGAAATTTTCCTATAAAATGTTATAGAGTGGAGTCGGGTAATATCGGACAGCGGGTAAATTCGGACATACCATTGCAAACAGTGAAAATCCAGATGAGACGGCTCATAATGAGCCGTCTCATCAGGATTTTCACTGTTAGCCAAGTTAATTTTCTTTAAATTCCAAACAACTGACATATAAAGGAAACAATGTCACTGTCCGAATTCACCCGCTGTCCGAAATTACCCGACTTTCCTATAATTGGTTTTAATTTATTGAGATAGAATTACATGTAATCTTATTTGTGTGAAAAACGACGCTATAGACAAATGTATTGTCTGTCAGAAATATACAGAAGATTTTGACTTTTGCTTGTACGCCACATTTTGATAAATTGTATATAATGAATTCATTCCCAACAAAATCGTAAATTTAATTCCAGATCTCGAGCAAGTAATGTTTTTGGGTTATCTCCATGTGCATCTTAAGTTAGCAATTTCAGGCATTTGTACATTATCTAGCAAGATCCTTCATTGCTGGCACCATCAGGAAGCAAACATTTAGAGCAGTAAACTGCACTTGACCCCATGCGTTTTGTAATAATGTAATAAGAATATATATAAAGGCCTGATCGCTGACTACTTGTTTGCATTCAAAATCCGTAAACCGTATCGCAACCTTTGTGATAACTTAAATGGATAGAGAAAATTACTAAAACAAAGCACCGCGCTTTTTTAACAGCGATATTAAAAGAAAATAAAAGAAGAAGAAACAATCAAATAAAATAAGTAAATTAAATAAAGAAAAAAAAACATAAACTAAACAGCAAACACACTCATACACACACTGAAAAAAAAAGACACGTGCATTGAACAGAGCAGTGTGGAGAAACCACGTTCTGTAATTGTTATTATTATTTCAAATTTTTTATTGTAATAACTTTCTTATCACAGAAAGTATTCAGAACAGGTAAATTACAGCGTACTGCTCTTGAATGTTTTTATCCTGACTTTAAACTCTTCTTACTAACATTAACTCTATCATCTTTATTCACCTTACTTTTAAACTTTTTATTCTGCACTATCTCACTTTTTACTTCTCACACTAACACACTGTGCGTAGTCACAACTTGATCAAATCATACTCGTGAATGGGCTCATGGATAATGGATAGATAGATTGATAGAATTCTGCTGCGACTGACACTAGCTGAAAAGGTGCATCTTGCTTGGTTAAGTAATATGATCGTCGCCCAAAACTATTATATTGGAGTTTCTGAATTCGATCGATAGTATTTTGGCAGGTACGTTTTGACATTTAAACAAGGATCATGCACTTTCATAGCAAACGAAATAAAAAAAAACTAGAAATCGGTAGCAGTACTCTTCAGGAAAAGGGTAGGGAAACGTTTAATTATTTTTAATCACAGATTGCATTAAATCGGGATGAATTTACCCGAGTAATGGTATCGGTAATTAGAAATATTTAAACTTTTCTATCCCAATTTTAAGCAAAATATAGTAAGTATTTCAACATTTTCATTTTTATTGGCCCTAATGAATTTGAGCTCAGAAAGGACTCACTGTCGCCCAAAAAATAAACGCTTATGATACGAAGACATCAGTATTTCTTTGGTGTTTGTTGATGATTTTGGTATCAATTCAGTAGCCAATGCTTGTGGTGGCTGGTTTGTGCCATTTCGTCTTTTCGCTGAAAAAGCACGCCACGCGAAAAGACGCCATGCGAAAAGACGAAAAAAAACGTCATGCGAAAAGACGAAATATCGTCATGCGAAAAGACGAAACCCGCCATCCGAAAAGACGAAATTTTGGCCCGTAAGACGAAAAAACGCCATGCGAAAAGACGCCATATGAAACTTCTATTTTGTCGTCTTTTTGCATGGCGTTATTTCGTCTTTACATCTTTTCGCGAGGCGTTATTCCGTCTTTTCACAAGGCGTCTTTTTGAGGTGAAAAGACGCCATACCAAAAGACACCATGCGATCAGGCGAAAAAACAAAATAACGCCACGCGAAAAGCCGAAAAGACGAAATTACGCCATGCGAAAAGACGAAAGCACAAAATAACGCCACGCGAAAAGATGAAATAACGTCACGCAAAAAGACGAAATTAAACTAACATTATATACCGATAATTGCTAAATATTATATTTATAAAACAAAATTCTCAAGTGACGTTCTTACTCTCCGTTTTTTTTTTTCCTTTTTTGAAAATGAAATTTAAATTAAACTAACATTATATACCGATAATTGCTAAATATTATATTTATAAAACAAAATTCTCAAGTGACGTTCTTACTCTCCGTTTTTTTTTTTCCTTTTTTGAAAATGAAATTTCGATACGAGATGTATATTGCAAGGATTAGAAACAAATTTGATATTTTTTTAGGAAAATGGTCAAGCTTGTATAACTACCTGACATCTGATGGTTATTGACACTAACTACTATGCAGTTCTGCATTTTGTTATAAAAATGAATTACCGAAGAAGTTAGAGCTATGGAGATAGTTCTCTATGTTACCCAGCCCCTGATCACTGATTTGATCACTGATTTGAAATTTCTAGTTAGTTCAAATTTTAGTAAGGTTATGGTTAGATAAAGATTAGCATGAACTGATTGTATAGGCTTGAATCAATTTATCGGTTACTTTATATCGTATTATAAGTCAGAAATGTTGTACTGTACTATAATTTATTTTAAGTTAGAAATGGTGTATTGTACTATAATTAAGAAATAAAATTTGAAAATTGAAAAACAAACAAAAAAATAAAAACAGACGAAATAACACCATGCTACACCACGAAAAGATGAAATAGCTCCTTGCAAAAAGACGAAAAGACGCAAGGCGAAAAGACGACTGAATAGAAGTTCCAAATGGCGTCTTTTCGCATGGCGTTTTTTTCGTCTTTTCGCGCCGAAATTCGTCTTTTCGTCATGTGGGTTTCGTTTATCGCCTTTTTCATGGCGTTATTTCTTCTTTTCGCATGGCGTTTTTTTTGTCTTTTCGCGTGGCGTTTCTCCGTCTTTTCGCGTGGTGTCTTTTCGCAGCGAGAAGACGAAATGGCACTAATCAGCCACCATAAATGCTTCAGTGCTTAGTTTTTTTCCTTGTTTCTTTTTTCCATTCGCATTACGATGCTTCCCGGGAGGCTTTCCTTTAAAATTTCAGTATTTGAGTTCTGATTAAAATTTAAACACATAAGGTATCAAAAATTGAAATCAACAACACGTAAACTCAAAGACTTTCGGTTTTCACTTTCATGGTTTGTACCTGTCTTTGTCACGTTTCTTTGCTATTTCGAATATCTCCTTAGTGATACCCGGGATTGTCGTGTTTCTCAGGCAAAGTCAGTTTAGGTGAGGTGGTCGGGAGGGGATGACGGCGGCTTTTCGCGGGCGTCTTGTCTGATGATTGCGCCTATAGTATCTCGCATAATTAGTATGTCGGAGTACAATTATTCTCCCTACTAATAACAAGAAAATCGTGGTATTTGAAAGATTTCTTGACAAGCTTTTTATATGTATGATATGTTTTATTGTATACACTGGTGAGACAGAAATAAACGATACTACTACTACTACTACAACTGGATGCCAGTAAGTACCTTGACTGAGATTATCCACTCCATCTCAAGAGCATTCAAAATTTACCAAGCTTATTTTTACAAGGTTTAAATCTTTATAACAATATTTGGTTGAAAGGTTTTAGTAAGAAAAACGGGTACACTTTCATGAGAAGCAAATTAAAATCTTAAGGTGGTGATAATCACTGATATGCGGTCACTGCAAAACTCTGCATAAGCTGCTGAAAATACAACAGATCTTCCCAAAACTTAGCAGGTGACTTCTTTATGTTGTTTCTCAGAATTCAGAATCTCAAAATGCAGGACTTGTTGGCGTCATAAAGGGTTAATATATATATAAAAAGATCAAAGGGTATATTTTCTGCCATAAATCTAAAATCAAATATCGTTATTGAAAATGTCTATAGATCTGAAGATAATTAAATGACGTCCTACATGTACATGTAGGAATTTTTCAGCTCTTTCACACTTTATCAGGTTGAGCAGCTAAGAAAAGAAGCAGTTCAAATTTTGCGGCAAGGACACAATGGTATCTATTGTTTAACGCTTTAACAATTTTACTTACACGCCTATCTTGCTAATGCCCCAGTCACATACACAAGTTACGGATAGGACGGATAGTTCCGGATGCATTCCTCAGTTTATCCGCAGAATTTGTGGGCGTGGCCTATTTTTATTTAATGAATTTACGGATATAGTCATCGATACGGGTCGTAAAGGACAAATGCGGATATCAGCGGTTATATACGTTCCCTTTGAACTGGCACGATACGGATGGGTACAGATAGTTACGGACTTTAACCTTTCGTTACCTTCGGTAACCTTTAGATGCGGATAAATACCTTCAGATACGGACTGCTGCGCATGTCTAGCGGATAGAAGGATAGAAAAGATTAACTGTGACGTCCTCATCTGGGTCTGCTCTTTGTATGGTCAAGTCACACACACACATACGGATCCTGCGGATCATCGAGTGTTAGCTCCTGGATTCATCCAGGTAGTCCTGCATGAGCAAGATTCGCGCACCCTCAGCTGAACCGCCTCTATGAGGCTGCTGATGAGGGATCACAACACAAGCTTCCACAAAAAAAATCAAAATTCATCACTATGTAATCCTCTCATCCACAGCTCATCATGTAAAGCGAACATTAAACGCAGGTATTCCTTTTTTTCTTTTGAAGTAGGTACTTAAATTTAGAACTTTCTCAAAAAGGAGAAACAGAATACAGAACAGAAGCCTTACACAGTACAAATATCAATATCATACGTCATCCGACAGGTCACTAATTGATCAAATAACACCTATTCGGACAATCATCTATTCGGAATAGACCAACAAATCCCTATATGATGATACCTTTCCGAGAAAAGTCTGCAGCACCGAGTGCATTCTAAACAAGAGTGCCATGAGGCCCTGAATCGCTCACCTGAGCTATTGGCAAGGTGGTTTTTTTTCTTATCATGTGTGAAATTGTCAAAATATGAGTCTTGGGTCAAAAGTAAAAGAATGACCATGACCACTTGTACTCATAAATCTTTATGTACTCATTAAGACAACCATACATACCATTTTAAGTCCAAAATCTTCAAAACTTTCCATGAAATCTTATGTTCTAGCTTTTTCCCATATTTGACCATGCTGCTAAAAAGGTCAAGGTAAACCCAAGGTCATCATTTGAACAGTCTTGGTGGTATTCTAGTACTCCATGCTACTTACCAAGTTTCAAGGCCATAGGTGTATTGGTTCTGGAGAAGAAATATTAAAGATTTATACCATAAGTGGTAATGGCGGCCTTGTTGGTCATGTGACCTTGACCGTTTGAACAAATTTTTATTCAATCATCCCCTGGAGGCTCTATATGAAATGTGTTAATAACTGGCCCTTTGGCTTTTGTGAAAATGTTTAAAAATGTCAAAGTATGAGCGATATGGATCAAAGGTCATGAAATGACCTTGACCTCTTGTACTCATAATTCTTCATGACCTCATTAAGACAACTGAATATACCACTTTTTAGGCTAAAATCTTGAAACCTTTCCATGAAATCTTATGTTTTAGCATTTTTCCATATTTGACTTTGCCGTAAAAAGGTCAAGGTCAACCCAAGGTCATCATTTGAACATTCTTGATAGTACTCAAGTACCCAATGCTACATACCAAGTCTCAAGGCCATCGGTTAATTGGTTATAGAGCAGAAGATTTTTAAAGGTTTTTACCATATTGTGGCGGCCATGTTTGTCATGTGACCAGGACTGTTAGAAAACTTCTTGAATCCCTCAGCCTCTGGAGGCTCTATATGAAATTTGATCACAATTGGCCCAGTGGTTTTTGAGGAGATTGTTTGAAATTGTCAAAATATGAGACTTCTAGGTCAAAGGTCAAACAATGACCTTTACCTCTTGTACTCACAAATCTTCATGTACTTATTAAGATGACTGTATAGAATAATTTTTGGGCCAAAATCTTCAAAACTTTCCATGAAATCTCATGGTCTAGCATTTTCCCATATTTGACCTTGCCATAAAAAAGGTCAAGGTCAACCCAGGGTCATAATTTGATATCTTGATAGTACTTGAGTACCCAATGCTACATATCGAGTTTCAAGGTCATCAGTCAACTGGTTCTGGAGAAGAAGATTTTTAAAGGTTTTTACCATATATGGGCGTGGTGGCCATGTTGGTCATGTGACCTGGACCGTATGAATAAATCTTCGTTCCCTCAACCCCTAAGGGCTCTATGTGAAATTTGGTTTCAATTGGCCCAGTGGCTTTTGAGAAGATTGTTAGAACATGTCAATATATGAGAGTTCAGGGTCAAAGGTCAAAGAATAACATTGACCTCTTGTACTCATCAATCTTCATGTACTCATTAAGATGACTGTAGATACCAATTTTTAGCCCAAAATCTTCGACAGTTTCCAAGATATCTTATGTTGTAGCATTTTGCCATATAAAAGCACAGGGAAGCAAATTTGACCTTACCGTAAAAAAGGTCAAGGTCAATCCAAGGTCATAATTTGAACAATCTTGGTAGTACTTGCGTGCCCAATGCTACATACCAAGTTTCAAGGCCATCAGCCTTTTGGTTCTGGAGAAGAAGATTTTTTTAGGTTTTTACCATATATGGGCATGGCGGCCATGTTGGTCATGTGACCAGGGCCGTTTGAATAAATTTTCGTTTCTAAGGTCCCAGGAGGCTCTAAATGAAATTTGGTTACAATTGACCCAGCGGTTTCAGAGGAGAAGTCGTTTGAAATTGTGGACGGACGGACGGACTAAGGACGACGGACAACGGAGCCTTACCATCCTATAAGCTCCCCCGGAGCTGCTGGCTCAGGTGAGCTAAAAAGGGAATTATTTCAACATGAAAGTGACTCCGTAAAATGTTGTAGAATTCGCGTATACTTTTACTAAATACATCACGGTATAAATTGAAGCATGTTCGGTCGAACTATTTGCAAAATTAACTACATGTACATGTAAGTGTCGGAAGCTGACTTCCATGAAGTAATATTGTCCTTTCATTGCCGTATTTGGTGCACCTACTGGCTTTTTGGAGATCATAAAATTTACAAGATTTACGAAAAAGACCATTCGAAATGGTGTTACTTTGAAAATACGTCACTTGCTGATGACGTAGATTGTTAGTGGCAGCCGTTTTCAATAGCTTGATGCTCTCGGGCCTGGGAGACAGATATTAATAAAACGATGCACTAGCGCGTTGGCTGTCAAACAGTGCCATATTTTCGCAAATTCTAACGAATCTTTCGTACAATTTATGCAATAACAACGATCAACATTTTTCCAATGCATTAACATTTGCCAGGTCCCCCCGTTAGATGTTGCAAACCTCGGCTTTCGGCCTTGTTTGTCAACATCTCCCTCGGCGCCTGGCAAACGATAATGCATGAAAAACTATGTTTGATTCCTATATTGTTTCAGCGTCGTGTGCCTGCTGGACGTATGTACAACTGTTCGATGGACTTACCTTCAAATGTTAGCGTTGGTTTGAACTTCCTACAACGTTAACGTTGTGTGTCTGATTGGTAAGAGTTCAATAGGGGAGAGTCGGATAACTTCGGACGGCGGGTAAATTCAGACAGTGCCAGTGTTTCCTTTATATGTCAGTTGTTTGGAATTAAACAAAATTAACCTGGCAAACAGTGAAAATCCTGATGAGATTATGAGCCGTCTGATCTGGATTTTCACTGTTTGCCATGATATGTCCAAATTTGCCCGCCTGTCCGAAGTTACCCGACTCTCCCCTAGCAGTATTTGAACTAAACTCCGACCAACCTTATAATCACTTGACTTAGAGACTCACTTGAAATAAAATTAATTGTTGACACATGTGATCATTACAAGTGGGCCTGTGTATCTTTCAACGAGGACTTAAAATACGCAGTAGACGATTATCATAATACTAAAGAAAAACGAAAGGAAGCACCAATAGGTTGGAGATTATACTTGTATTCAAATAAAAATTACAACTGCCAGTAAGATTATTGCTTGCTGTTGAGTTTAGAGGTTATGGTTTGATATTTTAAGACAGTTTTGGAATTTCTGCTTAAATCAGCATTTATCATTTGACACACTACGGATTTGAATTTGCGTGTCCTTTGGGCTTATAGCAAAATCAAGAAGAAACAAACAAGGTTGATGTCCAGTTTTAATTGGTAGTTCTAAATTTCAAATGTTTGATACAGTTTTAACACAGAAAATACTGGTATTCCAGCCTCGGTTGAAACTTGGCATTCAAGTTTCGTAAACATACAATAGCTACAAAGTCTATAATTGGAAGATTCCAAATACTATAATGTCAGTAGATAAAAGTTGGTAAATCCAAACTATAACGTCTTTACTTTTCAGTAGGAAAATCCTAACTGATCTTGTATTTTGAAAAATAGACAAAACTCTCTAAAACTAAGCAAACAGACACGCCCACGACTCAAGCTTGGGCCAGTAAAACACATAAATAGCATTTATGTGAAGCCATAAAAAATATGAATCGTGACAGTTAACAATCAAATTACTTTTAACTATAAGAGTGCCAATGGCAAAATATACTTTCTAAAACACAAATAACAAAGGCAATAAAAGCGAGGTGTTACAACAACAATGACAGTGTTTAGACAGCTTGGATTGTTTGGTCCCACAATCTTGATTTCAAGACATTGATATGAAATATGTTATTTTAAGACTGATCAAATTTAGCAGCTTGCGAGTAAATTGGAACAGCGACATACTCTTTTATACAAACAATTTAAACGAACTTGACAAAATAATGGAAAATGGTTGAAAAGTAACAAAGTCAAACAATTTATAGTGTTACGTGAAACTAAATAACAGATAATCTATAAAACGCAATTTTTACATCATAATAGATTGATTGTATCTGGTGGCTTTTATAACATCGTAGTAAATGAACTATTCCAGTTTTGGTTTTGGGGATTTCTGTTTAGATAGGCCTAATCTTCAAGTTCAGAATTAACTTCAGCAAATTCTGAAACAATATTATGCCAGTATCTGCCTTTCCTTGTTTACGTGAATGAATATACATATGAGCTACGACACAAGAAAAGCAACAAAGTGGTTGTGCGCCCAGCGCAGACTCAGATCAGCCTGGGGATCCGCCCAGTCTGATCAGAGTCTTCGCTGTCCGCATGGCAGTAGCTTACACACTTAGCTACCCTCTAAACGCATAGCGAAGAGTCTTCTGAGACTGGGCGGATGCCAAGGCTGATCTGAGTCTGAGCTGAGCGCACAACCACTTTGTTGGTTTTCTCGTGTCGTGGTTCATAAACATCCATGAGCAGCAACTCAGTCATTTATGTTGTTTTGGCTTCTTTTCTCAGTTTGGGTCAATACTGAGAGGAATAAAATGTTTCTCAACCCTCTAGGTTCATACGATACCGAAGCTTGGAAATAAAGTATATAAGATTTTGACTGATTGTTTTGGGTTTAACGCCCTTTGAGACAGTATTTCAGTCTACATCGGGCCGTCCTCCCGAGAGAGAGAGAGAGAGAGAGAGAGAGAGAAATGAAAAACGAAATAAAAGATGTCCAAACAAACCTCACCCGCACCTACTGTAAGCACAGTAGGCCCTTGCCCTACAATTTTCCAAATCAGGACGCCCCGGTACTGGAAGTTATACACAGCACTATCGCACCGCCCGACCACCCTCTAAGATTATGTATGATTCAATTAATTTCAACCCACGGAAATCAACCTTTTCATAATACGTCGTTTGTTTCTTTAGAAGTGTAGTGGCTCAATTGGTAAAGCTGGGGTCTCTGTATGGCTAGGCGGAGTTGCTGCAGTCGGCGTGGATTCGAATCCTTGCCGCCCATGGGGTTTCGTCTTATTTCTCTACTCAGAATGTACTGATGGGCCGGAAGTTTTGTTGAAGTTTTTAATGACTGAATCTTTCAGTCATTCAATGTTGTCGCAAGCGTATTTTTGAAAGTGGATTTCACAGCTGTATTCTTCCGCTCAGAAATGAAGTGGTCGTATGTTCCTTTTGCAAAAAAAAAAAAAAAAAAAAAAAAAAAAAACGTCTGGAATTGAAAATAAGTTTTGTACAAAGTTAAATGAGAACTTATATAACGTATTCGTGTGCAGGTATATTGTAAAATGATAAGTATCCAACAAAAATGACATCAGCGGTAAAAACATATAACGAATACAAATCAATCCGCCAAAATCGTATTCGCCCCTTTAAGCGCATCCGTCTCTTTAATTTATAGTAAATTAGCTGCCCCTTAAAAACTACAACAACACCAAAACTGTTTTGCAGTTGTAAACTTTCCGAGCACGCCAATCATCGCAGAGAATGAGATGTAGGTTAATCCACATACGGTAATTGTGTGTTTATCGGTGACTATTTATAGAACTGCCATGTTGTACATGTAATCATTGGATTGGACACCCTCGTGGTCTATAGGTAATGCGAAATACCACAAACACTGAGTGTTTAAAAGTCAGTGAAAAGCAGTAACCGTTGTCAGAAGTCAGAAATTACTTGTGTACAAGAGATAGAATTTCGGCAGGTACATGAAGTGATTTGCGCCAAATGGAATATTTACATTGTTAGAGTTGGACCACAAACAATCAACAGGACTGAAATTTGAAATTATTTTGAGCCGATGTAGCATGCCTTTACATGTAGTCTGATAGAATCTGTCATTTCAGGGCTATTGACCCTTTGATTATACATGGTATGCCGTTCTCAAAGCACGAATGTACAAAATAACATGTAACAGCGAAACTACATGTGGTTCAGCTTCCGTAGCCATGTAAACACGGTTTCAGAAGGTTTTGGCCTTTTGAGAGCCGCTCGTAAGCAGAATGAGCTAATTAGTTTTATAACTGGGTTCGAGTTTATAAAACTTGAGAATAATCTCAAACTCAAAATGAAGCACACAGACTGGCAGCTTCCGAACATGTGCCCGGAAGCAGCCAATAAGTGTGCTTTATTTTGAGATTGAGAATGTAACCTCTGGGCCAGATCCTGTTTTTTTCATTCGCACATACTTTACCAGGTATATTAATGGGTTGGCTGGTTGGTTGTTTGGGGTTTAACGGCCCTTTGAGACAGTATTGCATACTATATCGGACCGTCTTCCAAACAGAGGGAGAAAGAAGAGAGAAATGATAGACGAGAGAAAAAATTTCCAAACAACCCCCACTCGCACCTACTGCAAGCACAGTAGGCCCTTGCCCTACTATGATCCAAATCAGCTGGACGCCCGGGCACTGGAAGGTATACCAAGCACCACCGCACCCCTCCCCCCCCCCGCCACCTTATTAATGGGACATTGTACACCAACATATTGGCTATAAAGCGTGTATATTTTCTAGTAGAGCAACGTCGAGTGAAACGGATTTTACATGTGCGAAACAAGGTGGATTCAGATCAGCCATCGCATCCGTACTGTTTGTTTTGCGATCTAGGAATCGTTCGCAGTGTAATAAAATTTCCTTTTAAAAGGAAGGCTTGCCCAGCTAAGCAGTGAAATTTTCATGAGTTGTTATTGAAGTGAACCCAATTGTTGGTGCACTTTCTGTTGCTATCTTTTAATTAGCAAAGTATTTTATTTCTTAACTTTTTGAATGGTGGCATTATCCATAGGTGTGAGGTAGAAACAACACACACACACACACACACACACACACACACACACACACACACACAGAGAGTTTTCCAACGTTTTGGCCGTTCGGCATGTCTCAAGGAAAATTACCATATGAACCTATTTCAAGTCTTTTCTTTACGGCTGCTGAGTCACTTAGTTTGAATCAAATTTTAGGAAAGACTGTTTCAAACCCATGTTGAGGGAATTTTGGCATATCTGAACTTGGAATCAAAGAAGACAATAAATTTATATTTACTGAAGCTTATTTTTGGTTTTAGTCGCATCAGTGGCAATTTTGACACTCTGAGAAGAAAATGCTTGCTGCTATTGTTCGAGACAATAACTTGCTTTACACCATTTGGGAGCAACAAAGCATGGAACCCATTGCGTTCATACTTCCATGAACTTCCGAGAAATGAAATTCATCTTTTATATTTATGCTGTGTTTTCACATCAATTTCGTTACTTATTCCTGAAGTTCTGACTAATTTAACACCGAAGAAAGGACGAAGAATAGTTATGAACCAACGTGTTTTATAATGATGTACAACAGCCGCCACTATGACATGACGTATATCAAACGTTACATCGGCCAACCATCTATTTGAATTATCCGTGACGTCGCTTACGCGTAAGATTGTATGAATGAGTGTTGTTCATGGATGTATGAACAACGTCAGCCCAGTATAGGTTCATCTAACAAAACCGTCGATGAGTGTAAATATTTCTCTGTACATTAGTATAGGTGAAGTAAAAGGGCAACATTAGAGAGTGTTATAAAAGCAAGAAAAATGTCCGCACAACCCCCACCCGCACCTACTGCAAGCACAGTAGGCCATTGCCCAACTATAATCCAAATCAGTAGTACGTCCCGGCACTGGAAGCTATACCCACTATTATCGCATCATCCAACCAACCACTCCATTGTCATAAAGCTGTCAATGATTCCCTAACAGTCGGCCTCAACGAGATTCAAATTTTAACGGTTCTGAATTGTCCCCTTTTTCTGTACCTGTATCATTGTAAGAGGTTTCCAGTTCAGGCTATTCATGAACATGTTGATGGCTAATAGGAAATTTATCAGAAGCTAAAAATGCGTACATTAAATCGCTTATGCCTGTTGCAATGCGTATGCGTTAATATTACTCACCTACATTACCAGCTTTTACATACATAACACGGTCAGTTGTATATAAAAGCCACACACACGGATAGATGGGATACATTTTTTCAGTAAATGTGATGAGTGATAAAGGGAAAAAATCGTCAAAAGCGCATGTTTCTAAATTAAAACAATGAATTTAAACTTCGCTATTTTTTTAACAGATACATAGATCAGCCTATTCCGGAATAAGCGCAGTCAGATCAGTCTATCCCCAGCATGAAAGATGTCTGCATCATGAAGAATATATATGCCGAAAAAGACTGATCAGACCCCAAGAATGCACCGGCTCTGGACAGTGTGCCGGCTGCTCTGACTAGTCAGATTATGCGATGCCCTAAAGCCTATTTTAGCGACGCCGCTGCATGATTTTTGGGAAAGCTGATGCTTGTAAACTAAGCCTATAAATATACAATGTTTCTTACACAGGTTTTGGTATATTTCTATGGATGCAAAGCCAAATATTTTGCATTAAATTAAGAGTTTCATTTTTTTGCAATCAGTTTATAAAAAGCAAAAGATATGTGGCCAAGTTCAAGGCATTTGTGAAAAAAACGTGCTTTTTAACGGAAATATCAAAAACAAAGTACATGCACTATCAAAAATAGATTTTCCGTCCTTTATTTTTAGCAGATGAGGTAAATCGGGTATGGATAAAAATAGACTCTCTTGGTATTTTCCGACTAAGCGTGACGTATCGTCTCTTCCGAAAATAACTCGGTATCACTAAACCACTTGAATACTGGCTTGCGACCGTCATCGCAAGCCAAAAGAAGTTATAAAAGAAAATACTCTGGTCAGCTTACAATGATAGACCAATTTAAGTATTAGCTTACGCATATGACTAAAGGCACCTTTTTCATGTGACATCATTCACTTAGATATTGTTGACATAACTGGTCATTATCGAAGCCTCTGTATAGAATCGATGATAAATCCGACAATTAGAAGAACTTCAACAAACCATTAATAGCAGATTATTATAATACCCAAGACAAACGTTAGGTCACTTCATAAAGTCGGACATCATACTTAGGTAGAGATATTTCACCAACGTTTGTGGAGACAAGACACAAAGTTTCTTTTCCCTGTTATTTTGGACTTTTCATGTTTGAATAAAAATTACCACAACAGTTTGACGCGCATAAAAATCTTGAATGCTAATATGTCGGAGGTGGGATTTCTGCTATTAGTACTATGTAGTGGATGTATTTTAAAAACGTGTAGGGGAGCAACAATAGATGACGCTAAAGCCCTACACAGCAGCTTAATGGCAGATTACAATAAATATATACGACCAGTCAAACAACAGAATAACCAGGTAGTTGTTAATATGACCATGTCAATTGTTGCCCTACAAGAATTTGATGAAGTTCTTGAAAAATTCTCTATTGTCGGTGTATTTGGACTATCCTGGACCGATGAGAACATGATATGGGATGTGTCTAATCATAGCGGTATCAATGACATATCTGTAGGTTACAAGGATGTTTGGGTTCCAGAAATAATTCTTACAAATCCTTCGGAGAAGCTTGACTCTTTCGGAGAAGATTGGCAATTACTTCGGTTTAGTCATAACGGATTAGCTCAGTGGTATCCCGGAGACTTGATTAAGGCAACATGCTCTATAAATGTGTATTATTTTCCTTTCGACATACAAGAATGTCACATTGAGGTGTATGCCTGGGGTTATTCTATGTTTGAAGTTCTGCTCCAGGCTAGCCAAGACACCATTGACACGTCATTAATGACGGAGCACGGTTCTTGGACAATCATAGAAACTAAAATTAAAACAGAAATTGTTGGCTTTGTTTCAAAGGCATTATTCGTGTTTCGTTTGGAACGGAAGCCGCAGTACATTATGGTGAATGTCGTTTTACCAATTCTATTTCTGTGCCTTCTGAATGTGTTGGTGTTTCTACTGCCGCCAGAGTCAGGGGAAAGGGTGTCTTATTCCATCACAGTTCTGTTGTCAATTGCTGTATTCATGACTATTGTAAGTGACACATTGCCAAAGACCTCAGAGCCGCTACCTTTAATTTCTTACTTGTTGATGTCATGCCTTATTGTTAGCGCTCTAATAACATGTGTCGCAATATTGAACCTACGCCTGTTCCACAAGAAAAGCGACTCTTCTGTGCCGGTCTGGCTAATACGTATCTATAACATTCTGAAAATAGACTGCAAAGCCAGATGCAAAGGGCAAAAGGTGAGAAGTGATGAAGGATATGAGAAAGATAGCATGCCAGTTACTGAAATTAAAATGCTGTCTGCAAACAAAGTAGCGGCGTTTACGCATGAAAAAGAGGGCATGGAGACGGTGTATTCAGACAGTAAGAGTCAAGAAGAATTTGGATTCACTGTGAATGACTCTCCTTGTACCTGGCAGGATATAAGTGTTATGGTTGACTATATATCTCTTATCAGTTCAGTAACAATAACTATTCTAGGCTTTATGCTGTTCCTCATAGTAACCAGTGTTTCGTCTAATTAACATGGCAATGTTTGAAAAGTGATGTTCTGTCTTTTTCTGATGTATTCTTACAGGTCTGTGTATTGCTTCTCTGTGAGTTACCAAGGGGAATAACATTTGTGACTTCCTGTTTGCTGTCCGGGATGACAGTGTAAAAAGGAGTTTCTCGTAAAGAAACAAATGAGCCGAGACACGAGAAAACCAACAATGTGGTTGTGCGCCCAGCGCAGACTCAGATCAGCCTGGGCATCCGCCCAGTTTGACCAGACTCTTCGTAGAGTGTTCAAAAGGGAAGCTAAGGGTCTAAGCTACCTTCATGCGGACAGCGAAGATTCTGATCAGACTGGGCGCACAACCACATTGTTGGTTTTGTCGTGTCGCGGCTCAAATTGTCTCATATAGGAGCAAGTTATTTGCTGTAAGACTTGATCCTCATTTAAAAAAGATGCAACACAGAACTTTAAAGAATGCGATAGGGTTGTTTCCCTTCACCGGGTTGTTGAATGTAGCGTGACTAAATATCAAATTTGATCGTATTGTATTTCGATACTAAGGGTTTTACATTTGATGTGCACAGGCTATCCTACGTACATGAAATTAGGATAGATATGTTTTTGAATTCATTCGATATCAACATTGCTGTTTTATGTATGGTAATGGTAGTCTAACACCGTAACTATCTGGGATCTTAACCCATTAACCCATGGTTGCTATTCTATCTATAGCAAATGGATGAGTCAATGTGTCAATTACAGCGTGTATGGTTTAGTATATTTTTATCACTTTTATTTTATCTTAAGGAGAAATTCCCATTTGTGATA
Source organism: Ctena decussata (assembly GCA_963989385.1). Lineage (NCBI taxonomy): Eukaryota > Metazoa > Mollusca > Bivalvia > Lucinida > Lucinidae > Ctena > Ctena decussata. Next base: position 47,422,218 of record OZ022508.1, on the reverse strand, counting down.
TGCAAATAGTGTAGTCTTCGATCCAACGCCGCGTTTTGCGGCGTCTGATCTTGGTCTGCACTGTTTGCCTTTGTCTTGGGACGCTAGGCATTTATGGGTTAACATACAAGGGTTGGTCCAGAAGTGATGTCACTGTGTCCACTGCGCGTTCATTCATCGTGACATTGTTATAAAATATATCAAGGTGAACTGTAATTTAATTCTGATTAACAGAAGGGATTTAAGGTACGAGTCTTTTTGCCATTCCAATTACATGTATATTGTTGTTCAAAGTACACCACCGACGCTATGTCGCCGCACGTTAAAATAACGTTAATTTCATAAACATAATTTTAAACGGTATTGATATATTAAAATCAAACTAACGCGCAAAATTAGCTAAAAACTTTAATGTTTTGAGGTAATATATTTATGCCGCCTACTGTTGAAATTATAGTTTGAAATTCGCTAGTTTGTGTTTATGGTGGTTACGGCCGTGTAAAAATTTTGATTTCTGAATACACTTCAGAGCGCATTTATGCAGTTTTGTCTGCACTTGGGAATACTACCATTAGAGACAGTACATCTGTTGAATTTGACATACGGTGATAAAATACACTGCTAAAAATATTTAAAGGAACTGCAGGTATTTTTCCATAGATGTTACTACAACATATGCCCAGTTTAACGGCCCATAAATTTGACCGTCAGAAGGCAAGAATTTCCATCTTTTTTGAGCACTTTTAAGAAGAATCAAAGTTTAAGACAACCAGAATTTCAACCCAACAGATGCCCTGCTCATTTCCATGGTTCAAGTTTTGCAATTTTCTTATTTTCTGAAATTGAGTAATTTTGCTGAAGTCTATAAAATCTCATAAACTTCAGTTCGAAGGGATCTTCTCAATAAGGGTCATCTTGAAAGACATTCACTTTCATAGACAAAATGGTTCTTTTGGTTTTGGTTGAAATTTTCACGCTTTTCATCTGTTCTGAAAAATTGCAAATTTTTAGCAAAATTCCAGTTTTACTTAAATCTGTCCATGGACAAGGGCAGGGCAAATATTGGATCAAAAACTGTGAAATCAGTAACCTTGTCCCTCTTTAGAAAAATGGTAAAATAATTGGAAAATCCGTGTCTTTATCGATCGAAAGTATATAATCTCAAAGTGGGGATGCGTTGCACTGTTGTCTAGGGAAAAATATTACGTGTTCCTTGAAATATTTTGAGCAGTGTAGTTGTTAAGGCTTGTGTAAAGATAGAGTCAACGCTTTAGTGACGGAGATGAATCGATGAAGGATCGTCTGAGCATTCATCACGAAGAGTAAAGCTAAAAGCTGCCATCAATATTGAGTATTGACCTACATTTTACTGTTAACTGACTTCGCAATTTTTTGTCGAGTTTTTGCGTTTAGGTCATTTTCTCAGAAAGTATAAGTGCTAGAGCCGTGAAACTTGGGTCATGGATACATCCTGGAAGAGTAAAACTAAAAGTCATCATCAATGTTTTATCTTGACCTACATTTTACGGTTAAACGATTTTGCAGTTGTTTGTCAAGTTTTCATGTTTAGCTCTGTTTCTCAAGAAGTATAAGGACTAGAGCTCTGAAACTTGGTTCATGGATACATCTTGGAGAGTAAAGCTCAAATCTATCATCAGTAGTAAGTCTTGACCTACTTTTTACGGTTTACTGACTTTGTAATTTTGCGTAAAATTGTTCACGCTTAGCTCTGTTTCTCAGAACGTAAAAGGGCTAGAGCCATGAAACTTGGGTCATGCATACATCTGGCCAAGTTTAACTCAAAGCTTTCATCGATCTTGAGTTGTGATCTACTTTTACGGTTCAAAAACTTTGGATTTTTTTGTCTTGTTTTCATGTTTAGCTCTGTTTTTCAAGAACTACAAGTGCAAGAGCCATGAAACATGGGTCATACAAAGATCTGGAAGAGTAAAGCTCAAAGCTTTCGTCGATCCTGAGTTGTGACCTACTTTTTATGGTTCTCTAACTTTGCAATTTTCTTGTCAAGTTTTCATGTTTAGCTCTGTTTCTCAAGAACTATAAGTGCTAGAGCCATGAAACATGGGTCATCCGTAGAGTTTGAAAAGTTAAGCTCAAATTCACCATCAATATTCTCAATTGATAGTCATTTTAAGGTTCCTCGACTACCTATGCATTGATCAAGTTAAGCTTTTGTTTCTTAGGAATGATAAAGGCTAGAGACATGAAATGTGGGATATGCATACATCTGGAACAGTGAAAATGAAAACTGTCATTAATGTAGCATCTTGACCTAATGTTAGGGTTCAGTGACCGTTCAAAATTTGCAGTGTGTTTACTGATTTAGCTCTGTTTTGTGACAAAGGACCGGCAGGCAAGACACCACTTTCCGCGGAATTCTTGTTAGATATAACCTCTCATTGTCCATATGTATACAAAGTTTCAAGATGATTCTAGCTTCAATAGTTCCTGAGAAAACCATGACAATGAAATTTTAGTGAGTGAAAAATAGGAACTGAGAGGAAAATTGATAAAAATGTAAGTATGAGTATTGAAATAGAGTCTTAATTCCACAAAAAAAACCCACTCATTCTCCATATGTGTACCAAATTTCAAGATTCTAGCTTGCGTAGTTCCTGAGAAAACCGTGACACAAATTTACCTTGAAAAGACAGGAAAATGGATAAATAAAGGGCAGAATAAAAACAATGAACCTGATTTTCTATCCGACGATATAGAAACTCAGTATCCACATGTATACCAAGTTTCAAAATCCCAGCTTAAATAGTGCCCTTGAAAACACTACACAAATCTTCAGTGTTAGCACGTAAAGTTTGGAAATAAAGAAAAATAGATAAAAATGGAAGAATAACAGCAATGAAGCCCAGTGTAAATGACATAATACAATCACACATTTTCCATGTGTGTGCCAAATTTTAAGATTCTACCTTGCACAAGTGATGAGAAAAGTGTAATGCAAATTTCCCTGAAAAAGACAGAATAATGGATAAATAAAAGAGAGAATAAGAGCAGTGAGCCCAATTCTCAGTCCCACAATACAATCCATCATTGTCCATATGTATACTAAGTTTCAACTTGAAGATTTTAGCTTCGGCAGTTCCTCAGAAAACTTTGACACAAAAAAGCATTATGGAACTACGGAGTTACGGAATTACGGACAGACCAAATCCAGTATAACCCCCTTTTTCAAAGCGGGGCCGCTAAAAATATTGAAAAGATGAGATAAAGATTGGTGAACAGACATAAGTGCTATGCTAAAACGGCATGGTTGCTAATTTGGAAAGCAGTGACACAATATCGGACGCTGACTGAACGTCAGTAACGTCTATTTCGATATCATGGTAACTGTGCACCGTATATCCATCACAGTTTCAAAACAAAGTCCAAATAGACTATGTACTTGGGTATGATATTTCTTTGTTTTCTTTTCATCCTATACAATTTATAACTATAGTGGCATTATTTCCGGAGCAACCCTCGTACATTGTAACAGCGTTCGAAAATTTATGTTCGTTTCACTTATTGTTCGGCTTCATGTACATTTTCCGCTGTGTTTACCAAAGGGAATAATATTTTTGATTTTCTGTTTGCTTTCCGGTATGACAAAGCATTGCCTAGAAGGGTTCGCTTGTAAAGGAACAAATTTTCTCATATAGGAGCAATTTGTTTTCGTTAAGACTTGATCCTCATTCAGAAAGGATGCAAAATAGTATAAATGTCAGATGTAGGGTTTGTTTTCCCTGAACGTTAACCATGTTAACACATTTACCTTACAGGTGTTGTGTTATGCACTTCCAGGGCGATACATGTAACTATATCTTGACTTAATATCATGTACATGAAAAGAGAGAGAGAGGGTATATTTTGAAACTCCCGAAAGTGATGCATTGCACACATGTCGATATGGCACTGACTCGTGTATCTGAAACGTTGTTCTGAAAAAATAATATTTTACGTTACCTTATTAAATGTATGGGAAAAAAGCGTTTAGTAGCGTTATATTAATAGAGTATTTTATTCGGCAGTATAAATAAGACTAAGTGTAAATGGGCTGGGTTCGAAACCTAGCTTTGCCCAGTGTGTATTTTTTTTTATTTCTCTAACATACACATTTTCGAATGTACTTGCATCAGTAATGATCCAGAACCGGAACACCAGTTAAAATTCGTTAAATATTAAAACAAATAATATAATATTTCGAAGCTTCGGTATCGTATGATCAAGCTATGTTCAGACCTGATGTCTGCATTACCATTTCTCGTGGAATGCGTCAGGAAGTGTGGCTCGGATGTGCTTGCATCAGTAATGATTCTGGGCTGGAATATCTGTTGAAGTTTGTCCAACCTTCGATATCGTGTGATCCAGACATTCCATATATACCTAACTATGTTCGCACAGCTTAAATGTGTAACACTATAAAACGGGTAATGCAGGGAAATCAAGCGAAACAGCGTTCCTTGAAACTTCTTTTTAGACAAAAGAGAAGTGGCACAATCGATCCGCAATCGGCATGGGTTCGAATCCTGGCCGCCAGGGGATACTTATTTACGTCTCTATAATTATATTTTATTATATAATATTTGCATTATCTTATGCTAACAGACGCACTCTGCCTTGAAGGCCAGAGCTGTGTGTCATTATTAGCTCTAGAACCCCAGCTATCCTGGGTTAGTGTAGAGTCAGGAATAGGTTAAGGGTTAGGGGATGAAACAAGAAAAATAGTATGGTATAAGAAGGTAGGAAAGAATTTTTTTATTTCAGAACATAACTATACAATTGTCTTATCTATCGGTGAGTCTACGGTACCTCATCTTTTATTTCACTTTTTTGAAATACTTAAAGTTAGTTGGACATCTAGGGCTGTCGCACACATACGAACCGTACACATGTGGTTACTTACGGGGTATTACAAGGGCTGTGTGATTCCAATCAGACACGTTGGTTACACTGACATTCCAGTAGGAAGATCTACCGCTGCCGGTACTGTACGCAATACATTCTTTTAGGGCGGTGTCACCATATTAACCAAATGTATCAATTTGAGTATGGTCTAAGTTTTAGACCCAAGCTATAATATATAGATGTGTCTGTTGTTTGCTTCTTCTCGTATAAAATCATACAGTAATGTTTCATTAGTGAACCTAGTCACATACGACTGTCTGTCGTGCCTATGTAACAAAGTCCCCAGAACAACAAGACCGCAAAAGAGGCAGCAGATCTTGCCCAGCGCATGACCTTCATAATGAAGGCCCTGTCACAATGTTAAAATACGAGCATTATTTAAAATATCAGAAATACTTAAAACAATCTCAGACTGATTTTGTTTCAAAACTGGCGTTGATGAAGTTTAAACAAAGATTTCAAAAAGACAGATTGATTGATTGATTGATTTGTTGCTTTACGTCCACAGTAAGCAGCTATGGTCATGTCGGGATGGTCAGTTAACCTAACCACACTATTCCTGGGCAGGCTTAGACCTCCTAAGCGGTTAACCAGTCTAAGTGCACATACTTTCGCCAGTAACTGACAACTGTCCTTCTTGAATCAGCGGAAGGAGAAACGAAAGTATGTGGCCAGACCGGGTATCGAACCCATTACAAAAGGAAAGAAGTGATAATAATAGCATTTGCAAGTATTGTATAATGTGGCTCATAATGAATTGAATCATTTGCATCTACACCGATTGCCCTCTTAAGTTTGAATTGACAATTTTACTTTTGATACACACTGATCAAAATTTTTATTACTAGTATATAGTTTAGCCTACAACAAATTCAGATTAGTATGGCTTCAAATTACGAAAATGTATTCAAGTATATTGCCACAGTTTATTTGCGGTGTAATCATCAACTTAATTTTAGGTGTTAATATGGTTTTAAGCAAACATACATTCAAATTGCATTTACTTTCGTGGGGGAAAATCTAGTTATTTTCTTTATAAATTAGACATAACGCCATTTTGGGTGGAGGGAAGTGAATTTACTTCTGAATTGTGTTAATTTATGTACTATTTAATGTGCACCAATCATTTATTCTAGCATATTATGGGTTTTGTAAATGTATAAAGAGCCAGAACTCTTGCATTTAACACACTTATATAACCAAAGTCAGTTTAATGCATTTATAACAATGCATATCATATTCTTTGATATCAAAGTTATTCGAAAATATACATTAAAGAAAGTATTTCAGCAAAAAGAAGAGACCAGTTACAAATTTTGTTGAAGGAGTTTAGATGATTTTTTTTTGCAGACGTAAATTTGTCGTAGCCTTTTTTGTTTTTGGCGATTTTCAGGGTTAAGTAAGACATTGTTTTGTTTTTCCTTCTTCTTCTTTTCTCCTCCAGTCAGTCTTCTCATGCTACGAAAATTGATACTGCAAATAAGAATAAAAGAACTAAGTTAAATTTACAAAATTGTTTCGAAGCATACAGGTAAAAGCAATTATTTACATTCTCGGAACGAAATGTAGTTTACATTCCAAAAATAACAATGAGCCACGCTACGTCACATGATTTTGAATAACGTCAAAATAAATCATGGCTCTCTACAATCTGATTGGACGTCGGCGATGTCATTATGTCATTGACGCTATTAGTAGAAAAACTGCGTGTAAATGTTTTATTGCCTCAATTTTAGCTTTTATATAAGATTTTTCATCAAGGCTTTGATTCAAGCGAATGTAAATATAAGCAATAGACTTAATTTTTTTTATGTTTATTGAAGTTTAAACTACACTGGGTCGCTAGCTAGCAAAGTTAACATGAAGCCCTTTGGGATTCATGCACTTTGCTCGCGACCCAATGTTATTGACACTTCCATAAATCTCAGAAAAATGAAATTCATTCCTTATATTAATTAAAAGATACTGGATTATTTAACCTGGGAGTAAGACAGTTCAACGATACTCAAACCTTCTTATACTAGCCTGACTTCCACGTTTAGGTAAGATTCTGACACGCTATGCAACTTTGTTTTGGGCTTATCGTTGGTCATTATACATTAGTGTGAACTGCCTACCGTATTCGTTTGGTTTTAAGACGAAGGTTTTCTCTTACAAAAGAGTCAAACACAATTCATCTACCTTGTTAGATGGATTTAGATTTTTTTATCTTTTCTTGGAAGAGAAAATTCTATCTAAAAGCCAGATTACACTAGAAACACGGAACTAAATGATTTTAAGTAGAAGTGTTTGAGAAAATCTGAAGTTTCTTTTTAGAGAATTTCAGTTTGTAATGTCATTGAAAAAATTGAGAAGCATGGCATACACCGTTTGCCATGCTCTGATAGCAGTGACGTCATCAATTTGTGACCATAGCAAGTAACAGTTCATAGTGATGGATGTCAAAGTGACCGCATCGAGATGTCACTCTGCCATAGTTCTAAGCACAAAATTTGTATTCAGTAGTTGCTATGGTAACATATATATGGCGTCATCTCACTTATAATTTAAGAGGAGCATGATATACATACACGGCATACCATGTATGCCATATGCCATGTTACTCTCGAATTATAAATAAGCTACTACCTGAAATTAGTATGATTTTCTCAAGACTTTAATTCATTCTCAAATAATTGAATTCTCCCTTAATAATGATTTACATATCTGGATTATTTAGGAGAGAGAGGAGCTGCGTCTTATTGCCAAATAAATACGGTAGTACTACAATGTAGCAGTTTGCAACTGACTTTGGTCCTACTTTTGAATTTCTTAACTTGCATTTTTTACTACCAGTCGTCGAGATCAAAGATCAAGGATAAGACTTATCCTTGCTCTTTGATCGTGGTTCGAGGTTTTAAAACTTGAGAATAATCTCAAACTCAAAATAAAGCACACTGATTGGCTGCTTCCGAGCACATATAAAACTTGAGAATAATCTCAAAAGTTTTATAACCGGACTCGGAAGCAGCCAATCAGTGTGCTGTGAATTTGAGATTATTCTCAAATTTTATAACCGTGCTCGGAAGCAGCCAATCAGTGTGCTTTATTTTGAGTTTGAGATTATTCTCAAGTTTTATAACCTCTGGGCCTGGACGCCTGGCAGCTTAGTTTTTTTTATGCCGTCTCGAAGTTAGTCCAGAAATGTTATAGCTACATGCCCACGGAACGGTATTAAGAGTAGAAATGTCACTTCAGAAGAAACAAAAGTGGGACCAGATATTGGGATGTGATGCTGGATGAATGATTCGTGGTTTACGGCCTTTTCAACAGTATTTAAAACCAAATCGAGCCGATTGAGCGATTGATTTTGACAATCAAATATGTTGAAAGGTGCAAACAAAAAAAAATACTTACGAATAGTACTGCTGTTTTGTAGGTCCTTCGTCGTCATTTTTGATATTCCTTTCGTTACGAGCGCCCCTCCGCGTGTCACCCTTGGCGGAGAGGCGCATGACTTCTGGGGTGCATTTGGGACGCCTCAGTCTTCAAGGAAGAAAAAATTGCCACTCCGTTTTTGCTCAACGTCCTGGAATTATAACAGGACTGATTTGTTATTTTGCTGACATCAGTATCTCAAAATATCAGCCATGGCTCGGTGACTAGAAATACCGGAATACACTTAATTACCGGAATATACCAAAATACACCGGAATATACCGGAATATACCAAAAAACACATATTTGTTTACCGAAATATACTTTATTTTGACCGGAATGTAAATAATTTTATTTAAAATATGTCATTTCATATTTGCTGCATGTAATTGCTGGCAAGTGTCTGACCCCCACAAAGACCCAAACCAGCTTGCAATCTGCACAGTGCTACCTATCCAATACCCATACGTTGCTCCATTTATTCTCACTACCAATAAAAAAAGCTAATACTTATTTGGAAATGGCACTTATTTCATTTGTTCTGGTAATGTTTAAGTTTATTTTGATAATATAAATGTATATTTTGGTGTATTCCGATGTTTTTCGGTGTCATCTGGTAATAAGGCAGATTTCGGTAATTCTAGTAACCCGCCATGGCTATATGGTACAGCCCAATTAATTACACACTTAATTTCAACAAATCCACTTGCTGCTACCTGTCAATTAAATTGCATGCAGAATGAAACTGACAGCCAATAACGTGCGTGAAGTGTCAATGTAGACTTCAGATTCGCTGTCAGTCATGAAAAATGCATGCATTAAGTAAAATTAACACACATGTCAGAACCATTAATAGAAAATTGGACTGTTGTTTATAGGATCAACATGAAGTTGAGGTACAGTATTCAATGAATATTCTGTTCTATAAAATGTAATGGGTGAGAAAAATAATCAGTGATGGGATTCAGGCCTCGACACGGAAATCACAGGCTCGTTTTCAGATCATTTGTCTTATGCTCGGCAAGCCTCGCATAAGACTTAATAGTCTTAAAACGAGACTGAGATCTCTTTATCTCGGCCTCAACAGCATCACAAATTATATTAAACTCTCCCGACTAATCACAGACGTTAGAGCAGTGACTTGAATAACCCTATGCCACAGTGCAGTCTGAAAGGCGCCTTCGATGTTTTTATATGCAATATATGAATATTGTGACAATTCACCCTATGCCTGCAGCCAATATTAAAACAACGTCGTATCAGAGTTAAAATAACGGCATGGCTTTGCATCGACGTTCCTCCGACGTTGGTTTGGTGTTACATAGACATTGATAGGCGTTGTTTCAATGCTGTGGGCCTTGCATCTGGTTCATGTATAAATCAGACTGAGCTGTAAGGGATGTATTGACTGAGTCGAGCTGTAAGGATTGATTTGACTGAGCCATACGGGCCTTGTTAACTTGCAGAGGAATCAGATCGATATATTTGCTCTAGGTTCATTAATTAATGAATCCCCAGCTATTTAGGTACTCTACATTTGTACAACAAACATGACTGCTTTTCTTTTGTTTACAATCTTTCTTGTGCAGAATCAATGTTCGAAACAATTAGGTCATGTCTTTTGAACAAATACTACAGATCATTATCACCAGCAAGTGACAGTCTAGACAGCATTTCTGTTGGAATATTTTTTTTTTCTATCTAATTGATGTGAAAACGCCGGCGCATCTCTAAAAAACTGAATAAAGACCGAAACTCGTATAAGTTCTGAGTTCATTAGAAATTCATTTTTTTGTGCATCAGAACGGGTTTTCCGCCATCAGGTATAGGCCCTATAGAGCGTTTGATGAATTCAGTGGCCAAAATGTGCGCAAGCACATTTCTTCTGAAATTAAAACCGACTCTCCAAAATTTTTGTGTTTTACTAGTTCATCTATTTCTATGCCTGAAAAACTGGAACATTACAAAGAAGTCATTGTTTCAAACAAAAACACTTTCGAGAGCGACGTGAGTTCAAAGACGTTACCTATAGCCGTCAAGAGTAACGTCGTACACTGGTAGTATCTAGGAAAAAAAGTCTTCAAACTTAAATTCAATCAGAAATTTCAAAATTGCAGACTTCTGAAGGAAAAGCAATAAAACCTGGTTAAAAGGGACGGTCTCGTATAAATACGACGTCAACTGAATTTATCGATGTATAGCCCCGCTCTGTACATGCTCTGAGCCGGTCATTTGTTTGGAAACTGTGCTGAGAACCGGCTTTCTGCATTACCGGCACTGGTTTAGATCACTGTAAAGACTGAACTCATCTTCTCATTATCAGCCGAAACTGAGTACAAAATGGTTGATACTCAGAAGGCCTGAAACTGTCACCCCTATATAGAGGCATCCGAGGCTATTCAACTTATACCTACCCTGACTCCGTTCAACTTGTTGATTCTGGGTCTGAAGTTATTAGGGTCTCGCCGAAATGTAATATCCAGAGACTCTAAGAATTTGTTTATCCCAGTAAGGAGATTTTGAGGTCTGAAAAATAAGAATTAAAACAGGGCTTATGGATTTAGAGTAAAATGGAAGCTATGGTGTTGCCTCTTTCTCGACAAACTATGTGTTGACACAGTATTCCGCTGACAGGCGATTTTATGAGTAAGGACGCTTCATGTACTGAAGTTTATCTTAAGAACAGAACCTAAAGGACATCATATTGTTTTGACGCAGTGTGCGGCAGCCATACTGGATTCTCATTTAGAAATTGTAATACCACTGCGTGGGCATTTAGAAGATCACCACGTGACCGTCCTTGTTCAATTAAATCGTCAGAGTTTTGTCCGACGTGCAGCAAAACGTCATATTTTGAACCGCCGACAAAAATCCTTACTAGTAAATTATCCCTGATTAACACCTGTTTTCGGGCAAATACAAATATTAATTCACTCTGGTTTCGGCGTCGCGTATTTATTTTTCGTGATCGGCCCTCCAACAACATGTGTTAACCAGCGATACTTCACGGGTAAGGACAATAATTTCTTAAGCATATGACAGTTTTATTTAGGCTCATCACTTCGTTGTGGAAACCCTTATCTTTGAACGTACTGACCCTCACGTAAAAAGTAAGCAACAAATGTTATGATGACGTCAAATGGAAACTTACGAGTAGATTTTTTTTCTATGGTCCACTGTTTATGAAGGAACCTTCAGTTGAAACTAGGTCCTCTATGCAACTGATGAACTGGAAGGTTTGTTTCTGACCATCTATGGTAATTTAAGGGTCAGTTTGACTTTACAGGAGGGTCAGCAGCCTCTATATGAGCCGCCACACGACAAAACCAAAACAGTGGCATGTGCGGCTAGCGAAAAATTTAATCAGCCTCGGTATCCGCCCAGTCTGATCAGAGTCTTTGCTGTTCCCTTACAGGGAAGCTAAAGGTCTAAGCTACCTCCACGCTGACGGGGAAGACCCTGATCAGAATTTGCGGATGCCAAGTCTGATCTGAGTCTTTGCAGGGCACACATGCCATGTTGTCATTTTGTCGTGTAGCGGCTTATATTTCCACTCAGGTTCTGTTACTATCAAATTACTAATGTGTGTACTTAAAAATAAAAAACCCATCAATACGACAGCAGAGCTCCGCTGAGTATTTTATGAACATTTTGCAGATTCTTGTAAATTTCTTCATCGAACATTTGTAATGCTTCTCATGTGAACACATTACCGGCATTTGTCCCGCTTTGCAAACATTGTTTTCATCTTCACCGATCTTAAGGAAGTAACTGTACTCTCACACTTGCATTCAATATGATATATACTGAAAGGACTTAAAAACTTCCACCCATTAATTTTGAATATCTCAAAAATAAATGCAGCTACGTCAACCAAAATTTTACAACATATATATTCTCTTATACCCCTATTCCACACAGACCACGAATCCTACGAATCGTCACGAATTGATAAATTTTAGGATTCGTAGCTGAATCGTAATTACTTCGTGAAGTTCTTAACTGAATCGTATATATTCGTAGTCAGTTCTTGCAATTCTTGAGCAATCGGGAATTCGTGGCAAAAGTTTTGAACCACGAACTCCCGATTAAAAAAATTCGTAGTTAATTCGTAACAGATTCTTAACGCATTCTTAGGCATCGTAACTGAATCGAAATCGATTCTGAGGCGTTCGTAGCGTTCTCAACTCAGTCGGGGATTCGTGAATTTGTACCTTTGATGCATTTGCGCACAGTGAAGACTCTGGACGCATGCATTTATCTACCCAGCGGGCAAATGACGTTGTACTGACGTCGATGGAGATGTCACTACGTCGCACTGACCCTAGTACGACGTCGTTACGACATCATGTGCCTCGTGAGTAGATATTTCATTTCGTGGCCATAGATTTCTGATGATTCATACTTAATATGTACGTACAGCAAAGGATCTGATTTCAGTTCAGTTCAGTTCTATTCTCTTATCGACGTTACCCAAGTGGCTCAAGCCTGATCAGGCTTGGTTTTTTATACCTATCTTGGAAGAAAATCCCACGAATTTTCAAGAATAGTCACGAATTCATTTTATTCGTACCGGATTCGTACGTGCATTCGGCGTATTCTTAACTGATTCGTAACTAATTCTAAACGTTCGTGCAGTATTTCCAAAGAGATTCCTGTAAATCGTACTGAATTCTTGACAATAGTCGTGCGAGTTCAGCCGAATCCATTCGAATCCAACGAATATTCGTAACCCAATCGTACTTTTATCATAACTGAATCGTAGAGCATCACGAATTGGACCAGAAAATTTACAATCGCCACGAATTTTAATATTTATCAATTCGTGGCGATTCGTGGGATTCATGGTCTGTGTGGAATAGGGGCATTATACCTGATTATATCAATATACCGAATCTGAAATCGTTCAACCGATTCGGTCAGGATAAAGCACGCGCTCCTCGTCTTCTAAGTACCGTTTACATAAGGATAAATAGCTTCATTTACACAGTTTTCTGATGAAACATTTCTCTTACAATATCAAATTGCATTTTAAAAGTTTGAACTCGGCCTGTGGCTTTATTTAGCCTAACGTGCCTTAATATCACCAACAGGCGCAGAGTTTTGGGCCAGATAAATGCTGAAATTTCAAAAAGTGACGTCGCGTGACAATTTTATGTGTTAATTACGGAAATTTAAAATCTCATACGACGTGCACTGATTACAGGAAGCTCAAAAGACCCTCACAATATCACCTAACCGAAATTGAAAACCAGAGGTCATGACGTTAACTAGGGCCGGGTAGCGCAATCTGTAGGGCACCTGACTCGTAAGTCAGAGGTCCTGGGTTCAAATCCCGGTCTGGCCACATACTTTCGTTTCTCCTTCCGCTGATTCAAGAAGGGCAGTTGTCAGTTACTGGCGAAAGTATGTGCACTTAGTACTGGTTAACCGCTTAGGAGGTATAAGCCTGCCCAGGAATAGTGTGGTTAGGTTAACTGACCGTCCCGACATGACCTTTGTTGTTTACCGTGGACGTTAAGCATCAAATCAACCAACCAACATGACGTTAACTAACGTTGACGGCGTCTCCGTAATAGGCTTTGCGCGACAGCATCATCCGCAATGATACTTTCAAATCAACGTGGATTACGTCACAATATTAAGACAGTAAGAAATGGTCGAAAAGAGTGTTGTATAAGATAACGCTGGCATCGCCGTATGCATTTCAGTGACGTAACGCTCTTTTACGGACGTCATTTAAGTAAATGATATGAATAAACTGCGTAATCCTTAAATTTGATAAGATTCAAGCATTTTGTCGTTAAATATTCAACACTGTCATGAGTGAGCAGATCAGCAGCCAGCAACAAACAGTGGAAGTTTTTAAATCCTTTCAGTATATAATGATGAATGATAATATAAAGACAACGATGACCATTAAACCACAACCTCTAGCTACCAATTTCGTATCTCAAAACAGGGCAGCTTCAAATGTGATATACTTACGAGTTAGCCTTGGTGTCTCTCCCAGGTGAACCCTCAAACACAATGACACGATCAGCGAGGTACGTGGCCATTATGAAATCATGCTCAACCACAAACGCCGTTTTCTTGGCGTGCAGAATAAACCTGAAAGATATACAAGGAACCTTATAATTCTGAAATGTCCAGTAAAAGGTAACCTCCATCATAAGTCAATGCGTAAACTATAATTGAGCCGCGACACGACAAAACCAACAAAATGGCTGTTCGCCCAGCGCAGACTTAGATCAGCCTGGGCATCCACCCAGTCTGATCAGAGTCTTCGCTGTCCGCATGAAGTTAGCTTAGACCCTTACTACCCTTTGAAACTGCTGTACTGCCGCATCAAAGTGTGTAAGGCTTGGAGGAGAGCATATGCCTAGCAGGCACATGGCGTCGTAATGACGTCGTACTGACGTCAATGCGACGCGATGACGTCGATGCAACGTCAGTGCAACGGCATTTCGACGTCATTTGCCCGCTGGGTTTGGTGCGGTGGTCTAATAGTAAGAGCGCTTGCTTTTGGTGCCAATGGCTGAGAAACTCTTTCTGTCCATCAAACAGTATATATATGGATACTTGATAAGAATCAGTGACGGTGAAGTACAAAGAAAGGGATGTCAGTTCTGTGTTTCATATGCTGTGCCCGAAACACACTGCACTTACTGCCATAATACCCGTTTTTCTGAACCTTATACTGGCGCAGTATAAGTTAGTCGCAGTTAAGGGTATTGTTAATGAGAAAATTTCAAAGACGCCAGCCCGAGGAATTGTTTGGAGCAAAGCTTACTCACATTAAACATATACATGTAAGCTTGAATTTATACATTCACAAAAGAAATGCACAGAAAAAGAAAAAGGAAAGAGGCTGTCACAAAAACAGGTCAAGGAAAAAACAAGGAAAGGAAAAGCGACAAAGGAAATATTTATCTACCTTTTAATGACCTTGGCGGCATGGATACGCTGCTCTGAGTCAAGGTATGCCGAGGGTTCGTCTATGAGGTAGACATCCGCTGGTTTTCCCAAACACAATGTCAAGGCCAGTCTCTGTAGTTCCCCGCCAGACAGATTTTGAACCTGAAATGTCAAATTTAGTTGAATATCCAAAGCACTCACATGCCTGTGATATCAAAATACCGACAAGTCGATAAGTACTGTCAAAATGTTGCTCAGCACTCGTAGTATGAGCCACGACATGACAAAACCAACAGTTGCTTGTGGACCTCGCAAAGACTCAGATTTGCCTTGACATCCACCCAGTCTAATCAGATTCTTCGCTGTGCGCTTTTAGGGTAGCTAAGGGACTAAGCTACCGCCATTGCGACAGCGAAGGCTGATGCCCAGGCTGATCTGAGCTTCGCGTGGATCACATACCACTTTGTTTGTTTTATCGTGTCACAGGTCAATTATAATGTTTCTAACTTCGGTTAACACCGTCACGGAATGCCGCACCGACATTTCAAGTTTTGCCTCCCCTTTCAATGGGCGACAACTTCTATAGGAAATATTCGCCTCATTTGCTCTTCCAGGAACATTTTCTTTTCTTTAAGAGCAGTCCCCTGTTTGGAAGTGGATCATCAGCTAGGGAAGAAAATAAACAAGTCCTTAACCCATTGTATTCTGGGTATTTTTGTCGTCTGCTAAAATTGTCGTCTGCATCAACAATCAAGAATATTCTGACCATATTGGTCTAACTAACTCTTGTGGAAATGATGTCTAGTCAGCAAACAGTTTGGATCTCAGATCAGGCCCCACATTTGTGGGGCCTGGTCTGAATCCAAACTGTATGCCCAGATACCCCTAAAGGGGTATCCCGAATGGAATGGGTTAATGTTGTTTCCATTTTGTTGAGATTCCTTGATTTTCCTACACGTATTTGCCTCAAGTGTGTAGATGTATTTCAGACAAATAAATGTCCTGTTCATCAGTATTCTGCATATTTGGTTAAGTCAGTAGTGTAAGTCACAGATGGTTGTAGCATCACTAACCTTCCAGGAAATTGTTTATAAGAAAACTTATAATGATAGATGCACGTAAACAATTTTGCGTTCATATTCGCGTTATTAATACGACATATATAACTATAGAAATCTGCTTTTTGTTACGATTTCATAGGATATAATCCTATGAAATCGTAAAAAAAAAACAGACTCTTATAGGGAGAGTCGGATAACTTCGAATAGGCGGGTAAATTCGGACATATAATGGCAAACAGTGAAAATCCAGATGAGACGGCTCATAATCATGAGCCGTCTCATCAGGATTTTCACTGTTTGCCAGGTTAATTTTGTTTTAATTCCAAAACAACTGACATATGAAGGAAACAATGTCACTGTCCGAATTTAACCGCCGTCCGAAGTTACCCGACTCTCCCCTAGGTACCTCTTGGTCAATAATAGCATCAATCAACAATGGTTTCATCACGTCGGTAACAAACTGGGGATGGACGTAAGCTTCTCTAATTCTCTCATGGAGTAACTGTCTCACTGTTCCCTGGGACTTTGGGCTTATCATCTGTGGTTTGTAGCTAACATTAAGAACTGGACAAGGACCTTTAAAAAAAGAACATATTTGTCAGAATTCTGTGATTCAATATGATCAATATTTGACTTCAAAGCTCCAATTAAGTTTGGGTTTGAGGGTTATTCTGCACAAAATTCTCGTCTCTCAACAAAAATATATGCTGTGGCCCTTCAGTAGGACCGCCTCGTTGGCTGTAAGTAGCCGGATCCATCTTAATGTACATGTACCAGAGTGAAACAATCAAACCTGTTTTAAAGGTCGCCTCTGTAAAGCTAAATTTTTCTTATAAGGTAAGCACCTCGTGTTCCAAAGTCGCATTTTCAGTACAAACTGGCCACCTGCCTTAAGCAATCAGTTTTGCCTCTTCCGTGAGTGGTTGCTAAAGACAGTTCGACTGTGTTTAGATTCGACTAAAGCCAACTTAAAACGCACCCTGTGCACGTGTTTATATTATAAGAAACCTTGTCTTCAGACACACGCAAATGAAATAGTTACTTCTCTTACTGTTCTACTTAGCTTGCGGTTTCACGAGAGGTAAACAGTAGTAGTAGTATTTCAATTCTCATATCTCTCGTCCTGATCCAATTTATAAGGCGCACGGTCTTATGGATATTATCCAGTTTTGGATAAAGATAGCGAACAAATATTGAACAAAATAGCTGCTGAATGAAGAATGAATCCAAATGAAATTTCTCAGCTGTATCCGCGTGAAAAGCAATGCAAGGCTAATGGATTGAATTCGCAAATATTTCTCACTTCTTGCAGTGCGTGTCCTTTATACTTACCTCCCGTGTCTGGTGTGAGTTTTCCAGCTAACATTCTGATGAAAGTTGTCTTTCCTGTGCCATTTTCCCCCATCATCACGATTATCTCAGAATCCGTAAATTGGCCTTTATCTACGGTCAGCTCAAAGTTGCCTATTCAGAAAGAAGCTACAGTCAACTCTCGACATCTCGAACACTGATATCTCAAAGTACCTCATAGTCTGGACGTATTCGCTATTCTACATTTACATTTCATCTCCTGTTATCTCAAACTTCTGATATCCCAAAAATATTTCTGGGACTAGAAAAATTATCTTGAGATATCAGTAGTTTGGGGTGCACTTCAATTTCTTGGTATCGAGAGCTGACTGTATGGTAGGATCAAATGTGTTAAAGAGAAGGGACAAATTTCCAGGGGAAGCAACTCTGCCATTTTCGGGCTTGACTCGCTTCAAAACTGCTATCAACTACATGTATTAAAGAAAAGAATTTGCTCCCTTCAGAGCAAATTCTTTCCTTTAATAGATGACCCCCTTTTTGAAGTGTTTAGTTGTTCCGGAAAGCAAACAGGAAGCCATAAACGTTGCTTCCCTTTCTAAAAATGGCGAATAATATGGAGGTGTGCCCATATGCTTTCAGTAACAACTCACTATATGAAGCTCCACGTAAGAAGACCTACTATCAGGCATATGTGAACTGCCTAAGATCATATCATCTTGTATAGACGCACAAAGCAAAGCTTGACTTTGAGTTACAGAATGCATATTAGCATATTCCGGAGTTACATGGTATAAATCAGGTTTACGCTAAGCCTGGCCACACCCGGTAAACACGCTATTTCATCCTCACCTGGAAATAAAACATTCGGGCGTCTTTTAATAATTACCAAAATATTAGAATGCTGTTTGACTCGTATGTATGTCAAGTAAATTTGTAAGCAACTTCCGCTCTAAAGCAAAAGAAATAGTGATGTTACATAAAACACCTGAAAGTGACAAAACTTTTCAGTTTTGTCTGTTTCAGGATGCATGGAAAAAAATTTCAGGCCACTCTTTAAAAATCGATAATTAATATTCGCGAATCGAACAGGTAATGATCTTTTTTCTCCTAATTTCATTATTCCTAATAGTCACATTTATTTTCCGTGTTCATTTTGCCCCATTACTGCGGCTATGGATTCGTTCCGCTGAGGTGCAGGAACAACGTCGCACATACAAACTTTCCCTATTACCCTTGGTAAATAGTCAATATGTCAGAAACCAACCAAACTAGGACGGTAACCAGTTGCCGATTATGCGCAGTAAGCGATCTCGCCACGTGAGTTGCTAAGGAAGCGTATATAGGCTACATTCGTCCAAAACGATTTCGGCCGTGAGTATTGACTTTAACGTCAATCTCTGTGCAATTTTTGTTAATTGGCCTGGGATAACCAAACCCATTTCCTAGTCAGATATGACATTAATCCAGTTTCCCCTTTGTTACCCTAGTTTAATGGGGTATGAACAACGAAAAAGTACAGTGAAATGACATATTATAAGTGTCATGCTTACTGTCAGATCCTTATTACTCCGCTTTGTTATTTATATGTATGCAAAAGTTTTATGTAAACCAAAGGATAGAGCGATTTAAATAACAAAACCTGCCGCCGTTGATTTAAATGTTATCAGCATGAACAACAAACTTTGAGGTGGTAAATCCATGATTGGATTTGACATCCAGAAAGTTTAATTCGTCATATCGATAACTAGTGCCCTACGGGCATTTGTGCATTTGTCCTTTTATATAGATTCATGAATATCAAAACTAGGACAGATAAAGCAGCTAAATACCATTTATTTTTTTATGACATGCTTTTCGCACGTCAGAATTAATAAGACAATTTAAATATCTTTTATCACAAAGCTGACAGGTTGAAATTTAAACATCACAGTGGAAGCGCGTGGCAGTTTAGCCCCTGCTGTGACTTCAGAGCTAATGTTTACCTTTAAAACTAGTATGTTTACCATAGCAACAATATATTTTTATATTGCATATTCATCGGAGAAATAGGGAAAAATATTTGTGAACCAGGGAAAATTCGGAGAAGTCTTATTTTTTCATTAAACCAAGTAGATGTCTTTTTGTGGATAATGAAGCAGACAGATATAAAGTTGCATTTTAAGGTAAACGTTTACCGAAAATGTATCTTTTCTTTGTTTAAAATGTAATATATTATGTACGCGAAAGGTATTTGGCTAATGCGCACATGTAGATGATGTCTGAGATTTTTAGGATGCAATGCGCATACACTACCCGCAAAATGTCAAGGGAGGCAACACGCGCTGATTGCGCAACAAAATGGCGGATCTAAATTACCCAAGGAAGTTTGTATGTGCGTCGATACATGTATGAGAATTGAAATACTACTGCTGTGTGAAAAGCGCATTAAATTTCGCACAGCCTGATATATTTTTTTAAAAGATCGCATATTAGAGAATATCGCGGTCATTTTTATTAGTTTAAGTTGACTACTTTCAAAAGTATAGAATATATAGACGTCGCGCACGGTATTGGGTAACAAAACGTAACGTCAAACTGTCAAGCGGCTATCTTTTCAGCCTTATGAGAATGTTGACCGCGGGGTTTGATTGTTTTATACCGAATGTAGTGAAACAAACCAAACACGCGACGGAAACAAAAGAAAACCGGTCCGATCCTTTAAACATGCTGTAAGGACGACATCAATGAGAATTTATTTACAGTTGTGCTTATTCATTAGCTTTTTCAGTATAGGACGGATTTATTTGCATTTATGAACATGATATTAATTGAGTTTGTTGTACAAATTCTGTCGGAAGCTGCAAAAATATAAACCGCACTATATCCCTGCACGGTAGCTTTTAGCCGTTTCACGATAATTTATTTCGTTATACTATACTATCCTCTGTTTTGGCATCGAACGAATTATATCTCTTGTGTCACCTTTCCCGTTTCTTTTCTTTCTGCTAGTCATCTTGCCAGGAGAAAGATTTTTTTCATGTTGGTGAAATATCATATACATGTATTTATATATTTATTGGCTTCAAATTTTGAGAAAATTTTTCTCCGATTGCAAGAGAAAATATTGGTGTAAAGTCAAGCCTGCCTTATTAAGCAAGTACCCAAGGGAGGTGCAAAAACCACTTGCTTGAGACAGGTTGTTGTTTAATACAGGTCAATTTGTAAAGAAACTGGTACTTTTAGAAATGAAATTTTTGCCTTTTTATACAGTTATTTGCTTCACAGAGCTGATCTTTAAGACGTTTTAGACTGTAATGACGCAGACCTGAAAATTGCTAGACAGCCACTTATAACTATAAGGTTTCAAGTGCATGTAACGTTTGAATTTCTTTATTTGACGCCGCGTTACAAAATTTAAGACCGATGTAAATGCGCATAACAATTTTATTGTTCAAAAGAATTTAATCCCAATTTAACAGATAATACAAACAGACAATGTACATTTTGGAAATTTGCTTATGCACAGATTGCTGAAAGTATTTTTTCCAAATCAGCTAAATAACAGAGACAGGTGTAAGAGTTTGGTGTCAAATTTGAAATTTGTTACAAAAATTAAGACCGCGGATTTTTTAATTTCTTTCCGTGTCCGTAGAGAAAAAGTAATTATTCTTATATAACTCATAAGTGATGCATAAGTACATTTGAATCATATACAAATATTTTCAAAATTTGTTTATTCCGATACAATAAATACTCTCCGATGTAACTAACCCTGCAATTTTGACGTTAATTTGAGCGTGAGTTACACTTTTTTACTTTTAACAATAAATACTTGAGATGACGATTGTTGAAGATTAAACAATAAAACGAATATGGAGTTAATCTAGAAAATTTCCTCTTTTTCGTAAGCGAATTTCCACATAAATTCATTTCGACATTTCTGTGTAGCATTCCTTCGAGTATGCCCGCCGTGCCGACATTGTTACAAAGTTACGCGCGTTTTAGCGCAAAAACCAACCATTTTGCGCCCGCATTAGGATTTACATCGTCTCAAAGCCAACTATTATTGACCCGAAAATAAATTAAATACCAACTGACGATTTCAAAACAGTTTATGGCATAAAATCCGAAAAAGCATTGCCTCCGTAGGGCCAATTTCATATCTGTCGGTGAATGTACCCCAATACCGTGCGCGACGTCATAGCAAATCATGACTTTTGTACTGCGTTGAGCAAAGTTTTTGTCCGAATATTTCTCTCTTTTTTCATATAAATTATTCAGTATTTCGTTGATACATTTTTATTCAAATAGGAAAAAAATCAGTGCAGTCATTTTTACATTTACGATCAGCACCCTTATTTTCTATCATGTTGGCCGCAAATGGATATCAAGTAGAATTCACGCGTTACTCCAGGTGGCGCAAAAAGTTGCGGACGTTTTATGAAATCTCTACCAGTTTATTTCTTGAAAAAAAAACCCGTTAAAGTTTTTAGTGATAGAGTCGAACAGCAATTTGTAGTGCTTAAATAAATGATTTCCAGGTGGGAATACATTTGAGCATTTACCAGACCTCCTAACGATATGGTATCATAAATGAGAAACATGATCAGGCTATAGCCCTTAAAGGTTGGTTGGTTGATTTGATGCTTAACGTCCACGGTAAACAACTAAGGTCATGTCGGGACGTACAGTTAACCTAACCACACTATTCCTGGGCAGGCTTAGACCTCCTAAGCGGTTAACCAGTACTAAGTGCACATACTTTCGCCAGTAACTGACAACTGCCCTTCTTGAATCAGCGGAAGGAGAAACGAAAGTATGTGGCCAGACCAGGATTCGAACCCAGGACCTCTGACTTACGAGTCAGGTGCCCTACCGATTGCGCTACCCGGCCGGGCTAGCCCGTAAAGGAAGTAGGTATTCCTCAAAGTTATGAAACCATACTGTAGAGGAAATGACTTCCCTTTACAAATTCTTTACTTCCCTGAATTTAAAGTCTTATAATGAATCATGATTAAAATCAGGGTAGAGGCTTGTAATTTCGGACAGCAGGTAAATTCGGACAGTAACATTGTTTCCTTTATATGTCAGTTGTTGGAATTAAAACAAAAATAATTGGACAAACAGTGAAAATCCTGACGAGACGTCTCATTATGAGCCGTCTCACCTGGATTTTCACTGTTTGCAATAGCATGTCCGAATTTACCCGCTGTCCGAAGTTATCTGACTCTGACCTAGTAAGCATAGTGTTACCTAGTTTCTTGGTCATCAGCGGGTAATCATATCTGCAGGTTCTCTTGTTCTCCTCCTTTGAAGCTGTCTGAGAAACTCTGAAGTTCAAGGACGTTGTCCGGAACCGCAGGTTCTCAGCCGGTATAAAACCATCCAAGAAATGGTTTATTCCTGTAATGGAGTCAAAATTTCATTTATAACCATTCTGTCTTTGAACGTGCCCAGAGAAAGAGAATAGATTCTGAGGACATATACGACCAGAGTAAATCCTGACAAAAGTGCAGATTTACAAATATCAAAACCATCAAGGTCTTCAGTGTTCGTTTCATAAATAAACTAAAAAATGAAATTAAATCAAACTAAACACGTCTTTATTATTTTTCACATGTGGTTTTAACGAAACAAACTAATTTAAAAAGAGATAGTGTCGTTGAATTAATCCCATTTCATACGGAATAAATTCTCATTTTACTTAATTTCTCAAAAAAAAGATAAAAATAAAAGAAAATAAAAAATAAAAAAAAAAATGAAGTGACGTATATTACAGTAACACGGGTATTGATTCGCTGTGTTCAAAATAATGTAGTAAGCTGATTTAAACTAAACCGCCTACTTTATATTGGAAGAATAGTATTCTGTATCTGCTACCTTTGTTTGTAGATCTGTCCTCCTATTGATAGAGAAAACATTTTCTCCGGGCAAGCACTTTCTTTTCTTCAACAAAAGCCCTATGGACAAATTCTCATAGGTCAGAGTGATCCCCTAAAGGTATTTTTTTTAATAAATGTGTGTACTGTCGTGATTTTTCCGCATGTTTTGAAAGAGATACAACTTTTGTGACACCTTGTTTCTTTTCTTGAAGATTAAGCCATTTAAAAATGGGGCCTGCTCTTAAAGTAAAGAATTTGCTCCTAGAGGAGCAAATTCTTTCATGTAAGAGAAGACACCCATTGGAAAGGGAAGGAAAATGAAAACCTCGGAGTTGTTTCCGCTGACATTGTACCCATTTACGGAGCCGCGACACGACAAAACCAACAAAGTGGCATGAGCGCACAACGGAGACTCAGACCAGCCTGGGAAGCTACCCAGTCTAAGCACATTCTTCACTTGCGCTTAAAGGGTAGCTAAGGGTCTAAGCTAGCTTCTTACTGATATCAAAGACTCTGATCTTACTCGGCGGATACCCAGGCTGATCTGAGTCTTCGCTGAGCGCACATGCCACTTTGTTGGTTTTGACGTGTCGCGTCTCATTTACAGTTTGAAGAGGATTTATATTTACCTTCTCGGACACCTGCTGGCATGGTAACGACCCCGTATGCCCCTGGAGCACCGTACAGACAGCATATGAAATCCGACAGGTAGTCAAGTACAGAAAGGTCATGTTCGACGACGACGACATAAGTGTCGTCACTTATCAGATTTCTAATGGCCTGGGCCACCTTCAGCCGCTGTTTGACGTCGAGGTAGCTTGATGGTTCATCAAACATGTATCTAAAGAAGCGAAGTTAAAAGATAAAAATATGTAGTCAAGGTCCCGGCGATGGGGTGGGCGTATTAAAGTTTATACAAAGCAAAAGCAACTATTGAACCTTTTTTTTTTTCTTTTTTTTCTGTTCTTAAGCAACTATTACTAAAACACATGCTTGATTAACCAATAAAAATACCATCTATCCCAACATTTTTTTTAATATTTTACATCTCTAAAAATATTCAGAGACTCATGTAATGAGAAATTTTAATGTTAACTCTAGATTAGTTATGATAGCTGCTACGCAATACGTTGTGAACCCCTATTAGAGTCGTCACTCCATGTTTGCAAGGGGACTTAACAAAACATAAAAACTAAAGTGAATGGGTTCTCTTTCAGGGGAAGCAATTCTGCATTTTTCATTTTGCCTCCCTTCTGAATGGGGTCAACTTGTAAGGTAAAGAATTTGCTGTCCTTTAAGACTAGACCCCGATTTTGAATGGGGTTTTTCCGCCCGTAGATCCACACAAAAACTCACAAAAATTGTTTCCCTTCGTAAAATAAGGAAAATACATTTCGTCTATGTCATTAGAGAAAAGGTGGAAGTGTACCCGTTCATTGCAAATGTTTTAAAGAAGAATAAAGACAGAAGCCCAGAAACGCCACATAAAATCAACTGTTCCCACACTTTATTGCAACGGATTATGTCATGACGTTCCTGAACTTAAGAGCAAAAGATAAAAGCAGGTAGGTAGGTAGGTAAAACTAACTTACATGTCGGCTTTCTGTATGCAAACCATGGCACAGGCAAACCTTTGTAATTCTCCTCCTGACAAGTCTGCGATGTTTCTGTCCCGTACGTGTGACAGATCTGTTGAAGGAATAAAACACCCTATCAATTAACTGACGATTGAGAAGTTAATGAATGCTGAACGAGTTCAACTGCATCTAGAATGCGCTAGTGGGTCGCGTGCTAAGAACAGAGCCACGAAGAAAATATTTAAGTACCTAGATGGCATTTAATCAAACTTTGAATTGGATAGGCAGATTCAGTGCCATGAGATGCATTTTATAGGTTCAGTCTCTTGATTGTTCTTAGGAAGTGAACGGGGGAAAAATGAGCAAATCCACTTACCTAGCTGTTTACAAATATCTTCCTGAATCTCCTTATCATCTTTTCTGTCCAACAACTCTTGGACCGTGCCCTAAAAGATAACAGAAAAAGATCATTAAATCGGAAAACTGTTAAGCAATGTTGGACGCAATAATGAAATCGGTTTGATGATGGGCTAGACAAGACATGTTTGGATCATTGAGACTCCTGCCGTGATTCTTTCGTGGTTATGAACAATTTAAGCAGGGCCCAGTCTGATCAGAGTCTTCCCTGTCCGCATAGAAGTAGCTTAAACCTTCAGCTACCCTTTAAGCGCTTAGCAAAGGGTCTGATCAGACTAGGGAGACGCCCAGGCTGATCTGAGTCTGCGCTGGGCGGACAACCACACTGTTGGTTTTCTCGTGTCATGGCTCGAATTAATTATCGGCAGTCAAAGCATATCTAGATGAAACATGAGCTTGTTTTTACGAATCAAAAACTTATTCCTGAAATTTTGGGTAAATACTTCACTTTCAAGGCAAAAACTCTGCATTTTTGTTTGTTTTCTTCCTTTGCTATTCGGGCCAACTCCTAAGGAAATAGTTTTCCCCATTCAGAAGCATAGTTTTTGTCTAAGGGTAGACCCCATTTTGGAAAGAATTTGATATCCAAGGAAGCAAACAGAAGTGTCACAATTTTTCCCCAATCATGTTGAAATAGTGGAAATCATGTACAAGTAGGTATACGCTGCAAAAATTTCAAGAAACAAATATTCTTGGGTACATCATGTTAAGAACAAACTGACTTGAGAGAAAACGGTGTAGAGCCAAATGAGGCGGCTCGTGATGAGCCGCATCATCTGGATCTACGCGGTTTGCAAATTCAACTACAATGCATTTTCGTTTTTGGCGCTTTTAAAAGTGCCAAGAATTCAAACTTACTTTGACAGCTTTTGGTATCTGATCAACATACTGAGGCTTGATGACGGCCTTGAGGTCATCTTCTAGAATCTTCCGGAAGAAATTTTGTAGAGCTGATCCACGGAAAGAAGTCAGGATATCAGTCCAGTCGGGTGGGTTCTGAAAAAAGATACGTAGATGGTTTCAAGCTCAACTATTACTCTTCATGCAATTAGATGTCATATATTCAACATGTGCCTATACTTTTAATATTAAAATATTTGTAAAAAGGTTTAAGATTGGTGTCGAAAAGAAAATCTGTTCTGGAAGGTAGCTCCAAATTGTTGATGCTTGTGTTGTGGTGAGGGGGAAGGGGAGGGGTGGGAGGGGTAGGTGGAAATAGTCCGCAAAAGCCTCGTTGAATTTCAGTCAACTACCAGCTGGGTGGAATATATTCTAGGCGCATCTTAAATTCACTGAATATTCTTATATTCCTTCCTTTCGCTTTTTTAACCATTTTAAAAACCTGTAACATTTTTGTCTGTAACTCAGACAAGCCCCGCCATCATAAAAAGAATTATCCTTAGACAGGAAGTATTTATCCCTACTCCCTACCCATGACCGGTCCAAGATGGTTCTTCCGTTGTGGCTTCTTGATATGTTAATAATTGAGCCGCGACACGTGAAAACCAACAAAGTGGTTGTGCGCCCAGCGCAGACTCAGATCAGCCTGGGCATCCGCCCAGTCTTATCAGAGTCTTCGCTGTCCGCATGGAGGTAGCTTGGACTCTTAGCTACCCTTTAAGCGCTTAGGAAAGAGTCTGACCAGACTGGGCGGATGCCCAGGCTGATCTGAGTATGCACTGGGCGCACAACCACATTGTTGATTTTCTCGTGTCGCGGCTCATATGTCTTTTATATTGTGTACTGGCACTACACCACATGAATGAATGAATGGATGACTTGGGATTGTACGACCTTTTAAACCGTATTTCAGTCATATCAGGAATTTTGATAAAAACAGTTTTACGATATGTTCTAAAAATCGCAGACGCTGTTATCTACCCTGCAAGTAGATTTCAATAAGAGTCCTTATCATGAAAAATATAAATTTTGATGTACAGAAAGAAATGGTGATAATGAAAGGCTGTGTACAGTGGCACCCCGTTTTAGATTGGAAAGACATTTCTGCCTCCAGCGGTCTCGATCACGGGACCGCTAGATCAGCAGGCCAGCGTTTAACACACAAAACAACCGGGGCTCCTAACACTACGGAGATAATATCGGTTTGGTTACGTGTGCTGTCGACCGATCCGGTACTTTACAAAGTGCCTGACGACCAAAATATTCGGTCAAAAACAATTCCAATACCGGTAAATGATATATGAGCCGCGACACGAGAAAACCAACAATGTGGTTGTGCGCCCAGCGCAGACTCAGATCAGCCTGGGCATCCGTCTAGTATGCTCAGACTCTTCGCTAATCGCTTAAAGGGTAGCGAATGGTTTAAGCTACCTCCATGCGGACAGCGAAGACTCTGATCAGACTGGGCAGATGCCCAGGCTGATCTG
The DNA here is from genome assembly GCA_963989385.1 of Ctena decussata. Taxonomy (NCBI): domain Eukaryota; kingdom Metazoa; phylum Mollusca; class Bivalvia; order Lucinida; family Lucinidae; genus Ctena; species Ctena decussata. The sequence continues at coordinate 47,394,370 of OZ022508.1, read as the reverse complement.
AGTCTGCGCTGGCCGCACAACCACTTTGTTGGTTTTCTCGTATCGCGGCTCATATGTACTATATACTGCTGTCGTTTGTCTCGGTCTACAACCACTTTTGCACGTACAAGCATGGTAGCTGACCGGCTCTGCTGACAGCACAGGTTGGGGAATTGGTATTACATGCAACCCCGTGGACACCTTTTAATTGGAAACTTGGATGGGCTGTATCTTGTGATTGTGGTCATATTTACATGTAACAATACTTACATCAAATCGTCCCAGGTTGGGTTTCAGTTTCCCGGACAATATTTTCAGCGCAGTTGTTTTACCTATGCCATTTGTCCCAACTAATCCCAATACCTGTCTTAGGCGTGGTGTGGGCAGCCTGAAAAGCGAACAGTCGAAAGCACAATAAATAGAGACATTCATGATTTCCCTTTATAATGAAAACTAAATATTTTGTCAAGATAGAAGCCGATCTAGGTATTGTGGGGTCTGGATACATATTTTGGGTAGCAAATCAGTTTTGCGGACCAACTCGTAGAGGGAAAAACAACTCATTCCCTTTAAGAGTTGACCCCTATTTCGGAAGGGGAAGCAAACAGAAGCCGTAAAAGCTGATGAATGGAAAAGCATATGTGTATACAGTACGTAGAACCGCTTTTTTTATTACGATTATCAGTTTCTTGCATTCAGTCAGGTAGCCCGAATAAGTAGTGTCTAGAGGAACAGGGGAGTATTTTAATTCAAAAGCCTTGGTCTCCTCCTTCCTTTGACCACATAACTTTCCACCAAGTAGTTGGTTCGTTTACTGTTTATATCTTCGCATCTTAAAAAATCAGTTTTTATGTACTTTGATAGTTTTACAATGATTCATTCCAAAGTTTTTTCCCCAAAGATTAGGCTGGAGTGGAAACGCCGCATAAAAGACGGCATGATGTATCTTTGCTTTAAATCATGAGTAAGATAGAGCATGGTTTGTCCGCATATACACAGGGTATAATCGATTCCGCTAATTTTCGCTTCCTGGAGAGACTTACATCATATCTGGCTTCCGCCGAGACTGTCCGCGAACTCTTGCTTCCTGCCGAGACTTCTGTACATGATAAATGGCTTCCTGCAGAGACTGTCCGCGTGATTCTGCTTCCTGCCGAGCCTATCGGCAGGAAGCAGAGTCACGCGGACAGTCTCGGCAGGAAGCCATTTTTCGAGGACAGTAGTCTCTGCAGGAAGCAAGAGTTCGTGGACAGTCTCGGCGGAAGCCAAATATGGCGGACAGTCTCTGCAGGAAGCGAAAATTGGCGGAATCGATTATACCCTGTGATATACGGAGATATAATCCATGGGCTTTAGCGAGAAGGGTATCGACCATATAGATGGACAAAGCTATGCTCTGTCTCACTTATACCACAATACCTAACTTGCAAATCTTGATGGTCACGAGGGATCTGAACAGCTAGGAATGTTGATAAAAACAGTTTTACGATATGTTCTAAAAATCGCAGACGCTGTTATCTACCCTGCAAGTAGATTTCAATAAGAGTCCTTATCATGAAAAATATAAATTTTGATGTAAAGAAAGAAAATAAATAAATAAATAAATAAATAAATAGATAAATGAGCCGCGACACGACAAAACCAACAATGTGGTTGTGCGCCCAGCGCAGACTCAGATCAGCCTGGGCATCCGCCCAGTCTGATCAGAGTCTTCCCTGTCCGCATGGAGGTAGCTTAGACCCTTAGCTACCCTTTAAGCACTTAGCAAAGAGTCTGACCATACTGGGCGGATGTCCATATTGATCTGAATTTGCACAGGGCGCACAACCACATTGTTGGTTTTCTCGTGTCGCGGCTCAAAATAAAGTTACCTGTGAAGTTTGAAGCTGTTAGCGCTGTACCTGTGAGTCGCGTCCTTGGAAAGATTTGTAGGTAAATTGATTATACTGACGGCCTCGAATGGACATTTCTGAAAATACCCACAGAAATAGATACAGCCAACTCTCGATATCTCAAAATACTTTCTTATATCAAAGAATGTAGTTTCGACTTATTTCCTGTTTTGATTTACATATCACCTCCCTTTGTCTCAAACTACTGATATTTCAAAGTAAATTTTCTGTGAGCAGAAAATTTACTTTGAGATATCAGTAGTTTGTGATGAATTTTGACTTTGAGATATCGAGAGTTGACTGTACGTTTATAAATTTAGCTCTCTTAATATATAAAGCGCCTAAAAAGCAGACGACAAAATTTACGTCTGCATAATTAAAAAATAAAAAATGCTTCGACCACGCTAAATCATGCTCAACAGTCAAAGACTCGACTGCAAACACTGTAGACCCAGACTATGAGTCAAGTCATCTTGATCTACGATGTTTGCAACATTTTGGCGCTTTAACTTAATTGTGACACATTCTGAAAATTATGGTTCAGAGCAAATGATTTACAACTTAGGCCCGATTTCACGTCGCAGTTAGAACTCATTTTAACAAGTCCGTGGTTTATTTTACGGTAAGGCGCAATGCAAAATTTTGGTGTTCCGAATGCTAAGTTCGACTTGAAATCGGGCCTAAGGCCTAGAGTCAGAAAAACAACGGCTAAGACAAGCCCGCTGCCTACTGTTCAGGGCATGGTCTTAAGATTCAGTTTAGCCATCTGCACCGAATGATTGGAGCGTTCGCGTTTCGCTAGAGAGATGTCCCATTTTCTATAGACCGTTAGCGCGAAGAGTGACACTCTTCTGATCTGAGGCTTCGCTCTTCGCACTCGCATTACTTTGCAATGAAGCGTTTAACTTACATGTGAACATATACCACATCCAATACAGAGTTCTTCTGATATAAAGGCTATCTTGTCAGCGGGAGTAACTTCCACACAAAATTTCCCTGTAAAATTATAAGTTCACAAAATTACATGTATGTATTTTTATTAAATTATCATTATTACTTTTATTGGAATCATAATTATGGCTGTTGGTATTGTCATTTTATCATTACTATAATTGCATTACATGTATCCTTCTTTATCTACAACTATATTCATAACATCAATTATGTCTGACTCTATTATATTAATTAACCGGAATGATACGATTGCACAGGAAACGTTGTCCGAACGTGACACGTTCCGTACATTAGCACGCTGGCTTGCAACAAAGGCACGTAAACCAAGCTAGGAAATGCTAATTTTCCCAAGAAAGTAAAGCACCAAAGTACGAGTAAACAAGGAAATAATCATTTCTTCTACATCAAACGCTTTGTCATAATTTTACCAGGTCTCCTCCACATTTACTGTCATAGAGAGAGAGATAATCCACGACCTTTTTAGCGTGTGGATTATCGGCCGTCAGGCGGACAATTATCACTCCAACCTCAACGTTTTACGAAAGTCTACGTTTCAAACGCGCCAGAGATGAAAATAGCAGAATTTGCAAACAACGCAGATCCTGATGAAACGGCTCATAATCAGCTGCCTCATCTAGATCTACTCTGTTTGTCCTCTAGTCTTTGAATTCTCAGTATGACATAGATCTAGCTTTGACGAAACATTTTTTTTGAAATTCAGCAGACGTAAATTTTGTCGTCTGATTTTTAGCGCTCAAACAAAACTCCGGTCGGCCCGGGTGAGGCTATTAAATGTACCATAGCCGTGTCACCGTTAAAGGACGGCATTATGAGTCTGAACTCAGCCTGCACAACTATTCCATCTGATCATGGCATTTTCTATGCATTTTTAATTTTTCTTCACCCATATTCTAATCCCATACTGATTAAGGGAGATACTCTCAATACGGTTTTGTGGCTATTTTCGTAAAAGCATGCAAGTATATTGTACATTAGACTTACCCATCCTGACGACAGGACAATAACTCTTGCATTCTTGACGACATTTTCTTGGTCGACACCTATCATTGTTAACAATAGCGATTCTCGTTAACTTGTCTTTTTCCTTCTCCAATCTTGGATTTCTCGTTGCCATGGTTACTGTTTGTATACCTAAAGTATACGATAGTGCCCTCTGTAATTAAAGTTACATTTATTGTTAACAAATGGTCCTGGCCTTTAGCAGGTATTTTAGAGTCGTCACAAGTGACGTTTAGCCGTTATTTTTCAAGAGTGATGGATCCCATGTTAACATAACTTTACAGCAGGTGTGAAAAAGAAATGAGCAGCGACACGACAAAACCAACAAAGACTCAGATCAGTCTAGGCATCCACACAGCTTGATCGGAGCCCTCGTTTGCGCTTAAAGGGTAGATAAGGGTATAAACTAGCCGCATGCGGCGGCAAAGTCTCTAACCAGACAGGGTGAATGCCCAGGCTGATCTTAGTGTTCGCTGGACACACATGCCACTGTGTTGGCTTTGTCGTGACGCGGCTGAAATGAATTCATGAAACTGGGACATCTAAAATGGTTACCGATATTGTCCTAAATATAGAACAGTAATGCTTAAAATTGTAGTAATGCGTCCAAAAGTTGTATATTAATGACAAACAGTGTTGACCCTAATCAGACTGCTCCCTAGGAGCAGTCTCTGATCTAGGTCTACACGGTTTTCTTGGATCTATCTGTCCCAATGTTAAGAAATTTCACGAAATACAACGACGTAGTAGAGTACGCAAGCGGGCCAAGTTAGAACAATGTTGTGGATGCACTGACCGGACGCGTAATGAGATGTTACACGACGTTGAACCACTGAATCAACGTCGACTCAGTACATGTAACGGACCGAAAAAATACCCCTTAAAAACAACCGTTGATTTAAGTTTATTATACCCGGATGCCCCAAAAGAGTTGACGGCTTATTTGGCGGTAGTATGGCCATTGTCCACTCTTTCAACAATAATAAAGCTTCTACATTAAATTGAAAATTGAATTACCTTACCATACACGTGTGTACTAAATCCAAAAGTTTGATCGTTCTACTGATCGGTATTTACTAATATATATTGTTGTAAATGAAACCTCGATTGCGCAACAAATTGACATAGCCGTATTATTATTTGACAGGGGAAAGAACTGCGTAATGGTACGGCAGAATTTATAGGTTTGAGTTTTGCCCCAGTAAATTCAAATACAGCTCTGCTTGTCTCACAAGAAAAGATACTTTGAACTATTTACGTTCATGAACTATTCAGATCAGCCTGTGCATTAGTGCCAACAGAGTAAAGTCTTCACTTTCGCTTCCTTCAGATTTATAGATCATGTATAGGAATACAAAATAATCGGATACTGACTGTCATGGGACTACTGCTTCGCAGTTCGGTTATGCCATAAGGTGCATAAACGTGACCGTCGGAAACACAATAACAAGTTTAGCTTTCACAAAAGCAAGAAAATGCAATGAGACAATAAACATGACATCAGAATCCATAAAGCATCGAATTTTCTGTTTTGGCCTGCCGTTTGCTTTATTAGTAAACAAACGAATATTTTCTGCCCCAAAAAGTACGGGAAGACAAACAACTACATGTATCATTTTTAAATTCATTAACACTAATGACATGATTAGATTTAATTACGGAAACTTTCTAACCGTATACGGGGTTTCGTTACACACAGCCTTTCGTCATCATCCTCCCATCGTCTTGACATGACAGGCACATGGTACTGTTGAAAAGGACGTAAAATCACGTCATCCATCCAGCAAAACTACCGTAGTGCGAGAACAATTTATACGGAAAACTGGATAATCGCGTTGCGCTTGAAATGAATTAGTTCCAGTGGCTATTAAATTCTATCCTGCTCTCTCCCAATATAGAAACGAATAAAATTGTTGGATTTTGTAAGTTGTTCTCATTTTTGCATATGGAATCATTAAATAAGATTATAAGCCATCCCCTCACTTCTCCAGCCTTGTCCACCCCCCCCCCCCCCCCGCCCCCGAAAAAGAAAGAAAAATAAAATGCAGATGTTATGCAACATTTCAGTGTAAGAAAAATGGGCACATTTGAAGATGAAGCAACTCTCATGTGCATTTTGCATCCCTCCTCAGCGGGGGTCAACTTTTAAAGAAAAGAATCTGCTCCTCAAGGAGTTTAAGTTGAGCCCTGCTTGGGAAGGCTATGTTGCATGTACATGTAAGTGGCATCGCTTTGTAAAAATGGTGGAAAATCATGGAGCTGTACCTTACACCTATAATATTCTGCTTTCATATGGTCTTTGAAACTAATCACACAATATGAAAATGACTTTGTATAGTACGCATTTAGCTTACTGCCAACTCATGTTACTTTTGATATTGTAATGTATTTAATATAGTTAATAAACTATCGTTTAAATCAGCTATTCAGTAACTAGAAGTATTAATAACAGTTTTAGAAACTTCCGATTCTAAATGGCAACTCACAAACGAGTGAAACGGAACGGCGGAAACAGAATTTCAGTAAAGCATTATAAACGTTGTTAAAAGGTTGTATCACTGCTTTTGTTAATCATTCTAAAGTAAACATAAAGCATTTAAGCAGAAACTGCAAGCATTTTTAGTCAACAGGAAGCGATGTTTCCTCCGCGACTTAAATGAACAAACCATTCCTACTACAGTGAAATGAAAAACAAACAAATTTCGCAATACGAGTACATTATAAAGAAAATCATTGATAGGTTAGAAACCCATCAAACTAGACTGTAAATTCGTTAATTCAAGAAACAGCTGGTTTGCAGACTAAAAAGTCAAATGCAAACAGCGTAGATCTAGATAAGGCGGCTCATGTTGAGCCGCCTCATCTGGATCTACGCTGTTTGCTCTCTAGTGTTTGATTTCTCAGTTTGAGATAGCTTGGACATAACATTTTTTTTTAGATTTCGCAGACTTAAATTTTGTCGTCTGCATTTTGGAGCTCAGAGGTTAAACTGTCTACAAAACACGAAATAACTACCTAAGAATACTAAAATATATAAAAAATAATAATAAAAAAACATGAAAAAAGAAAAAAAGAAATGATAATAAAGACACAAACAAATAAAATAAAGATGGAATCAGCCTTACACTCAACACGATGGGTTGTTCTGAGTTTGTGCTCTTTAGTGTCAGCAACAGGCGCTTTCGGAGCCAACGGAGCCAACATTAACGAAACAAAGGCCTTGCATGCCTACTTAATGAACGGTTACAACAAGAACGTTAGACCAGTGATCAACCAAAGAAACGTAGTCGACGTCGGGATTTCTCTACATCTTCTAGCATTTCAAGAATTTGACGAAGTGCTTGAAAAGTTTTCGGTGGTCGGGTATTTTGTAGTGAACTGGTGTGATGAAAATTTTATTTGGAATACGTCAAGTTACAGTCATATAAATGACATAAGGTTTGGCTGTAAAGATGTTTGGGTTCCGGAAATAATCCTTACGAATCCTTCTCAGAAGCTTGATACATTTGGGGCAGAATGGCAGCAGGTGAGATTCACCTCAAATGGTTTGGGGGTATGGTACCCAGGAGATCTAATCAAAGCAACTTGTTCTGTAAATGTTTATTACTTCCCTTATGACATACAAGAGTGCAACATAGAACTTTACCCCTGGGGGTATGGTGTCCATGAGGTTAAACTTCGTACTACTATGGACACCATTGACACTTCAAAACTATCGGCAATGGGGTCGTGGACAATAGTTTCAACAAGAGCTAAGGTGGAGATTTCTAAATATTTGTCCAAGGCGATATTTACTATTTGTCTTAAAAGGAAGCCAGATTACGTCATCGTTAACATAATGTTTCCTATCCTATTTCTGTGCTTGCTAAATCTTCTCGTCTTTGTGCTGCCTCCAGCTTCAGGAGAAAGGATTTCTTATTCTATTACCGTCCTTCTGTCTATCGCTGTCTTCATGACTATTGTCAGCGACAACTTACCAAAATTGTCAGAGCCAGTACCTCTGGTGTCTTATCTGCTTCTTACTTGTCTGATTGTCAGTGCTCTTATGACATCCGTAGCGGTAATTAACTTGCGCCTGTATCACAAGAAAAGTGATTCTACCGTGCCAGCGTGGCTTGTCACTGTTTTTCACGCTATGAATTGTAGATGGAAAATTGAGTGTAAAGAAAATTTGGGGAAGAGTGATGAAAAGAAGAAGACGATTGTGGAAACAATTTTACGACCAGACACAAAAGTATTACCATTTGTACCAAGTAAAGATGACGGGGCTCAAAACTGTCCCAGTGGAGGGGAGTCTGATTCTGATGTTACGTGGCAGGATATAAGCAGTATGGTTGATAAACTATCTGTAATCGTATCGTTATCTATAATAGCTATCAGCTTCAGCATATTCTTTATAGTGACCATATCTTCGACAAACTGATGTGACAGTCTGGTCTGGGGTTCTGGTACTCTGGAGATCTTGGATCGTATTTATTAAACCACTAATTCTTAAAGTCGTTGCTATGCTGTTGCTAAGACTAAATTTCCATGAAGGAAATTCCCTACAACTATGAAATTTGCTCTGGAGGAACAATCATTTCACTATGAAATTTGCTCTGGAGGAACAGTCTTTTTCAGACTGTTCCTTCAGAGCAAATTTCATAGTTGTAGGGAATCTCCTTCATAGAATGTCAGCCTTAGCAACAGCATAGCAGCCACTTAGGCCGATTTATAAATATGGCCCCTTTTCCTTAAGGCAGTTTAAAGTGTATACTAAACTCGTGTGAACTTGAACCATACAGCATTTTCAATGTAAAGTGACTCTGAGTAGGTAGATAACCTGTATAGTTTACTCAAAATTTGGTGCAGCACTGCAAATTTTGTGTTTGGAGGAACATTTCTGTAAAACAATACCTATATTTCATATCAATGGGTGTTTGATATAATACACCATTTATGGTGTAAAGTTTGCTGCTTTATAGCGTAATTTAGGCTTATTACAGAGCGTTAATCTTTATAGGGTGGTGTATCTGTGAAATTACACTTTTTTCTGTGCAATGTGGTTGTGGTTGTTTTGTTGCTTTACGTCCACTGTAAACAGGCCCCGAGGTTATAAAACTTTTTTCATGCTCAGCTGAGTTGAGCATGAAATTTTACCTGCTAATAAATAGCAAATTACTGATTAGTACAGTTGTTTTCTTGCTCAGTTTAGCTGAGTATGAAATTTTCTCTGCTTATCAATATGAAAATGCCAACATTAGTTGGCATTTTCATATTTATCAGCAGAGAAAATTCTATGCTCAGCTGAGTTGAGCACGAAAAAAGTTTTATAACCTTGGGGCCAGCTTTGTTCATATCGGACGGTCAGTTAACCTAACCTCACTATTCCTGGGCAAGTTTAGCCCGGTACGAAATGTAAGTGCAAATACTTTCGCTAGTAACTGACAACTGCTCATCTTGAATCAGCGGAAGGGGAAACATCAATCGCCACGAAAGAGGCCGGACAGTATATCCAACCTGGAACCTCTGGCTCTCGAATCAGACGCGCTTAATTCAGACTGCTCTACGCGGCCCGGCATTTTTCCGAATAATTTAATCGGTGTAATATTTCTTCGCATCAACGTTATAAAAGGAAGGTAACGTTTTGTTATGTTTAGTGCAAAATTTTTTGTAAATCTGTGAAATGTTATCGTTCGATCTTATCGGTATTTTGTTTCACTTATACTGGTGTTTAGTTTCTCGTTTATCACCCTGCACAAACTGTGCTGAGGCGTTCCTTTTCACGTTTTACATTCCTCAATGTGTATATGTATAGATTATCTACTGAAAGTTATATGTAAAACGGCAAAATTCTATTTTGGGTCTTTCCAGCTTGCAGATGGTAAAAGAACCTTTCCTTGCGACAACAATAATGTGAATGCTCAAATATATGAGCCGCGATACGAGAAAACCAACAAAGTGGTTGTGAGCCCAGCGCAGACTCAAATCAGATTGGGCATGCGACAAGTCTGATCAGAGTCTTTGCTAAGCGATAAGAGGGTAGCTATGGGTCTAAGCTAGCTTCATGCGGACAGCGAAGACTCTGATCAGACTGGGCGGATGCCCAGGCTGATCTGAGTCTGCGCTGGGCGCACAACCACATTGTTGCTTTTGTCGTGTCGCGGCTCATTTACGGGCTAATCCACAAGTGACAATTCTGATTCTGTGATTCGCTCGCCTATATTTATCCCTACAAAGTCTTAATACAGATTCAAGTGATAAAACCCTCTATATAAGACATTCAATATAAAAAAGCAAACGTCTTTTTTTACATTTTAAATCAGTTTGAGTGGTACAAAAGTATATGTGGTTCTGAAACGTTAGCTAAACAAAAAAAAAACAAAACAACAACAACAAAAATAATTATGATAATAATAATGATTATAATAAAAAAAATTGAGTACATTGTTCCGCTATCTGGCTCTTTCTGGTTTGAGCAAGCAAGTCATTTAAGAATTGAAATTTGATTTTTCAGCGTTCATCGTGTGATGAAGCCAGTGGGCGGAGCTAAAATTCTGTGAAGCGCAAAGCGTTTTTTGTAGAATTTTAGCGACGACCACTGGCCTCTTCACACGATGAACGCTGAAAAATCAAATTTCAATTCTTATATTTACACTTTATTTTTAGACCCTTCCTGTACTGTTTTCGTTTTAATTTAATGTAGAATATGCAAAATATGCATCGAAGAAAAGACAGAAAGAAACGACGTATTCGGTCATTACGTTAAACAGCCGTCGCCATAACTTGGCATCAGTCGAACGTTACGTGGACCAATCAAGACGTTTGTTTACCTTAGACGTCGCTTGACGCCAACGCCACATGATCAGCTGTCGTTCATCGGTGTACTATACGGTTTACATATGGGAAGTCAGTGGCTAGTGTAAATATTTTGGGATAAATAGGCGCATGTGATTAACGATTTGTGTCAACAAAAAATAATCTTGATCCTTCAGCCTGACCTCAGTAATCGAGACATGATTTTTAAAACTTATTAACGACCCCAAGAGACAGCCGCACATGCGTAGACAAGCTGTGGATCATCCCTCGAGCATTAAATCGGCTATATCTACTACATTTTATGATAAATTATGAACCTTTTTAATTTTATTACATAATGTTACTTTTGTAAATATTTAAGAATTGAAAATGGATTTTTCAGCATTCATCGTGTGAAGAAGCGAGTGATATTCGCTAAAACACTATAGGAAGCGCGATTCATCGCGTGATGAAGCCAGTTGGCGGAGCTTAATTCCATGAAGCGCGAAGCGCTTCTTGTAGAGTTTTAGCAAAGACCACTGGCTTCTTCACACGATGAACGCTGAAAATCATTTTTATTCTTATATTTACACTTTACTTTAGACACTTCCTGTGCTGTTTTCGAGGTAATTATACCGGTATGTAGAGTGTGCAAGATATGCATCGAAAAAAGATAGTAGCGACGTATTCGGCCATTACATAAACAGCCGTTGGAATAAGGTGGCGTCAATCGAACGTTACCTGGACCAATCAAGACGTTTGTTTACCTTTGATGTCGCTTGACGACAACGTCAGACGATCAACCGTTTTTCATTGGTGTACGAAGCCAGTTGCTCTAAAAGGTTTACCTATGGGAAGTCAGTGGCAAGTGTAAATATTTGTGCTTTTAAGTCATTTTTTGTTAACTATGATTTTATATCTACTTTGTTGTTTAAGTTTCAGTTTGTTACATTATTATTATTTTCGCCACCTTTTGCACAATGAGGACTCTTTCATCATCAACAGGGAACAGGTGACCGACATGTTTAGCATTGCATGGTTGACAAAGTATAAAAGCTACAAACCTCAAACTTTCTCTGTTGGAAAGATACTGGATTGTTTTCTATGATATTTTTTGGAAAATTAAACACTTTGCAATTTTTGCCATACGATTTAAGTCATATTTCAATGATAAAAGGTTATGATTTCAATTATCAAGGGTGTCTGCTGTGAAATTTATTAAAAACACCGCCAAAGGTCAAAATTGTTTTCCCAGTAGCATTATCTACATGTATAGCATATTAACAAGACTTACAGAAAATATTAACATCTGATACAGTTTAACTGGCTGTTAGCATGTTTTTCTGATTGTCATCACCATACAGTTGCTATACTAGAGTTTACAGGGATAACGTAAGCAACTTATACAATGTTTGCCAAGGTGACAACGATGAATTTGTGAAGCACAGACCAAGATGATCATTTGAGCCGCGACACGAGAAAACCAACAATATGGTTGTGCGGCAAGCGCAGACTCGGATCAGCCTGGGCATCCGCCCAGTCTGATCAGAGTCTTCGCTGTCCGCATGGCGATAGCTTAGTCCCTTAGCTACCCTTTAAGTACTTAGTGAAGGGTCTGGTCAGACTGGGCGGATGCCCAGACTGATCTGAGTCTGCGCTGGGCGCGCAACCACATTGTTGGTTTTCTCGTGTCGCAGCTCATTTTAAAATTAATATTACATGTTACATTCACTAGACCAAACCGGCCTTGAAATTTGCTCGACTATTATATCTTTTAAGTTTACTGAGAACTATGAAGGCAGAGATCATGTTCGGGCTTCACGAATGTGCAGGCTTGAGCGAGCCGTCTCTGTTTACAAGCACGTGTGACAAAAACACCTCAGCTATATTTTTTTTTGAGTACATGACTGGCCTCACACCGGGTAGGCGGCAATCCTGAACACTCGCGGCAATCATGAACGCGGGTCAAAAATATAAGCGGCTGTTTAGGGTAAGTCAGTAGTAAAGGGTGACACTATGGACACGCCCGTCCGGAGACTATGTCCGCAGCCTGGGGCAGTCTCGGGCCGGGCGTGTCCATAGATGACACCGCTTTAGTAAGCTTGAAAAGGCTAGTTTAACTTAGTCTTTTTTTCAGGCGGGAAGTCTATGTAATATGGCATAGGAGATGTCGTAGGAGGCTATACAGCAATATGCGACTGCTATGAGTCTCTTGGCCTTGTATCTCAAGGCCTCACTATACCAGAGGCATAACTCTATAGCGTCAGTTGATGGTGTGAGTTGCTGTGGCATACTCTTGTTCAATCTGTTAAATTTCTGAGGCTTTACAGTAATATGCGTCTGCTATCAGTCTCTTGGTCCTGTATCTCAGGGCCTCACTATACCAGAGGCATAACTCTATAGCGTCAGTACTTGTTCCTTAGGGATTATAAAATCTTGTATCTCAAGATTTTAATGTTCTGGACTGAAATTATTTCTTACTAGCCTTCTAAAGCCTGACTACTACATTTGATGACGAGAAGATCTCTGCTCCTGAACTTGTGGGTATCAAGTGGAAGGTCCACATATCCACATTGAAATTGTGGAGCTGATGTGGATGTCAAGTGGAAGGTCCACATATCCACATTGAAATTGTGGAGCTGATGTGGATGATGTGGACTTGATGTGTATGCAATGTGGAGGTTATGTGGATGATGTGGATCCACAATGTGGAGTTTCCACATGTCCACATCTACACATTAGACAAATCGGCTTACCCTGTCCCATTTCTGACAGACTGACACAATGCATCTCAAAACCTCACTGTTACAATGCCAACTGCCCAGGGGTTCACTTGTTCCTCATACATCCTAATTCTGAGTTATATCTGATTCCTACCTTCTATTCTGTACATGCATATTGTGGTTTATTATTTTGAAACAAAATTTGGTAGGTGCTGACTTGTTCTTTCCAATAAAAGAAAAAAATTGAAAATCCATTGAGGCAATTTGGAGTTATTACAGGTTTCTTACCCTCCATATTCCGCGCATGCGCAGTGTGACAATTTATTTTAAGAGTATTTGGTAGGTTTTGACTTGCTCTTTCCAATAAAAAAAGAATTATCAAAATCCATTGAGGCAATCTGGAGTTATTACAGTTTTCTTACACTCCAAATTCCGCGCATGCGCAGTGTGACAATTTATTTTAAAAGTATTTGGTAGGTTTTGACTTGTTCTTTCCAATCAAAAAGAATTATGAAAATCCATCAAGGCAATCTGAAGTTATTACAGTTTTCTTACCCTCCAAATTCCGCGCATGCGCAGTGCACATGCCTGGCAAAACATGCTTCTTTTATTTTAGAGCTAGTAGTTAACACAAAATATACTCATAACTGAAGTTATACATACATACAGGTATTCACTTTTCATTTTTATCATTTTTCTGAAAGCTACTACTTGTTTTGTCTATTTATAGAATGAACAAAGTCAATACAGATTTACCTCCCTTGTAATCACACCATAATATGAAAAAATTGAATAACTTCGTTATTTTTCGGCCGATTTTGATAAAATAAACACCAAAATGTAGATTTTATTATTCTCTAATTAAATTTAATATTTTAAAATGTGTTACTATAAATAGTAACATGACCTAATTCAAATAACATATACATGATATGCAAATTCTTAACTTTTTTCCAGTTAACTGGGTTTATGTTTAGGTATATATATTGGAAACTAACATATTAATATTGCTGGTTTGCTGGTCACCACTGGACTGGAACTGGTGTGCACAACGGTTATACCGCCTGGGCCCGCAGATGCGAAGTCTATCGATTACATGTGAAACAGTAGAAGCCTTATGGCTTAAGGGGTCGGAACATCCATGGTTCCGTAAAAGGTACCTCCGCTGGCAGGTCTCTGGTCCATAGCGACATTCAGGACTTGTGATCATGTAGATATGGCTTCAAATCGCCAGGGCTTCCCAGGCATAGGGTAACCGACCGGGGAAGAAATAGTGCTGTACAGCACACTCTTCTTGCTAAATTTTTAAGTGCATATTTTTGTCTTTACTGGCATGCAAGAAATAAAGATTGCATTTTTGTGGCACTATAATTTTGATGAGAATTGTGTGAAATAATATATGAAACTCAAAATGCTATCCGGTATATAAGTGTGATGTTCAGATATGAATTCATTCTAGTTTTGAACAGAGAGAAGTAAGAAGCAAGAGAAAAAAACAAAGCAGTTTAAGATATTTGATGAGTTATAATTCATCTCCTGATCATGAAGGACTTCTATCTGACACTTCTGAGCGATGGTTCTCTGAAAACTTTCCCTCAAAACACACAAAGCTCTTTTACTGTGAGACTCGATCACCCGATAAATATCGAAAGCGAAAAGTGGGAAGTTGCTTTGGTGGAATTAATTACAACATCTCGAGTCAATAATATTTCAGAAAACAATAACTTTTTCTTTTTGTCATTTCTGGACCAAGCGGTATTAAATGCTCAAGGAATAGATACCACAAAGGATTTGTGTGCTAGTGGAGAGGGCTGTCATGAATATAAATTATTTCTTCCTGAAGGAAATTACAACTCTCCACAGCATTTGGTGGATGAGATGCAATCTGTTATAGATACAAAACATGGATCTTTAATGAAACAAATAAATGCTTCTATCAGCATTACTTATGTTAAAAGCACAAATCGTCTAAAAGTTGTTGCACAAAATCCAAACCAGGTCAGGATTCGCTTTCCAGCTTCACTTGGACAAGCTCTTGGAGTTAATCCGGATATGTTAGAAAACCCCATTGGAAACGAATCATATGCTTTCAAATATGGAGTAGACCTAAATATATTGCATAATCGCTTGTACGTGTACTCAGATGTAGTTGATTATACATACCTTGGTGACGTGACGGCCCCTATTTTGAGAGTTGTACCATTTGAGAATTCAAAACGCTCTCAGCAGTCACACAAAGAATTTGTCAACATGCACTACGTTCCAGTGGGAAAATCTTATATTGATCAAGTTCATATCAGTATCAAAGGTGATACCGGTAAAAATATTCAGTTCAGCTCTGGAAAGACTTTAATTAAGTTACATTTTAGGCGCCGAATTAAATAAAAAAAGAAATACAAAATAAGTATAAATACAACACACTGTTACAAACGTCACCATTTCAAGTAAAATCTTGAGAGAAAGCAGAATGTCTGGTAGTTCCAATAACCTAACAAAAGCACACTATGGGCTAACTTGTGAATCTTCAGGCTTGCCTGTCATTCCTGTTGTACAAAAAAGAAAAAGAAATCCTTCTACCTTTGGACAGATTCGATACCTCATGAAACGATTGTCAACTGCTTTGGACAAAAGGCTCAGAGAGGGTAGACCTTTAAAGTATTGCCGACTATGCAGAGCAGAAATTCGTTCATTATGTCGTGAGGAGAAAGAAAAGCAACACAAACTCAAAGGATACATACACAAGAAGAATAAACAGTTAAGACGTTCCAGGCGGACAAAGAATGATTCTGGGGGTCAGAAATGTCATAGACGTAGTGAAGCTAAAGAAGATATCAACAGACAGACAGGGAACAAGCTGGAGTTAAAAACAATGAAATAAAGTGTTAGTCACTTTTTTAATGCTATGATGATTAAATTGGAAACTTGTATCAGTTTACTAAATGTAGGTTTGTTAAAATTCAGTTGGTATTTTAATTATTGACAGAATTAATAAAACTGATATTAAATTATACACATTTTTTTCACAATTTTCTACATCATTTAGTTCACAAAAGTGCATGCAATTGGTAAAAATGTAAGAATTGCAGTGGTTTACCAAACTTAGCAAAAGTTCTTCAATATCTATTGCAGACTATAAAAGAAAGAGTCAAAGGATAAAACTTCATTCTTCAACCAGTCGTTAATGGGTCGATACCAGTGCAAGCAGTGCTTCCGTGAATTTGCTCGATCAGACAGCCTGAGAAGACATACGTCCAGTGGTGTTTGTAAAGCAACTACAACTATGTCTGACAGCGAAGAAAGTACTATCTCAGAAGCATCGGATGTACTTACAAACAGAAAATATTTGAAGGGAATGAAAGGACATGATATCTTTGGAGAATATGATTATAGTAAACTCTCGGACGATCCAGACACAGAACCGTCAGAAGTGGAGACAGACAGCGAGTCTGCCAGTAAAGAGGAAAAACAGAAAGCCAAACGCAGGAAAATTCAAAAGACAAGTCCTTGGGATAGACTAATGAGAAGTACTTACAGAGACAATCAAGATCAGTTCGTTGAAACAGTGGAAAATACCATGCAGGAGACACCTAACATCGATGTTGAATCAGCTGAGGAAATGGCATATGAAGAACTGAAACCAAAATACAGATCAACGCTGGTTACCAAGTATCAAGACCTCGTGGCACTCGGGTCTGCTTTGAGAAAAGATCCTATCCACAGGAAAGTAATATCAACAGCTCACAGATTGAAAGAAGATGAAGACTATGATGAAGAAGAGGCGATGCAGTATGCAGTGAAAAAAAGAAGATATCTACTTGAACGAAAACTTGACGAATATGAAAGACCAACTTTAACTGTTGAAGAGGAAACCCAATGACATTGATTCTTGATAGGACTTTGAAATTAACCATTTCAGCGATGGCAAAGCATTGAGATCATTTAAATAATAGTAGACCTGCAGTGGGACCTATCAAAAAGTTTTATTTACTATGAAAGACTAATGATCATTATGTAAACGAAGACAGAGGGACGGTCCTAATCCTCTGTCTGTCGTAATGAATAGATGAGCGGGACAAATAAAGTTGTTCTGAATTTAAACTGTTGTTAATTGTTCTTTTCTTCCTAGTTCTTATTATTGTAACAGTGAGGTTTTGAGATGCATTGTGTCAGTCTGTCAGAAATGGGACAGGGTAAGCCGATTTGTCTAATGTGTAGATGTGGACATGTGGAAACTCCACATTGTGGATCCACATCATCCACATAACCTCCACATTGCATACACATCAAGTCCACATCATCCACATCAGCTCCACAATTTCAATGTGGATATGTGGACCTTCCACTTGACATCCACATCAGCTCCACAATTTCAATGTGGATATGTGGACCTTCCACTTGATACCCACAAGTTCAGGAGCAGAGATCTTCTCGTCATCAAATGTAGTAGTCAGGCTTTAGAAGGCTAGTAAGAAATAATTTCAGTCCAGAACATTAAAATCTTGAGATACAAGATTTTATAATCCCTAAGGAACAAGTACTGACGCTATAGAGTTATGCCTCTGGTATAGTGAGGCCCTGAGATACAGGACCAAGAGACTGATAGCAGACGCATATTACTGTAAAGCCTCAGAAATTTAACAGATTGAACAAGAGTATGCCACAGCAACTCACACCATCAACTGACGCTATAGAGTTATGCCTCTGGTATAGTGAGGCCTTGAGATACAAGGCCAAGAGACTCATAGCAGACGCATATTGCTGTATAGCCTCCTACGACATCTCCTATGCCATATTACATAGACTTCCCGCCTGAAAAAAAGACTAAGTTATTTCAAACTAGCCTTTTCAAGCTTACTAAAGCGGTGTCATCTATGGACACGCCCGGCCCGAGACTGCCCCAGGCTGCGGACTTAGTCTCCGGACGGGCGTGTCCATAGTGTCACCCTTTACTACTTAAGTCGACAAAACTTCTTTTTACAGCAGGAAGAATGAGTTAAAAAGCAAGGTAACTTTGTCACGACTTCTAGATATGTTCAAAGATGTGCCTCACAAATTTTAGTTATTGAATCCCAATTAAGTTGCCTGTAGTTTAGGCTTAAACGCAAAATCTGTGACTTTTTAACCCCCAAAACAACAAAATAGACCAAAATGTTCAAGTTTGCTACACATTTTCATCATTTCCACCATATACAGATAAAATTGAATGTATTCTAGACAGACTGTGCGTATTTAATTGACACTGTCTTATGCACGAACGAAGTTACATCGATTTGAAAACAACAGGGTAGAGAACAGTGGCAATCGAAAACGCTGTTCATGGCAATCGCCTAACGTCAAACAAATATTTGAAAGGCAATCGATGAACATTTATAGCTTCAGCTGCTTTTTATTCAAAATTTAGCCAAGAATCTGTAGGATGACTTTTTATTTCTTAATTTATATTTACATAGGGCCTAATGCTCCAGACATTAAACATGGAACACACGTACACTTGGAATAAATCCTACCATTGTGGTACATGTTCTTTCCAAAACTGATTAACTTCTGGAATCAACAAAATAAAACAAACTTATTCAACCATCGATATTTTGACTCATTTCGCTAATACTCCTGTTATATGATAAATGTCCCTCGAAGGTTCTTTCAAAACATAAACGTTGGTACTCATTATAACTGCCCCATTAAGACGATTTAATGAGGACAAACCATGTATGCTTTAAGCAGAAATAAAGGAAACCTATAAACCCCGACCGTCTCTGTACGTTATTGGAAAACGAGGGGTAGTCAATAATAAAGTAATGTACTGTCTGTTTCAAGATTAATTGATTCATTTGTATTCTTGTTTGAAATTCAAACTTAAGACGTATCAGGCATCAGTAAAGACGCCGTGATTCAGCCACCGGACGTCATTTCTGAATTTGACCATAATTGAAAAACTTTGCTGTTTCCTGTCCACTGTACTGCGACAGAACTTTGTACATCTGCAAGAGAATGCACATATGCTGGCAGTATATTGTCTTTTGCGTATTTCTCACTCTCTGCTGTGTCCTGAACACTGGCTACTTTCTACTGCATCTTGTATACTGTTTACCTTCTTCCTCCTACAACCACATATTTTGGTTCATATGATGTGCATTAGCACGCAAATACATGTACATTCATGGCTTTCGCCCATGTTCTTGCACATGCGAAAAATCGATCTTGCAGTAGAAGTAAAATAGACAGGAAGCATTGACAATATGTTGTAGACAGTTAACAGGTCACAGTAGACAGTAAGCAATAAGCAGTATCCAGCAGACAGTAAAAATGACATAAAAAGTATGTACTACCTGTGGTGTATGTTGACGAGCGTGTGTACATGCAGGCGTGTGTGAGTGCTTGAGTTTGGTTGTTGTGTTATTGTTTAACATCCACGATAAACAGCTATGGTCATGTCGGGACGATCAGTTAACCTAACCACACTACTCCTGGGCAGGCTTAGGCATCCTAAGCGGTTAAACAGTACAAAGGCACTTACTTTCACCAGTAACTGACAGTGTTTAATATTGGATAGCATAGGATTCGCCATTAAATTTTGAAGAATATATTGCATGGCATTTGAATCTCAGCATGAGCTTGGCATTCGACGAATCCCATGCATGATATTCAAATTTCAATCATAGTACTGCCAAGCATGTAATTGCCTTGCATGCGATTTTTATGCCCCCGCCATGCAAATGGCGGACGGGCATATAGATTTTACTCTGTCCGTGTGTGCGTATGTATGTATGTATGTATGTATGTATGTATGTATGTATGTATGTATGTATGTCACCGAAATCGTGTTCGACCCATAACTTTGGATTGCATGGTGGGATTCAAAAATTATTTGGTAAAATGATCATTATGACAAGGCAGTGTGTCGCGTGCAAGAACCATGTCGCTATCTCAAAGGTCTGGGTCACAGTCCGCACTCACACTTTGTACATAGGCTATAATGAAATATGTTCGTGTCCAACCCATAACTTTACACGGCATGGTGGGATTTAAAATTGTTTGGCACAAATGATCATCATGACAAGATGGTATGTCGCGTTCAAGAACCACGCGGCTATCTCAGAGGTCAAGGTCACAGTCCGCACTTTAACTTTGTGCATAGGCTATAATGAAATATGTTTGTGTCTGGTCCAATACTTTGTCCTGCATGCCTTATATTGGCCAGTATCATATGGGCTAGCACATGGTTTGCCATTCGACGAATCCCATGCATGGTATTTAAATCCCATGCATGGAATTATCATCAATGGTATTGAGTAGAGTATGGTTCTTCTTTCGGCGAATATCGTGCATGATACGTATTCTATCCATACATGGCATTGTCCAGCGTGGTATCGGCTAGCATAGGATTTACACTTCGATGAATTACATGCATGTTATTTTAATCCCATGCTTGGTAAAAGCTCAGCATGGTATCGGTTAGCATGCAGGTCAAAATTCGGTGAATCCGTTGCATTGTATTTGAAGTCCATGTATGCTATTGTGTAGCATGTTATTGGCTTGCATGTGTTCCGTGGTGGAATAACCATGCAAAGGATGCTGGCCAATACCATATACGTAAATCGTCAAACAGCGATCGAAGGCTAGCAAATACGATGGTTGGCAACACCATGCATAGTATTCGTCGTATGGAAAATCCCACACTTCCTAAAACATGCTGGGAAAACAATGAATGGGATTTGAATACTATATGTATGGAAATAGGCGATTGCAAATCACACGCCTAGCCAGTATCAAACTGACAATTTCATGCATGGCATTCGAATACCATATATGAAATTCGTCGAAAGGCAAACCGAATGCAAGCCAATACCATACTTGGCAACCTCACGCATGGGACACGAATCCCATGTTAGCCAATACCATAATTGACAATACCACGCACATGATTCGAATTCCATGCGTTGAACTCATCGAATCGCTATCTCCAGGCTAGCCGATACCATACTCGACATAACACATATGCTATTTGAATACCATGCATGAGGTTTCTGGCGTTCCTCGGATGGCCAACCCCAGGCTACCCACAATCCTACTGGGCAGTACTTACCATGGGAAGTGGTGCGTTATGTGCATGGGAATCGTCGACTGACAAATCATCCCATGCTAACCATAATCATGCTGGGCACTGCTGGGCATGGGATTCGAATACGATGCTTGGGGTTCATCAAATCAAGAATGCCATGCTAGCTAATACCGTGCTTTATGCCTGATAATACCATGCAAGAGAGTTAAAACCCATACATGAGATTCGTCGAATAGCCAAAAAATGCTTCCCACTAACGTGTTGAATGATTCCATAATGGAATCTGAGTACACGTACCGTGCATGGGATTCAACAAATGTCAAAAAGCAAACATTCGACCCAAGGTCATGCTGTGCATTTAAATTCCCTACATGGATTTCATAGAATGACGAATCCCAAGCTAGCCAATACCTTGCTGAGTAATACTATGCATGTGATTTGAATACTAGTATGCATGAGATTTATCGACTGGCAAACCCCAGATTAGCCAATAATATGCTGAGCAATACCATGCAGGGTATTCGTTGAATGGCGAGCCCAGTGTTATCCAATGCCATGCAAGGCAATACTATGTATGAATTTCAAATACCATGAATAATGAACCCCATGCTAGTCGACATCATGCTTTGCAATTTCGTGCATGGGATTTGAATACCATTCATGGCATCCATCGAATGGCGAATATATTACTACCCAACACCATGATGGGCAACGTAATGCATAAAATTCAAATATCATGTATGGAATTTGTCCAATGGCGAACACTACGGTACATGTACCAAGCTGGACAATACCATGCACGGGATTCTAATACCTTGCATGGAATTCGTCGATAAATGACAAATCCCATTCTAGCAAATTGATTCGCAGAATTCGTATATTGATCTACGTTGTGTTTTTGAAGAGAGCCTGACAACAGCGATAACAATAATCACAAAAACAACCATAATTGACTCTGTGTTATATTGGGGAAAGATGGGCATTTAAAGCAATAATACATATGTACTGCGCTTTCTTGTGTTTTTCGAGAGTCTGATTTAGACAAAGACCTGAATCAACGACAGCAATAATTACAACATCCTCAACAACAAGTCAATATAGACCTTGAGCTGACAATAGACCCTCCTCCCCCCCCCCCCCCCCCCCCCCCAGGGGGAGTTTTGTACACTATAATTTTCTGAAACTACATTATATAAGAAACAAAATGACACATGTTAGCCCTCTGTACGTTGGGGCGTTAACGTATAACGTCAACGTCAATTACACTACCCAAATTTACATATTCACGTTATAATAGAAAATACGCATTGTTATACACATCTTAGTATTGGCCCTAAACAATGTCAAGTTTTGTCTGCTCGTACATAAATCGCTGTTTCAAGGTAATTGACAGTGTCAAGGATAAGTTGACTAATCCGTATATCGTAATTTACGTTATATTTGACGTTTTTCCCCCTTCAGTGTGTATATACACGTAATATAAGGAGCAAATTGTAAGAATTGAAGTGTAGAGAAAAGTTAATGTCATATATATGACTATCTTAATATTCTAGAACATTAAAAGCAATCTGAAGGCTTACAAAACTCATCAGCAGTTACGATAAATATGTAACGTATAAAACCACAAAAAAAAAAAAAAAAAAAAAAAAAAAAAAAAAAAAAAAACAGAATCAGACTAAATCGCAAAATTGGTGGACTGAAGTTTATATGTGCTCCATCAATCTTCTTCGATTCATGCCCAGCTTAGATAAGTAGCAGTTAGCAGTGGATATATTAAATGGGGACAGAAAATATCTTATTTTTTTGTAGAATTTAACCTACAAAATAACGAGAAAAGCTAATAAAGTCAACATCAGCTGCATTTTATCTTTCAATGTTTTCTGTATTATGTCTTAAGTAGACACTGTTGTATATGTTAATATGAAAAAACGCCAATGGTATGTGTCTTCAAACTGAAAAAGAACATCGGATAGTGTATATTTGAAAAGCAAACTAACAGTAACGTTACGTTACATAATTGTAATATGTCTGGGGATAAGATTTGTTAGTCATCTGTTCTCAAAATTTTAGTTCCCAGGGGGCTGGAATTATTCATTGATGTTGTTTTAGCTTACCACTGGTAGTCAGATGGCAAATTTAGCTCTTTAAAATACACAAGAACTCAGCAAGACGCAGATAGATTGTTACAGCTGAAGCAGTTCGACCTAGCCTTTAATTCAAACTCACTTAAAAGTGACTTCATGAAAATGATTTTTCTATTTTGAATTTTATGCATGGAATGAAGTAGGTATAAGTTGATATATTCTGCAACTTATTAATATTTAGGTTTGGTCATGATGGGGATAAAACCAATTTCGCTACCTGTGCTGTTGGCTGAGCAATTCAATTGCCCTAGATACAAATATGAAACTGTGACTGCTAGCCGAGGCAATCAAAAGAAGTATCAACTTGACTGATAGGCTTTAACATCATTTTTGCTATGCTGTCAGTCGAATTGTCAGCCAAGAGCCTCTTTGCACAGTAACTGCTTTACATAGGTTAGCAAATATTTGTGGCTCCAGCGATCATAAGTTAATTTGTAAACTACGTGAGCAGCTCCCATCAAATACATTACAAAATATTAACATTGTGAAAGTTCAAGGATTAAAGAAAGTGAGATACTTAATAACGCATACAACATTCTGTAATCAGCCTGTTCAGGAGTTGTTTTTTTTCATTTTGTTGTTACAAATAATTAACTGGTCAGGTAATTTTGCAAACCCCATGGTTTTATTCCCACTTCTTGTTACTATCAAGGACTATAGGTGTTACGAACGATAAATTTTGGTCAGACAATTTTCAATATGTTAGCAACTAAAATTGGTGTTTGGATATTGCCAAAATGCTGTATTCTCTAACAGTAATCAAAACATTTGGACAAGGATGATTTGATGAGCAGTAAGATATCATAAATAAGCAGATTACAAGCATATTTATTGCCAAATAATATGGTACATGTAATACAAGGTCACGGAGATCAAATGCAGAAAGTTATTTAGGTTAGCCCTCCCTTGGCATGTACAGGTATGCACCATTTCTATTACTTGATTATTTGCTTGTACCATTTCTATTACTTGATTATTTGCTCTTCAGAAGTACTGTATTGCTGGTTAAGGATAATTGAAATGAAGAATTTATAAACTCTCAATGAATAGTGGTATACGTTACTTGTTCAGTCTTTCTTTTCTTTTTTCTCAGCATAACTACAATGTAGATGAATACATTTTGAAGGAGAACAACTAAGATTTGCTCATAAATATCTGAACAATGATGATCAACATTAATATATTCTGCCATTTGCATACACCACTCCATTATGTGGGAAGAGCTTACTGGAACACTGTCCCTAGAAAAAAAATCATTTTTGTCCAACTAAACGTATCTATATGTCCTTTGGTGATTTGATTCCTTAAGAAATGATTGAATGTAACTAGTTAGATTCTTTAAGAGGTGACTGAATGTAGTTAGACTTGAAAGGGCAAGAAACAAAAGCATAGAAATATAGATCATTTTAAACATAGCATTTATAGATTGCTACAGTATCGCTAGTAACTGCCCGTGTCTCTTTTTCTGTATTAAACCTTTCTGATACTATTCTCCCAAACTCCTGGTTGACACATTATTGTTAGGTACATAAATGAACTGAATAAAGCAACGCATTAACACTACCATTAAATATTTTCAAAAGTATGTTTCTTAACTGTCACTGAGCAATATTGTTTCTCTTGGTAACGTAACATATACGATAGTCTTACAAAAGTAAGTATACTCTGCCAGCAAATATCTATTTAGCTTTGATGCAGAACTGTATTAGATGAAGTCTTCATACTTTAGGTTTACTGTTCTGCTTTATAGGTTATCAGTGTGCATGTGAAAACTAATCAAATCCTGTCAATGAACAAGTTTGTACCATATTTTGTATTGTTGATTACTGATACTTTTATAGTTTTAAACTAAACAGGTCAAAATTGCTTAGGTTTTAACATTATCAAACTGATTGTATATCATTTTGTTTGAGGCCAATATGCAAAACCGACGCTGGCTTTTAAAAGCTGTTGTTTTATTTTATCTTTTCTGAAGTTGTATGTTTTTGGGTTTGTTTGTTTTTTTGATTTTTTTTTTCAGCTGTATAAAACAAATATCACGTCTGTCACTGTCTTTAAAACTCAAATGTACAAATTGTAAAAGAAACAAACTTGGCAATGCCATAATGAAATACTTTGATTTTTGATATAATAACAATGTAAACAGCAAAACCTGTTTTACTTGTGCAGAATATGTCAATGCCCTTTTTTTTTTTTAATTTTATTTTCAAACTCATACAAAGGCAAGATAATACATCAGTATCTCATATGTATAGATGTGTTTTTAAACAACATATAAATAGTCTCATATAATGTTGATGTAATACAAATCTAGCTAAGAAGATAGAATGAAACACAAGGAAATATAGATCGATAAAGATATTTTTTTTACATTTGAGAGAGAGAGAGAGAGAGAGAGAGAGAGAGAGAGAGAGCAATACATGAAAAACTTGATAGTTTCTCCGCTGCATGTTCATTATACTCGATTCCATACAGATGATCCGAGACATATATTTGTGTGTCTATGAGCATCCCCACAGAACCGACATTTTTTATTGTAGTCCCTTTCCCCTGCTGCTAAATTTCACCGGAATTATTAATTCGATCAAAACTTAGTTATTTAGATAGTTATATAAACTTGACCATTTTACAAAAAATTTTCCCATAGTATTATTTATGTGTGCTATGTATCGTTCGCTTTGAAATTTTCTCTCAAGTATTATTTTAAAAAATGTCAAGACTTAATTCCCTACCGGAAAATTTGTTAACATAAATATAATGTTTAGCGATAACAAACAAATAGTTTCTTAATTGGTTTTTATCTTGAAATGCGAACAAAATATTTTTTGCTTCTAAATTCAGCGATATATTTGAATTTTCCATCAACCATGTATTCAAAAGCTCCCAAAATCGTTTCATCTTTTCACACTCTACAAATAGATGATATATAGTTTCGGATTGTTGGTTACAATATTGACAAAGATTATCATCCATTATATTTATTTTATTCAAGAAAGACTTAGTGACCAGAATTTTATGTGTAACTTTATATTGGAAATCTCTTAGCTTCACCTCTTTCAAGGACCGAATTACTGAATAATAATTTTCCCATTCTTGGTCTGAAATGTTTGTTATCTCTCTTTCCCATTTATTATTTGAAGTGCCTACGTTTGCAGCTATCATGATGTCATAAAACCGCCTACAACCTCTTTTTTCTTTAATTATGTCAATGCCCTTAATATTACAATTTAAAGTATACTCTGTTTAATCACGTATAAAACACACCTCACGAATCCCTAAAAGTAATAATTGAGAGAAGTGTTGATAGGTCCAGGTAAACAATATATCATAAGAAAACCCAGTCTTATATGGGGTATTGTTACATGTGGCAGTGAAAAAAAACTGATTAACAGTATTGTAATCAAGAATAACTTACAAAAAGAAAGTATTCTGGATGGAAATAGCAATTTTAATGGGGTGTAAAGTTAAATGTCACGTATATTACACCATGTAGGCTAAAGTGACCTTTCAAACATCATAACTTTTAGTTCTTGGATTGTTCTATTAGACTCTATTATAATTTTAAACATAGGAAAGTGACTTATATTTTTTTTAATTTTTGATAATTTTTATGTTATGTTTTTTTTTTTTAATGAGTAACGTTTGTAACAGGCTGTAACAGCTTAACGCCCCACTCGCCAGAGGGCTAACATGCTGCAAAATACTTCTAAGATGCTGGACTTTAAGAAAAGTATGGTCTACAAAACTCCCCCTGGGGGGGGGGGGGGGAGGTAAACCATATCTGGCTCATGGCCTAATATCAAGAACAACAATTTCAGCGACAAAAACAAACAAAGGGCTTTTACTCATATAACATATATTCGAATGTTTCAGTGCATAATTCTTCTTCAAGACATACATGGATTTCAATGCAATCTCGTGTCTGTTGACAGAAACACTCAATCTTGAAGGTGCATGTCATTAGATGAAAAATAATGCAGCAATAACTCAATCTAGAAACAGTTTGTTTGTACAACTATTTTGTCATCGATTGCCATGCCCTGCGTTAGTCGATTGCATCCGATTTTAGGAAAAACGTTTTCGATTGCCAGAAGTTTTCACCCTCGCATTTTCATCCCCCTCCAAGTACGGTGACAATTTAACGTAGAACCTAGAAATTTTGCAGGGGTTTAGGAAAGACATTCAAGTTTATCAAAAGACTATGTTTTAATTAATTTGACCTTGAATAATTAAGAAAATAAGCCAGAAATCTGAATTTAACAGTCTAAAATATCATGGTTAAAATGTAAATGGGCAGTGCGACATTTAGTAAAGATTTTGTGAAGTAAATTCTTCTTGAGGGAAATTTTCAAACATGCTGCTTTAGACCAGTAATAATTGTTTTATCAAAAACCGTTAGATTAAATGAAATAAAACCTGTTAAACTGAGTAACCCTAACTCGTCGGGTAATTTTTTGACCCGCGTTCGTGATTGCCGCGAGTGTTCAGGATTGCCGCCTACCCGGTGTGGGCCTGATTTCAAAAAGTTTAAAAAGTTCAAAACGACAGACCACGTTAATCCGATAAGGATTATTAATGAACTTAATGTGTTTCAAATTAAAAGATATATGAGCCGCGACACGACAAAACCAACAAAGTGGTTGTGCGCCCAGCGCAGACTCAAATCAGTCTGGGCATCCGCCCAGTCTGATCAGAGTCTCCGCTGTCCGCGTGGATGTAGCTTAGATCCTTGGCTACCTTTTATGCGCCTGGCAAAGAGTCCGATCAGATTGGGCGGATGCCCAGGCTGATCTGACTCTGCGCTGGGCGCACAACCACTTTTTTTTTTTTTCTCGTGTCGCGGCTCAATATGTATTTCTTTCGGCTTAAGATCAGTGACACTTTTCTCAAGTATTCAATTGGTTTGCCATTGTGGGATTCCTTAATATAAATTTGAAGCCAATATTTGAAATCACAGACTAAACTCTATTTCGCTCTCGGGCTTCAGGCCACATACACCTTTTCACTTTTGCGTTAACGTGAAATCGAAATACAAACTGAGTTTGTTGAGTCGTTTTCGGAAATTAGTATTATGCAGATTCAACTGAAATTAAGTCGAATTAGGATGCAGTCAAATTTAAATTTATTCTTAGTGAGATGTTTGAGTTTGATCAGTATCTTCTTATCAACGAACATCTATTGTGCGACTATGAACGAAACCAAAGCACTGCATACTGACTTAATAAACGGTTATAACAAATATGTGAGACCGGTGAATAACCAATCGGACGCCGTGTCTGTACAGATAGGCTTGACAATAATAGCATTACAAGAGTTTGACGAGGTGCTAGAAAAATTCTCCGTTGTCGGAGTTTTTCAGGTGCAGTGGACGGATGAGAATATGGTCTGGGACACATCGAGCTATAGCGATATTGATTATATATTTATGGGCTATAAAGATGTTTGGGTTCCGGAAATAATCATGACTAACCCTTCTCAGTCGCTGGACTCATTTGGAGCAGAATGGCAGATCATAAGGTATAATTCAAACGGAAGAGCATTTTGGTATCCAAGTGATCTGATCAAAGCGACTTGTTCCGTGAATGTCTATTACTTTCCCTATGATATACAAGAGTGCGACATACAGGTGTTTTGTTGGGCATATCAGATTACTGAGGTGAATTTGACTCTTAGCAGCTATACTATAGACACACACCTTATGCCAGAACACGGATCCTGGACAGTTATTTCAACAAGCGCAAGAATCACTTTTCCATCGTCTGCAACATCGAAAGCAACATTCACAGTTCGTCTTGAAAGGAAACCAGAATATGTTCTCGTAAACGTTATTTTTCCTATTTTGTTCCTATGTCTATTGAACATTCTTGTTTTTCTGTTGCCCGCGGAGTCAGGGGAAAGGATTTCGTATGCAATAACAGCGCTTCTGGCAATTGCTGTCTACATGACCATTGTCAGTGACAATTTACCAAAAATATCAAGGCCAGTGCCTATTATTTCATATGTAATGCTAATTTACCTGTGCATTAGTGCTCTCATGGCCGTTGTGGCCGTTTTAAATCTGCGGCTGTTTCACAAGGACAGCAACTCTTCTGTTCCAGACTGGTTGTGTCATGTCTACAGAGCCGTTAGCTGCAGCTGTAAAACCCAATGTAAAGAAACCAAAGAGAAGGATCTTGGTGCAATTGAGAAGTCACCCATAAATAACAAGACTGTTAAACCAAATAATAAAAGAGCGATTTTCCCCCAAAAAGAACCTACTGTAGTACAAGCTTATTTAGATGCAAAGGAGTCTGCTGAAATCCAAGTCACGTGGCAGGATATAAGTAGAATGGTAGATACCATATCAGTTATTGCTTCTACATCGATAATATTTTTGAATTTTATCGTATTTTTTATATTAACTATAGGGGCGGTTAAGTAATGCAGCTCAGACTTATCCAGCCTGTAGCCCAAAAAGTAGACGGTAAAACATACGTCTGCATACATTTGAAAAAAAGTGTATCATATTGAGATTTCAAAGAATAAAAGACAATCAGCGAGCCGCCTCATCTTGACCTATGCTGTTTACAAATTGAACTATTTTCGTCTTTTCTCTCTTAGCTGTTAGTGTCTGCAATTTACTGAGTGTGCAGTTGGAATGGAAGTGAATCGCCGGATTATAAAACCCCCCCAGAGATATCGATTATTTGAAACGATATTAAATGATTTGAAATAGTGTGGTTGGTTAAGTGACCGTCACGACATGACAAAAGCTGTTTACCGTGGACATCAACAGATGATTTGAAATTGATTAACATAATTGAGCCGCGACACGAAAAAATCCAACAAAGTGGTTGTGCGCTCAGCGCAGACTCAGATCAGCCTGGACATTCGCCCAGTCTGATCAGAGTCTTCGCTGTCCGCATGGAGGTAGGTTAGACCCCTGGCTACCTTTTAAGCGCTTGGCAAAGAGTCTGATGAGACTGGGCGGATGCCCAGGCTGATCTGAGTTTTCGCTTGGCGCACAACCACATTGTCGGTTTTCTCGTATCGCGGCCCATTTTATTCATTTTGATGTTCCAATATTCATCTATCATTGCGATATCAATGGTTTGCACTGCAGAACTGCATAAAAAAGTTATTTAATTCAGGGGCAGCAACTCTGCCATTTTTATTTTCGCATCCCTTTTCAGTTGGGATCTTTTAAGCAAACAAATTACTCCTCCAAGAGCAAATTCATTCTTTTAACAGTAAATCCGTTTTTGAAAGATAGGTAAACTGGACCTTATAATATTGTCTCTCTTTTTCAAAAATGACGGAACGAGCAACATTTATGTGTACCCATTACCTTTAAACTAATCTTTGAACAAAAGCACCAGCGAAAACAGTGTAACCCATGACAGCGTGTTCGGATGATGAATGAATTGCATACAGCCTTTCATTATCACCTCTCAGTATCCTGATACATTGTATAACTGAAATACTGTTGAAAAAGACGTAAAATCGAAAGTCAGTGATTTTCGATTTTACATCTTTTTTCAACAAACAATGACTTTCGATTTTACGTGTTTTTATTGGTATTTGAGTCATATCAGTACGATGGAAGGGTAATAATGAAAGGCTGTGTACAATATAACCCCATTTACGTTTAAAAATATTTCCGTCTTAAGCAGGAATCGAACCTGATACCGCTAGATCAGCAGGCCAGCGCTTCATCGATTGAGCTACCGGGTCTCCTCACTTATTTTTGAACAAAAGGCACCAGTGTAAACCCATGACAGCATGGTTGGATGTTATTGTGTTATTGTTTAACGTCCACGGTAAACAGCTAAGGTCATGTCGGGACGGTCAGTTAACATAACCACACAATTCCTGAGCAGGGTTTAGACCTCCTAAGCGGTTAACCAGTTACTTTCACCAGTAAATGATAGCTGCCCTTCTTGAATCAGCGGAAGGAGAAATGAAAGCATGTGACCGGACCGGGTATGGAACCCAGGACCTCTGGCTTATAAGTCAGGTGCCCTACCGATTGCGCTACGCGGCCCAACAGAATGGTTGGAAAGACTGATAAAATGCACTGTGCTAATATATAAACCATAGGAAAAATTCAAGGATGGGAAAATATTGGTAGATTATAAATTGCGTCGCTTGAGACTTAAATGCTGATACCGGACACGAATCTTACAAACTACATTAGAATCTGCTGAGCCTCTTAGAGACCATCGTTATGAGATCTGAAACAACTATGAAAATCAGTTTGTTGGTTGATTGTATCTGGGCTTCAAATAACAGTACAGATGGTGAGTCAGATGGTGAAACCAGACACTTTCATTTTGGTGCAAGAAGAGATATTTAGGATTCGAGGTTATAAAACTTGAGAATAGTCTCAAACTCAAAATAAAGCACACTGATTGGCTGCAGCCAATCAAGGTGCTTTATTTTGAGTTTGAGAATGTACTCAAGTTTTATAACCTCTGGGCCATGTCATTAACCAGATTATTTCGTACATACAATTACGTAAAGCTAAATAAAACTTAACTTTTAAGCAAATAAATGATATATTTTCGTAATATTCAAATACGTCATAATCAACCGGTACATGTACATGTAGCATTCTTACTGGAACATAATATTGCGGAGTCGAAATACCAATGAAAACAAACAAAACTGGTTTAATGGTTCATCCTTCATGTAAGAGAGCACGAAAAACATAACAAGGTAATGGGTGGGTGGTGGGGTTATGTTGACACGTAACATTTCCTAAGAGCGGAATTGCGGAAGCGGAACTTGGGAAAGACATTTCACATACAGCGGAATTGCGGAAGCGGAGCTTCAGGCACAGATAGTCCCAGAGCGGAGTTGCAGAACTTGGCAAACTTGAGCGGAGTTGCGGAAGCGGAACCTAGCAAACACGTTATCTATTGAGCGGAGCTGCGGAAGCGGAACTTCGTTAACACACTACCCCTTGAGCGGAGTTGCGGAAGCGGAACTTCGTGAACACATTACCCCTTGAGCGGAGTTGCGGAAGCGGAACTTTGCGAACACATTACCCCTTGAGCGGAGTTGCGGAAGCGGAACTTCGTGAACACATTATCTCTTGAGCGGAGCTGCGGAAGTGGAACTTCGCGAACACATTACCCCTTGAGCGGAGTCGCGAACGCGGAACTTCGCAAACACATTATCCCTTGAGCGGAGTTGCGGAAGCGGAACTCCGCGAACACATTATCTCTTGAGCGGAGTTGCAGAAGCAAAACTTCGCGAACACATTACCCCTTGAGCGGAGTTGCGGAGGCGGAACTTCGCGAACACATTACCCCTTGAGCGGAGTTGCGGAAGCGGAACTTTGCGAACACTTTACTCCTTGAGCGGAGTTGCGGAAGCGGAACTTCGCGAACACATTATCTCTTGAGCGGAGTTGCGGTAGCGGAACTTCGCGAACACATTACCCCTTGAGCGGAGTTGCGGAAGCGGAACTTAGCGAACACATTACCCCTTGAGCGGAGTTGCAGAAGCGGAACTTCGCCAACACATTACCCCTTGAGCGGAGTTGCAGAAGCGGAACTTCGCGAACACATTACCCCTGGAGCGGAGTTGCGGAAGCGGAACTTCGCGAACACATTATCGCTTTTTGATGGCAAACTGCTCAGCCTAAGTAATTTGAAAAAGTACTGATGATAATTTTAAACTAATGTGGAGCCAGAGGGAACCCAAAGGGTTCCACAACTCCGCTCAGAAGGGACTGCCTTCACGAAGTTCCGCTTCTGCAACTCCGCTCAGAAGAGAATGTCTTCACGAAGTTCCGCTTCCGCGACTCTGCTCAGAAGGGAGTGTCTTCATGAAGTTCCGCTTCCGCAACTCCACTTTGAATTGACTGTCTTCACGAAGTTCCGCTTCCGCAACTCCGCTCGGAAGGGACTGTCTACACAAAGTTCCGCTTCCGCAACTCCGCTCAGGAGGGACTGTCTTCACAAAGTTCCGCTTCCACAACTCCGCTCAGAAGGGAATGTCTTCGAGAAGTTCCGCTCCCGCAACTCTGCATAGAAGGGACTCAAGTTTTATAACCTCTGGGCCATGTCATTAACCAGATTATTTCGTACATACAATTACGTAAAGCTAAATAAAACTTAACTTTTAAGCAAATAAATGATATATTTTCGTAATATTCAAATACGTCATAATCAACCGGTACATGTACATGTAGCATTCTTACTGGAACATAATATTGCGGAGTCGAAATACCAATGAAAACAAACAAAACTGGTTTAATGGTTCATCCTTCATGTAAGAGAGCACGAAAAACATAACAAGGTAATGGGTGGGTGGTGGAGTTATGTTGACACGTAACATTTCCTAAGAGCGGAATTGCGGAAGCGGAACTTGGGAAAGACATTTCACATACAGCGGAATTGCGGAAGCGGAGCTTCAGGCACAGATAGTCCCAGAGCGGAGTTGCAGAACTTGGCAAACTTGAGCGGAGTTGCGGAAGCGGAACCTAGCAAACACGTTATCTATTGAGCGGAGCTGCGGAAGCGGAACTTCGTTAACACACTACCCCTTGAGCGGAGTTGCGGAAGCGGAACTTCGTGAACACATTACCCCTTGAGCGGAGTTGCGGAAGCGGAACTTTGCGAACACATTACCCCTTGAGCGGAGTTGCGGAAGCGGAACTTCGTGAACACATTATCTCTTGAGCGGAGCTGCGGAAGTGGAACTTCGCGAACACATTACCCCTTGAGCGGAGTCGCGAACGCGGAACTTCGCAAACACATTATCCCTTGAGCGGAGTTGCGGAAGCGGAACTCCGCGAACACATTATCTCTTGAGCGGAGTTGCAGAAGCAAAACTTCGCGAACACATTACCCCTTGAGCGGAGTTGCGGAGGCGGAACTTCGCGAACACATTACCCCTTGAGCGGAGTTGCGGAAGCGGAACTTTGCGAACACTTTACTCCTTGAGCGGAGTTGCGGAAGCGGAACTTCGCGAACACATTATCTCTTGAGCGGAGTTGCGGTAGCGGAACTTCGCGAACACATTACCCCTTGAGCGGAGTTGCGGAAGCGGAACTTAGCGAACACATTACCCCTTGAGCGGAGTTGCAGAAGCGGAACTTCGCCAACACATTACCCCTTGAGCGGAGTTGCAGAAGCGGAACTTCGCGAACACATTACCCCTGGAGCGGAGTTGCGGAAGCGGAACTTCGCGAACACATTATCGCTTTTTGATGGCAAACTGCTCAGCCTAAGTAATTTGAAAAAGTACTGATGATAATTTTAAACTAATGTGGAGCCAGAGGGAACCCAAAGGGTTCCACAACTCCGCTCAGAAGGGACTGCCTTCACGAAGTTCCGCTTCTGCAACTCCGCTCAGAAGAGAATGTCTTCACGAAGTTCCGCTTCCGCAACTCTGCTCAGAAGGGAGTGTCTTCATGAAGTTCCGCTTCCGCAACTCCACTTTGAATTGACTGTCTTCACGAAGTTCCGCTTCCGCAACTCCGCTCGGAAGGGACTGTCTACACAAAGTTCCGCTTCCGCAACTCCGCTCAGGAGGGACTGTCTTCACAAAGTTCCGCTTCCACAACTCCGCTCAGAAGGGAATGTCTTCGAGAAGTTCCGCTCCCGCAACTCTGCATAGAAGGGACTGCCTTCACGAAGTTCCGCTTGCGCAACTCCGTTCAGAAGGGAGTGTCTTTACTAAACTCCGCTTTTGCAACTCCGCTCAGGAGGGACTGTCTTCACGAAGTTCCGCTTCCGCAACTCCGCTCAGAAGGGACTGTCTTCACGAAGTTCCGCTTCCCCAACTCCGCTCAGAAGGGACTGTCTTCACGAAGTTCCGCTTCCGCAACTCCGCTCAGAAGGTACTGTTATCACGAAGTTCCGCTTCCACAACTCCGCTAAGATGGGCCTGTCTCCATGAAGTTCCGCTTCCGCAATGCTGCTCAGAAGGGACTGTCTTCACGAAGTTCCACTTCCGCAACTCCGCTCAGAAGGGAGTGTCTTCACAAAGTTCCACTTCTGCAAATCCAAGGGAATGTCTTCATGAAGTTCCGCTTCCGCAACTCCGCTCATAAGGGTATGTCTGCAGGAAGTTCCACTTCCACAACTCCGCTCTAGGGGTTATGTGTTTGCTAAGTTCCGCAATTCCACTCTAAGGTTAATGTGTTTACAAAGTTCTGCTTCCGCAACGCCGCTAAAAGGGCAATGTGTTTGCAAAGTTCCGCTTCGGTAACGCCGCTCTAGGGGTAGTGTGTTTGCGAAGTTTTGCTTCCGCAACTCCGCTCTAGGGGTAAAGTTCCGCTTCCGCAATTCCATCTTAGGGGGAATGTGTTCTTATAGTTCAACCAGTTTGAAATCATTTTCGTGCTCTCTTACATGAAGGATTAGCCGGTTTAATGGAGAACTTAAAAAAATACTCTTCCAATTTTTGCTTGTCTTGAACTCAGCTGACTGTACACATTTAAAAAAGCGCTCGAGATTGGGTAAAAGGGCATTTAAGACGTTGTGATTTAATGTGAAAATCAGATGTTGATTTTTGTGTTGCGTGACACTTTTTCTTACCTCACCCTGTAAAGCCTGGTTTAGACGATATGTTTTTGCACATGTGGCAAAAAGAATAAATGGAAAATAGCACATATGTTTTTGTGTTTATACGATATGCAGAGAGCACATATGTTCTCAGACTTTCCGGCCATTTACCTGGAAGTGTCTGCATAATTTTGTCACCAAATGTAGCCTGAGGACACGTGCTTATGAGCAATAGCAACATATTAGAGTATAGACCCTAAAATGAAAGGATTTCAACATTTAGGGAAGCAGACAGGAAGTCAAGGCTCAGATGCTTGAAATTTGGTATGTAGCATGGCCTAGTGGTCCTCTACCAAGTTTGTTCAAATGGTGGCCCCAGGGTTATTCCCCTTTGTAAAATACATGTAATATTCAAGACATATACATAATAATAGCCCTGGTGTCAATATTTTGGAATTTTTTAGGTACCTACAGAGGAGTGAGGTTAACCTCAGTGAACTCTCTTCTGATTGGTCAAAAGCTTATGAAAAAAGCAAAAGGATACAACATGTTCTATTCCTTGTGCGTTCCACATGTGGGAAGAATAAGCAATGCATAACTCAGTTTAGACGGAATGTTTTCCATACATGCACAGAAAACTTATGTGGAAAACATATCGTGTATCTATTTCCAGCAATTAATACTATTAATTATTAATAATACTTACTACTTCTACTATAACTACTACAATCAAAGGGCCAGTGGCCCTGAAATGACAGATTCTATCAGAATAAAGTCATGCTACATCGGCTCAAAATAATTTCAAACTTCAGTCCTATTGTTAATGGTCCAGCTCCGTTAATGTAAATAAGCCATTTAGGGCAAATCACTTCCTGCACCTGCAAAAATTTTATCTCTTGTACACAAGTAATATTTGAATTCTGTTCAGTTCAGTTCAATTCTGTTATCGACGTTACCCAAGTGGCTCAACGGTACGTAACCATAGTTGCACACACGTTGCCCCGTGTGTTCGTCCAAATATTTGAATTCTGACAACGATTACTGCTTTTCACTGACTTTACAACACTCGGTGTTTGCGGTATTTCGCATTACCTATGGACCACGAGGAAGTCCACTCCAATGTTTACAATATGGCAATTCTATAAATAGCCACCAATAAACACACAATTACCGTATGGTGTCCAGTATAACACTTGCGAGATAAATGGATAAACCTACAGAATTTCTTTTACATTACATTCTCTGCAAAGATTGACGTGCTCGGAATACTGTGTAGTAGAACCGTGTTTAGCTGAAGTTGTCCTGACCCATGTACAGTCCAAATCCCGCCTACCAATGTTTTTAGGCAAGTTTACAACTGTAAAACAGTTTTGTTTCAGCGGCAGCTGATTTATTTACTTGATAAAGTATGAGGGGCGCTTGAAGAGGGGGCGAATACGGTAATTGGCGGATTCATTTTTAATATTCAGTTTGTATTCGTTATATATTTTGACCGCTGATGTCATTAGTTGGATACTTATTAATTTACCAAACTACTTAAATAATAATACCTGCACAAGAATACGTTATATAAGTGCTCATTTAACTTCGTACAAAACTTATTTTCAATTCCAGACGTTTTTTTAGCGAAATGACCTTACGATCACTTCATTTCAACAGCGAAAGAACACAGCTGTGAAAGCCACTTTCCGAAATACGCTTGTGACAGCATTGAATGACTGATAGAATCAGTCATTAAAAATGTACTACTATTACTACGCTAATTCTTATTATCATTTAGCGCGCCTGAACAAAGTTCAGGAAGAGCTATTGTACTACCCCCGGCGTCGGCGTTGGCGTTAGCGGCGGCGGCGGCGTAAGCAAAATGTTAAATTTTACGTTATAGTTGTTAAGATCTCATAGTTTCTGATCCCTTGCATCGATCTGAATAGTATTTAGTGTGATGATATATATTGGTCCAAAGGTTTATTCTGCACCATCCCCACCCCTGGTCATGACCCACAGATCAAGGCCACGGATTTAGAAATTTTATGTTTTATGTTAAAGTTTTTAGGATCTCATAGTTCATAAAGCCTTTGATTGTTTTGAATTATATTTAGAATGGTGATAGATGTTGGCTCAATTTTTTTTTCAGCACCATCTCAACCCCTGGTCATGACCTATAGGTCAAGGTCACGGACTTAGAAATTTTACGTTAAAGCTTTGCGTTAAATCTTTTAAGATCTCATGGTTTCTGATCCCCTGAATCGATTTGAATAGTATTTAGTGTGATGATATATTCTGGTCCAAAATTTTATTCTGCATCATCCCCACCCCTGGTCTTGACCCATATATCAAGGTCACGGTTTTAGAAATTTTATGTTTTATGTTAAAGTTTTTAGGGTCTCATAGTTCATAAAGCCTTTGATTGTTTTGAATTATATTTAGTATGATGATAGATGTTGGCCCAAAAATATTTTCATCACCATCTCAACCCCTGGTCATGACCTATAGGTCAAGGTCACGA
Source organism: Ctena decussata (assembly GCA_963989385.1). Classification (NCBI taxonomy): domain Eukaryota; kingdom Metazoa; phylum Mollusca; class Bivalvia; order Lucinida; family Lucinidae; genus Ctena; species Ctena decussata. The sequence continues at coordinate 47,355,813 of OZ022508.1, read as the reverse complement.
ACTTAGAAATTTTACGTTAAAGCTTTGCGTTATATTTTATTAAGATCTCATAGTTTCCAAACCCTTTGATCGCTTTGAATAATATTTAGTATGATGGTATATATCAGTCCAAAATTTTATTTTGCACCATCTTCACCCCTGCACATGACCCATAGGTCAACGTCACGGACTTAGAAATTTCATATTGAAAGGGGGGTATCAATAAGGTGGGTTTTCTGCACCCTACCAAAGTTTTCTTTTTTTAACTGATGGTGTACTCCAATGTGTCTAGTTTATTGGACCATATGTGACATTGGTCGGAAAGCCCTACTTACTGAGCTATGGGTCCACAGAAGTGGGTGGGGTAATCCAACATGGTTTTAGCCTGTCTTGTAAAAACATTCTCATTTGGTAGAAGAGTACAGCAGACAGACAGGATTTGATAAAATTATTAACAGAACATCTAAACTATATTTCCATATCATTTTATTTGGTTTAATTTGAACATATGTTGTCAAAAAAGACTTCCTTTGACATTCAGCATTTTTTGATATTTTTGTCATCAATTTTCAATATTTCTTGGCCTTATTGTTAAATAAACAGACCAGTTGTCATCAAACTCATGTCAAGGAAGCACCCTGACCAAGACATTCGGCTGATGTGACCAGAATTTCACAATGACCTAGTTTTCATGGTCGACTGAACAAATAAACTTGCTTTGAAGATGTTTTTTTCATTTAATTTTGACCCAGAATATCGAACCTTTGGCCAAATTACTATTTTAACTGCTATATTATGCCCTACACCCCTGCCACTAAAGGTGAGAGAATACATATTGGCTTCAAATCAGATCTCGTTGGCGTCTGCATCTGTGTCTGTGTCACATACTTTGACCTTGGAAACAAGGTCAAGGTCAGATTATGATGACCTTGACCTTGTTTCCAAGGTCACAGAAGGACTTAATATGTGACACATACACAAATGCAGATGCCAACGAGATCTGCACTGAAGCCAATATGTATTCCCTCACCTTTAGTGGCGGGGGCGTGGGGCATAATATAGCAGTTAAAATAGTAATTTGACCAAAGATTTGTACTTCTAGGTCAAAACAGAAAGAAAACCATCTTTCAAGCAAGTTTATGTTTTCGGTCGACCATGAAAACTATGCCATTGCGAAATTTTGGTCACATCATCAGAATGTCCTTGTCAGGGTGCTTCCTTGACATGAGTTTGATGATAACATGTCTGTTTATTTAACAATAAGGCCAAGAAGATTGAAAATTGAGGTCAAAAATATTAAAAAATGCTGAATGTCAAAGGAAGTCTTTTTTGACAAAATATGTTCAAATTAAACCAAATAAAATGATATGGAAATATAGTTTAAATGTTCTGTTAATCATTTTATCAAATCCTGTCTGTCTGCTGTACTCTTCTACCAAATGAGAATGTTTTTACAAGACAGGCTAAAACCATGTTGGATTACCCCACCCACTTCTGTGGACCCATAGCTCAGTAAGTAGGGCTTTCCGACCAATGTCACATATGGTCCAATAAACTAGACACATTGGAGTATACCATCAGATAAAAAAAGAAAAATTTGGTAGGATGCAGAAAACCCACCTTATTGATACCCCCCTTTGAGATGTACTTGGCTTAATCTACTTAACCCTTTTGATAGATTTCCTTTATACTTCCACAGATTGGGTAATGCCCTAAATGTTCATGGAGTACCACCCCAACCCCCTTGATGACTGAGGTCAAGATCATGGACTTAGAAATGTTTTGTTAAAATTTTGGTTAAAGTTTCCTAACGGCACAGTGTTTTATGTGTGTATGGATGGATTCAGTTGATAGAATTCCGTTAGATGCTGGTCCAGTGTACGTCACCTCTCATTGACCTTTAGGTCAAGGTCATAGGCTAAGGGTTTATAGTGTGCCACTGCATAGATGTAAAGTTATACCCAGACTGATGACAGATACTGCAGCAGCTCCAGTTTTACAAAGTAGCAGCATCGCCTTCCTAATTGACTGTGGATGTCAAGATCACATTCTTAGAACTTGGTGTTCAGGCTAGACAAGCGTCAGTTCAGGCGAGCTATGCTGACTGGTGACAGCTCTTGTTATTATTGCTGTTGTTATTATCAGTAGGTGACCATCAAATAACAATAATAACTATTATTATTATTATCATTGTTATCATTTTATTACTATTATTATTCTCCTTTTTGTATGTAGATATCAAACTGCGATTTCAAACTACGGGACATAAAAATCCCGAGGTCGTGTTGAGTAGGTTCTACTACAACTTAAATTATCCTAGAGACTTCTTTTCCTAAGTTAAAGAAACAGTGTCAATTACATATATATAAAGCAGATTTTGTTGTCCCAAACATATTGAAATTACGTCTCATGCATTAGAATCAAACAGTCGTATTAGCCCCATCTAGGAGAAGAAAAAATGCATCTAGTTTCCCCAGATATACCAACATCAAATTGTAAGACCTAATTTTAAATGGTCTATGTACAACAGCAATATTCTGTAATAATATTTTTTTTATCCGCCGGGTAAAACAAGTCTATTTCTACTGACTGTTCCTTTATTTTAACCTTATGTGAGTACTTATAACTGCTTACTTGCCAATAAACACTTATTTAATCCAAGTATTTCGTAAGCATGATACAATGTATTGCTATTTTGATTGAAACTTTCTAAAGTTGTTGGCATCGAGTACCACTTCTAACTAAACCCATTCATGCCTAGCGTCCCATAAATGGGACACACGCAAACAGTGCAGACCCAGATCAGACGCCGCATAACGCGGCGTCTGATCAGATTCTCCACTGTTTGCTTAAAATTCAAGCATTCCTGTAAAGGAATCAGAAGTGAAACTTTACCAGGCACCCATAAATACAAATACAAATAGTTTATTTTAGGCCACCGGCCCATAATAGAACAATAGAAGCATAATACTATACGAGTGACAATATAATACTAAAAGCAAAATAGTTAATTAGCATCTAAGTACCAAATTTGATATTACAAATACAGTATACAGTATCATAAATCAGAAACAACTGTACTAGCATTCCAGAATCTTGATAATTTTTGAATGTAGAATAGAATATTCTCAATCCAATGAGATGTAACACCATCCATAACAGAGATATTTTACAGTATGCAAATTTACGTGTTTAGTATATATTAAATATGCACTATTCATCTAATAATGATTTACGTGTTTTGAAAGCGTAATAAAGTATGAGCCGCGACACGAGAAAACCAACAATGTGGTTGTGAGCCCAGCGCAGATGCAGATCAGCCTGGGCATCCACTCAGTCTGATCAGACTCCTCGCTAAGCGCTTAAAGGGTAGCCAAGGGACTAAGCTACCTTCATGCGGACAGCGAAGACTCTGATCAGACTGGGCGGATGCCCAGGCTGATCTGAGTCTGCGCTGGACGCACGACCACATTGTTGGTTTTCTCGTGTCGCGGCTCATATGTTGCTAAAGATACTATCACCGATGCATTCTTTGAACTAACAAAATTATAAAACTTATTCAAACTCACATTTACCACCATGTTTTCCGGGAAATAATTGTACCGTATATCTTCGTATTCAGGGGCCGTATTCATAAAGCCACTTAAGTCGTTGCTATGTGGTTGCTAAGGCTAAATATCTATAAAGGAGATTCCCTACAACTATGAAATTTGATCTGGAGGAACAGTCTTTGTAAGACTGTTCCTCCAGAGCAAATTTCATAGTTGTAGGGAATCTCCTTCAAAGAAATTTAGCCTTAGCAACCGCATAGCAACCACTTATGTCGTTTTATGAATACGGCCCCACGACTTAAAATGATGAATGGACTCATCCATTTCATAAGGCCGCGTTCACACGAGCAAAGTTTCTTTGTCACAGAAACTTTAACAAAGAAAGTATGCCAAACAGTTTGCGTTTACACGGAGCAAATTATTTGTTAAAGAAAATTTGACATAGAATCTTTGTCAAATAAACTTCGGCAATGAAATATTTGCTGCAGTGTTCACACGACCACATATTACTGGTCATAGTTACCTGCAGCAATGAAACAAAATCTTTGTCACATTTTCAACGCTTATAACAAAGTTCTTTGTTACATAATCTTTGGCAAAGTTCTCCGTTTACACGGACAAATTTAATTTATCGAAGTAACTTTACCATATACATTTGTCAAAGAAACATTGTCATATTTTGGCATTTACACGAGCACATTTTTCTGTAGCAAACCGTCTTTGTCACAGAAACTTTGCCCGTGTAAACGCAGCTTTAAAGGTAGTAGAATGCACCCGTCATTAATATGTTAATGCGAAAGAGATAAAGGCGGATGGGCGCCTTCCATGTTTTTCTGTCGTTTTCACAAAGTGAGACAGGATTTATGACTTTCTGTGTACTTCTCTGGGACACAAAGCCTTCCAAAATATGTGGTTTACTCATGTTTGACAGAATTTCTAAATGGGAAGCAAATTCTTTTTTTGAGAGTGGACCGCTACTGAGACCAGAGGCAAAATTAAAACTGGCAGAGTTGCTTCCCCTGAAAGTACTTTCATCTACCTTTAGCAAGAGAATACTGCTGAATAAATCTGAGTTTATAAGTACAATGTAGATGGCTGTTGACAATGTATATTATCTTTACAATCGGTGACCTTTCCTGTTTCCATTTGTAATAAGCATTGAAAACACTGTAACCACATATATTCAGTTGCACACTATAGAATATTTACTAAACATAAACATAAAATATAAATTGTGCCGATTTGAACCAATAAAGTAGGATATAGAAGATGTATATATGAGCCGCGACACGAGAAAACCAATAAAGTGTTTGTGCGCCCAGCGAAGACTTAGATCAGCCCGGGCATCCGCCCAGTCTGATCAGAGTCTTCGCTGTCCGCATGGTGGTAGCTTAGACCTTTAGCCACCATGTAAGCGCTTAGCGAAGAGTCTGATCTGACAGAGTGAATACCCAGGCTGATCTGAGTCTGCGCTGGGCGCACAACCACTTTGTTTGTTTTATCGTGTCGCGCCTCATATAGCGTTTTCGGCACGTGTCCTGATCTATTTTCCCTTGTTGCGCTGCGTGCAAACGCAGTGCTATTTGTGATGAGTTTGGGAAGGCGTTGGGTGTAAATTTGTTTTATTGATTATTGCTATAAGCGACTTAAAAAGTGAACTTTCATGCATATTTCATCACTAAAAATTCGATTATGACATCGAATTACCTGAAACATAACATTAAAATATCTTTTTTCGATCTTTGTTATTTCTAGTTTTTAAATTTCGGGATAAAAGCATGGAACTATTTTTTCTGTCCTAAATGTCGAAAGGAGCATCGGATTTGATAAACGCATTGTATTGTTGCAAATATGTCAGCTAATACGACTTTTTTCCTTTTCTGCACTGTAAAGTTTAATCGACTTAGCTTTTAGGCTTCATGGTATTGGGTAAAATAATAATTGTTTAGCGAAAAAGAAAAGTTTAATAGCATATCCATATCGTCCTTAACTATAGTATCCTTTCGATTTTTCGAGGAAGTCTCTTTTCATACATGACCTACAAGATTTGAGGTCACCGATACGCGATGGAACTCAGCTATTGCATAACTGCCTTATTTTTAGAATCGGTTTATCCATATCATTACCGTTGATAGATCTGATATTAGGACACGAACAGTAAACGTGCATTTCTTTTATATATCCATCCATGGTTGATCTGGTCTCAGATAACGGAGCTAATCACCATTTCTAAACAGCACAGAAACAGTAGGGCATAGTTTGAAATCTGGAGTGGAATGGAGTGGAAAAGACAACATAATATATACATGTATTCCAGTCCACTTCAGGCAACCCAGCGGGCACATTGCGTCGGAAATACGTCTTATTGACGTTGATGCGATGTCATCACGTCATTTTGACGTCACGTGCCTGCTGGGACTATGCTGGCAAAATTTGGCTCCGTGAAACAGAAAGGGGCGCATCTTCTGTTAGTATTACGACACGAATTAAATTCCTTCAGCTGAACTGATCCTTAACCCCCCCCCCCCTCCCAACCCACCCCCCGCCTACCCCCACCCTCTCTCTTTCTGGGTGTATGTCCTATTATCATAATTTTACGGCTCAATTTCAATTACATATTTTTGTATGTACCGGGTAGAAAACTAACCTCGGAACACTGATTTTGTATCATTCTGAATAGCAACGACTCAGTGACAGACTGAAACGGTTTTTATAGGCTAGGCTTACGGGCAGAACCATTAAGAGAAAGTCAAATGAAGGAATATAGTAATGACCTGGTTCAAGATCTGTTTTTTTTTTTGTAATTTTATTCTGAACTGATACAATAACATAATAATATATCAAATCATGTATGTCTACTATTTAACAGTTTTGTGAAAAAAAAAAATAGAATGAACAAGTTTGAGAGAACGAATACAGTATTAGAGAAAAAAAAGTAAATCATGGCAAACTGTACATACTTTTTACTCTTATATTTTCTACCTATTAAACCATAAGAAGAAAGAAGTTATTATTTAATTCAGTATTTGTTCCATCGCTAGTGCAGAGTCATATTAGCACATTTAAAGAACACTATTTCCTGTGACAATATCTATTCTATAAAGCCGTATTATACTTATGTGGCTCTCTCTCTCGCTGCCAAGTATTTCACTGAAAGTTATATTATTTTTTTTCCGATATACAATTTAGTCTTCATTGTTAATTCTCTTATTTAAAAGCTAGTCCTATTCATATCCTAAATTTATGCAAGGGCAATAGTTTCAACCATACATTTTACCTACAGTTTGAAGTATTGCTATTTCGTCACGCTGTGTTGGGCAATGTATATATATCTCGTGCTAAGCAATATGCTGACGTGTTAAAGATAAGGTTAGTTTCTTCTTTAATTCAGACTGGAAAACCTGTGTGCTCTTTTTTACATTCTGTGTTTTTAATTGAAATAAGAGGAGGTAATATTAAAAGTCTGTGTATTGTTATTCTCATATATTAGAACTTACTTTTGCGCTGATCTGGGATTTAATCTACTATGCAATGATTGCAGACCCCCGCCAGACTGCTACATATGGCAGCATGGTCGGGGCCTGCTTCTTTAAGCCTTACAAAACGTATTCTAATGGCAAATTCAGTCTGGACTCGCAGACAAAACTCTTGCAGAGGCTTCTCTGCATATTTCATTAACGGACAAGCCTGCTTCAGCCCCGGGAGATACAAACATACATGCCTTAAGTTCAGTGATTTAGTTACGATGTACGTTTACTAAGTGTGTACGAGACTGATATACATCTTTACACCAAGTTGTAACCAACACAGGCATTTTCAGAGAAGGAGATAATCAAGTAAGTAAGCCTACTATTTTCATTTTATATTCGACCGTATGTACTTATATTAAGACTAACGAGTGTCATCTGTAATAATAATAAAAAAAAACTCAGTACTAAAACTGCATCATACCAAGTGAACAATCCAAGACACATTGCTAGGCTTAAGTATCAAGAAGTTTCCTTATTGACATAGGCGCATTAACGTGCTCACATTGTATACCCCGCAAAAAATTATATAGCGAAAAGCAAATATTTGCAGTGAAAGTTTCGCCACGCCTTCTCATTAAACTAGGTAACGCGCCGTTGTCGAGCACCTTCACCAGTTAGGGCCAAGTCAGGCAAACCCGGACATCAGGCAAATTCGGTCATACTATTGCAAACGGTGTAAATCCAGATGAGACGACTCGTAATGAGCCGCCTCCTCAGGATTTTCACCGTTTCCCATTTATTTTGCTTTTAATTCTAAACAACTGACATATAAATAGAACAATGTCGCTGTCCGAGCCAACCCGCCGCCCGAATCCGCCCGACCTGACCCCAGTAATGATCATAATAATACACAATTTTCTCGGCTGAATCGGCTTCGCGTTACGGCCAATACTTTGCAATATTTTATAATATTAACCAATATTACCTTTATCCCGCCGCCTTCCGCATTTCTTAATATTGCGTCGCATAGACATTACGTCTCCACACCATTAGAGTAACCATGTCATCCCGTCATATACCATTGTTAGTAAACTTGTCGTTTTCATAAAACAAAACATTTATTGACCTCTATTGTGGCTAATGCACAGTCATTTTTGCCTGCCAAATAACATATCGACCTCAGCATTTGCGTCGGTCAATAAATCTATACATTCGCTCCAACAGTGGGCGGATGACTGGCAATTTTACGTCCTTTTCAACAGTATTTCAGTTAGGTATGGTAATAATGGAAGGCTGTGTACCATGGAACCCCGTTTATGGTAGGAAAGATTCTCGGCGCAAACGATCATACAGAGACATATTTTTCGACCCTTATTCCGATAAATATGCAGTTTTTCTGCCCTGCATACCCTTCACATTGATCTCTGCTTGGCGTCAGTCAATGGGTAGTATGCAGATCAGCAAAACCGCATACTCACTTCGTCAAAGGCCAAAAATTGTATAATACTTTCAACCGCATACAGACGTCACCACAAGGGGCAGTGTCAGCTCCTCCTGAGTGTAAATTTACTGTGGTATATTAAAGTACGTCACTGCATTGTAGGATTATCAGGTTGTTCTAAGCTGTTATATAAGTGCGACCATTTAGCGAGAAATTTTTCCATAGTGTTGTTAATATATGCTATATGCCGTTCACTTTGAAATTTTCTACGAAGTATTGCTTTAAAAATTTCTACATTCAATTGCTTTCCAGAAAATTTATTTACATAAATATAATGCTTAGCAATAACATATATATAATTTCTTAATTGGTTTTTATCTTGATATGCGAACAGGATATTTTTTTCTTCTAAATTAAGTGACAAATCGGAATTTGCAATAAGCCATGCATTCAAAAGTCCCCAGAATTGTTTTACTTTTTCACACTCTATGAATAAATGATATATAGTTTCTGATTGTCGTTGGCAGTATTCACACAAATTATTGTCTATCTTATTAATTCGATTTAGAAATGACTTTGTTACCAAAATTTTATTATTCACTTTATATTGAAAGTCTTTCAGCTTCACCTCTTTTAAGGATTTAATTACTGAATAATAATTTTTTCAATCTTGCTCCAGTATATTTGCTATCTCCCTATCCCATTTGTTATTTAATATCGGTTTATAAGCATCTGTCATCAAATCATAAAACCTCCTACATCCCTTTTTGTCTTTAATTAATTGTTGCACATATAAATTACAGTTTACATTATATCTATTTATGCTAGAAGCTATTTTGTTTTCATTTATTTTAATTTTCCAGTCATTTGGAATTCTTCTGATAAGTGAGTGGAAATCTAGATAGGTACCTCTTAAATTGTACATATCTCTAAGGACTTCAAAAGAATAAATGTTACCTCGCTCATCAATAAGATTCGATATTTGTCGCAACCCTTTTTCATACCAATCGGCAATACAAAAGTTATTTCCATTGATTAAATTCTTGTTATACCACAGCGGTGAATTAAATACTTGATATACTGATTCTATTTTGATAGTATTGCACAATTCTGCCCAATTTTGGTGTATTTCTTTCCAGAACGGGTTATCTACATTTTGTTTATAATAATTGGCAAACCCTGGCCCGAAAGAGAATAACTTTTGAAAATCTATATTAGACAATGCATGCCAAGTACCTTGTGAGTTCTGAATAACTCTTCTTAACCACGAAATTTTTAAAGCTTTGATAAAGTAACTGATATTAACCATTCGTAGTCCTCCAACTTTTAAATCCTTAATAATAATTGATCGTTTTATCCTATCTGGACCGGAATTCCACAAAAATTTATAAACTAGTTTTTCAAGCTGTTTAGTAAGTTCCCCGGGAGGATTAGGTAGGGCTAAAAACAGGTGATTAAATTTTGATAAGAGCAATGATTTTATAACTGTTATCCTCCCAAGCAATGTCAGTTTCCGTTTAGACCACTGTTTACACAACTTTTCAATTTTTGTCATAATTTCATTTGTATTAGCGTCCCAGATATCAAACACTTCAGTAGTAAATGTTACCCCTAATATCTTAAAAGGTCCTTGTGTCCAATCCAATTTGTAATTTTTACACATTTGTCTTATTGAATTACTTAAAGATCCCACCCAAATTGCCCTCGTTTTCTCAATATTAATTTTAAGCCCTGACATTTTATAAAAAGTGTTTAAAATAGATAAAGCTTCTTGTAAAGATTCCTCAGTTCCGTTTAGAAATATTTTGTGTCGTCAGCATATTGACTTAACCGAAATTCTTTCCCTTGTACTTCTATTCCATGTAAATTATCACTCTTTCTAATCATTTGTCCTAGGATTTCGGCACATAAAATAAAAATGTATGGTGATATTGGATCTCCTTGTCGACAGCCTCTCTTTAATTTTAAAAATTCCGACATAAAACCATTTTGTATAATGCAAGATTCAGACCCATTTTGAAATAATTTGACCCATGATATAATAGAGGGTCCAAAATTAAAATACTTTAAAACCTTTTCAATAAATTCCCACGAGACAGTGTCGAACGCTTTTTCAAAATCTACCGACAGAATTAATCCTGGCAACTCTTGGTTTTTTGTTTCAAACAATACATCATAAATTAATTTTACGTTTTCACCAATAAACCTACCTGATACAAAACCTGTTTGATCTTCATGAATAAGAGAATTAAGCACAGTTTTTATTCTGTTAGCAATCACAGACGATGCAAGTTTGTATACCACATTTAACAAAGAAATTGGTCGCCAGTTTTTTAAAAAATGTCTATTTTTATTAGGCTTTGGCAAACAGGTTATGATACCTTGTTTTTGTGTAACCGATAGATTCCCAGTTCTATACCCATAATTTAGGGAGCGTAAAACAAATATTCCTATATTAATCCAAAAGAATTTAAAAAATTCTACTGTAAAGCCATCTAACCCCGGACTCTTATCGTTTTTCATATTTTTTAAGGCTTCTGCTAATTCCGCTAAATAAATTTCCCCTTCCAAAGTTTCGGCTGTATTATTTGACAATTTTTTATCATTATACCCTAAAACGGTTTCAATTGGTCTATCATCTGTATCTTTAACCTCATCATACAATTTTTGATAAAAGCCTCTTTGACAGTTTAAAATATCTTTAGTGTCAGTATGGTGTATATCATTTTCATCTATAATCTTATTCATAACTTTATTTGTAAATTGTCTGTTTTCTAAATTAAAGAAATATTTCGTAGGTTTTTCCCCTAAGTCTTCATATCGGGCCTTTGATCTTAACATAACACCTTTAATTTTATTTTTTTCGGATTTCTACTAATCTATCTTGCTTTTGGGATAAAGTTCGAATTGTTTCTGGATCTGTATTTAAGAAGTCGTTGTTTATTTCTTCTTCAATTATTTTTATTTCTTGTTCCAGTTTGTTTTCCTCCTTTATTGTTTCCTTCTTTTTAATTGAACTATATTTTATTGTATTACCCCTTATTATCATTAACAAAGTTTCCAAAAATAATTGATCATTTATATTAAAAGTTATGTCTTGATTTGAAATGTTGTGTCCTAAAACTGTATTTGTGGCATATGTGTTTTTTACCTCTTCTATAGTAGTTTTTATTTCATTGATATATTGTTGATCCTTAAGCAAAGTATTATTGAACTTCCAATATCCTCTTCCTCTTTCGTTTTCCTGAAATTTTACTTTTAAAATTATAGCAGAGTGGTCCGTTCTATAACCCGGGATTATATCTGAATCTGTCACATACTGAAATATGCTTTCATGAATCAAAAAAAAGTCTAATCGTGCTTGTTTTTTAATAGGATTTAATCGTCGCCATGTATATTTTTTTACGTCCTCATGCATTACCCGCCATGCATCTATAAAATTTTCATCTTCTAATTGGTTAAGTACAACTTGTCTGGCCCTCGGGTTATTTATATGTAAATAATTGTAGCTGTCCATCGTTGCATCTATTATCAGGTTCCAATCTCCGCACATAATAACTTTCTCATTCTCAAATGCGTCTATTTTTTGTTTTAAATTTTTATAGAATTGTGGATCATCATTATTAGGACCATACAAATTAACAAGCGTGATCTGTTTATCTTCTATAGTTATATCTAAAATTATAAAATTTCCATTTTTATCTATTTTTACTTTGTTCACTTTCTGTTCAAAATTATTGTTTATTAATATCATAACTCCCCGACTGTTTGTTGTATAGGAACTGAAAAAAGCTTCATAACCCCACTCCGCTTTGATAAATGCTTCAAGATTTGTGTTTATATGGGTATCCTGTAAACATATTATATTATATTTTTTTGATCTAAAATACTGAAACAAGTCTCTTCTCTTAGCAGCAAGAGAAAGGCCACCACGGCAGTTCTGTGAAAGTATTGTTAATTGTTCAGCCATTTTCATAGTTCACCTCAAAAATCATACTATATGTTTTATTTTTAATAAGAAAGGACACAGGATTATTATAAACCATAGCTCTTAGAGTGCCTACACGATATTCAATACAATGGAACATATAAAAATTAAATACTACAGAAAAGGAAAGATTCACCATAAAAATCATCATTTTCCGGTTTCCTGCTGTGTAAGGCAATCACATTCTAAACTTACTTTATATTATGGTATTGCCAGTTTAATCTGCGAACTGTACACATAATTGTATTTTCTTAAATTTCTGAATTCATTTTGACATCTTTCAGAAGAGTCATTTGTTATTCTACTTCTTGCACCGATTATATAAATTATTGTACTGGTATATAAAACATGTAATAATAACTTCTCTCTCAGGGCTAATATGTTATCTTTAAAACTATGTCTTACATAGCATATACTTCTTTCTTCCGTCAGCAATCTAAAAATGCTTATTGTTGCCTAATTCACTTGAAAATAATAAATCCAGGTATATATTGAGATCTAGTATATTCGGAATCTATAGAGTATTTTTCAAAAGCACACGCATATATATACTCGGTCAAAAAAGTAACGATACCAATTATCGGCCATATTTTCATGGAACCAAGTGCATATTGGAATTAATTGAGGCTCATGTATGTTTGGGGAGACGCCAAAGAACAAACTGCTCAGAAAATTGTCAACCCATACTTTTCCACATTAGAGTTATCTGGCATTATTCGATAGGAATCAATTTGAATGCATCTCATTTCTGCGCATGCACAGGAATAAATTTTGTATTGCGCCAAAAAGTCCATAATGCAGGAAGTTCGTAAAACACTTAAAATGTTTAATGTCTTTTTCTCAGGCTTTACAGGCGAGGTTTAAATTCTTCAAATTCTCAGATTATCTCCCTTTTAATTAAAACTATAGCGATTTTCAAGGCGTCATTATTACTGTACCTGTTGGTCTTTTTTCAAAGTTTCTTCATAAACATTTTTGTTATGTCATTGTGTTCATGGCATAATGACAAAATTGGAAGAATTGTTACACGTCCGCTAGCCATTACAATTTCGATTTCTTATGGAAATCCCACTGAAAGTGGCATTTACACAGTCTTTAAAGGAATCACAGTACCCTGACTTGTGGTTCAAATTCTCGTATCAGAAGCGGTCAAATTTTGATTTCTTTGGCAAGTAGCCTTACCTAAGGCCTTGCTCTTGTGTATGGAGCGCAGAATCTTGGAAATCATTATTCAAAAACCGATTTTAAAAACTGTGAACTTGAGCAGTTTTAATGATGTTACTCTGTGAAAATGAAAAATTACCCCTTGCATATTCAAACGACCCTTGTAGCATGTGTAGTCTTAGGAAACCAAAACAAATAAGTTTGTTTAATAGGCAAATGTATACTCTTTTGAAATTAGTAAACTATATATGTTCTTAATTTCTGCAGTTGCCATAGCAACAGAAGAAATTTCATGTATAGGAACATTTTTGACCTAGTATATATATATACAAAGCATACACACCTACATATACATATTTATACGTACATATAAGGCCTGCACACACCTACACTCATAACATATATACATGTACACACATATGCATCCATATACACATAAACACTTATACACATACATTCAGATAACCCAATATTCACACATGTATATGAAAAAGTACATAAACATACACATATAAGCCTGCACGTGAATGTCTTTATAATTCTGTTGTCCCTTCTATACGGTAAGTATTAAGGGAGCCTGCAAATTATTATTCGGAAAAAATTATCTGAATGTATCAGTCAAGATTTGAGGATAGAATATTTAACTGCTGTACCATCTATAGAACATATATGGAGCAACATTCAGCTTCCTAAAGTTTCTGGGTGGCAAAATATCCAATTATGTAGGCAATAACAATCGAGTACTGTATTCACCTGTTGTGCCAATATAAAAACAATGCTACGTTTTTAACAAATTCTGTTCGAAGCCCATATACTTCTCAAACCCTTTTAGTTTATTAAAAATTGCAAAATATATTATTAAGACTGGTTTTTCCACTGAAAACATTATGACAGTGGCATTATGTGATAGTTTGATTATACACTAATCATATGTTTATCGGTGTAGCTGTCCATTTCCATTATTTTAACCTATTATTAATTTTAATATCAAGTAACATTTAATTTTCATTTGACTATTGGACACCATAGTGCATACATCTATAACATAATAAAAATAATTTGTTGTTCGAAGTTAAGTAAGCGGCATCAACCTTCATCAATTGACACATAACTGCCAAATGTGAGAATAATCCAGTGAAACCTTTTACCGACCTTTCACACACCTGAAGTTCTTATATGCATTTTATATTTTGCAAATTAACACCATTTATTATACATGTATTATTAACAATACTTTTAACAAAATCTTTTACACACATATTACTAAAATAACTAAGCAGCCGTATTATTGCCTAGCTTAATACCTTCATATGTCTCCAACATTTCCCACATACAGGTATTATACTAGAGTAAATAAGCAACCTTATTATCATCCAGTTGAGAACCTTCAAATAAAAGTAAAAAGTATGCAAAGACCAGGAACTGAAACAATCAAAATCCAAATCCAGCCCTCAAACCATAGTTGGAAACAACTAAGATTACAAATAATCAAGATACAGAGAACTCTAGCATTTCCACTGTGCTTCTAACTAAAGTGGAACACTCAATCCGAGTTTTCAAACCTGCTGTGAGAAATGTTGATCCCTTACTTCTACTGACTCCAACACTTCCCCACATACAGGTATTGTACCAAAATAAGTAAGCAACTTTATTATTATCCAGTTTAAAGCCTTCAAATGACTCTTACATTTCCCACTGTGTTTCCAATTAAAGCATATTATCAATCCAAATTTCTAATCATGCTGTGAGAAATTTAAGACTGCTCACTCCAAATTCTAATAAAGAAATGGCTATATATAAATCTCTTAAAAAGAGATGTTCATGCCATGTAATATCATAAACTATATGTAACTACATAGGGTTGATTATGTACTAAGCACAGGTGTATCTGGTAAATTTTATACTTCCATGTGTTAACCTCTTCATAATCTAAATTTCCAGTAATTTACAGTAAGCATTAAGTTTTTAGACACCATATACTGTATATGTCAATGACTGAATAAGAATAATTTGCTATACCAAGTCAGATAAGCCGCTTCATGTATACCTCGGCTTAAAACCTGCAAATAACACATACATTTTTTTAATGTGAGTATACATTAAAAACAACATTTATTTACCCACCTTTCACACACCTGTGGTTCCTATATGCCTTTTATATTTTGCAAATCGACAGCAACATTTCATACATACAGGTATTCCACTAAAGTAAGTAGACAGCTTTATCATTATCCAGTTTAAAACATTTAAATGACTCTAACATTTCCCACTGTGCTTCCAACTAAAGTGCAATATTCAAACCAAATTTCAACAACTGCTGTGAGAAATGTCTAACTGATCCCTCTATATTTTAAACACAGACAAACTTTTCTATAAAGCTCTCCAAATAGAAATGTTCATATTATGTAATTGTGTAGACTATATGTAACTACCTAAATTTGGTTATGTACAGAGCCCAGGTGTATCTAGACAAAAGATATTTACAGGTATTATACTATGTCTTACTAGCCAGCTATAATATTTCCCAGCTTAAAGACTTCATGGTTCAAGATCTGTTTTTATCAAATGAAAATTAATTGGCGAAGAAATAGTGATTTCGCTGAAATCCTAAAGAGGAAAGCTCGAGTTTTTTTTTTTTCAAATTAAAAAGGCGTCATGCAAGACTTGCCAGCATGAAACTTGAGATTTCCTTGTCTCCATCTAAATCCAATCATAGATTCTGGGGCACTTCTGTCCTAGTTATTACAGTCATTATGGGACTTTAAATCGGTGAAAATTGCGAAGATGTACTCGAAACTTCAGGAATGCGAAGTTTTGGAAAGTTAAACTGAGGTGAAATAGTCGTTGTCTTATAATCAAAGAGCCCATTATGAGAAGCTAAATACAAAACTTGGAAACATTTTCAAAAACTCAGATTTGCTAAAATTGTCTGGTTTATACATGTAGTACTTTCATGAAAGCTGTGTCACGCTTAAAGTGTGCTAGCGGTGAATGGAAACTCGTTCAGGGGAAGCAACTCATCACAACAGGGATCAACTGAAGAACTTGCCCCTTGAGGAGTTTGTTTTCCTTTAACAGTAGACTCCCTTCTGGAAAGGCTACATTATCCAGGAAAACAATCAAGAAGTCACACAAGTTGTTCTCCTTTGCATAATGATGAAAAACACACACACACACACAAAAAAAACCCCAAAACATAAAGGTATACACATGACCGAGATCAATTCAATACTTTAAATATCTTTCAAAACATACTTAGGTATTTTAGTATGATAAACAGTTTTTCATGGGCCTTCAAACTAGGTCACATTGGTCTGGCATTCAACACAGGTAATGAAGCCTACGTACATGAAACTTGTTTCTTCCTCTCAAGTTCAAACGGTTTCAGAAGTATAGTCTCACGGACCATCCGACCCCCGACTCTTGAAATAGGAATCAAAAGTTTTACTCAATTGATATGCGTAGTCAAGAAATGCTCGAAAACAATTTTTGGGCTACAGCGACAAGGCAACGAATTGGTGTAGAAACTTATTCAAGCACTGTATTAATACTACACGGAATTTCTTCGAAAATCTGATCTGACTAAGAGGTATAACAAACTGCCGGGTCCGTAAGAATAATAGTTTGAAAATTAATCTAAGAAGTGTGCGAAAACAATCGAGTTTTATAGTTCGTTGCCTCGTTGCCTGTGTTGAATGCCAGACCAGTGTGTAGGTAGTCTTCATCAGAAAATTCACACGTTATTATTTTATTAATTTTATGCCCACTTTAATCTAAACACCACCAAAATAAATAAATAAAAATTTTAATGTCACAGAACAAACAAATAACGCAACGTTTTGCAAAAACGTCATTTAACTCACACACAAAATCTTAACTGGACATGTTCTTTAGATTATTTTGAGTACAATTTATTGGACAGCCTCAAGCTCAATCTTACAAAGAAAGTAAAATTCTGTTATACGTCACATAACTTTGAGTTTTTTTCTACATAAAACACACAAGTAAATCAGTCAATTCAATGTAAATGTCCTTTAACTTAAAAGTAAATGTAGGGTGCCTGTCTTAAACTCGGTGCTTTTCACCCAATTCTGCTCTATAAATAAAACTGGTAGTTTAAATAAAGCCTAATTTTATGCTGTGTTGTTCCAACTTACAATGCTAATCACAATCCAGCGTTACGTGTCATTTTTAATGATTTAAGAATATATATTATCGCTACTTTAATTCATTGATACATCGATACCTTATTTTGTACAAAGTTACTGAAAATGGATTATCAAGTCGTTTTCCGCAGCGCTTCCTCCTTTGCTCTATACTAGAGCAACTTTTTACTTGTTCTCAGTGTATTAAAGCAGTGTAATCACATATTCTGAGATGTAGGATAAAACAGAGCCGCGACAGGAGAAAACCAACAAAGTGGTTGTGCAACCAGCGCAGACTCAGCTCAGACTGGTCATCCGCCTAGTTTGATCAGAGTCTTGGCTTTGGGCTTAAAGTGTAGCCAATGGTCTAAGCTAGCTCTATGCGGACAGCAGATACTCTGATCAGACTGGGCGGATGCCCAGGCTGATCTGAGTCTGCGCTGGGCGAACAATCATTTTGTTGGTTTTCTCGTGTCTCGGCTCAAATATTATTTGCATTCAACTTAGGCCGCGTTTTTTTACGAGCAAAGTTTCTATGTCACAGAAACTTTGACAAACATTTTGCGTTTACACGGAGCAAATTATTTGTTAAAGAAAATGTGCCATAGAATCTTTGTTACATAAACTTTGGCAATGAAATATTTGTTGCAGTGTTCAGACGACCAAATATTATTCATCAAAGTTAAATGCAGCGATGAAACAAAATCTTTGTCACATTTTCCACGCTTATAGCAAAGTTCTTTGCTACATAATCTTTAGCAAAGTTCTCCGTTTACACTGACAAATTTAATTTATCGAAGTAACTCTTCCATATATATTTGTCAAAGAAACATGGTCATATTTTGGCATTTACACGAGCATTTTTTCTGTGGCAAACCTACTTTGTCATAGAAACTTTGGTCGTGTAAACGCGGCCTTATGTTGACAATGTGAACAGTCTTTCGATAGGTGTCCTTTCATTTTCTGATTTATCCATAAGAATAATGTTTGCATATATTTTGAATCAGACCATTTAGTTTGTTTGATCAGGTAGTTTAGCTGTTGAGCTATAAATCCCGGTTCAAGTTATTATTATTAGCTTCAGCTGAGAATACATTGCCCGTTTGGATCTATAGACTCACTACTTAGTTACAATAATTGCGTGCCCATTTTTTTTCGGCTTTACACCTTAGTATTGACCTACATGTTAAGTATTTCATTTGCCAATATAAATACACACGGGATTTGGATGTAAGTAGCTTACTTTCGCTTTCTCTTTCTACTTTCAGTTTTATTTGACTGTTGGCCTATAAACCGTTTCGTGATGAATCAATATAGTTCCTTCCAAACTGCTTTTTGCCAAATAACATTTCGCCTGTTATGTCACTCATGTAAAATATAAAACCAACAAGATAACTTGACACAGAAATAGAAGACGAAATTAAGTAACTGTTGCTGGCTTAGTTGCTGATGTTGTGTTGGAACTGCGACACTTTAAGGTTACATGTGGGGCGCTCAGCTATCCAGTTCTCACTGTTAAGTGCAACACAGACTGACCTCAATCAAAATTCAACAGCATTTCCGAAATCGAAACCCCAACACCAACAACAAATAGGCATATCAACATGCGCATTCGTACAATCTGATCAGCACATTCGATATCTTACATGTACCTGACTCATACATATTACAATACACACTTCTATTTAATCTAAGCCGATTATCATTTTAGTGGAGCAAACTTGATGGGCTATCTTTCAAGGGGGTGGTCTACGGAGTGTAACATTTGTTTTTATATATCAAAATGATCGTCTGGGTCTCTAGTTATCAAATTCGGCGTTTGCCACCTTGGCAAACCTTGCATAACTCTGTAGTGGCCAGTTACATGTATCTACGTTACCACTTTAAATTTTGAATATCAATAATATTTATTGAAGTCAGTAAGAAAAGTGTTTTGACTTTATAAATGTATCAAATCTAAATATTTTCTGTAAGAACAGTTAATATGCTATAAATTAGGCTGCTCGGGAAACAGTTCAGAGCTTTGGCGTTGTTACTTTCGTTACAATATATCATGTACCCATTGAAAATTTAAAATTGGAACTTAAGTTGTTGCATTTTACGAAAACTCTATTACAAAAAGGCCCAAAATGATCATTTTACTTTTCCATTGGCCCCTTTCAGTGCGTTTCTAGCAAAACAAATATGAGACCTTTAGCTTTTATACTTTGTCAACCACGTCCTGTTGAACAGTTACACCTATTCCCTGTTTTTGGCTGAAAAGTCAGTTTTCGTATAATTGTTCTTACAAAAATGGCTAATAACCAATTTAAACTTGCCAAATTGGGGCCTTTTACAAAAATATTATGTTAACCATGATATAACACAATAGCTTAAAAAATTAGTTATGACCTAACAACACATTTTAGCCAGAGTAACGTACTTAACAGATAAAAATGTTTGCATAAAGAGTCTGTAATTCACATCTGGAAAACACTCTTTTCAAATTCTGACTTTAAAACAACGCAGTTGTGATAAATATGTTTATTGTTTATCGTAAAATGAAATTTTTGCATAGTAGTCGCTTACATAGACGGAAAACAGTGTTATTTACATGACATGCAATGCTCAGATTGTACCGATGTTCAAATGAAGCATTCATGAGTTAATCTGTACATGATTTTTTCCCATTAATATCCAAATAACTTTAAAAGTTTAAACAAAACCACAAAATATCAAATAACTTGTAATGACGTACAGTTTTGTATTCAGAAAGGTAACGTTTGTAACGTTTGAAAAAAAACTCCCCGAGATTAAATATTGATACTGCCAAATATGCGTAAGCTTTATTATTTTGAGTAAAAACATTTTAAGAACTGTCGGTTTATATCCACTCATGTAACTCATTATTGACAGCCCCAAGGTGGAGCATCAGTTCTGGTGTATCTATGTCATCATATGTGTTGTTCACTTATCTGTCGTGTTCGACAACTCGATTTGTTTCATATGTATATTTGCCATCATTCTGGTGTATAACTGGTATATATGGAAAAAGAAAGAAAATAGATGAAAATTTTGTATGCCTAACTTTGTTTGTTTAAGGCTAGCTTTGTACCCATGAACTTGTATGGGGCTGCATCTTTATCTGGCTAGCTTCTAGTATCGTCTTACTACTTGTCTTATATCTTTATGCAGCCATATCCAGTTTGGTATCGTGATAGGGTTGTTGCGCAGATAACATTAATTCCTGCTCATTGCCCCTTTACTCTAATTTACCTTTTCTATAAAAACAATGTATAAACCCAAAGTTGCCTTGTAGCATATATTTTGACCAAAGTAACGTATATAACAGGTTAAAAAGTGTGTGTATTTTTTTCCTACTGCAGCTACAGTAAAGTACCGTTGGGCTACTGTGGAAAGCTTCCACGTACTTCATTATATTGAAAATTATGTTTGGAATCATCTGGGCTCAATTTGAGTCAGTTAAGCTGAAGCTGGTGCTAGGGACACCTTATTGCATTATATCAAACAGAAAATATCATTAAATATCATAAATCTAATCTGACAAATCGTTTGCATTTGAATGTTGAAAACGTTACCTCTTTAAATACCAAACCAAGAAGTCAAAGTAAGTGAGTTATCATTGACTCAATTAAAAAGGCATTTTGATAATGATTTTAAAGTAATAACAATATGTCATAATCATCTTATCCGTGCCTCTAGGCAATATCATCAGAGTTTTGAATGAATCAGTTAAACTGAGTCTGCTATGTTCTTTCTCGTGTGTGTTCCTCGTTTCAACATGATCTTCTGGCAAGTCTTAGCAATATTATTGCATTAATATGAAAGGACACACCTCAGTAACTGCAATTTGTTAGAAAGAAACAATATTTTTTTCCGTAGATGTTTCCTATTCGCTTCTGAGAAAGCTATAACCTTTCCAAAAATGGTCTGCTCTAAAAGGAAACATTTTTTTTTACAGCAGTAATTTAAAAAAAAAAAATTCCCCATTAAGAAAGGAGGCCAAAGTAAAATTGGCAGAATAACTTACGTGAAATTGTATCCCTTCACCTTAAATTCTAAGACTGATAAAAACTTAATTAAATTCTGAAGGACGAGTCTCTGGAAGCAAGGGATGAATCACAAAAAATAACAGCAGCCTCGGTTTGACTAAGGAATATAATGTTGCGACACTGCTAATGCCACATGGCACCAGCTATTTCCTTTTTCAAACTGAGTCAGAAAGAGCCCAGATGATTCCAAATGACCAGAACATGAAGTACAAGGAAGCATTTCACCTTAGCCACATGCCACTTTACACTAGCAGCAGTTGGGTAAAATTACTTTTTCTTTTTAAACTGTTATATTCGTTACTTCGTTTTAAATATGTTCTATACGGCCAAAAATAATTAAACTATGGTTTCATATATTGCGTTTATAGGAAAATGTCAAAACAGGTAAAGAAGTGTAAAAGGGCAATGATCAGAAACTGATTCAACTAGTGCCACAACCCTCCCACAACACCAAAACTAAAACTAGTAATATAATGCATACAACAAGTACTCAAACAATACTAGTGGGTAGCAAAATATACGTGCGCCCATTCCATGCAGATGTCCACAAGTAAGCTTTCATCAAGCATACCCAGGCACACAAAATGTATATTTTCACCTTCTTTCTTTCTGTTTTACATACATCAGAATGATGGCGAATAAACAGACAAAACAAATCAATTTTTCGAACACTACAGATAAGTGGACAACACAAAGTATAACATCGTTACACAACAACAGATGCATCGCCGTTGAAATTTCACTGATAAATTAAATAGGGTGGGTTGTTTGGCAGGACAGGGATCTCCACCTGTCAGACGGCCCGTTGTATCTGTTGAGTCCTCGTCTTTGCTTCTTCATGGTGTTGAAATTTGATTTATGTGTTTACCGTGATGATTCATTGACGAGTTAGAGGATTATCATGCGAACCGAACAACCAACTAAATGTTTTGTACCACTTCAGAAACTGAGGGTGAGGTTGGGCCTGTAAAATCGATTTAATCCCCCCAGTAATTCATTACTGACCGTTCCAAGGCGGTAGTTCTGTTGTGGTTCTCTGTTGCCTGTTTTTGGTGTCAGAGTTTCTGTGATGTTTTACCTTATGTATGTTCTTATTATTTTTGGTTCGGTTTGGGTTGCTGAGTGGCCACCTTTTGGGAACAAGCTGCTCACTCTGTTGGCCATATGTTCTCTGTATCTTGATTATTTGTAATCTTAGTTGTTTCCAACTATGGTTTGAGGGCTGGATTTGGATTTTGATTGTTTCAGTTCCTGGTCTTTGCATACTTTTTACTTTTAAACCAGTCCAAAGTGCCGCTTTAAAATATTTTAACAAAACTAATGAGGTTTAGACATATTTTTCAGTAACAACACAAAATCTCAGAGATTGTTTTCAAATAATGGTTACAAACGTTACCTTTCTGAGTATAAAATGGTAAGTTCTGATTAGTAAATTTCTTATGGTGTGATATTTTTAATGTCATTTGGATATTAATGGGGTAAAAAATAAAAGTGTTCTATGTATAGATTAATTCACGAAGGTTTTCTTATCTAGTTTTAGGACAATCTCATCTTTGCATGTCATGTAAATAACACTGTTTGCTGCCCGATTAGTTTATTAAAAATACTAAAATTTATTTTTACAATAGATAATATACATATATATCACAACTGCGTTTTTTAAAAGTCAGAGTTTGAAAAGAGTTTTTTTTTCTGGCGGGAATGATAGCCGCTTTATGCAAACATTTTAATCTGTTAAGTACGTTACTCTGGCTAAAATGTGTGGAAAGGTCAAAACAATTTTTAAGCTATTGTGTTATATTATGGTTAACATGATCTTTTTGCAAAAGGCCCCAATTTGGCAAGTTTAAATTGGTTATTAGCCATTTTTCGTAAGAACAATCATACGAAAAATGACTTTTCAACCAAAAACAGGGAATAGGTGTAACTGGTAACTGTAACTGATCAAAAGGACGTGGTTGACAAAGTATAAAAGCTAAAGGTCTTATATTTGTTTTGCTAGAAACGCACTGAAAAGGGCCAATGGAATAGAAAGTAAAAATGATCATGTTGGGCCTTTTTGTAATAGAGTCTTCGTAAAAGGCAACAACTTAAGTTCCAATTTTAAATTTTCATGGGGTACATGATATATTGTAACGAAAGTAACAGCACCAAAGCTCTGAACTGTTTTCTGAGCAGCCTAATTTGTAGCATATTAATTGTTCTTACAGAAAATATTTGAATTTGATACATTTATGTAGTTTTAACACATTTCTTATTGACGTCAATTAATACTTTTGATATTCAAAATTTAAAGGGGTAACGTAAATAACTGGCCACTACAGAGTTATGCAAGGTTTGCCAAGGTGGCAAATGCTGAATTTGATAACTAGAGACCCAGACAATCATTTTGATATATAAAAACAAATGTTACACTCCGTAGACCACTATCTTCCTTTTCTAGGCCACTTATGCAATCAAATTTGCTCCACTATTTTTTAGTTTCTAGTTTGCTTTACATTTGTGCAGTATACCTCAAAAAGACTGAAAATATGCCTGCATTGTAAGCAGATATTGTTGAACTTTTGCATGAATCGTTTACTGCTCCAGCCGTTGGATCCCTAAAGGACTCGTGCATGTAATTAGTAGGGACTTGGACTTTACAGAGACTCCACAGAGACTTTCGCAAAGCCTGACACCGAGGTTATAAAACTTTTTTTTCATGCTCAACTCAGCTGAGCATGAACATTACAAACTAATACTTAATAAATTCAGATCACTCTGCAGAGATTTTTATGGATTCCAACATTTGCTTTTCACATAATTGTTCTTATTATAATGCTCGAAACACGCCTTGTCTGGTATATTAAGCTTTATTCAACAGTGGAAGTTGAGCAGAAACTCAGCTGAGCACGAAATTTTTTTATAAACTCGGGGTCTGGGGTCGTATTTATAAAACGACTTAAGTGGTTGCTATGCTGTTGCTACGGCTAAATTTGTATGAAGGAGATTCCCTACAACTACGAAATTTGCTCTAGACGAACAGTCTTTTTCAGACTGTTCCTCCAGAGCAAAGTTCATAGTTGTAGGGAATCTCCTTCATACAAATTCAGCCTGTGATCAAGAGTCAGAATGACATTGTTCAGTTCAGTTCAGTTCAATTCTCCTAACGACGTTCCCAAAGTGCCTCAGCGGTACGTTACCATAGTTGCACGCACTTGGCGCCGTGTGTCCGTCCAAGAATGATATTGTTGAAGTTAATCCTCCTTATATAGTACCACCCCTGTCTTTAAAGTGGCGTTGTCTCCTCACAAAATATGCAACTGCCGATGAGGGGAAGGGAATTTGTGTATCAGAGTGGAAGCATAAAAAGGGTCACCATCAGAGCATCCATCTTCAGAACTTTATTGCTCTACATGTAACAGACGGTACTGCAAACAGTTCTAATAAAGTTCTAATACCTAATATAATAACTTTTGTGTCCTAAAATAGAAGTTTGATTTTACAATGTAGTAATTCGTCAAAAAGATGCAGATGGACAGGCAAACAGTGTAGTTGACTGATATGCCTTTATCTTTATCTTGAAAAGCATCCATGACCGTGACAAAGAACATCATGCTGAACAGTGCTTGTTAAACTCGAATCAGAGTACTCTCCATCATTTGAGCCGCGACACGACAAAGTGGCATGTGCGCCCAGGGGAAGACTCACATCAGCTTGGACGTCCGCTCAGTCTGATCGGAGTCTCTGCTGTGCGCTTTAGGGTAGCTAAGGGTCTAAGCTAGCTGTCTTGACATGACTGAAATACTGTTAAAAGGGCGTAAAATCACAAGTCATCCATCCACCTGGCACTTCCAGTTAAGGCAATTAATTGTGTGGCTTTTTGTTTTCCAGTTTACCTTATCCGAGGAGATCTTACATAACTCAAACAGTTATAATATAAATATCAAATGACAGTTAAAGTATTTAGAATACATATCGACTTAAAACAAATGAATGTAATATTTAATTTCAGATCGTACTCAAATGAATATACTTGTCGTATGTTAACCTCATATATGACAAAAAAAAAAAAAAAAAAAAAACTTTTAACAAGCTAGAGATACATGAATTATAATCGTGAACGCATGAAATTTTAGCTCATATGACTGGCCTAGAAGGATAACGCGCTGTGCTAATAAATTAAGCCCATGTTGCTTTACCAGTGGCATAAATGGAGGATCTTACACGAGTGGTCATTTCATATGAAATTTATGATACGAGCCTTCGATGAGTTTCATAAATTTTATAGGAAATGACCACTCGTGTAAGATTCTGTTTATCATATGACCCTTTAAAATGGGATTAGTATGCCTTCAAACTGAGCATTATTTCAATATGAAAATGCATTGTTGACACGTTGTCAATGACGATGCGTGTACGCGCCAAAGTGTTATAACACGTTTGGTCATACGCTTTTTATGACACGACGTTATCCACTGAATAACAGCGACGTCATATGATAAAATGTCAAAAGTGAGGTATCGCTGCAAGATTCTCACAACAATTTTGTAATTGTGAACAAATAGAACATCTTTAAGTTTCATATAAACGTGTTGAAAATGATTTGGATCATTTGAGTTTGATATCACACACTTGAATAAAATGGTAAAAATACAATGCATAGGCGTTGGGCCTTAGTCATTATTCCACATTTTTGCAGTGTGCCCTTATAGGGTAGCATAGGGTCTAAGCTAGCTCCATGCGGACAGCGAGGACTCTGATCAGACTGGGCGGATGTCCATGCTGACATGAGTCAGCTGGGCGCACAAGCCACTTTGTTGGTTTTGCCGTATCACGGCTAATTTGTACTTATCATTTAGGACATTTACCTTACAAACTATTAACACTGCATGAATATGATTCCTAAATAACAATACGGATGGCGAGTCAGATGTCGACACAAGACACTTGCAGTTTGGTGTCAGTAGTGTTAAAGCGATCAGATTTTCAGCTCACTGTCTACATCAAATGGTATATATTTCACATATTGCACGAGAAAACCATACTTTGAAGCTAATAAATGATATATTTTCCTAATTTTCAAACCGGACATAAGTTGTAGCATCTTATGGGAACTCAATATTGTAATTTATCATGTTTGGAGAGGAAGTACATGTACTAATTAAATCAGAGAATTAAATTAGAGAATTAAGGGGGGGGGGGATAAATTGTAATCTCCCAAAGTTTAATTTTCCAGAGCTTAGCCGACTGTACATACTTTTCTTATATTAATTTGTACTTTCATCATATTCAAATTGCACTCGTGACCAGCACTTGATTTAAGGGCATTTAAGTATGTTGTAATTTACTGTGAAAATGAAACCTGTGGTTTTGTGTTGTCTGGCACTATTTCTTAGTTCAACCTGTAAGTTTAGCAAATTTCTAGATTCTAACCATCACTTCTACTACTACTACTAAAACTACCACCGCTACTACAAAATGCCAACAATATTATCTCTTTAATCATTATCATTATAATTATGATTGTTATTATCTTGTTTACCTGTAGATAAATTACTTAGTTTTCAGAACAAGGGACAGAATTCCAGAGGCCGAATTAGGACTTAAAGAACCACAACGAATTCATTTCCTATGTTTTAGAAGCAGTGTTGATTACCTATGCATTGTGTTTCACGAAAACGAAAACAAAATAGAGTAGAGGCTGCACTCCTACATAGTTAGGTGGTGTCATGATCATCAGAAATGAAAGGTCATTACCTCATGTAGGAGCACTTATTTCACTTAAAATATAATTACTTTTATTTCCCTCAGAATTGCTAGAAATATCACAAAACAGTAATTTTATCAATTTTAAAGGGCTGGATTTTGTTCTATCATTTTGACCCCCCAATCTAATCCCCTCCAATAAACAAGTGATAAGAAAATCAAAGGCACCTCTTAATCACTCCTTCCGCTGATTCAAGAAGGGCAGTTGTCAGTTACTGGCGAAAGTATGTGCACTTAGTACTGGTTAACCGCTTAGGAGGTCTAAAAGTATAAAGTATGCAAAGAATAAACTCATGTAAAAGATCAGAACAATATATTCTACAATTTGTAAAATATAATTTGCTTATTAGCAGTCAAAGAATACTGAAATATTAATTTTGAAAAAAAAGAATAGAAAAAAAGAAAAAAGAGAGAGCAAAATTAAAGAAAAAAAAAAAGAATTAACTAGAGGTGGCAGTAAGCATGGCTTACTAAATACCCCCCGCATTTAACAGTTAGGCATGCAGCTTTGTCATTTAAGTTTTACATTTACACAGCATACATGTTATGACAACTGCAAGTGCACATCTATATACCAATATGTGTTCACATATTTAATATCAGTCAAACAGTTTAGGAGAAGTAGCGACAACAAATTCTGTTTTCCAAGACAACAAAGGGGCACAACAAAGCTGGAAAACCCTTTTGAGAAAAACCAACTCTTTCCTTCTACTGTAGCTGTGCACCAAATTTGAATAAAATGGAAGTGAAAATGGTCGAAAAAAAATCAAAATAAGGCAAAACATATAAAAAAGGGGCATAACTCATGCACAGAGGGTTAATGCTCATCTTCATACCAATATGTGTTCGCATACTTAATTTCAAGAAAATCCGTCAAATGGTCTTGGAGTAGTAGAAATAACAACTTTTCTTACGAAATGTACAAAGGGACATAACTCTGCAGGAAAACTTTACAGGAAAAACTGAACAATATGTACCAGCTCTTTTCATATGCTGCATCTAGTAACCCAATTTGAATAAAATGGAAGCAAAAAGGCAAAAACCCTATAAAATAGGGCAAAATTATCAAAAAGGGGCATAACTCTGGCAAAAAGGGGCAGAATTTAAAATCAAAACCCTAATGCACATCTTCATACCAATATCTGTTCACATACTTAATTTCAAGAAAATCTGTCAAACCATCTAGGAGGAGTTGCGATAACAAACTTTTTTCCCGAAAAATACAAAGGGGCATAACTCCGCAATAAAAACCTTCCAGGAAAAACTGAAAAATACGTATCCACTATTTTCTTATGCTGCATCTATGGACAAAATTTGAAACAAATTGGAGCAAATTTAATGCAAAAACCCTATAAAATAGGGCAAAAAATATCAAAAAGGGGAATAACTCTGGCAAAAAGGGGCAGAATTTAAAATCAAAACCCTAATGCACATCTTCATACCAATATCTGATAGCATACTCAATTTCAAGGAAATCTGTCAAACCATCTAGGAGGAGTTGCGATAACAAACTTTTTTCACAAAAAATACAAAGGGGCATAACTCCGCAATAAAAACCTTCCAGGAAAAACTGAAAAATACGTATCCACTATTTTCTTATGCTGCATCTATGGACAAAATTTGAAACAAATTGGAGCAAATTTAAAGCGTTGCGGACGGATGGACGGACGGACGGACGGAAAGACGGACGGAAGGACAACGTCAAAACAGTATACCCCCCACAAACACAGTTTGCGGGGGGTATAAAAAAAAACAAACTTAAGGAAGAAAGAAAAACAAATGAAAATTAAATATGTTTTACAAATATTTTCTTGTATTATCACTACACTATATCTTTTTTATATATTTTAATAATTATGTTATTTTTAATTTTACTTCCTAAAATTCTATTTACTTTTTTTATACATGTATATTTTTTGTGTGTGAAGTAAGTCAAATGCTCTGCAATTGAATACATAAACCGTTATAATAATGACGAGAGGAAAAATATGCAAGATTTGAAGATGAAATTTTGTTTCAAGGATCACTTCAGGGACCCAAAAGACTACAATTTAATTTGATTGCCAAACCTGTTTTTGAGGAGTTTGGTGACATTAATCATGTTTTTGACACCTTCTGAAAACAGTGAATTGGTCAAAGTTCACTAGTTTTTATAAGTGACACTGCAGTTTTGTTGGTTTTAGACTATGGATTTATCATTATCAATTTTTTGTTTCCACAGGGTATATTATTTTATTTTGGCTTCTCTAGCAGTAAATTTGATTGTGAAAAGGGACAGATGTGAACTTAGGATTTTGTAAACATTACCAGAATATATGTATCTAAAATGTTAATCTACATCAAACTTTGATAAAATTAAATCAAGGTATCTCTGTTATTGATTTTCCCATTTTGGGCCTCCCAAAGGGACTGCTGGGACACTGGTAAAGAGAAGACAGGCTAGCCAGAGAAAATTGTTTATTGGATTAGATAAGCATTACATAACTTACTAATGACAAAAATCCAGGTCTTTAAGTGCTCCCTGTAAAACAGCATTTTTACCGCTGCGCGACACTTCGTCGAACGACACTTCGTCTACGACGACACTTCGTCGAACGTTTTTGTCGAATTACCAGTTTGTCGAAAAGTCACTTCGTCGAATGCATTTTCGTCGAATACGACACTTAGTCGAATATTTCCCCGAGGTCAAATTACACACTAAATCTTAAATTTGTTTTCAGCGAATTACCAAAAGTTAAAAGTGTAAATATCGGGATAGAATAGAATTGTTCAAGACTATGAAAACCGTCCGATCTTGGAATATTTGTGCTGAATAGCACTAAATTTGCAGTACATTTTCAGAGGACGTAAAAAGGACAGTGGATGGCATGTGCTAGATACTTTAAAGACACCCAATTTAGCTTTTATAAAATGTGGACATTTCGGTTGTTTTAAAAAAATAATGTTTTATTCTTTCGTCTCACTCACGAGTATCCTTATGGAAACGGCAATTGATATTTTTTTTATATTCAGGTTCAGTTTCGGTAATCTCCCCAGTGTCCGTAGACTCACATGATCAGCAGAAAAAATATGGCGGTCGGATGAGCATAATATATTTCGTCGAAAGTATTCGACGAATACATATTTCGACGAAGTTGACATTCGACAAAATGACACTTCGACAAAAAGCTTTTTCGACGAAATGGTTCAGTAGATAAAGTGTCGTTCGACGAAGTGTCGTATATCCTTTTTGACATGCTTGAAGTACAATAAGACTATTACTGACGGTTCCTATATTTTAACCTATGAGGACTTAACTACAACTTGTTGATAAAGCATTTATATAATCGACGTATTTCGTAAGCATTGACATTGATATTATGGTTGAAACTTTCCATAACTTTTGGCTTTGAGCTTCATTTCTAGATTAGGCAAGGGCGATTATGATTTATCGGTACACATCGATTCTTTTTTTTTCATCTGCCGTGCCTAAGGAGGAAACAAGTTTTCTGACGCGATGACTTTGATTTTGGCATACATCACGCCTGGTAAACTATCACAGGTACCTCCGCCGGAGGTACCGATAAAAAGTTGTGACAGGCATCTGGAGCTGCCTGTGACTGTTAAACAAATGACAACAAACGGTAGGTATTCCTCTTTTTGGACAAAATATTAAATAACCAGGGATTTTATTAAAAATCAAAATGTGCTATTCGACCCTTATAGACATAAAGTTTTGTCACACATCATATCCCCCAGAACTTTCCATATTAACCAAAGATACGACTTTTGAAGTGGCTTTGGTGTCAGCCAACAGTACTCAAAGCATAAAGAATTCGGCCGTTTTTGGTCTTGAATGCAATGATCTTGCATACGAATCTACTTTTTAAGGCACATTATGTTTAGGTAACCTCCTTGCCCAAATATAAATGTCGATTGACTACAAATAAGGCTTGGTTCTTCAAAAACAACAGCTGTAGGTGCATGCAATGGTGTGGAGGTGCCTGTGATGTAAGCAAATATAGCGAAAATCTGAATAGCTATTGCAGCTGGAAATATTGACATCTTCTCTAAAGCACTGCCTGGAAAGAATCATTCATTCAATGTCCCATTAAGCTATCATAATGCGTATATCATGAAATTCCATGTTACAATTCCTAAAGCACCATCTCAAAGAGTTATTGCCCATTTTGTTTCCGCTTCTATTAATCAAACATTGACGAATTTCACGTACTTCCTGAAAATTAAATGCCTAATTCAGTGTTAGAATCGTCATAAAATATGCGCTTAAATAAGAGTCAACATTTTTGTGAATGGTGATAACTGTGATCGGGAGTAGCTGCCTCTGAGTCATTCTAACTCGTTAGAAATTGTAGAGCTCACACGTCATGCCAGCTACACATCTGATGTGTCAAATGGATTAAAATTGCCGATACCCGTCAACAGGCATACACGTACAGGTATCTATAGTATTGGTCCTTTTGGTACCTCGTATGCATGTCGCTCGCATGTGTCGTATGACGTTTGCTGTATGTGTTAACTTTGTGATGACTGGATGATACGTGCTACAAGTGATTAAGTCTGGCTCGTTTTGAATTGTTGGCGCTAGAATCCAAATACATCCGTAAGGCCTACAAAATACATCATCTGCAGGTGACATATTCTCAACATTACACCTTGTAATGTTGAAGTGATCGGAATCTTACTCTAAATCATAACAATTCATTATAACAATGTGTAATTCAAAGTCTCCGAATAGCCACTGCATCAAATTTGGTAACAAAAGAGCACATTTACTACATAAAAGTCATTTTCAGAAACCTTGTTGCTTTTGCAAACGTTTCGAGTAGCTAGCATGGCGTGTGACCTCGACAATTTCTAACGATTTGAAATGACTAACAGGCAGTCATCACCATTCACAAAAACGTTGCCTTTTATTTAAGCGCATTTTATAACTATTCTAACACTGAATTAGGCAGTAAATCTTCAGCAGCTATGTACAACTCGTCATTGTTTGACTAACAGACATGGAAACTAAACGGACAATAACTATTTGAGATGATATGCTTTGGATTTGGGATTTCTGTTGTGAAGCATCAATGTTACGTGTTCTTATGAATGACCACCTGTCTGGGAAAGAGCTCTTTATTCGGTTTATGAACTATTGTCAATGTATATCTACTTCCATCTTGGTTTGAGAGCAGGACGTAGAATCTGATTTTATAAGACCATGATCATTGTCCGTGGTTTTAACAAAAACATGTTTGATAATCGCATTATGATAGATTATTGCGACGTTGAATGAACGATTTTTCAAGGCAGTGGTCTAGAGATGAAGAGTATCAATATTTGCAACCGCAATAAATCTTCAGAGGTTCGCTATATTTTCTTACATCTTCCATTCCGTCACAGGCACTTCCAGTTGTTTTTTTTAACAAATCCAGCCTTATTTGGAGTTTATCGGCATTTATATTTGGGCACGGGGGTTTACTTTACGTCAGTGTGTCCAGATCTACAGATTCTTATGCAAGAAAAGTGCATTTAGGACCTGGAACAACCGATTTGTTCTTGTTTTGAGTATTATCGACTGCCCTTAAAGCCACTTCAAAAGCCATATCTTCCTTATCACAGTGTATAAGCGGACAGTCACCAAATCGGAAGCGACAATTGACTGTACACCCGAAAATCATTAGTGACACATAAACAACTTGTGAGGTGAAACGGTCAAAAGCAGGTAAGTCCTTATCGAATTTGTTCTTTTAGATGCGGTTTTCGACATCGGGGAGAGAATTGGATGTACTTCACCTGGAGCATTGTCAGTTTGACATATCACCACCCAATTTCTGTGTAAAAATCAAGTTTTCCTGCTTAATCACCAGTTTTGCTTTATTTTCTGTCGATCGACACGGACAATCGGGGTTAAAAAGACTAGAATTATGGCATTATTTCTGTTAAAACGAACATAAAATCATCGCTACACCTTTATCCTGTGATATCCAATAGCTGAATCCATCGAAACATTACTTAAAACAAATATATTGCCTCCTGAATCGCACACGTTCGTCTCATTCGACTGTCCGACTAGTGACAACTGTACCTAATCATTAGCGACATACCAAGAAACAAAAACTGTCCGACTAGTAATGATTGTATTTTCACATTCATGACGATCATTTTCAACATATGCTTGAAAAATGTAATAAAACTATCGTTTTGGATGCGTTCACTGGGATCATCATTTGGGGAGAAGGCTATCAAGCATTTCTTGATAAAGAAATGATCATATGGCTAAATTTTTCTCTGTCAGCATTTCAATCAAAATTGTGACCTAGCCGAGTACCGCTTTTGAGATGCGTTACTGGTTTTCAGAAATTCGCATTTTCCGTCTTCCGGTAGCGTTTAAGCAGACATCAATGCAATAATAAAATTTCCTTTTAAAAGGAAGGCTTGCACAGCTAAAACAGTGAAATTTTCATGAGTTGTTATTGAAGTGAACCCGATTGTTAGTGCACTTTCTGTTGCTTACTTTTATTTAGCAAAGTATTTAATTTCTAACTTCTTGAATGGTGGCATTATCCACGGGTGTAAGGTAAAAACAAGTAAAAACAAGTGTAGAATTTATTTGAAAAACAAATTAAGGAAAAAAACACACACACACACACACACCACATGTTTCTCTGTACCTGACTGTGCCGCTTTTGGTAAATTCATGCGCCGTTTGGCTGAGGAGGGGGAAACCATTGATTCCAGTGTGTAGTTTTTAGGAAGTGACTGTACTCTGGCACCATGGATGCAGTGCCACGCAAGTGGAAAAAATATTCAATGTCCGCTGTATTTTTTTATTATTACTATTTTTTTTTCCTCTGTGGAGCCTTTATCCGCGGTGATAAAATAAATCTATATGTAATGCATGATTTACATAGTCTCTTATAATTCTGTACAAAATGGTTTGGTGTATTATTATATGTCTGTATATAAACATGTATGTACTGTGATGTTGTACACCAAAATGAGACTTTAGACTATAAACTCTAGATAGATGGAATACATTTTTTCAGTTAATGTGATAAGAGAAGAAAATCGTCAAAAGCGCTTGTTTCTAAATCTAAACAATAAATTTGAACTCTGCTCTTTCAGTTTTTACAGATACACATATCAGCCCACTCCGGCATAAGCGCAGTCTTATCAGTCTATCCTCAGCATGAAAGATGTCTACATCATGGATCATCATAAAGAATATTTATGCAGATAAAGACTGATCAGATCCCATGAAGGCACCGACGCTGGACAGTGTGCCGTCTGCTCTGACCAGTCAGATTATGCGATGCCCTAAGGCCTATGTTTCGCGACGCCGCTGCATGCTAATGCTTTGCGCTATTGCTATATATAAACACTGCAGCACACACTCTCCAGGGATTTTCCGACTAAGTGTGACGTATCGTTTCTTCCGAAAATAACTCGGTATCACTAAACCACTTGAATACTGGCTTGCCGCCGAAACGGCAAGCCAAAAAGTAAAGAAAGCTACATGTAAACCCCAACCACCCCTTACCTGTAAAAATACATTTTGACCTTAATTATCATTAATCGATCAATTTTCTAAGCAAATTCTGTGTCTGTGAAGACAAACTCAGTGCTATGTCTCAGAAAATCGATGGTCATTGGTCAAAACCCACACATTACATTAATAAGCGAGCTCGGAGTTTCGAGTTTCCGGTTGGACTGGAGGAGAAAGGTCAAAGGTCACGATTGGAAAAATCCGATAGGTTATCATTACGGTTTCCTGTTCAGTCGATATAAAACACGTTTTTCATGATTAAAAAGCATTGATATGATTGAAAATTGTTTTCAACTCAGAGAAAATGGATATCCACAAGGGTAGTATAGGGTATCAATGTAGATCTAGGTGACTATATTGTGCCGTTTGTAAAATATGTTTTCATATCTTTTAAGCTGCTAGTCTGACCATTGTAATTAGTTTCGCCTGTTGAAAAACACATTCAAAGTACATTTTCTTTACACAGAAAAATTCAGAAACACTCTCAGTATTTTCAATTTATTTCGAATCTTACGAATGAATCATTGAGCCTGCCATGCTAATCTGTGCAAATTTATGGCAGATATAAACAGCATACTGGACTTCTGAAACAAACTCAACCCAGTAGAAGTTCTTACCCTCCGTTGTCGTTATATTTCGATAAAGAATACATAAGTAAAAATATTTACTAACACATTTTCTGCTCAATAAGACTTACAAGAAAATCGTCGCTAATCGTTCAACACCATTTTTTGTTTTTGTCACTAGTCGGACAGTCGAATGAGACGAACATGTGCGATTCAGGAGGCAATATATTTGTTTTAAGTAATGTTTCGATGGATTCAGCTATTGGATATCACAGGATAAAGGTGTAGCGATGATTTTATGTTCGTTTTAACAGAAATGATGCCATAATTCTAGTCTTTGTAACCCCGATTGTCCGTGTCGATCGACAGAAAATAAAGCAAAACTGGTGATTAAGCAGGAAAACTTGATTTTTACACAGAGATTGGGTGGTGATATGTCAAACTGACAATGCTACAGGTGAAGTACATCCAATTCTCTCCCCGATGTCGAAAACCGCATCTAAAAGAACAAATTCGATAAGGACTTACCTGCTTTTGACCGTTTCACCTCACAAGTTGTTTATGTGTCACTAATGATTTTCGGGTGTACAGTCAATTGTCGCTTCCGATTTGGTGACTGTCCGCTTATACACTGTGCTTATGAATGTAAAGTTCCCGGGGATATATTGTGTGACAAAACTTAATGTATATAAGGGTCGAATAGCAGAATACCTACCCTTTTTTGTTTATTTTTGGACCGTCACAGGTAGCTCCGGATGCCTGTCACAACTTTTTATCGGTACCTCCGCGGAGGTACCTGTGATAGTTTACCAGGCGTGATAGGTAGCACATTTTCCTTGTTCCCGTTCTACATTTTACATGTATGATGGTTGCACCAGTTTGCGGGGTATTTACTTGATTGATTGATTTTTTGCTGAACGTCCACGGTAAATAACTATTGTCATGTCGGGACGGCCAGTTAACCTAACCACACTATTCCTGGGCAGGCTTAGACCTCCTAAACGGTTAACCAGTACTAAGTGCACATACTTTCGCCAGTATATGTAACTGACAATGCCCTTCTTGAATCAGCGGAAGGAGAAACGAAAGTATGTTGCCAGATCGGGTATCGAACCCAGGACCTCTGACATATGAGTCAGGTGCCCTACCGATTGCGCTACGCGGCCCGGCTTGGGGGGGGGGCTACGTTTGCTGGCAACATAGAAACTGTGTGATCAATAAAGATCACAAACTGAGTGTCTGTGTGTACATAAAAATATGTGTTTAGTTATATGTAACTCACATTTAAGTCCGTAAGCTTCCACGATTACATATTTGATCAAATCAAAACAGATGCTCAGCTGAATCTGCTATCCAAAACTGCCCAGTTTTCGGGGTACATGTGTACGTTCAGGAACTCGCCTACAAATTGCACGAGCTGCTGATCCTAATGATAACAACTGCCCTCGTGAGACCTGCAGTACTTTAAGAAGTAGAAATCAGATAAAAAGTTCATAATTCATAATTCAATAAATCGCCGTATCATCTTCTACGGTATTTTCCATAAACTTTGCACTGTTTCCAATATGGCCGCTTCCACGGTCACCAACGACGACATGCATGGATGACGTCAAAACTAACGTAGTCTCGCGCGTCAATTAGTGTATGATGAAAGATGCTGATTCAACTTTCTGTTTGCAAAAAGTAATCATCTTAAGACGTCCCTGACAAATGGAGCGGTATAGTCTATCAGTATACCCCGAAAACTGGAGCACCCCGAAAACAGGCACACCGACCATACTGGGTTAACAATTCTCAACTTATTCGGTTTGCTAGAGTGTCGTATGTGACTGACTTCAACATGTTCAATGCTTAATCATTAAACTTCTCCAACAGGGCTATCAGTATCATAAACTTCGAAAAGCTTTTTCAAAATGTAATCGAAAGAAAATTGAGGTAGGGTAGATTTTACTTATCAGTTCAGGAAAGTTATACACAAACGTTTTGGATATAATATAAATGTAATGGTGAAGTCTGCATGCTTAGTGGTTAACCCAGTCATGGGTTATGACTTTCCTTCCCTGTTTGATTACACGCCGATGGGTCCGGCATCAGACTCAAGGAAGAACCCTACATAAAATAATTTACATGTATTTAGTTGGGTGGGTCTGGAGCTTGCCTTGTCATTCGGTCATTCGGGGCTCAATTTTTGCTCCGGTTTTTCAGTGATGTTGTTTGACACCCTAATATCTCCAGATGTTTAGTTAGCTCTTTGGTCTACGTGAAGGTTTCTTAGCACATCATTGAATCATCAAAGGAAACTAAAAAATCACAGACAGACCTATGACGAGTCAGAGATAAGGACTCGACGGAAATAGCGTATTGCGACATCTGGCTAAGTAGAATCGTCTCTTTTTTTTTCATACAAATAATCTGAAATTTCTTGGCTTTAAAGGACATTTGGTCTATTAGATTGTGATTCATTTCGTTTAACTGTATATCTATGGAGATCTACGTCGACTCACACAGGTTTTATACTACTCAAAAGAAGTTTAGCATCACCATATATGAGTCATTCTACAAAAGATGAGGAATTCCTGTCCCTCAACTAAATACTTGTATACATTTTTTCCATTTCAAGTATCTTGCCTTTGGTAGTATGTTTTAATTTATGTGTCCAAATATCTAACATTTACGACAGTGACTGGGCTAGTTAATGCAGTTGTTGATATTTCTTTCTAAAGAAATTAAGAGTTACCCCCCTTATATTTGCTTGTCCCACTGCAAAATAGTGAAAGTTGAACTTCAGTTTGACAAAAAGTGCTAATACAAACAAAACAAATAGAGACATGATGAAAGTCTGTGACAGAAACCTACCAATGACAGAAGCGTCGTGTACCCATTGGTTTTGATTTGAAGCCGTGTCAAGTTTGTTTTGGTGTGTCCCGCAGTTTGTGTCATCCCTGTTACCGCAGTTGCAGTTGTAGTTTAGACAGAGTTACTACCCATGAAAATGACCTTGCACTGGACTTTTGTGAGGTAAGGAGCGCCAATTTTATGAAAACATTAAATTATTTTATGCAAAGTTTGCTTAAAGGTATATATTAAACAATTATCTAAATTAAGTAGTGAGTAAGATAGATAATCTGTCATCCCTGTTACCCACCTTTCTATAAAAATAAAAAGCTGCAAATAAAACAAAATACAAACACTGAAAAAGTATGATAGACATCAATATTGTTGTGTAAAAAATTCAAGTTTTTGCCTCCAGAAAGCAAAATAAGTGTGAGTTTGCATACTTTTTGTCATTCCTGTTACTGTCATCCCTGTTACTGTCATCTCTGTTACCCACCAAAAGTAACAGGAATGACACTTTTAATTTAATTATATATGTAAAATATGAAAGATGATTGTGTTTGACATTTATAGTTCTTTCAACTAGACTAATTTGAATATGCCATGTCTTTTACAGAGCATTATAAGCGGCATGTAATAGCCTGTTGTTGGCCGCGGTAACAGGGATGACACATGTCCACAGAATAAGTAACAGGGGTGACATATTCATAGTACACTTTTATCAGGTTGAATCACAT
The DNA here is from genome assembly GCA_963989385.1 of Ctena decussata. NCBI lineage: Eukaryota > Metazoa > Mollusca > Bivalvia > Lucinida > Lucinidae > Ctena > Ctena decussata. The sequence goes on along the minus strand of OZ022508.1, from coordinate 47,316,600 downwards.
TTTACATAAAGAAGGCATCTGCTAATGTTTGGGAAGATCTGTCGAATTTTCAGCATTTTATGCGAATTTTTGTCTTTGCCTCAAAGCAGTGATTATCATCACCTTAAAGGTGAACTGAACAGTCACTCTGAGCCTTTAAGAGCTCATTTTATTCAAAACATATTTACCAGATTTCTACTTCACTGTAAGTCAGGTTACAAGTTACTTTTGGTATTTTAACATCTTTCGGGCTGTCATTCTTGGTACTGAATATCATTCATAGTGTCGTTTATGTTACTGCTGAAAATTATTGTTGTCATTCCTGTTACCAAATGTCATTCCTGTTACCAGTCAACTTTTGCTCAATATATAAATTAATCCAATGTTCTGCTGTTGCATTTATTTACCAATTTGAAGTCGATGCCTGCAGCTACCTTTTGCAGAAAATGAACGTACTCATCCTACAATTTCTCAAAATAGATTTGATGGCATTTGTCTTAAAACGTCTTGTTTCAGTAAAATAATAAGTTATTGATTATATTATTAGTATCAAATAATTTTTCCTCTGAACAAGTTTGTAAACTTGGAGGTCTGAACAGGAACTTCTTAATTCGAAAGAAGAAAATAACTACAATAATTATGTCATTTAGGAAATAAGGTTTCTTGTTGTGGTAACAGGAATGACATTTTAAAACCAGGACAGCAATCAAAATAAGCCAACATGTATTTCTACGCAGATTCTCTTGTCTAAATTAATGGTTTATTGTTGTTAAATATTCAGAGTTGAGTTTAAAATAAAACAAATCAAAATCAGTTGTGTTATTTTTTGCAAAACAAAAAAGCCCAAATTCCTTCATTTTTGTAGAATGACTCATATTCATCCATAATGCCAAATTAACTTAGTTCCGAATGGGTTAACAAGAAATGCATGCCTCTGTTTTGCTTTATGGTTTCTACAACTTACACACTTTTGTCTCTGACAAAATTAAGGACAGACTGACGCCTATTGGGGTAGAAAAACGGTTCTGGCTTTTTAGTGGTATTGGCTCTTAAAAGCCTATATCTGCCAAGACGGACGGAACCGAATACCGGCTTTTCATTGAATAATACCGAAACATTAGACTGTTGATCATACAAAATAACCAGGTGTTTTATTGCTACTTAATAGCAATTCTCTGTAACCACCAACCAAAGTTTGGCACGCATAGTCATGGATTTTGATAAAACTTTCTCAGTTTGTTTGTTGTCACTCAAAACCAAATAATTGATACCTAGTTCTTTCTGCTACATGCCCGTTGCCATGGTAACGACCGCCAAAGATTTTGCCTTAAAAATGGCCAAAAAATAAATGAAAAAATGTACTTTTTGAACTTTTATATAGGCTAAATGAGACTACATTTCATCTAAACATGTACTAGTTGAAGAAATATAGGTTAATATAAATTTAAGGAAAAACAAATATAATTGTTTTGCAACTTTTTGAGTATTGCTACATGCTGTTAATGGTGGGTGGGGTATCCAGGTTTTCGAAATCCTCATTTTAAGGCAATTTTAAGCGCTTAATGACATTTCGCGCGGTCAGTCTGACATATCTGCTAATAACAACAAATTTGAGGAGGGCTTCAACTATCATGAACTGAAGAAACATGTTTGGGAAGTTGCCTCCTTCTGACCGTTACCATGGAAACAACCAATATCCTATGTAAAAAAATGAGAAAATAAAACCCTATTGAAAATTACATATTTTTCCCACAAACAAGGACATGCTGCATTAATTACATGTACAATTGTTGTGAAAATATCAGACTTACATTAAATAATATCAGCAACAAAAAGAAAAGAACTGAAAGCCTATTATTATTCTTTAAAGGGGCTCCGAAAGTGGTTTTAATAGGCAAATTTGCCCTCAAATGAAAAGTTTTTTTTGCATAGTTGAAACCTCATCACTGTTTTCTTTTTACAAGGTTGTGAAAACATGAGCCCAATGTTAAGGGATACAAAATATTGTAATGGGGAACTCCTTGAAAATAGGTATATACATTTTAAGGGCCCCAAAAAGGGGTGAAAGGGGAGGAACTTTGACTTAAATGTCTGAATTGCTTCGCAAAATAACAAAAAACAGCACTGCATACAGATATAGTGGTTAAGAAACTGGCAATAAAATGTAAACAGGTATAAATAAAGTCAATAGGGTGCGCTGTTACTGTATTTATAGTTCCTTAAGGGGCCAAAAAGGGGTAAAATCTGCTAATTTGCCCCACAAATCTCAAATATTCTTCGTACGGCAAAAATATATATATTATCTGTTACTTTAAGATGTTTAGAAAAACATTAATTGTAAATTTACAGATATAAAATATTACAAAATATGGCACTGAGGTACTCTGAGACTACAAGGGGTCCAAAATGTGTTGTATGCGTATGTGGAGGGGGAGGGGGGGCAAAATCAAACAAGGCATGGTTTTTTTTCACAATATTAAGTAGCAAATTTTGGATGGAGTATTAAGTTTTAGCTACATGAACTGGCAACACTATCATCAACAAAACACCTTGCTTTTGGAAAAGTTTTCAGTAAAAACGGACATTCTCATGTTTTTCTTCTCCATTTACATGTATATTCTGTATATTTTCGTGAGGTCGAACATGACCAAATTTGTCAATGTCATATAAAGAAAGACAGATACGACTTAAAAACGGCTGCTTAACTGGTAAACAATTTAGCCGGAGTAATTTGGCATAACCAATGGAGTTCTGTTTTTTTTTTTCAATGCACTTGGCACCTGTGAAACAACAATCAACTAGTGTAACTCTTATCAAATAAAGTATAGCCGCAACTGTAATTTTAGCTCACTGCGGGGTGTTAGGGTGTGAAATGCAACTTCTTTCTGCATTTTTTTTATGACAAGGAAGGCTCCTTTTGCAAAAGTAAGATTTAGACTAAGAAAGGAGCTAACATACAGTGTTTTCCAGATATGACGATAAGGTTCATAATTATTACCCTTTCGGAAAGTTTCTAGGTTCAAATCCGCCCATACGAATTTGAAAAAAAAATGCTGTTATTAGATAATTTTATTTGCAGAAGTTTTAAAGCTTTGACAAGAAATGACACTCAAGTTAAAATTTCACATCCGACTCCAATCACATTACCCCAGCAAACGCTTTAGAAGGAAAAGTTGAATGGTATGCCTGGTCAACTGTTTTCAAAATGATACTATTCTGTAAATACATGCTGAGATGACCTGACTCTTGACTAGGCTGAATACATTAAAAGTCCAATAACATGAAATATGTTTGAATTCTTTTCTACTGGCAACCATAAGAGATTGGAACAGTTTACACATCGGACAGAGTGTCTCTGTTTTAACTTTAACTCAAACTTAATCTCCACAACAAAGTTTTACAATGCTGGAACTCCTCTAGATCAAATCTTACACACAAGACTTCGACTGGAATGTAGTTCACTGAATGAGCACCTTAATGCCAGAAATATAATGTAAAGTCCATTAGATCTTTGTGGCGAGATAGAAAACACAAACCATTTTATATTCAGCTGTCCTCATTAGACTGCTGCAAGACAAAATCACATTGTAGACCTTGCAAAAGAATGTACACTGAGAGGTCTAATGTACGGGAGTGTCACCGGCGATAAACGAAAACATCTTTACACGAGTTCAAAATTTCATAATACACACTAAAAGATTTAACCCCTAACTTTTCAAAGTGCATCAAATTGATCTAAATGGAATGTTATATACATATACAGCTTGGACTAACTGGATGAGGAAATCATATTTCTCTCTCTCCCTCTCTTTCTTAGGTATTGTATTTCGTTTGTCAGTATTATCAGCTCATTATAAAGCGGTTACTTCTGATGCAAGCATAAAACAGTCTTTGCCTAAATGATATTTTTGTTCATTGCCAGACTGTTTAAGACCAAGATGTGTTTATTTGATGTCTATGCTATTGTGTACATTCAACCTTTGTTCAGTATTTGATTTTTAGCAGGAGATAGTCCACATAACTTTAGGCTTTTGATCAAATCCTGGTCAATTTTTCTATACTTTGTTCTCAAATATGACGTATAAAATATTGTTTGAACCAAGTTCCATTGTCAACCCTTCAGCTGTTACTGTAGTTCCTATTGGGGACTGGCCTTTAAAAGAAATCCTTTTCCCCAAATTTATAATAGTTTATATTATAAAGTAATACCAAATACCCTCATTAGATTTGATCCTGCAGTCAGATTTGGTCAGTCAGGATTTAAAACAAGAGCACATTTGAACAGGGTAATGATGATGTACGCCCATTTGGGTTTACAGTAGGAAAGGAAACATTAAAGACTATAAAACTTTGCCTTGCAAGTAACTCCAACTCCTCATTACGTAGGTCGATTAAATTAAGTTGGTGATAATCACTGATATTTGGTTAATACGAAAAACGATATTTAAAATGCTGAAAATTCAACAGATCCTCGCAAAACTTAGCAGATGCTTCCATGTTGTTGTTCACTATTTTGACTTCCAAAATGCCTTGCTTTATGATGCTAAAATTATACTTGAACCTTAAACATGGTCGAACATTTGAGAACAAGCCACTTCTTTCAACCTGGTAATCTGAGGAAGAGATAGAACAAATAATTAAAATGACATTGAAGTCAATGCATTGAAGTACCTTCAGACCTAAATGCATTTTCAAAAATGATGTTTTTTTTATGCTTTTTGCACTTCAAATTACCCCTTTATCATCAGCATGTCTTTTTTGTATTCTTAACTGTAGAGAATCAAAATAGGAAAATGTTTGCAACATTTCGGGGTGATATGTTACATTTTCATGGTTGTAGTTAGATTTTTGCATTTCCCATAAATCACCACCTTAAGTGTAAAACACTAACTAACGGCAATGTACAAGTGGCCGTAATTCAGTCAAAATGGGATCAGAGCTATTTGTCTGATGATGCTATATACGTTTATGTAAATTCACGAAGATACCTTCAACAGTTTCACAGCAGTAATACGGACATGAAATTCTTTTTAAGAAATAATCAAATGGTTCTAAGTCTGTCAAAGCAGATCTTGGGTTATGGTTGTTTTTCTCTGCACAATGATATGTGTTTATGCATGCTTTATTAGAAATTTCATGAAGAAATATGAATGGTTAGCAGAAAAAGAGATTGCTTTAAGAGATATGCTAAGGGTCATAATTTTATCAAAAGTAGAAGTATTGGCTCATGAAGAGCTATTGTTGTCACCCTGGCGTCCATGTCAGCGACCGTGTCGGCGTGCGGATTGGATGTTTTGGTTAAAGATGTGTAAAGACCTATATATCTTTTAACTCAATGAAGGATTTTTTGATACTTGCACTGTAGTTACATATTGGTCCAAGGTTCTACAAAACACCACCCACACCCTGCTCAGTGACCTTGAAGTCAAGGTCATGGACTTAGTAATTAGGATTTTAGCTCACCTGAGCCAGCGGCTCCGGGAGAACTTATAGGATGGTAAGGCTCTGTCGTCCGTCAGTCGTCCATCCGTCAATATTTTCAAACAACTTCTCCTCTGAAACCGCTGGGCCGATAGTAACCAAATTTCAGGTAGAACCTCTAGTAGGCGGGGAAACAAACAGTTGTTCAAATGGTCCTGGTCACATGACTAACATGGCCGCCATGCCAATACATGGTAGAAACATTTAAAGATCTTCTTCTCCAGAACCAATAAGCCGATGGCCTTGAAACTTGGTATGTAGCATTGGGTACGCGAGTACTACCAAAATTGATCAAATGATGACCTTGGTGTAACCGTGACCTTTGTTACGGTAAGGTCAAATTTTCTTTCTGTAGCTTTTATATGGGAAAATGCTAGAACATAAGATTTCTTGGAAACTGTTGAGGATGTTGACCTGAAAATTGGTATATACAGTCATTAAGATCTTAATGAGTGGATGAAAATTTATGTGTACAAGAGTTCAAGGTCACTCTTTGACCTTTGATCCTGGTCTCTCATATTTTGACAATTTCACACATCTCCTCAAAAGCCACTGGGCAAAGTGTAACCAAATTTCATGTAAAGTCTGTAGGGGACGGGGGAACGCAAAGTTGTTCAAACGGTCTGGGTCACATGACCAACATGGCCGCCATGCCCATATACGGTAGAAACCTTTAAAAATCTTCTTCTCCAGAACCAATAGCCGATGGCCTTGAAACTTGGTATGTAGAATCAAGTATATGAACTACCAAGATTGTTTAAATTATGACCTTGGGTTGACCTTGACCTTTTTTACGGTAAGGTCAAATTTGCTTCCTTGTAGCTTTTATATGGGAGTACCACCCCACCCGTTTCAGTGACCTTGCGGTTAAGGTCATACCTAAAATTCTTTGTTGGGTTAAAGTTTTCCAATGCCATACTTTTCCAGAATGCTTGGCTGCATCTACTGTTATACTTGCACTTATATTAGAAACTGGTTTAGGTTTTACAAAAAAATAGCCCACCCGTTGGGTGACCTTGAAATCAAGCTCATTCATTTTTTTATGTGATAAGCAAGTCAGTATCAGGCGAGTTATCCTGTACAAGGACTAGTCTTGTCATTGCATATCTTCTCATGATGCATTGTATTTATTAAGGTACAAGGATCAAAGTCTTACTGATATTTTGCATGTGGGCAGAGGCTGCCAGATTTGTTCCTGAGTCAAGTAGAGGCAGATGAAGAGGCAGGCAGACAATATTAAAGAATGGACGGGAATAGACTTTGCTAGCACAACTAGGGCAGCTGGAGACAGGACTAGGTGGAAAGGGGTTGTTGTAAAGTTATCTGTGATGCTCCGACAACCTTGCAAGGTTATGGAATAGACTAGACTTGTGAGATGATTCTACATGCGACTGGTCAAGTGTTGTCTCTTAAGAAGAGTTTCAGTCAATGGACAACAAACAAACATTGGCCAACGGGGCGTCCCTTTGACTCTTTTGTCCCTTGGGCCAAACAGAAAAACACATATAATGTGATCATTTTCCAGTTTTTAGGCACAGTCAGCAGATCTATGTTCGGTTAAACCTCAAAAATAGTCAGCATTGGGGTTTCTTGTTCAAATTTCCATAAGGCTGTTCTCAAGGAGGCTGAAGAGAATGAATCTGTAACTTGCATCTCCACGTCTAGTCTGGCTACAGACTCTATGTTCAATATATCCCCTGCAAAGAAACATAGAGTCGAATCTGACTGTCAACAGAGTAATATACAGATTCGACTGGAGCCAGGCTACTCCACATCCTATAGCGGAGGTATAATTATGTGTGCAGTTGCAGATATAATTATCGACAGAGTTATGGTAAAAGTGGAGGCATATTTAAATGTGCAGTTGCAGATATAATTATCGACAGAGTTAGTTAAAATAAAAATGTTTGAAATCTCCTCCTGTTTTGGCTTTTTTGTCCGCAACTAAGGTGCAGAAGCTATTTTTGTCCAGTGTATAACACTAAAACTATTTAAGGAATTGTGTTGAAGCAGTAACTCTTTGCTGGGTAGTAAAATCAAGGCGTATCCGCTGTTGTCTTTTTAATGGTATACAATGAAAAATTTTGACTGAGGTACATAATTGCATTTTTGCCCATTTTGGGACCCCTTAATTTCACATAAAAAGGATCCACAGGGCAGCCATGGCTATGGCTTTACATCAGTTGTCACTGGGCCATCAGTTTCAGTGGCAGCGTATTACAGTATGCTGCTTTCTGAGAAACTTAATTTTTGGTGTAATTTTCTGCATTTTGACCCCTTATTGGCCCCTTCTGGATACAAAAATGCAATTACGTTGATCCCCATTACCTTATTTTATGTACCTTTTATTTAGACTGATGCTTACACTAAAAAATAAGTAATGGATACTGGTTTATATCAATAGTATGTGTAATTTCGAGGCAATTTTGCTGATTCAACCCATTTAATGGCCCCTTAAGGGAACATAATATAAGTCAAAGAGCACCCCATTGCCCTATTTTAAACCAGTTAGTATTTGACTTACAGTTTCAAAGCCATTGTTATTGTAGGCACTGTTGAATTTTTCGTTTTGCAAAGAAATTCGTGAGTTTTTAAAGATTTCCAGTTTTTAACCCCTTATTTTTGGACCCCTAAATGACCCCAAAATATTCCATTGCCCTAGTTTATATCTGCTAACTTCACAAATATGTTTTCCCAACATATTAAATAGAAACCAATACCTTGTTTTGCAGTTTTGTGAAGAAAGTTTGTTATTTGAAGGAAATTAAGCCTTAAAAACCCCTTTCGGAGCCCCAAGAATGATTGTTAAGATGATCCCAGTACTGCCCCTTTTGATATTAATATTTTTTAAATTAAAACTGATATTTTCACAACACTTGTACATGCAATAAATGCTGCCTTTCAATTGTTTAGGGAAATAGCTAGGTGATTTTGTGCACTGTTGTGTTTCCTTGATTTTTTGATAGGGTATTGTTCGTTTCCATGGTTACGGTCAAAAGGAGGTAACTTCCCAAACATGTTTCTTCAGTTCATGATACTTGAGATCTTCTTCTATTATGCTGTCATGCATTTGTTTATCAGAGTGACTGCGCGAACTGGTACATGTAGTATGCACTTGAAAAAGCTCAAAAACAGGGGTTTTCGATACCTCGATACCCCACCCCACTTCAAGGGCTAAAATCAGTACCAAAGAACTAACAGATCTGGTTTATTTTTTTTTCTCTGCACTCTTTTACTATTCCGTAGTTTTTCAGTCGAAACACTTTTAGACTAAAGGTAATGTGTTCTAAGAAATATAAATATTCAAAATTTGGTAATTTTCACTTATTTTTTGACTGTTTTTTTGGCAAAATCTATGGAGGCCGTTGCCATGGCAACGGACACACAAAAGAACAAATCGACCTTCATTTAAATGTTTTTATGTGACAACACACAAACTGAGAAAGTTTGAGAAAAATCTGAGACTATGCGTGCCGAACCCCCATTGTAAAATGTGAAATGGTTACAGAGAATTGCTGTTAATTATATATGAATTTTACACAGACGAAATATGACTGTTTTGCATCAGCTGTATGGAAAATAAGAAGGTGGTGCAAAAAATCCTTTGAATAGATCTTGTATATAATAAATTATCAAATTGCAGTTGAAATATTTGCAAAACATATCGAGTTCAAACAAATGCATGTAATATGCCGGGGTGTGAACATGCAGTGTATAGATTGTAGGTAGTTAATAGAAAGTAATTGTTACCTGTTCTATATATTTTTATTCCGTATATGGAGCAGAAATTGACGTGTTTGTGATACATGATTTATTCGTGAGTGCATGAAAATTGTACCTCATTTGACTGGTCTTTGAGGTACATGTAACGCGTCTTGCAAAAGTTATCCAATACCATGCATTAATTGCATAAAAATCGGTGTCACACGCTATTTACCGGCATGTCTTAACGAACACAAACCCATGTATTAACAAGGAGATTCACGTGCTATAATGACAGCCTTTGCGGCTTTTCAAATATAAGATTCAGTGTAATACTCTATCAATACAAATGCAAGCTGCAAGTTCGCAGCTGAAGATATCGATAAAAGACATATGTAAGTGTTATACAGATTCGGATATTGTAAAAATGGAAGAGCAGGCGACATTTAGTGAAAAATTTAGTGAAAATGATTTGGACTTGTGAACTACTGCTAAAGGTTGGACGAAAATTCACAAAAGCTAACCATGGCCTGGAAAGAGGATTTTTATAGAAATGGATAGTGCGCGTAGGAATCAGCAAGTAATGGCGATGAGGCCGAAAGACAGTGCTTAAACATTTTCGTTACTTTAATAGCATTGTGGTTGAATTTCTGCAATTATAACGATCAAACATGGTTTTTCATTGCATTTATAGTTGCAAGGTGCTATGGAAGCCATTGAAAACCTAGGCTGGAGCTCCTAGTGGGCTGTTGCAAACCTCGGCATTCGGACTCAGTTTTCAACAGCTCCCTTAGGATCTGGCAAATATTAATGCATGAAAATCCATGTTTGATCCTTATATTAGTTTATTATTAACACATGAAGCTTGGGGATCAGGTGCGAAATACAAATCTTGCATGTCAGTCAAGATTTTCTGCTGTTTTAAACGGTGCCAAAATCAAATCTAATATCATCATCCAGCCATGGGGCTAGATAGAAAATATAAAGCGTAACCGATGCATTTGTCGAATAGGCGGTCACGTTTTCGCACCATCGAAATGTAGGTCGCGCAAACACTGCAAAAACGACCTCCGGACGAGCGTTTTTGTCTTATATATTCATTTATTTAAGCCGCGACACGACCAAAACCCAAAAAGTGGCATGTGCACCCAGCGAAGACTCAGATCAGCCTTGGCATCCGCCCAGTCTGATCAGAGTCTTCGCTGTACGCTAAAAGAGTAGCTGAATGCCGAAGCTACTTCTACGCCGACAGCAAAGATTCTGATCAGACTTGGCGGATGTCCAGACTGATCTGAGTCTTCACTAGGCGCACATGCCACTTTGTTGGTTTCTCGTGTCGTGGCTCATTTATTTATTCTTCTCTAAATAGTTCTGCTGAAAACTGAAGCAGCGGCTTTCTTCGGATGTCCCTGGGCGAAGAAACTATGCATCATAAAATGTGTGATAAAGGGGAGTACTGGAGGCATTTGTTTCGGAAGACAATGCAGCTGCTTCACTAGACAACCAACAAAAAGGAAAACGTCTTTCCAAGACCGAGAGTAAGTATCTTCTATCCCGCTATAAGACGGGGCTTTCTGTCTCAAAAACGTACTTCAAATAACTTAATCAGTATTTTGAAGTATGGCTATAAGATAGAGGGTTCTCTTCTAAAAACAAACCCCAAAACTGATCCGTCTTACAAGAAGGGAAACAATCCCAAAAATCTGTATCCGTCTTATAAGACGGATCTAGATTTTTTTGATTGTTATGGAAAGAAAAACACATCCGTCTAATAACAGAATGAATATGGCGCCATCTCCTACTTCACTGGAAATTGAGCCGCGACACGACAAAACGAGCGCCTAGTAGAAACTCAGATCAGCCTGCGCATCCGCCCAGTCAGATCAGAGTCTTGTCTGCACGCTAAATGGGTAGTTAAGAGTCTAAGCTAGCTCCACGCGAGCAACAAAGACTTATGAGACTGGGCGGATGCAGAGGCTGATCTGAGTCTTCGCTGGGCGGATATACCTCTTTTTTTTGTTTTGTCGTGTCGTGCCTCATATAAATAATCCCAGTAAATACCGTCAAACATCATCGTCAATCATCGACAATCATCGGCAAGCATAACACCAAATATAACCGTAAAAATTTGGACACCTGGAAAAACAATCGTACCGGCCCGAAAACGAAATGGCCGTATCTAACAATGCAATAATGCGTCCGAAGATGCAGATGAAATGAAGGCAGTAAAGGCTCTGATCAGAATGCTCCTTTCCTGTTTGCTTCTAAAGGCGTATCTGTCCCAAATTGTTGTTACGATTTTTTACGATAATGAAGAAAGCCTGGACAGCGGCATAACTGCCGGCAACTTCGGGCGTAAGGATTGGGGAGGAACGTAGGGGGGGGGGGGGGGGGGGCAGGGAGTGGGGCGGCTGCCTTTTTTGTCTCCCTCTGGGTCCGGCATTGATGTATGACAATGTACGTAACGATCACCTGATTATAACGGTAAATAGCTTCGAGGTGTACACGTACCCATGTATCTTGACACCGGCTTGGTGTGACTAACTTAAGAGCTGAAAAAAAAAAACTGGGGTAAGATGTCTCAATTGAATTTCTACCTTTGCTGTTACAGAAGCGTGTAACGGATTGCATGCAATAGAATCGGGTTTAAGGGTAATCATATATTACATATAGTAATGGTAATATGGTTTTGTTTCAAGCTGGGTGCTGACCTAGATCAGACTGCTCCTGAGAGTAGGCTGCTCTGGGCCAGACCTGTATATCATTTTAAATATGTATTTTGAAGGCATTTCTCTATGATAGAACCTTCAGTTAGAACTAGTACGCCATGGAATAGATTTTAAGACTATTTATATTTATATAGTAATTATTTACTTAAATAATTGGTGCAGAATAGTGATTTGTTTTAAGCTGGGTGCTGACCCAGAACAGACTGCTGCTGGATGGGTGGGATGCTCAGGGCCTGATCTATAATACAGTATACTATTCTGGGGTCTGCAGTTGTGTGCATTTTTCTTGTTTTTGCTCTGGAGCGCGGATTATGGATACTCGCTAGAACCGCCTCAGTTGGGCGATTCTAACATGTGCCTGCTGTCTGTGCTTTAGCCTTTAGGCAGAACTGGGAGGGGTGTAATCAATTATTATTTTTATTATTATTATTTTTTTTGCAGCCGTGAAGTATCGCAATATATTGCATAGTCATATTTTCGTAATGTATGTGTTTTGAAGGCATTTCTCTATGATAGAACCTTTAGTTAGAATTTTAAAGGTATTCTTGGTAGAGGGGTTACCAGTATCTTGCACAGTATGATTGATGCGGTCCTAAGTCAAACTGCTTCAGAAGTGGTCTGATTGGGTCTTCACTGTTCGCCTAGCTAGCAATATCTCATGGAGGCATTTCTTTATGATAGAACCTTTTAATACGAAATCTAGTATATTCTTATTGAAGAAGTTAATTATTGTGTGTCTTAGGGCAGGTCCAGTTATGAATTGAAGTACAGAGGTTTATTTTGGGTGTTCTGGCCGGAAGAGCTCATATCTGAGTTCTTCTGTTATGAACAGTCAAATATGGGTATTCAATTTTGAACAGTTTCTGTAAAATGTCAGTATCAAAGGTAGGTAACTGCAGTAATTGAATACCAAAGAAAATAATAGTTCTTTCCCTTGGATATATTTTGCTGTTGCTGAATAGTTTTCCCTTCTTTATCTGAAGGTATTAATAGAATGGTTTCAAAGTCCTTAAATATTTGTTGTTGAAATTTTAACAGTTTGTTTAATCGTGTTAATGGAGTTCGCACTAACAAACTAGATGATCCCCTTTTTTCACAGAGATTAAAGTCCGAAATTCAAAATGAAGCTGCTCGTATAGTTTCGGGTACTACTAAACTTGTCTCTATCAATTCTCTATTATTAGAAACTGGTTGGGAAACGCTTTCTTCCCGAAGGAAAAAGCATAAACTCCAATTACTTTATAGGATGCAAAATAATCTATCTCCTGACTACTTATCTTCTCTAGTACCACCAACAGTCGGAAGTACTTCAACATACCCGCTACGCAATTCAACAAACTTACACACTATACGCACTAGATCACAACTTTACTTTAACTCTTTCTTACCGTCTGCTATCCGGGACTGGAATGAGCTTCCAGATGAAATACGCTCCTCTCCTAGCCTTAGTTCCTTTAAGTATAAATTAAACAGGGGAACACGGATGCCTCCGAAATATTACTTTATTGGTAAACGACTCCGCCAGATATATCATTCGAGGCTAAGAACTAACTGTAGTTCTCTCAATCTACATCTGTTTTCTAAAAATCTAACCGATAGTCCCCTTTGCATTTGTGGTTCAGTCGAAGATACATATCATTATTTATTTGTATGTAATCGTTTCAATAATTTCAGACAAGAGTTATTTAACACAGTTTCGACGATTTGCAGACCAACTATAGATGTATTACTTTTTGGCAATGACGAACTTTCCATGGAACAAAACAAAAATATTTTTTTAGCTGTTCAAAACTTCGTGCTAAAAACTAAGCGTTTTCAAATAAACTGAGGGTACATTTCACCATCTTGCATATCTCAAACGAAGTATTAGATAGTTATTTTCCGTTCTAAATAAATCAGTCATAAATTTGTTTCATACGAGTTTTTCACTAGATTTACCTTTCGTTATAAAGTACAATTAAATATACGTCAACAAACAAGAAGTTTTTACAATGCTGTTATGTTTATAAATTTATTTTCCTTCTTTCATTGTATATAAAAAAAAACCTTTTAATATAGCCGAATACATCTTAAGCGTATCTATTTAGACTTGATTAAATTTAAGTTTGTGCAGATTCTGACCAATCTTGACGACTTGTGTTTTTTCAAGCTCAGTATGGTCTGAGGATGTAAATGACCATTGAATTTTTTGTAATATATCCTCCTATCCCCGTGGAGCCGAAATGATTGCGAAATGGAAATGTTCCTTTTGAAATGCATGTCACATAATAGTAAACCATTAGATTCTTCATGTTTTATCAACTTTTTATATTGTATATAATTTCAAATCACTTGCTATAGAAGTATCATTTTGATTGCAATATTGGGATACAGATTTGAAAAAAGTCGTTTGACTTTCTTCTGAATCCCATTTGCATAAAATGCTATGTTTTGAAATGTGTATAAATGTATTAGTGTTTATGCAAATAAAATAAAGTTTAAACCAAAGTCCGAAATAATTATCTTAACAGAAACACATGCATGTAAGAAGGATATACTAAATATTGAGGGGTACTCTTGCATCTCAAACTGTCGCTCAGAACAGCCTAGTAGGCTAAGAGGAGTAGTAGCAATTTTTATGAAAAAGAATATAAAAGCAGAATGTAAAATTATTGACAACTCTCAAAGTGATATGATATGGATCAAACTATGCAAGAATTTCTTCAAATTTAGGAAAGATTTATATATATGTGGTATTTATATTTCACCAGCCTCTTCAGGGCATACCAAAAGAACAGGCATTGACAAAATACTATTTCAAAAGCTAGAATCTGACATTGTTAAATTCACACCCGACAATCTTGTCATGATCATGGGGGATATAAATGCGCATGTCAATTGCAATGACCTTGACTTTATCAGAAATGAGGAATCTGACGTTATGGAGGATTCCTTACCCGCTAATTATTTAATTGACAATAGTCATATGTTGAGAAACACTTCCGTTATCAGACTACAAATGAATATGGCAATAATTTGCTAGATATATGTATAGGGTCCCAACTGAGAATACTGAATGGCCGTACGATTGGAGATACTATCGGTAACCCTACATATCATGGCTATAATGGTTCATCCATTGACGACTATTGCATTTGTAGTGCGGACTTCATGAACTCGATAAGGTATTTTAAAGTTCTTGATTTTGATGTTACTTTTTCAGACCATTGTCCAATTTTGGTTAATTTTCAGTCATTGTATTGTCATCATGACAAAACTTCATCACAAAGAAAGTCACCCAGAAATGTTAAATGGGATGATAATAAAAGAATGAGTTTTCTAAATCACATTAATATGATTAATAAACAGCAGTTTATGGAACGTCTTTCTGAATTTTCAAGTAAAGCATCTAATCTGTGTAACAATATAGATGAAACGGTGTCCCATTTTTTCTTTGACTTTACAGCAGGCTGCCCATATTAATAAAGCCAAAAACTCTATGAAATTTTCAGAAAAAAAGGCGCAAACGTAAGAAAACCTGGTATGACAGGGATTGTGGTTCATTGTACAGGGAAACAAAGCATTTAAGTCGATTACTAGGCAATGATCCTTATAATATAAACTTACGACAAAAAGTGTACTCTGCCCGTAAACTGTACAATAAATTAATACGTAAAAGCATAGACAATTCAAAGGCAAAATGCTAAGCGGCCAGCTGGAAAGTGAAACGAAAAATCCTAAAGAATTTTGGAACACAGTAACTGAATTGATGGAGAAACAGAAATCAAACCCCTCTGCTGATATTTCCCCTGAAAAATGGGTAGAATATTTCAAATCCTTAATGAACATTGATTACTCAGACAATTTTACAAGTTCTTCAAATGAAGAATATTTTGGAGAAAATTTGGATAATACAATTCTTAATGGGGATATTTCATCCGAGGAGGTCTGGAAAGCTGTCAAGGGGTTGAAAAATGGTAAGTCGTGTGGAATTGATAAAATATCTAACGAAATGCTTCAACTATCAGTCCCGGTCTTAGCTGATGCATAATGCATACCTATTTTCACATATATTTAGAAATGGGACATTCCCTTCTATGTGGCGGGAAAATTTGATAAAACTCATCTAGAAAGGGGGTGGTACCTCAGATACGAATAATTATAGAGGTATAGCAATTTCTAGTTGCTTTAGCAAATTGTTTAGCAAAGTCTTATTTAACAGACTGGACAAATATTTAGAAGATAATAACATAATAGGGTCTGACCAGATTGGATTTCGGAAACACTGTCGCACGACTGACCATATCTTAACCCTAAAAACACTTATAGACAAGGCTTTCAAATCAACTTCTCGTTTATTTGCTTGCTTTGTAGACCTAAGTAAAGCATTTGATACTATCAATAGGCAAGCTCTCTTTCAGAAAATGAGTAAATACAATATCAGAGGCTCATTTCTGAACATAATTCAAGATATGTATCAAAACTTATTATATTCTGTTAAGACAGAAAATGTTTTAAGTAGCTCTTTTGAAACTAAGATTGGGGTTAAGCAAGGTTGTGTACTAAGCCCCACACTTTTTTCCTTATATCTAAATGATTTGACAAAATGTGTCGATGAAGAATGTGTCCCAGTAGTGCTAGGCAACAGTGGAGCTAACATTTCTTGTCTGATGTATGCGGATGATATTGTACTTTTATCTAAAACTGCTAATGGATTACAAACTCTTCTACATAAATTAGAAGAATTTTGTACTAAATGGAATTTAAGAGTATATATAGATAAAACAAAAATCATAATAATCAATAAAGCAGGGAGAGTCTTGAAGGGTTACAATTTTCTATATGGAAATAATTTGCTGGAACATGTAAACGAATATAAATATTTAGGCATATATTTTAGGTCTTCTGGTGTTTTTACACAAGGTATAAGGTATCTTTGCAATAAGGCGCTTAAAGCCATCTTCTGTATTAGAAAGGCTCTTATGTCAGACAACATGAATACGGGGTTATATGTTACTTTATATAATCATTGTGTGAAGCCAATTCTTTTATACGGAAGTGAAGTATGGTCTTTTGATTCTCTTATTGATAAACCTGGAATGACTCAGATGGAAAACAGATATGACTTACTTATTCCTGAAAAAAACTCAACTAAAGTTCTTTAAAAATGTTATGGGGGTTCATAAATACTCAGTAAATGATGCTGTTAGAGCAGACTTAGGAGTCTTGCCAATAGCAATTTATAGTTTACAAGCATCTACAAACTTTTGGATGCACCTTGTCAATTTGAAAGAAAGTTCTTTGGCTTATCAGGCATATAAAGATAGCATGAATTTTCCCAAAGGCCTTGCCCAAAAATTTAAGATATTTTTAAATAATATTAACTTTTCTCATCTCTGGAATAATCAGAACACATTTTCTAAACAACGGTCAGTACATGCAATAATGAATAAACTGAAAGACTCCTATATTCAATTCTGGAAAGATAAAATTCATGATGACAGTAAAAATCAGCCCAATGGTAATAAGTTGAGAACTTACAGAACATTCAAAATATGTTATGAAAGGGAAACTTATCGGTTTGTTAACGAGTTATCAAGAAATGAAATCTCAACTTTTGCCAAGCTTAGAATAAGCTCTCACGACCTTCAGATTGAAAAAGGTAGGCATAGAAAGACTGTACTGAGCGAACGGAAATGTTTTTTTTATGTAACATGTCTGTTGAAGATGACAAACATTTTGTCATGGAATGTGGTTCACTTTCAGCATATAGAAATACATTTTTTGATGAATTAGTACAAATTGTTCCATCTTTTTTCAGTAAAAATGTAGATGAGAAATTTGCTTTTATAATGGAATGTAAAGATTATGACATTGCTTATGTATGCATAACAAATATTTGCAAAATGTTTAGAGCTAGAGATACACTGATAAATAGTAATAGTATTAATGCCTTGAATAGAACAAATGCTGATAATGCATGTTATGGATATTGACACTCTTTTTGGTGTTGACACTCTTCTCTTTGGCAGTCAAATACAATGTAGTTGTGTATATTTCTTCAAATATGCAGGAGTATTTTACTTGCGACTGGGAATTGTCTTGACTTTGAAAATTGTCAATTTTAATAGTTGGATCTATTAAACACAAACATGCAAATTATAGTATCTAGGTCGATCTGACAATCATATTTATTACAGTCAGTAGCAGACAAGAAGTTAAACAAGCTGCTCCTGTGGATGGTAGAAGGGCAAAGTTGCGGTTCATACTGCACAGTGGTGTAGAATGCTCTGCAGGTTTGCCCTTCTCATATCTTGTGAACATCATTTCCAGCATAAATGATTAAATGATTGATTTGATGGTTATAGGTTATTTGATGATTATAGATTAAGAACTTGATAACATATTTGTATAAGGGTCTGTTTGCAAGTGTAATTGTATTTTGTGTTATTGTAAACATGTGACTGGTGACAGTCCTTTGACTGGACTTTAAACCGATAAAATTGATTTGATTTGATTTGGTTTGCAGTACAGACTCTATAAGAGCCGCGATACGAGAAAACCAACAACAACAAAGTTGTTGTGCGCCCAGCGCAGACTCACAACAGCCTGAGCATCCGCCCAGTCTGATCAGAGTCTTCACTGTCCGCATGAAGGTCGCTTAAACCCTTAGCTACCCTTCAAGCGCTAAGCAAAGTGTCCAATCAGACTAGGCAAATGCCCAGTCTGAGCTGCGTCTTCGCTGGGCGCAAAACCATTTTGTTGTTTTTTTCGTGTCGCAGCTCAATATTTTGCCATTGAAAAGCATTTCTATCAGAATCTAGGCAGATTGGTGTTGCATTTCTGTCCAATTATTCAGTATCATTACAAAATAACAGCTTTTGTTTCCTTTATTTTCAGATTTCCACCATTCCCAGGCGACTTTGAATTCGCTTTTACCTGACGTAAACTTCTACAGAATATCGGGTTAGGAATGAAGAATAAATATATGCTATACCTTCTTGCCTACATTTGTGTTCTTTGCTATGAAACTCTAATCACTTAGATGGATGAATGCCCTGAAGGTTTTACGTCCTTTTAAACAGTATTTCAGTCATATCAGGTCTACAGGAGGGCGACTAGGAAGGGCTCTAAGCAACGAAGCACGTTTACGTTTAGGCGGAATCTCTCATTCAGCTGGACTTGAAGCCGCGGGTATCGTAATCCGAAGTGCTATCCCCTTTGTCACGCGGACGCTTCGGCTAGTTATTAAGTTGGTCAAAATCCATTCAGGGGCTCTTGAGATAAATGTTAGTCACATGTTTATGCTATTTAGTTATGGCAGCCGGTAGCCACCTTGGATGGTCCATGAGCATAAATTTGAAAAAAAAATATTCAAGGATCAATCTGATTAAATTTCACCAAACTCCGTTCAATTTCTTGAAACATTGGCACTTAAGCAAAATTGCGACTCGTAAACAGAAAGTATGTCACTGTGATCTAATTCCGCTAAAGCTTTTTTTCATTTTTGCCAGATTTGAATCTTCAGGTCCCACTGATGTTTACACCAAACTTAATCCAAATTGCTGGCGCAAATTGACCTGCCTTTCTATCCTTTATGCATGAATATGCAAAATAGCACAATCCATTGCGAAATAGAAGACACTACCTTTTAGAAGAATCACACCTACGCGTATTTACAAGACTGAATGATTACCAAAGACGGGTTTTCTTGGCGATGATTGGGGTGGTTTCGGTGTCGAAACACTTTTGTCATGCATTTACAATATGCCTGCTTTGGCGCCGAAATCCTCATAAAATACGTGCCGTTGAAAATTGCCTTAGATATCGCGATGGCGTGATGATGCGTAGAGCTGGTGGAGTGTATACATTTTTCAGCGCATGTTTTGTAGGCGTCCGTTCCTAGAGAGAGAGAGAGAGAGAGAGAGAGAGAGAGAGAGAGAGAGAGGCTCTAGTTCAGAAGCAGAATAAGATCCCATTACATATCGTTTAGCATATCATGACGATGCCGAGGAACTTATCGCCTGTTAATTCAGAGGGATGTAATTCACTATGCTCGCACATGTTTATGGATTGGTGAGCTGGTGTAAAGACATATAATGAACCCCATCCCACCCCATCTCAGGAGCCGCGGTATCTCAGTGGGTGAAGCGCTGACCTACTATCTAGGGATCCTGGGTTCGATTCCTGCGCAAGGCAGCGACTTTGCCAACTGTTTAGATAAATGAATGGATGACTTGCGATTTCGCATCCCTTTTAACAGTATTTCAGACATACCAGGATGATTGGCGGTTGATAATGAAAGGCTGTGTGCAATGGAATCCTGTTGACAATTGAAAACATTCCCGCCTACAGCGTGGCTCGAACCCAGGACCGCCTTATCAGCAGGTCAGCGCTTAACCGTCTGAAATACAGGGGCTCCTTTTTCCAACTTTAAACGGGGTTCCATTCATTATTTTCACACAGCTTTTCGTTATCACTCTTCAATCGTCCTGCTTTGACTGAAATACTTTTGAAAAAATAATAATAATAAAAATACTAAAATCGCTAGTGATGCATTCATACACCTCCGCCCCCCTCCCACAACCGTCATCTCACGCTTTGATCCCTCTTGGTTTGATATGATATTGCAGTTTCAATCTCCTGGTTGGGATTAAAATGAATTATATATAATGTCTTCTTGAATACATAGCATCATACTGGGGGTAGGGGGGGGGGGGGGGGGGGGGTGGTGGTTGTGTGGTGCGATGGTGCTGCGTGTAACTTCCAGTGCCAGGGCGTCCCACTGTTTTGGCCGTTAGTAGGCCAAGGGCCTACTGTGCTTGTAGTAGGTGCGGGTGGGGTTTGTTTGGACATTTTTTCTCTCGTCTATCATTTCTTTTCTTTCTCCTTCTCTCCGGGAGACGGCCCGATATAGACTGAAATACTGTCTCAAAGGGCCGTTAACCCCAAAACAATCAATCAATCAATCAATCAATCAATCAATAGCATCAAAATGGCTCTGAATCAAAAGTGCTGTTGAGGACTAATAAACTTTGTTTGTACCAACATGGGTAAAGTGCTATCATGCAGTTGTGCCCAAAGTCAACGTATGCGAAAATCTTTACAACACGTCTATACATAGATAGATGTATTCACAAATGCATGAAGTTATTCATTTTCAGGTGGAAACGTTCTTGAACCATGAGAGTATTGATTACATATATGTATTATGCTATGTTTACATTATGTTCCCGGCGGCCACAGCAGCCCCGTTTGTCCGAAACGTAGTGCGCCGTGGGATTTTGGCCATTTTTGTCTCCGTATTCAGGTTTTGTTAAGGTGGTGATTTGTGGTAAATGTAAAAATCTGCATAAAACCATAAAAAAGTAAGGTATCTCCCTGAAAGTTAGCAGACTTCTTATTTTTGTTGTTCTTTACAGTTTAGAATACAAAAAAGACGTACATGCTGCTTAAAAAAGTGTTTTTATAAGGAAAGATCAAAGGGTAATTTTCTGCGAATAAATCTGAAAAAATAATATTGTTAGTGAAAATTTACGTAGTGCTGAAGGTGCACTATTGCATAATGAAGAGCGTCCTAGCAATTATTTATTCCAAATCTTTCTCAAATTGTAATGTAGACCAGATGAAAACGGTAGCTTTTTCTCAATGTTCAACCATGTACAAAGTAAATGTACACTGGACGCATTTATTAAATATAGGGTAGGCAAGCATACCTATGTTAACACCTACAATATAAATAATACATTACTGACATGATCAGTGGTGTGTAGATGAAATTGTTCAATCTTGTTATAATAGTATCACCTGTCTCACCTGTGTGTTTTGACAAAAAAATTTGGACACAGACTGCATCTTTTTTCATCTGCTCAGCCTGATAATGTGTGAAAGAGTTTGAAAAAAGAATTGCTAGGACGCTCTGCATTATGCAACAAGGTACTCTAAGCACTAAGTATATTTTTGATAATGATATTATTTTTTCAGATTTATTCGCAGAAAATTACCCTTTGATCTTCTCTTATAAAAACACTTTTTAACATTAACAAATGCTGCATTTTGGGATTCTAAATTATGAGAAACAACATAAAGAAGGCATCTGCTAAGTTTTGGAAAGATCAGTGTTATTTTGAGTATTTTATGCAGATTTTTGTCTTTGTCCCAAATCAGTGATTATCACCACCTTAAGTCTTGCTAAGTTTTCTCACGGTCTATTACGGTATCCGTGACGGGCCGTGGAAGGGAGAACAGACTGCTCAAAGGCGCACTACGGTTTGGCCTGCGTCCTATCACGTATGCCAGTACGTTCTCTCCAGGCTTGTCACGTTCTTATGGGGTCCGTCACGGTTCTCACGTTCTGATCAAGGTCTGGCGCGTTTATCTCGTTCTGTCAAGGTTTCTACAGTAGAAAGGGGAACGTCGGGAAGCTTTGGAACACGTTTGTGCCCACAGTACAAAAAGGTCTCCCAAGCAAAAGCAATCATTGTATCCTGAGATTTCGACGAGACAAGATAAAGAAGACTCTGTGATACAAACATCCAGCGCAGGGACTGAGGACACTCAGGCTCCTATGCTGATAGTGGTGATGCAGGATGGAGGCCGTGTGTATGTTTATGTGTGTGTGTTTGGGCGGGATGGAGAGGGGGAAGGGGTTGCTTCCTAAGTCTATGCTTCTTCGGTAGCATAGCTTGGCCTTCTTTCTTCACAGCTTGATCTTCTCTGTACGTATTGTAGATACAGTAATGTGTCGTTGATTGCTCAACCTCAAATGAAACGCCCCTGCCGGGCTCAGCTTTTATATACTATCTCCAAAACCCCGCGCGCCGTGTCAGACCGTTACTGCCGTTGAAATGTTTGACAGTTTAAAAGTTTGGCCCGGCATCCACGGCAATCACGGCCAGTCACGTTTGCCCATCCCATCCCCTCACGTTGTCTCACGTTCATCCCGTTTTGTCCACGGTGGCCTGAAACGTGGCTGCCGGGAACATAGTGTAAACGTAGCATACCTAAGGCCATTCATGAAAATATCTGTTTGATGTGTTCCTGCCCACTCAAGAATTTTTGGCATTTCTGTCACAATATTTTTTTTCCTTTTTTTTCAATGTAGTTTTAATCATCGTCACATGTATATTTCGACCTGGGTTACTGTTACTGCTAAAGGGACTTTAGACCTGTACACAGGGCCCTCCGTAGCTTCTTACACATCGCTACCTCTGGGCCCTGTAGCCATGCCTATAGTTCGGCTGCAAAAAAAAAAAACTCAATACCAGTGGTCGATTTTGCACCATTTTTTCTCAAATAATACGAATAGCTGCCTACTTGCACTTTGCTATGTAACTGAAGATAAATAAATCTTTCGCCCGAAGTCATAAGTAGCCTTCTAATATTCTGTGGTGAAGATATAATTGCTGTGAAACCTCGATTTAATATGACAAAAGTATCCTTTGCCGACGTCGGCCATGTCGCAGTATCTGATTCCCGCGTAAGCCGATGAATCAAACGCAACTCCTATCGAGCAAGGAACCAGCTGACGCATTTGCATATATGACGTAAGCTGATGAATATTCGACTGTCTTACGGTGTTTTGGTCAGATTGAATTTGACCTCTGGACCGTTCTATTTTTTTCGGTCAACTCGGCGGGTGAATACGAACTACATTCTGAAATATACCTTTTTAGCTCGCCTGAACGAAAGTTCAGGAAGAGCTATTGTTGTCACCCCGGCGACGGCGTCCGCGTCCGCGTCAGCGTCCGGATTGGATGTTTTGGTTAAAGTTTTTTAAAGACCTATATCTCCTTAACCCATGGATGGATTTTTTTGATACTTGCACTGTAGGTAGATATTGGTCCAAATTTTAACAGGGTACCACCCCCACCCCACTCAATGACCTTGGTGTCAAGGTCATGTACGTAGAAAATTGGGAGTATTTTTGGACTGGATGTTTTGGTTAAAGTTTTATAAAGCCCAATATCTCCTTAACCAGTTGATGGATTCCTTTGATACTTGCACTGTTGTTAGATATTGGTCCAAAGTTTTCCAAGGTACTACCCCAACCCCCCTCAGTGACCTTGATGTCAAGGTCATGGAGTTAGAAAATTGTCTTTTTATTGATTGGATGTTTTGGTTAAAGTCTTTTAAAGACACATATCTCATGAACCCAGTGATGAATTCTTTTTATATTTGCACTTTAGTTAGACATTAGTCCAAAGTTTTGCTGAGTACTACCCCAACCTCGCTCAGTGACCTTGATGTCAAGGTCACGGACTTTGGAAATTTGTTCTTTATTAAAGTTTTCTAATTGCATACTGATTCATAATGCTTGGCAGAGATTTAGTTTACACTTGAACTGATGTTAGACACTTTTTTGAGTTTTTACAAAACACTGTATACTTACCCCACTGGATGACCTTGAAGTCAAGGTCATCAACTTAGAATTTTGTCTTAAAGATTTTGGTTAAAGTTTTATATTTATGAAGACATAGTTTCACAGTGCCACGATGGACTCAGTTGATACTAATACTTGGACTGATGTTAGATAATGGTTCAAGGTTTTGTAACATCCTAGTCCCCCCCCCCCCTTAATTCTTTGACCTAAGCTCATGGACTTTGAAATTTCATGTGGATTTTTTTTTATTTTAATTTTATTTTAAGACTTATTTCTTAGATAGCTTTTGTTTATAAATGTGTTGTCATTATGGACATGCTTGCCTGAAGTTTTATGCATAGAAGTCCACACCTCCAAAGGGACTGTGTGATGGGCAAGCACCTATTCAGGCGAGCTATGCTGTCAGGCGACAGCTCTTGTTCACATTGTTTCTGCGCATGCGCGTACCGCTCAGGTAACGCGGGCTATTACTAAAACATTGTACTGCAACGCACTGGGGTAAAATAGAGTACCTCACCGCCAAAGATTTCCGAACCCTACCGTATTTTATGGACTCTGTCGAAGGCAAAGGGTATGTCACTTAGTATATGCTGATTCAGTATTTTTAGTATTTATTTTTATTAGACTTGTTAATGAATTGGAAGTATATGCATATTTATATTATGCTGCCCAACCTTTCAAAGGATTTTAGTATCGGTTTTATCCATTTCAATAAATTCCCAAGATAACTATCACATGGTAGTCCCGGTTGGTTTTAGTGAAATATTTAGGATATACTGAGATATACTTTCAATTTATAGCTTTCTTATAAAGTAACTATATCCGTATAATTTCCTAGTTTTAAACAAATCTCATATACATATATATCTATCTGAAAAAAAATCTTACAGGGGTTGAAGGTGACTCTTAAAAGTATATCTGTGTTGCAATCACCAGAAAAATGCATGTATAAATTCTTTGGATAATTTAAAGGCCATGACAATATAATGCAAATTTGCCATGTTATTATGCATGTATAGAAGATACTCAAGGTATTTAAATTGAGAGTTCATTGGCAGAAACTAGAAAGGTGATCCTGTGTATATATAAGGAATATATACCGGTACTGAGATGGAGAAATATTTTGTTGCCATAAATTCGTCATTAAGTAAATGTTTATAGAATGTTTCATTATTTACTATCACACAAAGAAAGACAGGAAAAAATTTGTTCGTAGAAATAGCTTAACGTGAGTGCGTTAAAGGTCGGAATTTTCTCGACACTGTAGGGAAATTTCCATAAGTGCGGTACAAGGTTTTAGCCTGTGCGGTGCAGTGCGGTACAAGGTTTTAGTAACAGCCGGTAACGTGTTATGTCCCAATAATTGGCGAGACTTTACACAGATGAGGCAACAGATTTTACGCTAATTAGACTTAGTTTATCCATTTTTTGTTTTCCAAAATTCAGATAAATACACAATCTTATGATCCGCCTAAAATACGCATTCTGCAATTACACAACCGCATTTATGCTACGTATTTTCTTTGGGGACTTATGGATTTCCGTCACGCATATTTGTGATGGTCGGCCATACTTCTTATATTTTTCAGTCCAACTCACTAAAATGGCAAATTAACCTACTGGCAGTGTTCAGTCTGACCTGTCTACACTTAAAATTAATATTTGGTCCAGCCCTTAACAATTCTCAGTATTAACAGTTTTATTTTGGTTATGTCTGAAGAATTATGGTCAAAATTAGGCAAATATTGCTGTGCCTTTGACTTGTTTTATTTCCAAGAAAAATAGATATTTACCTTCATTTTTTTATAAAGTGTTACGATCAAAATTGTCTACGATGCTTGCTTTTTTGTAACGGATGCTAACCGTACGAGTTACTCAAGGTTTTGCATCAGTTACGCGACAGAAAAGTACTTGGGGTTTTTAGCCTTTGTTATGGTCAGCCATAACACCAGAAGAAACCAACGTTATGGCTTTCCATCACGTTTCATCCTTCGGACATGTAGTGACATCTTGTGGTAAAAATTTCAGTAATTACGTTATGGTAAGCCATCATGTCAGTTCATTTAAAATGCATGGTTAACCATCACAAATATGCGTTATGGAAATCCATAAGTCCCCAGACTGTTAAAAGGATGAATGGGTTGCAAAATAGCCATCAGAGGAAATCCCCCGACCGAAGGCCCCTTGCGCTTTGGTAAACAGGGTGCACTTCCAAACATATATAAGTAATATACTGTCATTCTTTTATGCTTCTGATTGACATTATCTGTTTAACAGATGCATGATTATCTAACACTCAGACCAAAACAGTATGGCAGACCGCAAAAAGAGGTAAAATCTCAAACAGCCACCATGTATAGCATATGATACACTCAACATTTCAAAATGTGTGAATAACTTCTAAAGTACAAGCCCTACAAATCTAATTTTGAGCTCTCTAGTAAGTGAATTTGGACAAGGAATCCAAATCTGGAGATTTTTTTTTTTTTTTTTTTTTTTTGGGGGGGGGGGGTTACGGACGGGTCACAGAGAGTTAGGAACATGATAAGATATCATGGCAGGATCATCAATATTCTAAAGTTGAAAGGGTAGTAAACTGTGGAGCAAGCCAGGGTTATACAGTGGGATATATTCATGAATAATTCAAGTACACTATTATAGTAAAAATTGTAATAATCATAAAGATAATGAAACTTAAAAAAATCATTAAAAAATAAGAGCAAATAGAAATAATTAAAATCTTAAAAAGTTTCTTCAAGAGAAGAGAAAGTTGATTCGTTTGACGGCTCACTGCAAAGACTCTACAGAGTTTAATTAGATTGTGATGCTTTGAAAAGTATTGATAGGCAGTGTGATTCTGAAAACAGTGAATTTATAATGGTTGACTTGTCTTAACAAGAGCTGACAACACCTTTAGGTTTGTTGACTGAAGATACAATTTGTGTATTTATCAAACTAAATATCACTATTTTAAATAATGAAATCAATAAAAAAATGAAAAGGGATAAATGTGTTTAGATAGGACACATTTGCGATTACTCTTGAAATAAAGGTAACAGTTTAAAAAAAATATTAAAAATGCGACAGACTCATTTAACCGCAGTTCTTTTTTTACCAGAAACTGGAAGTAAATTTGGCATTTTTCGTTATTACTAAAATAAAAATTAATCAGAAAACCAGATTTTTTTCTTTTCCCAAATATTGAGATTTAAAAAAATGTACTTCAGATATGTGTTGATTTTGCATAATAAGAGGAGGACGTTGGGTCTATTTAGTTTACGAGAAAAAAAGAAGAGCTTCAGCTTTAGCGGGATTAAATGTTACCAGCCAGGTTGCGCCCCACTGTGAAATTTTGTCGAGATCTGTGTTTAGACTTTCCGCTGCTGTTATGGAACTATATACGATAATGAAAAGGCTAGTGTCATCTGCGAATAGTCGAATATTTGAGCCAATATCGGCAACAATGTCACTGATGTATAATAAAATGAATAAAGGTCCCAAAATGGATCCTTGTGGGACACCAGCTCTAATAAACTTCCATACGGGTGCAGCACTTGGAAGAAGAACTCGTTGTTTTCTGTCAGAAAGATAACTTTATCCAGTTCAGAGCATCTCCTGTAACACCAGCTGCCTGAAGTTTACATAGAAGGCCAGAATGTCAGACGCGGAATATCATTTGGACTCCCTTTTGATAGTAGTCAGTCTTTGAAACGACTGCCATATAAAAATTAAGAAATTACAGTATGTTTTCTCTGGCCTTCGTTGCCAGATCATTTCAGGGTCACTGATGAGGCTTGAATAGCAAACAGTAAACGATTTGAACCCATATGTTGGTTCCTTTTATTCTCACAACCGAAAATACAACAACTAATACTTGGATGCAATGGGACTAATTTTATTTATTCTGACACTATCAAAGTTTATTTTGATAATATAAAGGTATATTTTGGTGTATTCCGGTATTTTCCGGTAATAAGGTATATTCCGGTAATTCTAGTAACCCTTTCGCGGTGTACCATGTTCTGAATAGAACGGACCAGATATCAGGTTCAAACTGACCAACTCCCGTTCATCTTCGCTGGTGTCCGTAATTTCCTGACATGCGCAGACCTCCTCAACATGGGAAAACGGTCAAGCGAGTAGACTGTGGCAATATTTTGGAATTTTAAAACATACTGGTTCAGTATGGTAATAAAATATTGTTGGAAGGTTGCAGATAAATATTTTCTTTACATGTACGCCAAATATTTTTGCCCAAAAGTCGGTATTTATGTTGTTAAACCGGAAAGTCGTTTTCCTCCGTGTAAAGGCACCTTGGCATCGTGACGTTAGTGTAGCTTTGTGAAGCGAAACGTAACGTCAGAGGATCGGGACTAAAGGGACTTAAAACTGCCAGTGTAAGATGGCAAACAGTGTTGACCCTGACCAGGCTGCTCCTAGTGTGACCCAGAGCTGCACTGTTTGCAAATGCATTGTAGTCGGTACCAGTACTCACCGGTACCTTCCAACCTACCACTCCAGCTCACATGGTCTGCATTTAAGCACAGCAGGGGAGTCTCGGTAGGTTAAACGCTCGCCTGCTGATATAGCGATCCCGGGTTTGAGACCTGCCGGGGGCGAACGAACTCTAGGAACATTGTCTGCAGGCTCATGCAAAAATTTTGGATGGTGCAAAAATTGTGTTTCTCAGTAAGATTCTCAATAAGTTTGTTCGACTGAATTTTTGCCTTAGATTTACGGAATCTAAATAAGGAATGAGTGTGAACCGTGGCCCTCTTTACGCAAAACAGTCTTGAAATCTGTCTAATATCAGCCCAGCAGACACCAAAGGTTGAATCAATCTGGAATAAAACTTAATTCAACGTCTCGACGTTGAATCAAGATTGATTCCAGGTTGAGTCAACCTTTTGTGCCCACATGGGGGTTACACATGACACTCTCGAAGCCATATCACACGGACCGTATCACTCATGGGGATTCATAACGTACCAAGTATAGCAGCATGATAACCGTGAAGACATTCGGAATAACGGCTTATTCAGTTAGAGGGGAAAACTACGCAAACAATGGAGCTAGGTTATAACAAATTACCCAGAATGAAACTAGAACATGACATTGACACTGAGGAAAAGAACTTGCTTTATTATTTCTGTATATTATACATTTTGTTTACAACTAAGTAAAATTTATGATAAATGATGATACAAATTATTTCGCCTTTCTTATCATATCATACCTAGTATCAGTCCGCTACCAATATCAGCCCTTTGGCCTTCGGCTATCGGGCTGATATGGGAGTGTCAGGATTACATGGGGGGGGGGGTATAAAAAATGATCCGTGTGCATCAACGTTGAAGTCATTGACGTTGTATCGGTGTTAACAAGACGTTATTTCCAAGTTGTTTGACTTTTTTTGCAACTATCACCATACCATTAGGAGCCGGGCCGCGTAGCGCAATCGGTAAGGCACCTGACTCATAAGTCAGAGGTCCTGGGTTCGAAACCCGGACTGGCCACATACTTTCGTTTCTCCTTCCGCTGATTCAAGAAGGGCAGTTGTCTGTTACTGGCGAAAGTATGTGCACTTAGTTCTGGTTAACCGCTTAGGAGGTCTAGGCCTGCCCAGGAATAGTGTCGTTAGGTTAACTGACCGTCCCAACATGACCTTAGCTGTTTACCGTGGACGTTAAGCATCAACTCAGCCAATCAAATACCTTTAGGAGAATGGATGTAGGATATACTTTCAGTGGAAGCAGCTCTCCCATTTCCACCAGCTGTGTGTTCCTTCTCAATAGTGGTCAACTTTTAAAGGAAATAATTTGCTCTTCTCTTCCTTTAAGAGGAGTCCTCTCTTTGGAAGGGCTTCGTCCTCCAGGGAAACTAACATGAGACCATGAATGATGTTCCCTTTCTTGTAAAAAACGGCGAAAAAAAAAAGAGATGTACCAATACACTTATCAACTTCAAATGAGCCGCGAAACTAGAAAACCAACAAAATGGTTGTGCACCCAGCGCAAGCTCAGATCACCCTGGCCATCAGCCCAGTTTAATCAGAATCTTCGGTGCCAGCATGGAGAAAGCTTACACCCTTAGCTACCTTTTAAGCGCTAAGCGCTTTGCGAAGAGTGATCAGACTGGGCGGAAGCGCAGGCTGATCGGAGTCTGTGCTGGGCGCACAACCGCCTTGTTGGTTTTCTCGTGTCGCGGCGCAAATGTACCTTTCAATCTTTAGCCCTACGAACTGCATTTTTTAGTAGTATGTTTAAACATTTCAAACTTAGTTTAACCATGTATCTTAGGTTAACGACTTTTATGGAATAGTTATTATGAACCTAAAAATATACTCCCTCGTCATTTCACCATTTGAAAACAAAATCTTTTTAATAAATTTCGTAGGATCCCCGGTAGCTCAGCGGTTGGAACCCCGCCGGAGGAGGCAATCATTTTCAATCGTAAACGGGTTTTCTTCGCACACAACCTTTCATAAGCACCCACCCATCATCCTTCTTATGTTGACTGAAATACTGTTTAAAAGGACGTAAAATTGCAAGTGATTCATCCATCCTTACTAAATGTTGTAAGATATAATCTTATCTAAATCTTGGGTGAAAGTTCACAAAAAATTTCCAGTTTAAGACAATTATGAATTGAATATATAAGCCCAGATGAAATCTGCAAATTACAATGTAGATAAAATTGTTAGCCAATAAGACCCAGTTAATATCCTCATTTCCACACGATTGTTAAGTCAATCGATTTTATTTTTTTTTTATACCATTCATACGGTTTAGATCGAGGTCTGCGATTCTTCCAAATTTGTTATATGTTTGTTTTGAATATATTCTACCGCAATTTTATGCCCTAGACCAATGGCTAATAGTCATTTTGACTATTTCATTTTCTATGTCATGTAAATATTTCTTGAAAATATTTTTGCAGCTTAGCAAGGGAGTTAATCTTTAAACAAAAGTTTTCAATTCGTAATCAAAAACTTACAGTGAGTGAATATTTTGAAACTCAGAACCCTTGGTTTATTTTATTTGTTATTTTATTTATTCATTTATTTATTTATTTTAAATTTAGGTTGGAAAATTTTCTGGGATTGATTTAACATTTTCAAGGACGGATTCTTTTGAAAAAAAAGTAAGATTTCAAACTGAAGTAGTTATTTCAAAATTTCTTTCAAAACATAATACCTAGGCTTGAAAAAATTGAGCTTGATGTGCAAACCTAGGGCTGCCGTTTTTAAATGAAGGTTTGAAGACTCATTGTGCATTTGCCTCGTCATGTTTCCATCCATCTCAACAATCTATTAAATAACATCTTATTTTGTGCAGTGAAAGAAGGCCGAAGGCCCATACATACCAATAAAGAGCGTCTGTGATTCTATTTTGAACTTGGCCTTTTTGATCGCTTTCTCTATTTCTTCAACACCCCAACAAGCCCCGTACCCCACATGGGGCGGATCATTCATACTGCATGGTAGACAATTAAATAGACTTAATGTATACATCATCGCTGCGGCCATATTCCCAACATTGTCAACTGGGTTGCTATGGTAACCCATTTCTAAAACACCTAATGCACCGTCATCTTTCATCACGGTGTACATTTCGTCCAAAGCCTTAATGGGATTTGGTAGGTCATGCAGGGTATCATTAATGATAACCCAATCAAACTTTTCAGGCCAAGATTTTGGTAATTCGTGAGCGTCGCCCTTCATAAAAGAAGCATTAGATAGATTTTCTTTCTCAGCCAGGTCTAAGGCCATGCCTAAAGCTTTATCGGAAATTTCGAGTCCAGTAAAATGGGACTTTGGGAATCTCTTGGCAAGTGCATTTATGTAACAGCCAGATCCACAACCAATATCCAAAACTGCAATTCCTGACTCTGAAAAAATAAAACGAATTTATTTTCATTTTATAACTAATAGAGGCAAGAAAAGGAAGGTAATAGGAAATTGCATCCCAACACAAAATGTCTACTCATATACAGTCAGCCCTCTTTATAACGGCACTCATTACAACAGCAAAATTCTTTATAATGTCACTTTGATATGCACGGAATGGCTAAATTGTTCTGAATATGTATTCCTTACAACAGCAAATAAAGTTTAACAGTAAAACGTTTTGGAACAAATGTTGTCGTTGTAAAGAGGGTCCACTGTACTGGTTTTCACACTAAAAAACAGTATGGATTAAGTGTTTGGAAGGATCAGTTAAGGTAAACCCGGGCAGAAGGAAAACCCGGGCACTCACTCTTCTTCCAATAATAAAGAGCTAAATTAACATGTTTTCCGTGGTTGCTTTTCCTCCCATTTTCCCTTTATTGCCCGAATAAAAAGTATCTTTTTTTTTTTCAAATTATATAAACAATGATTATTTTTCTATAGCCTTTTAATCTGATCCGTTTCAAGTCTGTTAAAGGTTTCCGGATAACAAGGCCAAAATTAGCTGCAAGCGATGGCGATCCAGGTACAGTTATAATTCACGGCAAAAGTAAATGTAGCTCCATGTCCGGTTTATCTTACTCAACGGTTAGGCTCTTTAATGACTGTTTTGACACAAAAATGTCCTAACCATTCAAAAGTTGACAGAAAATAGCACATCTTGGATGCCTCTGGTCTTACTGATTACCGAAACAGCTGCTCAGCGCCAATTAAAGCACCAGCAATACGAAAACAGACGACCCTGCAAAAAACCGTCCGGGTTTACCTAAATTGACCCTACTCGCTCCCAGACAGTTCTGTGATACAAGATTTAATGCATGAATCATGTAACAATATTCACAAGACTAGTACTAAATATTTATCGATGAGCAAATATTGGGTATAGCTCTCTGTCTCTAATTTAAACCATGTCAAAACATGGTCCGTAAAACTGACGCTGTAGCAACATTTCTTATTTTGGATATGGTTGCAATTACCTAGTTTTGGAATCATCCCACCCTCTCTGATCAGCGGAATTAGCTCTTTGTCCAGTGTGGGGCCAGCCACAACATTCTTAAAATCATGAAACCAGTCATACCATCTTGGGTCTTCATCGTAGTCGAACCCTGTAGGAAGAAAGAGATGAGCCGCGACTCAAGAAAACCAACAAAGTAGTTGTGCGCCCTGCGCAGACTCAGATCAGGCTGGGCATCCACCCAGTCTGATCAGAGTCTTCTCTGTCCCCATGAAGGTAGCTTAAGCCCCTGTCACACCAAGCCGCGTTTCCACTGGGTTGGCACGGAGTTGTTTAATTTTCCGGAGCGCCGTGAGGTCGCAAGAAAACCCTGATATTTTTTGTGAAAAAGGGCCTATCGCGGCGTCCTGACAGCGACCAAGGCGTTACTATGGAGCTCGCATGGCGTTCTATGGCGTTCTTACGGAGTTCTTGTTGGCGATTCTCTGCGCTCTCACGACGCTTTCACTGCGCTTTCACGGCGCTCACAATGCATGCACTGCGCTTTCACGGCGTTCGCACTGCGCTGACGGCGTGTTGAAGACGTTCGTTTGCGGGCGGCACTCGGAGGTAATTGAAGTAACTAGAAGGATCCTCATATCGCAGCTCAGGCATGAGACGATGAAAGTGGCCATGCTGAAACCGTCTAGCTTCCTCCAGCCATGGCCGGACCCAAAGCATTCTAAGCCTTTGGGCCCTCCTCCGTCGTCGTCTTCCAAGAATGATGTGAACAGCGTCTGCAGCATTTTGGAACTGCTGGACCTGCATATGGGCAAGCAGGAGTCCAACGTGCTGACGTACGTCGGGCATAGTGAAAGGAATGCTTATTTGCATATCTCGTTTTTATAGTATTTTGTTTGCTTTTGTTATGATTGTTTGCATATCTCATTTTTATACCCCGCCACACGTTAGTGGCGGGGTGTTATGTTTTCACGTTGGCCGTCCGTGTGTCTGTCCGTCCGTAGTACGTACGTCCGTCCGTCTGTCCGTCCGCACTTCGTTTCCATTCGATAACTTAAGCATTTATCAATGGATTTCGTTCAAATTTTGCATATGCATTTGTATCAAGGATGTCTCGCTTGGGATTGTTAATGGGCAAATTTCGATAATTTTTGACAGAGTTATGGCACTTGTCAATGTATGGTTTCTGGCCTCTAGTTCCTTTACTACATGGAGTATCCTGATGAAACTTCACAAACATGATCGCAGTAACAAAAGCTTTGTATGAGCACAGAAATTTTATCATCAGGGGTTACATGTATCTGCCCCTGCCCTGGGGCTATATACATGTATAAAATCATGAAAAATTCCATATAAAAGCAAAGTTTGATGCAGTTTTTCCGAAACTTACAGCAAATGATCAGAGTGATGAAAGCCTCCAGTGCTGCTCAAATTTACCCCATGGGAGTTATCTCCCCCTGTCCCCTACATGCATAAAATGATGATAAATCAATATAAATTCGTGTGAAACAGATTTTCAGAAATTTACATCTGATGATAGAAACACCATAATAAAAGCTTCTTGTGATGAATAAAATTTGACCCTTAATGGGTTATCTGCCCCTGCCCCATGACCACATAATTACAATCACTAAAGTTGTATTTGATTAGAGTGGTAAGTGATTTATCGGAAGCCAGAGTAATGAAGTGTCCTGTCATGACAAAGACTTATATCAGTGTTCAGTGGGGTTAGGCTGCACCTGCCCTGGGGTTATACAAAGAAAAAATAAATGTGGAAAAATCGGTGTGTGAAAAAGGCTTGCAGTGGCGGTGTATCACGCAGTCGTTTGCGAGGCTTTTATTAATCTATTTTGTTTGCTTTTGTCATACAAACGCCGATGGGCGCGGTAAAAGCTCCAAGGGAGCGCAATTTTCGCAATGGCAGCTTCTTACAGTCGTTGTAAGAGCATTGCATTCCGTATAAGCGCCGTAGACGCATCGTATAAGCGCGTTAAAGACGCAGTGACATCTCAAAGAACGCCGTACAATCTCCGTGCAAACGCCACGGACTACCACGGCGTTTGCACACGACCCTTGTGCGCGCCCGCGGAGCTCCTATTGCGTTGTAGGAGACTTTACTGCGCTGCTATTGTGACCTTACGGCGACCCCACTGCGCTCTTATTAGAACGCCGAGCGACGGCGTTTGTTTTGAGCATGCTCAAAGTGCGCGCCGTCGCTCGGCGTTCTATGCGATCCCACAGCGTCTACTGGCGATGCCACTGCGTTGCTGCGGTGATGCTTGCGATCGTACTGCGCGCACCTCGGCGTTCTGCATTTTTCTTGGACGCCGTGGGATCGCCGTGAGAACGCTGCTCTGGTGGGACAGGGGTTTTAGACCCTTAGCTACATGTACCATTTGAGCCATTAACAAAGAGTCTGATAAAACTGGGCGGCTGCCCAGGCTGATCTGAGTCTGCGCTGGGCGCACAACCACATTGTTTGTTTTCCTGTGTCGCGGCTAAGATGTCTTTGATTTTTTTTTCTCATTAATGACGATCGGGAAATATTTGCCATAGATTTATTGTCGAATCGTTTTCGAAACAAAACTACAGCAAAATGATTACATATGGCATGTATCAGCGCTTAGAGAGATGGATGGATGACAAGGTAAGTTCATGCCATTTTAACAGTATTTCAGTCATATCAATGTGAAGCACCTTTTGAGCTCGGACAAAATCTCGCCTCAAGCGGGACTTGAACCCGCGACCCCTTGATCTGAAGTCGGAAACGCTCACAACTTCAGGTCAAGGGGTCGCAGTTTTGAGTGTCGGCCACGTCGATGCTTTAGAACCATGAGACTCACAAATAAAACACTATATATATATGCAATCATTTTATACTAACTAAACTGGAGAAAAAATATGGATTCGCGACAGTGACTCAGTGTGCAGCTTGTTAGCAGTACAAATTAGTTCTTTGGCAGCTCCGCATTACATGCATCTAGAATTAATCTTTTCATGTAGTTAGAAGTATGTTTTTTTCCACTCAACAAAAAACTTGTACATGGAGATTGATCTCATAAGGATCGTCTCTCAGAGGCGAGAGCCGCTTGTATGTTTTTTTTTTCTTTTTTCATTACAAGCACATGACCGTTTACTGTTTTATTTATTTGTGTGTGTGTGTGTGTGTGTGTGTGTGTGGTGAATTTCGTCCGTTAAATACATGTTCGTTCGTGCCATTCTTTTTTAATAAGCTTTTAAATGTCTTATTTTTTAGTGTGCTTTACAACCAAGGGTACACTTTCAAGGGCAGTACTTTTTTTTTTCAATTTTAATTTTTGCCTGGCTTCCAATAGATTTCACGTTTCTAAAAGCAGTCTTTTCTTACAGAGTAGAACTGCAGGAAATTACAAAAAATGATTTCCTTTGAAAATAAATGTACCCAATACATTTTGAACTGAAAAAGCGCTTTGAGACAGTCACCAAAATTCTCAATATTGAAAAATGACAAAATTTTTATTTACCATATGGACCAGCTTTTCTAAAACAGTTTTGTACCAGATCCGATCTATCAGCCCAAGCTCTGATACCGACACCGAAAGATAACTTCAGTTTGAGGTCTTTTCTATAACTTTCTGGTACGGTGTACAGCTCTGTGTCTCTGTCCTGCTGGATAATTCTGGCAGCCACCATGCAAGATAACCACTCTTTCGTATATCTGTTAAATTTATTGAATTGAAATATAGCTATGGTAGTACTCTCCATTACTTCCCAGTAGGGTAGGAGTCCACGGCACTGAAAGGTACCCAGCACCATCGCCCGACCTCAACCCCCCCCCCCCCCCCACCTCCCAAGGCCCTACTGCCCAGTTCGGCCAAGGGATGGATGCTGTCGGGAATGGTGATGAGCGTAGTAGGGCTAGGTGTGGTCGCGGTCGGGCGATGGTGCTGGGTAACTTTCAAGGCCGGGGCGTCCTACTAATTTGCATAACAGTAAGACAAGAGCCTGCTGTGCTAGCAGTAGGTGCGAGTCGGATGTTTGGCTCTCTCTCTCTTTCTCTCTCTCTCTCTCTCTCTCTGGGAGTCGGCTCGATATAGACTGAAATCAAAGACTGTATCAAAGAGCCGTTAAACCCAAATTAACCAACCAACCCAGTAGGCCAAATGAAAGAAGCAAATTCGATGAATTTATGTGCCCCGCCTTAAAAAAAGGGAGATGCAAAACCACATATCATTACCATTACAAAAACAAGTGTGCAGATAAGTGTAAAGCATTAAAAAGACATGCAGAAAGCTGTAGAGAGAGAGGCGCCGTAGTCGAATGGTTAGAGTGACTCGGTTATGGTGCAGAAAGTCGCTGGAAGGTCGTGAGTAGCGGCTCACCGTCGCCATCCGACGACTGAAAAACTTTCTCTGTCTACCCAGCAGTAAATGGGTACCTTCTTCGAATCAGGGAAGGATAAGGCAGCGAAAGGAGAGAGATGGGCTCCGCCTTTCATCAGCTGTGCCAATGATACAGTGGGTCTCTAACCCCCACATCCCCTACCCTATGGGAAACCTTGACCTTTTGGAAAGCTGTATGCTGTATGAAGAGCTTTACAAACAAGGTACCCACTGTATATGTTCTTTAATAGTATTTGAGTCTGAAAAAAAAACGATGCAAAATGCAAAATATTCATTCATCTGTACAGTCTGCTTACAAATCTTCAGACCATGCTAAAACGCCTGGTAAGTTTCAAACTAATTAGTTCAAACTTTATAAGGAGTTATGCTCACAAGGTACTCATTCTTTATACAGGTTGTTTTCTATCTGGACTAGAAAAAATACTAAGTCTAAAACATAAAAAAATGACAAAAGATTATAACACTGAAATCCTAAGGCACATCTAGAAATCATCTAAAAGAAGCTTGCAATATTTCAAACGGATTAGAAGTAGTACACAAAGTCCCTACCCAATATAAGTATTCTGATGCCGAAAAATAAGTAAAGCAAAATATTGGTGCAAAGATTATCCGGAAATAATCTTAAGTCACATGCACATTTACAGACCATAAAAAGCAAGCCTGGCAAGTTTCAGAGTGATTTATGTAACACTGTAGGAGAAGTTGCGCACACAAGCCACCTTGTCAACAGGTCTTCTGATGCTGAAAACGACTAGTTTACAAAGTGAAAAAGTAGTAAAAATATCCAGCAATAACACTGAAGTCACTTGAACATCATTACAAGTATAAAAAATGTGGTAAACATCATTCAGCAATAACACTTAAGTCCCATGCGCATTTGCAGACCATAGATAAGAAGTCTGCAAAGTTTCAGACTGATTCGTGAAAAATTGTAGGAGGAGTTGAACGCACAGGTACCTCTTGTTAAGGGGGCGGAAGGACAGACACCAAAATACTTTGTATCCTCGCTTTTCTTCAA
This sequence comes from Ctena decussata, assembly GCA_963989385.1. Classification (NCBI taxonomy): domain Eukaryota; kingdom Metazoa; phylum Mollusca; class Bivalvia; order Lucinida; family Lucinidae; genus Ctena; species Ctena decussata. The sequence continues at coordinate 47,278,045 of OZ022508.1, read as the reverse complement.
AAAGGCGGGGGACAAAAAATCGGTTCTGACAATGTAGATTTTTTCCTCATGTACATGTATGTAAGTAAAATACGAATTGTCTTTTAATTAGCAAAGTCTTTTTGTTGAGGTGGCCTTCGTGGCCTCGTCTCCATTATTTTTCAGGAATGGACAGATACTTGGACTTTCTCTTATACGTAAAAGTAATAAATGCCTAAAGTGCGAACAATATATAATCTCTCTCTCTCTCTCTCTCTCTTTCCCCCCCCCCCTTCCCTCCCATTACAATACATAAAGCTGGTAAATGGACAGCAGCAGTCTATTCGGTTTACAGTGCGCGTGTCTTTCTTCTTCTTCTTGTTAGAGCCTTGGTGTTTATCGTCTCCATGGTCGTACGGACTAACTCCAGAGTGCCACTGCAAGACGTTCGCGCGTGTCTTTCGTGAATTGTTCTCAATGTATGTACATATACATGTACTAAAGGACAAATATTCTGCACGGATGTTAATTTAACATCCGTGCAGAACTTTTGTCCTTAAGTATAGTTCTTTCCCTTTTAGTTTTGAGGGCGCCTGATTGTATTAGTGCCTGATCATTGCCTAATGTTTTATTTTAAATTCTGTTTCGTAATTGATATTAAGTCAATAGTTTCTGTTTTCAAAGTAAGTTAAAACTAGAGGTGGCAGTAAGCATAGCTTACTAAATATCCCCCGCGTTTAACAGTTAGGCATGCAGCTTTGTCATTTAAGTTTTACATTAACACAGCATACATGTTATGACAACTCCAAGTGCACATCTATATACTATTATCTGTTCACATATTTAATATCAGTAAAATGGTTTAGGAGAAGTAGCGACAACAAACTCTGTTTTCCAAGACTACAAAGGGGCACCAAATCTGAATAAAATGGGAGTGAAAATAGCATTAAAAAACTTCAAACTAGGGCAAAACATATAAAATAGGGGCATTACTCATGCAAAATGTGTTAATGCACATCTTCAATCATACCAATATGTGTTCGCATACTTAATTTCAAGAAAATCCGACAAATGGTCTTGGAGTAGTAGCGATAACAAACTTTTCTTACGAAAACTACAAATGGACATAACTCAGCAGGAAACCCTTTCCGGAAATGTATCCGAAAACAATATGTATCAGCTCTTTCCATATGCTGCATCTAGTAACGAATTTGAATAAAATGGAAGCAAAAAAGGCAAAAACCCTATAAAATAGGGCAAAAAATATCAAAAGGGGCATAACTCAGGCAAAAAGGGGCAGAATTTAAAATCAAAACCCTAATGCACATCTTCATACCAATATCTGTTCACATACTTAATTTCAAGAAAATCCGTCAAACCATCTAGGAGGAGTTGCGATAACAAACTTATTACAAGAAAAATACAAAGAGGCATAACTCCGCACTAAAAACCTTCAAGGAAAAATTGAAAAACACGTATCCACTATTTTCTTATGCTGCATCCATGGACAAAATTTGAAACAAATTGGAGCAAATTTAATGCAAAAACCCAATAAAATAGGGCAAAAATATCAAAAAGGGGCATAACTCAGACAAAAAGGGGCAGAATTTAAAATCAAAACCCTAATGCACATCTTCATACCAATATCTGTTCACATATTTAATTTCAAGAAAATCCGTCAAACCATCTAGGAGGAGTTGCGATAACAAACTTATTTCCCGAAAAATACAAAGGGGCATAACTCCGCAATAAAAAACTTCGAGGAAAAATTGAAATTATCCTGCATCCATGGACAAAATTTGAAACAAATTGGAGCAAATTTAATGCGTTGCGGACGGACGGACGGAAGGACGGAAAGACGGGCGGAAGGACAACGTCAAAACAGTATACCCCCCACAAACACAGTTTGCGGGGGTATAAAGATGGTGGAAAACTATTTTAAATCAACAGAATTTTACTTTATTTATCCACACAATATAAACTACACGTTTGTTGGCGTGGATTGATGTCTACAATTCATTCTTTATTACAAATACTAAATTTGCAATCAAAGGTAATATAGAAAAGACAGTCGTTACAAGCTTGACCTTACGACAAAATTCAAGTATCATTTTGTATTTATATCAAGTTGCTTGGAAAACACGATTTGATTCCCATGTTTTTTTCTGTCATTTTTACAAAGAGGAACAGTTTTCGTAACTTCTCGTTTGCAGTGTTAACTCCTGCTACGGAGCATGATCTTTACATTAAGAGTATAGATCCACTCAGAAGGTTTGCAAAAATAACAAGAGTGCCATGGTGGCCCTGAATCGCTCACCTGAGCATTAATCAGTTCACTGGCTCTGGTGAAGATTTATAAGAGTTTTTACCATACAGGGGAAATGGTAGCCACCTTGGTCATGTGACCAAGATCATTTGAAGAACTTTCAATCCTTTTACCCATGTGCAGGCTCCATATGAAATTTGAGTTTAGTCTGCCCAGTGGTTTCAGAGACACGGGTGGGGAACTCCATAATCAGAGCCAATGGCTCTGAAAAGGAAAGGTTATGGCGGTTTTCCGGAGCACGTGCGGCTATGACTATACCGGCTGAAATTGGGACTAAGAAAAGGTAGGTTTCGCATTCGTGGTATAAATTCGTTTTTATGGCGTGGAATCTGAAAAGAAGGAGAATGTAGTTCAATGCTCAGGCCTTTTAACTTCTTTTCAATGCTAAGGTAAGTTGTCATATGCGCACGATTTTTTCTGAATCATTTGTGTCGTGGGTTGACAGAAGGCTAATTTACTGATAGGCAGCTAACATTTGCTTTGAAATTCCTGTTGAAATGATATAAACGTGAGAATTTTGGTGGTCGAAGAGCGTGAACTGATTGTCTGATCTTTCCCCATTCCAAAAAAGTAAGAATTGAAAGCAAATAAGAGAAATTGAGAATAAATAAACCGAGGCTCTGATTATGTCGGGCGGCTCTGGTTATATCGGCCGGCTTTGACGTAGGACGGCTTCTTTTGTAAGAGTCGGTTACTACTTAAGTAAATGTCTTGTAGTAGTGCTATTTACTGTATGAGCGTTGTAAAACAAAACTGTAGTCTATATCACGTCCAGGGACGTGTAGTAGTGCTATTTACTGTATGAGCGTTGTAAAAAAAAAAACTGTAGTCTATATCACGTCCAGGGACGTGTGTTTGATGTTTATTTGGGTTTTAAGGGCCGACAAAATTAGTTGCAGTCTTTGACCTGTTGACAGATGATTGATTTCCCAATATCATTAAGGCGAGAAATGGATGTTGTTGTACATAGCATACATCCTGTACTGCATTATATATCAGTGTAAAGGTTTCCCATAGCCTAGTGGCCGTTGAGGCAGTACGAATTAGAGGCGCACTGAAATAAAAGGTGACGCTCATCTCCCCCTTTCGCAGTAGGAATTAGAGGCCCACTTAAATAAAGTAAAAGGGCTGATCTCCCTCCTGTCGCTGCCTTACTAATCTCTGATTCTACTCAGGTCCTTATTTACTGTTGGGTTGACAGTGAGTGTTCCAGTCTTCGGATGTCCCTACCCTGGTTTGAACCTGCGACCTTCCGGCGACCTTTTGCAGCATGGCCGTGTCACTTTAACCAGTCGACTACGGCGCCCTTTGATTGTGGTAAATCAGTAGTCAATAACGCTGTGAAACACCCTCATACAAATACTATCTCGTCATTATTATTCATTGTTGTTCCAATTCTCGTCACGTTGGTCGTAACGTAAATAATGACAAATGGGCAGACAGACGCGGTGCCAGGAGATGCAGCCATAGATTCGTTCTGCTGAGCCTCTTGGAGACCAACGTTACGAGAATAGGAACAACAGTGAATAATAATGACAAGATAATATTTGTATGAGTGTGTTTCACAGCATTGTTAGCTACGGATTTACCACAGTCAAAAGCGCCGTAGTCGACGGGTTAGAGTGACACGGCTATGGTGCAAAAGGTAGCCGGAAGGTCGCAGGTTCAAACCAGGGTAGGTACATCCGACGACTGGAACACTCACTGTCAACCCAACAGTAAATGAGGACCTGAGTAGAATCAGAGATTAGTAAGGCAGCGAAAGGAGGGAGATGAGCTCCAGCTTTTATTTAAGTGGGCCTCTATAATTCCTACTGCCTCTACGGCCACCAGGCTATGAAAAACCTTTACACTGATATATAATGCAGTACAAGATGTATGCTATGGACAACAAATCCATTTCTCGCCTTCATGATATCGGGAAATCAATCATCTGTCAAAGACTGCAACTAATTTTGTCGGCCCTTAAAACCCAAACAAACATCCATCACTAGTCCCTAAACGTGATGTAGACTACAGTTTTGTTTTACAACGCTCATACAGTAAATACACTGCTACAAGACATTTACTTCAGTAGTAACCGACTCTTACAAAAGAAGCCGTCCTTCGTCAGAGCCGGCCGATATAACCAGAGCCGCTCGACATAATCAGAGCCTCGGTTTATTTATTCTCAATTTCTCTTATTTGCTTTCAATTCATACATTTTGCGAATGGGGAAGGATCAGACAATCAGTGCACGCTATTCAACCACCAAAATCCTCACGTTTATATCATTTCAACAGGAATTTCGCCGCAAATGTTAGCTGCCTATCTGTAAATTAGCCATCCGTCACCTCACGAGACAAATGATTCAGGCAAAATCGTACGCACATGACAACTTACCTTAGCGTTGAAAAGAAGTTAAAAGACCAGAGCACTGAACTACATTCTCCTTTTTTTGAGATTCTACGCCGTAAAAACGAATTTATACCACGAATGCGAAACTAGCCTTTTCTTAGTCCAAATTTCAGCCGTTATAATCATAACCGCACGTGCTCCGGAAAACCTCCATAACCATTCCTTATCAGAGCCATTTGCTCTGATTCTGGAGTTTCCCAACCGTGGAGATGTTTGAAAATGTTTATGGATCAATGACAGAGGCAGCTAACACCAATACTGTAAGGCTCAGTTGAGCTGAAAATGGCAGAGTCGCTTCTCCGAAAAGTTCCCATTCATGTTGAGTTCCTTTGATGGATTTGAACTAGACTGAACTAGGCAAATACAGATGATAGAATGGTAGCATCATTGTGGTGAAACTAATGCATTCCAAGGAGTTTGTGGCTGGCATCATTGCAATTTTAGTTCTGATTCTTGCAGCATAAATTGATTTAGATTTGACCTAGTGACCTAGCTTTTGACCCGACATGACCCAGTTTCAAACTTGACCTAGTCTTTATGGAGATAAACATTCTGACAAAGTTTCATGAAGATTGGATCAAAACTGTGCCCTCTAGGGTGTGCACAAAGTTTTTCTAAGATTTGACCTAGTGACCTAGTTTTTGACCTGACATGACCAAGTTTCTAACTTGGCCTGGATATTGTGAGGATAAATATTCTGACAAAGGTACATGAAGATTGGATCATAACTGTGCCCTCTAGAGTGTACACAAGGTCGTTCTTATATCTGACCTAGAGACGTAGTTTTTGACCCGACATGATCTACTTTTAAACTTGGCCTAAATATTGTGACGATAAACATTCTGACAAAGTTTCAAAAAGATTGTATCAAAACTGTGTCCTCTAGAGCATACACAAGGTTTTTTTAAGATCTGACCTAGTTTTTGACCCGACATGACCCAGTTTCATACTTGGCCTAGATATTGTGAGGATAAACATTCTGACAATTTTTTTTTAGGTTTGGATCAAAACTATGACCTATAGAGCGTACACAAGGTCTTCCTAATATTTGACCTAGTTTTTGACCCGACATGACCCAGTTTCAAACTTGGCCTAGATATTGTAAAAATAAACATTCTGACAAAGTTTCATTGAGATTGGATCAAAACTGTGCCCTCTGGAGCATATACAAGGTTTTTTTAAGATTTGACCTAGTGACCTAGTTTTTTACCCGACATGGCCTACTTTCAAACATGGCCTAGAGTTTATGGAGATAAACATTCTGGCAAAGTTTCATAAAGATTGGATCAAACCTGTGTCCTCTAGAGCGCACACAATGTTTTTCTATGATGAGACCTAGTGACCTAGTTTTTGACCTGACATGACCCAGTTTCAAAATTGTCCTACATATTATAAGGATAAACATTCTAACAAAGTTTCATGAACTTTGGATCAGAACTGTGCCTTCTAGAGCATACACAAGGTTTTTCTAATATTTGACCTAGTGACCTAGTTTTTAACCCAACATGACCCAGTTTCAAAGTTGGCCTAGAGTTTATGGAGATAAACATTCTGACAATGTTTCATAAAGATTGGATCAAAACTTTGTCCTCCTCTAGAGCATACACAAAGTTTTTCTATGATTTGACCTAGTGACCTAGTTTTTGACCCGACATAACCCATTTTCAAAGCTGTTCTAGACATTAAAAGGATAAACATTCTGACAAAGTTTCATGAACTTTGGATCAAAACTGTGCCTTCTAGAGTGTACACAAGGTTTTTTTAAGATTTGACCTAGTGACCTAGTTTTGATCCGACATGACCCAGTTTTGAACTTGTCCTAAAGTTTATAGAGATCAACATTCTGACAAAGTTTCATAAAGATTGGATCAAAACTGTGACCTCTAGAGCGTACATAAGGTTTTTCTATGATTTGACCTAGTGACCTAGTTTTTGAACCGACATGACCCAGTTTCAAACTTGTCCTAAATATTATAAGGATAAATATTCTGACAAAGTTTCATGAACTTTGTATGAAAACTGTGCCTTCTAGAGCGTACACAAGGTTTTTCTAATATTTGACCTAGTGACCTAGTTTTTGACCCGACATGACCCAGTTTCAAACTTGGCCTAGATTTAATGGAGACTAACATTCTGACAAAGTTTCAGAAAGATTGGATCAAAACTGTGCCCGCTAGAGTGTACACAAGCAAAAGTTGACGGACGTCCTGACACACGTACGACGGACGACGGACATCAGGGTATCCCAAAAGCTCACCCTGAGCACTTCGTGCTCAGGTGAGCTAAAAATGGGAGAGTTGCTTCCCCTGAAAGTAAACCCATACACCTTGGATACCTTTCTTTCAGTTTTGCCTTGTCAGCAATCTGTTGCACACTCATTGGCTGGTCTGTTTCGCACAAGACATCAAAGAGTCCAAGCTTATTACCAATCATCAATGACAAGTTCACTATGCTTTTGCAGTTAACATCGTCAATAAACTGGTCAAATTCTTCTTTTTCCATTCTGAAATAAACAATTATTAAAAGATTAAAAGTCGTATGAATATAATTGAGTCGCGACACGAGAAAAACAGCAAAGTGGTTGTGCGCAAAGCGCAGATTCAGACAGCTTGGGCATCCGCCCAGTCTGACCAGAGTCGTCACCGTGCGCTTAAAGTTAAGGGTCTCAGCAACCTCTATCCGGACAGCGAAGACTCTGATCAGACTGGGCGGATGCCAAGGATGATCTGAGTCTGCGCTTGGCGCACAACCACTTTGTCTGTTTTCTCGTGTCGCGGCTAAATACAACCATGGAAGACGGGTATCGCCTTGACTGTTACGCTAGTTGTCCAGTCGTGCTTGTTTTAGCGTAGCTTCAGTCCGTGGGTACGATATCATAACAGGCACATTCCTCAGAGTCGGGTTCGACGTGCACATGTACAATTTTATAAGACGGACGCCAACGCCGACGTTCAGCGACAATGGCAGTCACTGGCCACCTCCCTTATGCCATGTTTTCCAGCTAAGGGAGAACTGGGGGTAGAGATTTTCTGGGCTGAAAAAATTTATCGAATATATGCCGCCCGTAGGGAGTCGAACACACGACAACCAACCCCGTGCGTGAAAGGCGAACACTCAATCCACAAAAATAGTGATAACAATAATGATAGTGTTGAGACCTCGACAGGGAATAGCATTTTTCCCCTTAACAAATGACTCCCATTGAGAACTGCGGAAAAAAATCAAATTAACAGTGTCATTTACCCTGAAAGCGTTTTCATACACCTAACGAATATGCCCTAAAGTTCAAAGTCACAGAATAGTGCTGCGCCTGGCAGCTTAGTCAGTAAATCAGTTTTCATTGAATAGAAACCTTTTATTCAGGTCATTTCTGCTTGTCTATAAAGTGCTCTAACATCTTGTGCATGTGTTTTACCTGACTGGCAGTCCATCTGTAATCTACAGTGATGCAGAGCAGCAGCTGTTAATTCTGCATGAAATAAACAGATCAGGTAATAACTGACTTTAATAAAAATTATTGCATGAATATCGGTGTCACACGCTATAAATAGGCATGTTTTAACGAACACAAATCCATTTATTAACATGGATTTCACGCGCCGATGATGACCACCTTAGCAACTTTTCATATGCCAGTTGTAGGGCAACACTCCGTCAATACATAAAAGAGCGGTAATACTGCAGTCGAAGGTATCGATTAAAGACTTTAACGGAAGAGTTATACAAATTCGGATATTGTATAGCTGAAATTATGCAATGATAGCGATCAAACATTTTTCCAATGCATAAACGTATGCAAGGTCCTTGGGGAGATGTTGAAAACCAGGCCTTCGACCTTGGTTTTCAACATCTCCCTCGGGACCTTGCAAACGTTAATGCATGAAAAAACACATTTGATCCCAATATAAGATGATTGGCTGTAATTAGTTATGACAGCCTGAGGCAGCAAGACACTCTCAGACAGCCCTAGAAAGGGATGGTTTTGCCTCACTTATCACGATTACTCCATTTCAGATATGTCTGAGATTTTTCCTTGTCCTGCTTTCTTAATGTTCTGACAGCTATCTCATTCTGTCAATAATTGTTTTGTACAGCCCAGTCATGTTACACTTTAATTTCGACAATTTCGACGTAGTAGCAGTGCTGGGCATGAAATGGCGTTGAGGCCTCAGGCTTGATTTCAGTTTATTAAAGTCTCGTGCTTGGCAAACCCTGCATAAGACTAATAATCTCCAAACTAGACTAAGATATCCTTGCCCTTTTTTTGTTATTTATTTTTTTTAATAATGCTGTCTCATGGTACAAACGTTTTTACATAGTAATACATAATAATGTTTCAAGTACATCTAGCCAACGCTCCCATTAGAGGCCTAAACCTCATCATAAATTCTACTAGTCCCGCGTCTGAGAAAAAAAAAACGACACGAGACATTACAGAAAAGTCAACTCTAGTTTATCGCTGATCTCAACCTTATTTAGGTCAGTTTAAACAGAAACCGGTCCTGTCGCTGGTTAGGATAGCTAGCACAGCGGTCACACGAATTCTGACGTGGACGCCAACAACAAGGTGCTAGCAACATGCCTTCCTTCCGTAAGAAAGAAACAATTCGGATTCATGTTAACCCATTCATGCCTATTGGAACGTTCCATACTTTACTACTCGAAAGATTCTTCTAATTTAGAAGTTTTGCATCACCTTACCCTTTTTTCCATGAGCTAATACAAAACAGTCATATTCACCTTACCTGATTAAAAGTTATATGAGTAGCAATGAAACACATGCCTTGCTTATTTTGTATGATTAACAGTCTTATGTTTCGGTACTATAAAATTATACATGTGAAAAGTTGGTCTTCGGTTCCGTCTGTATAATAGTAGATATGAGCCGCGACACGAGAAAACCAACAATGTGGTTGTGCGCCCAGTGCATACTCAGGTCAGCCTGGACATCTGCCCAGTTTGGTCAGACTTTTTGTTAAAGTCTCAAAGGGTAGCTAAGGGCCTAAGCTACTTCCATGCGGACAGCGAAGACTCTGATCAGACTGGGCGGATGCCCAGGCTGATCTGAGTCTGCGCTGGGCGCACAACCACATTGTTGGTTTTGTCGTGTCGCGGCTCATATAGGCTTTTAAAGAGTGAAAGCTTTTATTCAGAATGATTTCCCATATGGTTTGTTAGAAGCCAATACCACTGGCCAGTCAGTTTAATTTGCATTATGTCTATGAGAAATTTATGGTGATGCAAAACTTCATTTGAGTAGTACATTATATTCCTATAAATTGGGTGACTTCATTCATTATGTTTGGGTGTCCGATTTACTCAAGTTTATCATGTTTGTAGAAATTGCTGTTAATTCTATGCAGATAGCATAGACCTACTTCAGACACCGCGTTCTGCGGCGTTTCATCTGCATCTACACTGATTGCCTCCAGGCCTGAACAGATTAATGTACGGTGTTTGAACATTTGTTTTAACCATCTCTGAAAATTTGCTGTATAAATAAAACAATATTTATAATACATAATGTATAATTTTGACGTAAATAACAGACGATATGTGCCTGATCGGGATTTGAACTCAGGATATTTATCTTACCGTGCACTCATTGTCTCCAGCTTTGTTGCTTCGCCACATGGTCGAACTTGGACCTTCAAGCTAACTCTCCTTGATTAGTTTCCTCTCCGAATCCGTCCTTAAGGTTATAAAACTGTTTTCATGCTCAACTCAGATGAGCATGAAATTTTCTCTGCTGATGAATGTGAAAATGCCAATTTTCATATTCTTAAGCAGAGCAAATTTCATACTCAGCTCAACTGAGCAAGAAAACAACTGAACTTATCAGTAATTTGCTATTTATTAACAGGTAAAATTTCATGCTCAACTCAGCTGAGCATGAAAAAAGCTTTATAACCTCGGGGCCTGATTACATTCACAAAGGGACCAATGAGACATGCACTTTCTAATGCATGTGACTTGCCACAAAATATCAGAGAGGTGTAAAAACATATTCTTGAGTCGGCTGGTGTTTTAGATATTATTTCCAAATAAGGGTATGTTACCAGTCTATCCACGTAATATATATAGGCTCGTGTCGCACTAAAAGTAATCTTATATCCCATCCCCCTTCCTGACACACACACACACACACACACACACACACACACACACACACACACACACACACACTCGCTGTCGTAGGCGAACTGAGTAAAAATTTCAACTATTCATTAACCCATTTATGCCTAGCGTCTCACAAAAGGACACTATTCATTAACCCATTTATGCGTAGCGTCTCACTAAAGGACACTATTCATTAACCCATTTATGCCTAGCGTCTTACAAAAGGATACTATTCATTAACCCATTTATGCCTAGCGTCTCACAAAAGGACACTATTCATTAACCTATTTAAACAAAGCGTCTCACAAAAGGACACTATTCACTAACCCAATTTATGCCTAGCTTCTCACAAAAGGACACTATTCATTAACCCATTTAAACAAAGCATCTCACAAAGGACGTTGGCAACACGGCGTCTAATCAGTGTCTACACTTTTTACATAAGACAATTGTACATTTCTCTGAAAGAAATAGTTAAATTGATTTAAAAACAATTAAACCAGACATCCCTAAAAGATGAATGGACTCATCCATTTGATATGGATAGGGCATTCCACTGGGCATACATGTAAATGGGCAAGAGAGTTAAAACAAACTAATACTACCCTTAAGGCTTACCAGAAAATGCCAATTTTAGTACGAAATATTTCGCACTGACCAACGTCTATACTGATAAGGGTGGTATCAAATAATGCTCATGGATTATCACCTCCTACAGGCGGACAGAATTAACATGGTATAATTATTACTTACCTGAACAAAATTGTTATTAGTTCCCAAAACACCCTTGGAATGAAGAACAAGCTTTTTAAATATTTTCGATTGTCTTGACCTTTTTATCTGGGTTAATCGGTAAGATATAGTGGTCGTTGGGAAATTTTATCTGTTGAAAGCTAGTCATGGTCATCAAAATGCCGGCACTTATTAAATAAGGTCAATAAACTTTCAGTGATAATATAACACTAAGCCATCCATTGGGTCCTTCAAATAACGCCTATCAGTAGGACGCCCCAGTATCGAAAGTTTCAGTGCACTTCACTTCGTCCTACCCCTACCCTCTCTGTCAACAAGACCTACTTTTAAACACGTCAATCTTTATCTTAAGTTTCTGTATCCTGCAATGACCACGGCAGAACGCAGTAAGATGTCATACGTCAGTACTTTGAAATTTGATAAAATTGAATTTATATATATGCACGAATATAAGAGCCGCGACACGAGAAAACAAATAAAGTGGCATGTGCGCCAAGAGCACACTCAGATCAGCCAGTGCATCCGTCCAGTCTGATCAGTCTTTACTGTCCGCATGGAGGTAGCATAGACCCTTAGCTACCCTTTAAGCGCTTAGGGAATAGTCTGATCAGACTGAACCAGGCTGAGCTGAGTCTGCGCTTTGCGTGCAACCACTTTGTTGGTTTTCTCATGTAGCGGCTCAATGGATGAATGTTAAACTTATTCTGTGAGAAATATGATAACTTGAAGCCTAAGTACAGGCGACTTTATGATAAAGAATTATGTTGCGGTTTGTATCAAAAATGTACAGCTCACAAGTACATAAAAATCGAAACCTTATTTAATTTCGCATACGTCAGCATTTAGTCATTCGAAACTTCTAGAAAAACGAAAACTATTTCGCTCCTGCTCCCACCCTAAACATCCGTCCCTGGCCCTCTCGTCATAGGATGATCATCCTCATTGTACTCGGACCAAACTACATATACATCCCGTAAAATGCTAATCTTTTGTACAGGTGCATAATATCCGGTGTAATGCTAATAGTTACGTAAAATGAGTAGTATTATTCCTTAGTTCAGTGTCTGTAGTCTTTTGACCCACAACTGTAGTTTAATTCTCAATAAGTACACGTATTATGTTTTCCTTCGCTATTGACAAGTCGCATCATTTGGCAATTTCACCAAATAAAATATTTTTATCCCACCCGAAGGCGGAGGGATATAGTTTTCTCCATGTCCGCCCGTCCGTCCATCCGTCTTTCCGTCCGTCCGTCCGGAGCCATTTCTAAGTACCCATTGAACGGAATTTCATAAAACTTAAAATAAATGTGTATCACTATATGGATGCACGTGAAGTTTTGTCACACTGATTTCAGTAGTGCATGAGTTATTGCCCTTGAATTGTTTTTAATATGATAAAACGAGCCATAACTAAGTAACCAAGCATCAGAATTTCATAAAACTTAAAATAAATGTGTATCACTATTAAATTGTTTTGCACATAAAGTTTTGTCAGAATAAGATCGGTAGTGCATGAGTTATTGCCCTTGATTCAATTTAAAATTAACAAATTTATCCAATGAATGGAATTCCATGAAACTTATACTAAATATGTATTACTATAACAGGGTGATGCATGTTAAGTTTTGTTGGACTTGCTTCAGTAATGCATGAGTTACTGCCCTTGCATTGCTATAAAATAGACTAATTGAGTCAGAACTAAATAACCAGTGAACAAGGAATTTCACAAAGCTTAAAACAATTATGTATCTTTATAACAAGACAGTGCACGTCAAGTTTTGTCAAGATGACATCAGTAATGCATGAGTTACTGCCCTTGATTTGATTTAAAATACACAAATAAGCCACAACTGAGTTGCAAATGAACAAAATTTCTTGAAACTGGATATAAATATATACTAAGAGAAATAAATTTAGCAAGTTTTCCAAAGGGTTATGAAATTTTCTTTAGGGATAGAATTCCTAGGTTATTGACCGCTTATAGTGAGTTTAAGTTAGGAGACTGCGATTACATCAAACTTGGACTAAAAAGGTGACTTAACGCACGCTTGACGTCACTTTAAATGAAATTACTCTTTGCGCCAGCTGACAAACAATTGGACAAGGAAAATTGTCAAAATGCTTTTGAAAGGTTTTAAGTGGGTCCTTTAACAAGAAAACCGTAAACGGGTTTGCAAACAAACGCATACGAAGCCGGCAATGGAGCATGTTAGTTTGACGTTAACAAGCCGAAAACTTCAACCACATTTTTAAACATTATCAATCGGCGTTTTGACTCGAATCTTTTGCGCTTTATTACTGTCAACTTGGGGAACACTATCATGCAAAAAGATTACCTCAGGTAATCCATTTGTTTTAATGCAACGACCAGAACCTTTCAAGATTTGAATGGAGGCGTCAAGTTTACGTTATGACGGAAATTGACAAAATCTGTGGATATGCAATGACCCTTATGCGCACTTAGAGAAGAGATACTTAAAGTTCAATATTGCTGATGTCAAGAAGATCTTTTATGGTTTAAAAACCTGACGTCAGAATGACGTAACTGTCGAACCTGGTGTGATTAAATCTGCAGAAATAGCGCCATTTTACAGCAACAAATTGCTTGAAGGTGTACTGGTCATTTAGAGGTCACGCCATTGCAGTTTGGTTCAAGATTTTGGAACAGCTCGTTAGCGGTGACTTTTGCTCAGTATCAGCGGTTTTGTGGATGCCAGTTTTGACGGCGTCATAAATACATTTACGTTTATCATGGTAACAAGCTTTTAGCACACAACAATGTGTCCTTGTTCACAAATGTCTACATCGCCGCAAATTGGCTCTGGTGTCAGATCTGAAGATGAAACAACGCCTGACAAAAATGAGTTCCATGAAATATTTATGGCATTTTTCGGGTTTAGCCCTTGGGTACAAATGCGATACGATTCTGCTCTATAAATAAACTTTCGATCTTACTACAAATCAAGTATCAACTGCAACCAAAGTCCTTCTAAAGGCGGTGGCAATTTGTTACGGTCAACTGTCAGATGAAATATTCCGCCGAAAAACAGATTTCTTTTGATTCAGTCATAACGGTATTAAACCCGCTCAGTTAAAGTCGCGGTAACTAGATTTGTGACGTCAGATTTTCTCTGTATTCTGTAAACCTCGCGCTCACAAAGTGACCGCCGCGGAAGTCGTTAATGATGTAGCTGGCAGGTGCCGTTAAAGACAAATTTTGTGACTAGGATCATCTGAGCCGACGTCTACGAAGAAATGACTGATTGTCTGTCTTTTTATTATTTTGAGATAACGGAGCGTTTCTTAACCGGCTCCAACAATTACATGTTGCAGTAGTGGATTGACGCGTAGTAATTTTTGGGGTTTCTAGTACGCAAAATGATGCCCTACAGAGCGGAAACAATACAATTTTCAACTTTTTAATTAAGTCTGAATAATACGCTGATTTGTAAAAATTGCTAAATTTATTTCCCTCAGTCATCACAACGAGATGATGCTGAAGCAAGTTGATTAGAATGGCCTAACTTATACATGGGCTATTGTCCCCTGGATTTAAAGTCCACAGCTTCAGTCGTAACTAAGTACCAGTGAACAAAATTTTATCAAATAGAAAATAAGTCGTACAAAACAGCCATTTCGGCGGGGGATATAAATTCAATTACTTGTTACATACTATTGTTGCAGGCTTCATCATTCTTTTTCCAAGAACCCTGGGAGTGTTGTAATTTAGTAACTTTCTTCGTAGAGAGCCTCGGTAGTCGGTGGCACAGATGCTTAAGTGCTGGCCTGCTGGCCTAGCGGTTTCGGCTTCGAACCCTCCTTGAAGCGGGAATTTTTTCAAACGGAAATGGGGGCCCATCGCTAACAGCCTTTTAGTATCACCCGACCATCGTCCTGATATGACAGAAACACTGTTAAAAAGGACGTAAAATTGCAAGTCATCCATCTATAAATTCGTAAATCAGATAAGCCACAGGCCCTGGTGAATACAAGATTCATTCTACATTATGACAGATAGTACATCAAAACACCTGATTCAGTGCATGTATATATACTTCTTACTACAGATGAAAGAATAATGAAAAAAACATTCAAATTTACTTAATTTTAAAATTTGAGGAGAATTTTTCATTTTTCCGCATAAGAACATATGTTGTGACCCTTCATTAGAACCCAGTCAGCGTGAAGTAAGGGGACATGGCTTCGTAAACTTTAAACGCGGAATTAAATGACTTAAGAATAATTATTTGTTTGGGAAAACCTGAATATTTCAGTTTGCTATGTCACTGAAAAATTGACGGAGCATGGCATAGATTGTACCAATTACGCCTTACAGCTGTTACTATAGAAACTAAGAGCTCATATTGATATAAAAAATGACTTCATCGAGATGTCATTCTGCTAAGGTTCTATGCTCAACAGTTGGTAATTCCATATTTTTTACATGTATGGTAACAGATCTATGGCGTTATCTCACTAATAATTCGAGAGGAGCATGGCATACAATGTGTGTCATGCTCCTCTCAAATTATAAGCGAGATGCTACCTGAAATTCATACAATGGATAAGTGTGATTTTCGCAAACATATAATCTTTCTCATAGAATTAAATTCCGTGTTTTTATGACTTTTGCAGCAATACCTGACAAAGCTTCTAACATAACGCATGCTCGTTCAATATAACTATAGTCTCTGACCCAAATAAAAGTATTTGATCTCACGCTCTGGCGTGATATGTAGCACGTGCAGTTATATTTCCTGCAGTTTTACAGGATAGTTTGGGTATATGGGTATAGAACACCATACTCTCCATACCACGCCATGGGGTACAGTTAATTTAGCATTTTTACCAGTCATTGTGACACTAACAATTGAGGTTGGACTCACTTGAAGCGTGCCAGAAGAGCGATTGGGCGACGACAAAATCCTGGATTTTTGTGGTAACTCCCATACTTCCTGATTTTAGTTGGTATCCACGATTGGTCAAAGACGCATTTTCTGGATCTCCAGCCTGGCCAGGAGACCCGGTACCTCAGTGAGTTAATCGCTGGCCTGCAGATCTAGCAGTTCAAATTTGGATTACCGGAGGCACAAATCTTTTCAATCGTAAATAGTTTTCCATTGCACAAAGCCTTTCATTGTCAACCTCCCATCGTCCTGATATAACTGAATTACTGTTGTAAAAGAAGGCTTGAAAAGGACGTTATATCGCAAGTCAGCCATCTGTTCCTCCGTCTAGCCGAAGCTGGCCACGAGGTTATAAAACTTTTTTGTCATTCTCAAATCAGCTGGGCATGAAAATTCGAATTCATAGTATATTATTTTATGCATCTTGCAAATATTTTCATGGCCACCAATTTTGATTTACACATAATTTGTCTTATTTGGATGTTCAAAATATATTCAAAAGAATATTGTCGGACTGAATGGCTATCTACTTAGTGACTAAAGACATTGCAAAGAGAGATCAAAGGTTTCAAAAGTCAAATGTTGTTCCTAAAGTTGGAAGAAAGACAATAGTTAAAATACACACAAAAATTGGTCCGCTGATATGTTTCCTCATATGTCATGTTTATATGACCTGAGAGAAATAAATGTTTCTGTCTGTCTGGCTGTCTGTCTGTCTGTCTGATCATTAAAGAGTCAAAGTCTGTTGCACCATTTGCAACTCCAGAATTCGAATTAAACAGGTCCACTCATAATCGGCGATACGATGCATGTCAGTTATATTTAAGAACAATCCTTTATATTCTCAATGCCAGTCCGATCAGTGTACTTGCATGGGGCGTTCAAATTATTGCTCTTAAACAGACTGCTGCGGATCAAATTATGTCGCCATACTATCCATGCCAGTCAGACTGAAGAACAATCATTCATACACTCAATGCCAGAGGGATCAGCGGATTGGCATGAGGCGTCCAAGTAATTGCTCTGCAACGGACTGGTACGGGTCGTATAATGACTGGTGTCGATATGATAAGTTTTATTGGAATATATATAGAGATTTGTATAGTCATTGTCATCCTAATCTGACTGAATTGCATGTTACTAAAAAGTTAGTCCTCCGATAACGGCGTACTAAGTTAGAACACCGTTTAGTTCGTAGTTTAAATATGTTGATGCACGTGAAAAGCATTTTGTATTCTACCTTGTGAATAACAGTGGTGTAAGCCTTAATCTGCATTTTAAATGCGACATGAAATCAGGACAAACAATTATTGAAAAAAATATTATTATTATATTTTTGTCCAGTTTTGATACTGCAAGTTACTCAAATAACGTCGTATAAGTATTGCATATGTTCAACTAATAATTGCTGTGCCGGGATTTATATTCCTTACAGTTTTACCCTTTGGAACTTTATCCATGCAGTTTTCGACATTCTTCGAGATAAAACAATACCCATCATTTCATTTCACCTTGAAATCATGCCAGTATCAACAATCATGGAATGTGACGTGCGCGAAACTGCATCATACCTTCATATTGCACCCCCGAAGTCACATCATACCCCTATTATACATCTGGCTAGTAGCTTGGCGTGTGGTCATGCACAATTCAAATTGCCAGTTTTGAAGGGTAACAACAAAATATGACAATTTAATCATTGTTGCGAGGAAGTCAATTAACTTTAATTCTGAAAATAAATACCCAAACTTTACGTCTTTATTCAATGAGTGAGTGAACTCTGGTTTAACGTCCCACGAACAACTAGGTCATAGAGAGACGAGACCTCCTTTTAAAGTCTCATCCAAAAGACCGGAGAAACGGGGGACCGCTCTTGCGACCCCTAGGTTGGTAGTTCAGCGCGTTATTCACTACACTACACTGTTCTTAGCATTATTTTTCAATAAAAATAAACTGTATGACAAATGGATTATGATATGGCAATTTTTATCAGCCCTTTACATATCAGATCATATATGAGTGTCTGTGGTTAAAATCGTGTATGACTTCCATGTAATTCACGGTTCCAAAACCACGCCTACTTTAAACAGGTATAGACCCCTCTATTAGCTGTAAGGTAAAATCACGGACTTATGTGGCACATTGAACACGTGCGATTTTGTTTGTTAGACTATGCCACGTGCTAAGTTGCTGTTGCATTGGCCAGGTATACGCTATCAGGTGACTTTTGAGTGACATTCTGGGTGTAGCTCGGAACTGTGTATAATCTCTTCTGTTACACAATCGTTCATAAATATCGGAAGACCTCAATATGACAATACATCATTTGAAAGCAATCTGATATCAGGTTACCCACATCACTCCGGAAGCCATATCACTCTATGCCGCATAACATTCCGGAAGTCAAAACGCACCTCTAAATAGTGGCATGGTCACCATGGGGATATGCAGAAAACAACAATAAACTCAGAGGGACAAGCTATGCAAACAATCAACGGAGCCTCTTCGGTTATGAGACGTTTGTTTCTTTGTTTTTTTTTCCTTCCAAAACATTCTCAAAGATCTATGATCTTTGAGAATGTTTTGAAAGGTAAAACTCAATTTTATAGTGGGCAACACAAGATCTATGATCTTTGAGAATGTTTTGAAAGGTAAAACTCAATTTTATAGTGAGCAACACAATATCTATGATCTTTGAGAATGTTTTGAAAGGTAAAACTCAATTTTATAGTGGGCAACACAAGATCTATGATCTTTGAGAATGTTTTGAAAGGTAAAACTCAATTTTATAGCGAGCAACACAAGATCTATGATCTTTGAGAATGTTTTGAAAGGTAAAACTCAATTTTATAGTGAGCAACACAAGATCTATGATCTTTGAGAATGTTTTGAAAGGTAAAACTCAATTTTATAGTGAGCAACACAAGTTCTATGATCTTTGAGAATGTTTTGAAAGGTAAAACTCAATTTTATAGTGAGCAACACAAGATCTATGATCTTTGAGAATGTTTTGAAAGGTAAAACTCAATTTTATAGTGAGCAACACAAGATCTATGATCTTTGAGAATGTTTTGAAAGGTAAAACTCAATTTTATAGTGAGCAACACAAGATATATGATCTTTGAGAATGTTTTGAAAGGTAAAACTCAATTTTATAGTGAGCAACACAAGATCTATGATCTTTGAGAATGTTTTGAAAGGTAAAACTCAATTTTATAGTGAGCAACACAAGATCTATGATCTTTGAGAATGTTTTGAAAGGTAAAACTCAATTTTATAGTGAGCAACACAAGATCTATGATCTTTGAGAATGTTTTGAAAGGTAAAACTCAATTTTATAGTGAGCAACACAAGATCTATGATCTTTGAGGATGTTTTGAAAGGTAAAACTCAATTTTATAGTGAGCAACACAAGATCTGTGATCTTTGAGAATGTTTTGAAAGGTAAAACTCAATTTTATAGTGAGCAACACAAGATCTATGATCTTTGAGAATGTTTTGAAAGGTAAAACTCAATTTTATAGTGAGCAACACAAGATCTATGATCTTTGAGAATGTTTTGAAAGGTAAAACTCAATTTTATAGTGAGCAACACAAGATCTATGATCTTTGAGAATGTTTTGAAAGGTAAAACTCAATTTTATAGTGAGCAACACAAGATCTATGATCTTTGAGAATGTTTTGAAAGGTAAAACTCAATTTTATAGTGAGCAACACAAGATCTATGATCTTTGAGAATGTTTTGAAAGGTAAAACTCAATTTTATAGTGAGCAACACAAGATCTATGATCTTTGAGAATGTTTTGAAAGGTAAAACTCAATTTTATAGTGAGCAACACAAGATCTATGATCTTTGCGAATGTTTTGAAAGGTAAAACTCAATTTTATAGTGATCAACACAAGATCTATGATCTTTGAGAATGTTTTGAAAGGTAAAACTCAATTTTATAGTGAGCAACACAAGATCTATGATCTTTGAGAATGTTTTGAATGGTAAAACTCAATTTTATAGTGAGCAACACAAGATCTGTGATCTTTGAGAATGTTTTGAAAGGTAAAACTCAATTTTATAGTGAGCAACACAAGATCTGTGATCTTTGAGAATGTTTTGAAAGGTAAAACTCAATTTTATAGTGAGCAACACAAGATCTATGATCTTTGAGAGTGTTTTGAAAGGTAAAACTCAATTTTATAGTGAGCAACACAAGATCTATGATCTTTGAGAATGTTTTGAAAGGTAAAACTCAATTTTATAGTGAGCAACACAAGATCTATGATCTTTGCGAATGTTTTGAAAGGTAAAACTCAATTTTATAGTGATCAACACAAGATCTATGATCTTTGAGAATGTTTTGAAAGGTAAAACTCAATTTTATAGTGAGCAACACAAGATCTATGATCTTTGAGAATGTTTTGAATGGTAAAACTCAATTTTATAGTGAGCAACACAAGATCTGTGATCTTTGAGAATGTTTTGAAAGGTAAAACTCAATTTTATAGTGAGCAACACAAGATCTATGATCTTTGAGAATGTTTTGAAAGGTAAAACTCAATTTTATAGTGAGCAACACAAGATCTATGATCTTTGAGAGTGTTTTGAAAGGTAAAACTCAATTTTATAGTAAGCAACACAAGATCTATGATCTTTGAGAATGTTTTGAAAGGTAAAACTCAATTTTATAGTGAGCAACACAAGATCTATGATCTTTGAGAATGTTTTGAAAGGTAAAACTCAATTTTATAGTGAGCAACACAAGATCTATGATCTTTGAGAATGTTTTGAAAAGTAACACTCAATTTTATTGTGAGCAACACAAGATCTATGATCTTTGATAATGTTTTGAAAGGTAAAACTCAATTTAATAGTGAGCAACACAAGATCTATGATCTTTGAGAATGTTTTGAAAGGTAAAACTCAAGGTAAAACTCAATTTTATAGTGAGCAACACAAGATCTATGATCTTTGAGAATGTTTTGAAAGGTAAAACTCAATTTTATAGTGAGCAACACAAGATATATGATCTTTGAGAATGTTTAGAAAGGTAAAACTCAATTTTATAATGAGCAACACAAGATCTATGATCTTTGAGGATGTTTTGAAAGGTAAAACTCATTTTTTATAGTGAGCAACACAAGATATATGATCTTTGAGGATGTTTTGAAAGGTAAAACTCCATTTTATAGTGAGCAACACAAGATCTATAATCTTTGAGAATGTTTTGAAAGGTAAAACTCAATTTTATAGTGAGCAACACAAGATCTATGATCTTTGTGAATGTTTTGAAAGGTAAAACTCCATTTTATAGTGAGCAACACAAGATTGATTTACAATTTTGTAAGATTAACTCCCATTTCATAACCGAATATCGTTTGCATAATATCAGAGAATTCTGCATAGTATCAGACCCAGAGAAATGAAACTTCATGGCAATGACAATGAAGAAAAGACCTGTATTTTTATTTATTTGAAAACATTTTGATTCTTACAAAATGTGATTGACAAATGGATAATTCTGCAAAGGACCTGGTGTGATAAGGCCCATATTTAGCCCCCAGAAAACTCATTTTTCAAAAGTTCTATTTCGAATACTAAAATGCATTCATAGGAAAGTGTCAACCTAAACTGTAACAGCAAATACAAAATCAACCAGTTCTTGCATAAAATATTTGTGTTTTTAATCTTGAATATACCCATACCCCTAGCGGATTCTGACGAAAATGACGAATTTGGTAGCCTTTGCGGCTTTCAAAATATATGAGCCCGGCCTCCAGCACATTTCATATTTTATATACAGACATAATTTACATGCCATGAAAATATTAAATGTGCTGGAGACCGGGCTCTATGTTTATTTTTAAGTTTTTGTTACCAAATTGGCAGCGTTTGGAACATTTTCCCTGTTTTCTCAACACAAAAATACCCATATCTCCGCTCACACACAAAATAAACATGTGTTGTGGGTATTCATTTTCTTAGTTAGAACACTAGTAATAATTTGGTACACATTTCATTTTGATCTGTCTGAATTTTTTGGTAAGCGTCTCTGGACTTGCAAACTAGAGTGGGTGGGGTACCTTGACAGGCCTTGTGCAGTACATAGGTAATTAGCTGTGGTACCAAATGTATAAGCATTTCATCAAAAGCCAATTATCAAGAGCTTTCAAAAGCTATAATTATAAATGACTTATTTCTTTAAAGGAAAAATTATTAAACTCAGTTTTTCTTGCAATTTTCCTTCATGTTATTGAAACAACATAGGCATGTCAGAAATCATGTTATTCTGAGAATTAACAAAAGTTAAACATATTACATGTATTCCTGTTTGTTCCCATACGTACAAATGATAAGCAATAGAAACCATACAATTCTAGGTCCATACCAGGTCCTTTTATCATTTTTCCATATCACACGAATTTTCCATATCATACAAAGTATCAATCCGCGACCAATAACTACCCTTAGTCTTGAAAAAGAAGTCGCTGGTTGATATGGATATGATGTGAAAACATCCATTTAGTAATCTCTATACATCAGCTTTGAGGTTATATTGGCGCTGAAAAGTGAAACATACGCTTGAAAACTTAAAACATATGAAGTCAATGTTGATACGACGTTTCTCCAAGTTGTTTGACTTTTAAGTGACTGACACCATACCTTGAAATGAATGGGTATACTTCCTTGGAAAGTTGCTCTCCCATTAACGATTTGCCTCTCTTCTCAATAAAGATCAACTTGGAAAGGAAAGAATCTGATCCTCACGGAACAAATTCTTCCTTTTAAGAGAAGGCACCCTTTGGGAAGGGGACGCTAAAAGGGAGGTACAAAAGATGTTTTTGCCTGAGCAAAAAACGGCGGAAAAACATTAGAATGTACTCATATACCTTAATGTCCAAAATGTTATCAAACCAAGGGTTGCATTTCAAACGTACCTATCAGTCTTCAGCCCTATGTTTTAAAGTGCAGTCCTAGGTTAACGTTTCTGTAGTATGTTTAAACTTCGCAAATCTTAATATAACTTTGGATCCGTGATTTACGATTTTCACTAAATGGTTATTATGAACTTGACCAAAAGTTTTCAGTTCGTGATTAAGGATTTTCAATGAGGGTAGGTTTTAAATCTCGGACTTCTTGGTGTAAATTAGGGTTGAAAACATGTGAGTAGAGGCTTTTCATTTTCAAGTAGTTGCTATGTTGAAACTAAGATTTAAACCTTGTTTAATGTAGTTATCTGTTTCAAAATTTGGTCTTGAAAAGTGCCACCTACGCTTGAAAACTTAAAACATATGCTTGAGAATCTGTATGAAAATCTTGAGGTAAACATCTAGGGTTGCTGTATCAGTTGTTTTAGGGTTTAAAGATTTATTGTGAATATGCCTCGCCATGTTTCCGTTCAACTACTGTAAAACACTTATATTTGGCGGTTACTGAATTTTGGCGATATTGTCGGTAAGGACAAAGAGCCATAGAATAGGCCCGCCAATATTTTTTACTTTTCAATACATTTACATACGCAAAACATGACAGAGGTTCAGGTTGATGACTATTTGAGATGCTTTCTATACCGTTCCATTCAACTATACATTGTGGCATCCTATTCAAATAGCCTCACCGAGGCGAATTTAATGGGATGGCATTATGTATAGTGTAAAAGAAAAGCAAGAACAAATGTTATAAATTTATATCAAATTTTAGTTTTTATCTGGAGCCATGGTTGGTATCTAATGAACGCCCAAATAAACCGGACCAATATAACACCACGAATCTGTGATACCGCAAATATTGAGTGTTTTACAGTAAATAATCTATTTAACAAAAGTTTATTTTGTGCAGTGAAAGAAGGCTGAAGGTCCAAAAATACCATTAAACACAGTTTGTGTTTTTATTTTGAACTTGGCTTTTTTGATCGCCTTCTCTATTTCTTCAACACCCCAGCAGGCCCCGTACCCCACATGTGGTGGATCATTCATACTGCATGGTAGACAATTAAACAGACTACATGTATACATCATCGCTGCAGCCATATTCCCAGCATTGTCAACTGGGTTGCTATGGTAACCCATTTCTAAAACACCTAATGCACCATCATCTTTTATCACGGTGTACATTTCATTTAAAGCCTTAATGGGATTTGGCAGGTCATGCAGGGCATCATTAATGATAACCCAATCAAACCTTTCAGGCCAAGATTTTGGTAATTCGTGAGCGTCGCCTTTCATAAAAGTAACATTGGTTAAATGTTCTTTCTCAGCCGTTTCTAAGGCCATACCTAAAGCTTTATCGGAAATTTCGAGTCCAGTAAAATGGGGCATTGGGAATCTCTTGGCAAGCGCATTTATGTAACAGCCGGATCCACAACCAATATCCAAAACCGCAATTCCTGACTCTGAAAAATAAAGCGAATTTATTTTTATTTTATAACTAATATAGGCAAGAAATGGAAAGTAATAGGAAATTGCATCCCAACACAAAATGTCTACTTCTCTTATACTGGCTTTCACACTAAAAGTCAGTATGGATTAAGTGTTTGGTAGAATCAATTAAGGTAAACCCGGACACTCACACTTTTTCCAATAAAACAGGTTTTCAAAGGTTGCTTTTTCTCCCAGTTTTGCCCTTTACTTCCCGATTTCAGATTATAACAACAACGATTATTTTTCTATAGCCTTTCAATCTGATCCGTTTCAAGTCTGTTTAAGGTTTCCGGATGACAAAGCAAAAATTAGCTGCAAGCGATGGCGATCTAGGTACAGACTGATATAATTCACGGCAAAAGTATATCTGGCTACATGTCCGGATTTACCTTACTCAACGGTTTGGGTCTTTTCATAAAAATGTCCTAACTATTCAAAGGTTGACAGAAAATGGCACGTCTGGGATGCCTCTGACCTTACGGATTATCGAATCAGTTGCTCAGGGTCAAATAAAGCACCAGCCATACGAAAACTGACGACCCTGCAAAAACCGTCGAGGTTTATCTAAATTAACCCTACTCGCTCCCAGACAGTTCTGAAAAACAAGATTTAATGCATGAAACGTGTAACAATATTCACAAGTACAAAATATTTATCGATGAGAAAATATTGGTATAGCTCTCTGTCTCAAATTTAAATCAAGTCAAGACCTGGTCCGTAAAAGTGACTCCGTGGCAACATTTCTTATTTTGGATATGGGTGCAATTACCTAGTTTTGGAATAATCCCACCCTCTCGGATTAGCAGAATTAGCTCTTTGTCCAGTGTGGGGCCAGCCACAGCATTCTTAAAATCATGAAACCAGTCATACCATCCTGGGTCTTCATCGTAGTCGAACCCTGTAGGCAGAAAGGGATGAGCCGCGATGCGAGAAAACCAACAAAGTGGTTGTGCGCCCTGCGCAGACTCAGATCAGACTGGGCATCTGCCCAATCTGATCAGAGTCTTCGCTGTCCGCATGAAGGTAGCTTAGACCCTTAGCTACCCTTTGAGCCATTAACAAAGAGTCTGATAAAACTGGGCGGCTGCCCAGGGTGCTCTGAGTGTGGGCGCACAACCACATTGTTTTCTCGTGTCGCTGCACAGATGTCTTTGATTTTTTTTTCTCACTAATGACGATCGAGAAATATTTGCTTTAGATTTCGGATCGTTTGCGAATTAAAACTACAGCAAAATGATTATGTATGGCATGCATCAGTGCTTAGATAGATGGATGGATGTCTTGGTTGGTTCATGCCATTTTAATTGTATTTCAGTCAAATCAATGTGCTACGAAGCACCGTTTAGGCTCGCCTGAAGCGGGATTTGAGCCCGCGACCCCGTGATCCGAAGTCGGGAGCGCTCGCGATGCTTTAGAACCTAGAGACTCACAAAAAACACTATGCAATCATTTTATACTAACTTAACTGGAGAAAAAATATGGATTCGCAACAGTGACTCAGTGTGCAGCTTGTAAGCAGTACAATTTAGTTCTTTGGCAGCTCCGCATTACATGCATCTAGAATTAATCTTTTCATGTAGTTAGAAGTATGTTTTTTCCACTCAACAAAAAACTTGTACATGGAGATTAATCTCATAAGAATCGTCTCTCAGGGTCGAGAGCCGCTTGTATGCTTTCTTTTTCTTTTTTCATTACAAGCACATGGACGTTTACTGTTTTATTTATTTGTGTGTGTGTGTGTGTGTGTGTGGTGAATTTCGTCCGTTAAATACATGTAGCTGTTCGTTCGTTCCATTCTTTTTTAATAAGCTTTTAAATTTCTTATTTTTTAGTGTGCTTTACAACCAAGGGTACACTTTCAAGGGCAGTACTTTTTTTCAATTTTCATTTTTGCCTGGCTTCCAATAGATTTCACGTTTCTAAAAGCAGTCTTTTCTTACAGAGTAGAACTGCAGGAAATTACAAAAATGATTTCCTTTGAAAATAAATGTACCCAATACATTTTAAACTGAAAAAGCGGTTTGAGACAGTCATTAAAATTCTCAATATTGATAAATGAAAAAATTTGATTTACCATATGGACCACTTTGTCGAAAACAGTTTTGTACCAGATCCGATCTATCAGCCCAAGCTCTGATACCGACACCGAAAGACAGCTTCAGTTTGAGGTCCTTTCTATAACTCTCTGGTACGGTGTACAGCTCTGTGTGTCTGTCCTGCTGGATAATTCTGGCTGCCACCATGCAAGATAGCCACTCTTTCGTATATCTGTTAAATTATAGTTACATGTATGGTGGTACTCTCCATTACTTCCCAGTAGGGTAGGACGTCCCGGCACTGAAAGTTACCAACCACCATCGCCCGACCGCAACAACCCACTGGCCCTACTTCCCAGTTCGGCCAAGGGGTGGATGCGGTCGGGCTATGGTGCTGAGCGTAGTAGGGCCAGGTGTGGTTGCGGTCTGGCGGTGGTGCTGGGTAACTTTCAGTGCCTGGGCGTCCTACAAATTTGCATAACAGTAAGACAAGAGCCTACTGTGCTTGCAGTAGGTGCGAGTCGGGTATTTGGCTATTTTTCTCTCATTTCTCTTTTCTCTCTCTCTCTCTCTCTCTCTGGGAGTCGACTCGATATAGACTGAAATACTGTATCAAAGAGCCGTTAAACCCAAATTAACCAACCAACCCAGTAGGTCAAATGAAAGAAGCAAATTCGATGGTAACTTTCAGTGCCGGGGCGTCCTACTAATTTGCATAACAGTAAGACAAGAGCCTACTGTGCTAGCAGTAGGTGCGAGTCGGGTACAGTAGAACTTCATTGGCTCGAACAGCCTTGGGACTATGAAAATTAGTTCCAGCCAAGGGTAGTTCTAGCCATCCAGGGTTAGTTTCCATATAAAGTGGTCTCTAGTGACCAAGAAAAGAGTTCTAGCCAGGCAGGGTGAATGAGCCATCAGGGTTCGAGCCATTGAAGTTCTACTGTATTTGGCTATTTTTCTCTCATTTCTCCTTTCTCTCTTTCTCTCTCTCTCTCTCTCTCTCTCTGGGAGTCGGCTCGATATAGACTGAAATACTGTATCAAAGAGCCGTTAAACCCAAATTAACCAACCAACCCAGTAGGTCAAATGAAAGAAGCAAATTCGATGAATTTATGTGCCCCGCCTTTAGAAGATAAGTGTGAAGCATTAAAAAGACATGCAGAAAGCTGTAGAGAGAGAGGCACCGTAGTCGAATGGTTAGTGACTCGGTTATGGTGCAGAAAGTCGCCGGAAGGTCGTGAGTAGCGGCTAACCGTCGCCATCCGATGACTGAAAAACTTTCTCTGTCAACCCAGCAGTAAATGGGTACCTTCTTCGAATCAGGGAAGGATAAGGCAGCGAAAGGAGAGAGATGGGCTCCGCCTTCCATCAGCTGTGCCCATGATACAGTGGGTCTCAAACCCCCACTGCCCCTACCCTATGGGAAACCTTGACCCTTTAGAAAGCTGTATGCTGTATGAAGAGCTTTACAAACAAGGTACCCACTGTATATGTACTTTAATAGTGTTTGAGTCTGAAAAAAATGATGCAAATTGCAAAATATTCATTCATCTGTACAGTCTGCTTACAAATTTTCAGACCGTGCCATAACGCCTGGTAAGTTTCAAACTAATTAGTACAAACTTTATAAGGAGTTATGCTCACAAGGTACTCATTCTCTATACAGGTTGTTTTCTATCCGGACTAGAAAAAATACTAAGTCTAAAACATCAAAAAATGACAAAAGATTATACCACTGAAATCCTAACCCACATCTAGAAATCATCTAAAAGAAGCTTGCAATATTTCAAACCGATTAGAAGTAGCACACAAAGTCCCTACCCAATAAGTATTCTGATGCCGAAAAATAAGTAAAGCAAAATATTGGTGCAAAGATTATCCGGAAATAATCATAAGTCACATGCACATTTACAGACCATAAAAAGCAAGCCTGCCAAGTTTCAGAGTGATTTATGTAACACTGTAGGAGAAGTTGCGCACACAAGCCACCTAGTCAACAGGTCTTCTGATGCTGAAAACGACTAGTTTACAAAGTGAAAAAGTAGTAAAAATATCCAGCAATAACACTGAAGTCACTTGCACATCATTACAAGTATAAAAAATGTGGTAAACATCATTCAGCAATAACACTTAAGTCCCATGCGCATTTGCAGACCATAGAAAAGAAGCCTGCCAAGTTTCAGAATGATTCATGAAAAATTGTAGGAGGAGTTGAGCGCACAGGTACCTCTTGTTAAGGGGGCGGACGGACGGACACCAAAATACTTTGTATCCTCGCTTTTCTTCAAAAAGGCGGGGGACAAAAAATCGGTTCTGACAATGTAGATTTTTTCCTCATGTACATAAGTAAAATACGAATTGTATTTCAATTAGCAAAGTCTTTTTGTTGAGGTGGCCTTCGTGGCCTCGTCTCCATTATTTTTCAGGAATGGACAGATACTTGGACTTTCTCTTATATGTAAAAGTAATACATGCTTAAAGTGCGAACAATATATAATCTCTCTCTCTCTCTCTCTCTCTCTCTCTCTCTCTCCCCAATTACAATACATAAAGCTGGTAAATGGACAGCAGCAGTCTATTCGGTTTACAGTGCGCGTGTCTTTCTTCTTCTTCTTGTTAGAGCCTTGGTGTTTATCGTCTCCATGGTCGTACGGACTAGCTCCAGAGTGCCACTGCAAGACGTTCGCGCGTGTCTTTCGTGAATTGTTCTCAATGTATATACATATACTAAAGGACAAATATTCTGCACGGATGTTAATTTAACATCCGTGCAGAACTTTTGTCCTTAAGTACATGTATAGTTCTTTCCCTTTTAGTTTTGAGGGCGCCTGATTGTATTAGTGCCTGATCATTGCCTAATGTTTTACTTTAAATTCTGTTTTGTAATTGATGTTAAGTCAATAGTTCATGTTTTCAAAGTAAGTTAAAAAGATGGTAGAAATATTTCAAAACAACAGAATTTTACTTTCTTTGTCCAAACAATAATAACTACTCGTTTGTTGATGTAGGTCGATGTCTACAATTCTTTATTGCACATATTGAATTTGCAATCAACGGTAATGTAGAAAAGACAGTTGTTACAAGCCTTGGCCTTCCGGTCAATTTCTAGTATCATTTTGTATTTATATGAAGTTTCTTGGAAAACAAAATTTGAAGATGTTAAAATTCAATTAATGGCTACATTCCCATGTTTTTCTGTCATTTTTTACGGCCATTCGTATATTGTTGAACGGATAGGAACCGCTAATAGCCTTCGTCTTTCCTCGTAGCCACCCACCTTCCTGGTTTATCAAACTAATAATTATTGATTATTATAATAAAATTCGTTGCTTAATTTGCCTATAATTTTACGTAGTAAAGCACAATGATAACCTCCCTTGTCACTCTTTTAAATTAACATTGTATTTTATTCCGTAAAAAGTCTTTGTTCCGTTCCGTTCCGCAAAATACCAATAGCCATTTTTTCAAAGAGGAACGATTTTCGTGTAAAGTCCTTCTAAGGAGCATATTCTTTCATTTTGGAGTAGACGGCAGGTAAAATAAAAATGGTAGAGTTGCTTCCCCTGAAAGTAAACCCAAACACCTTGGATACCTTTCTTTAAGTCTGGCCTTGTCAGCAATCTCTTGCACACTCATAGGCTGGTCTGTTTCGCACAAGACATCAAAGAGTCCAAGCTTATTACCAATCATCAATGACAAGTTCACTATGCTTTTGCAGTTAACATCGTCAATAAACTGGTCAAATTCTTCTTTTTCCATTCTGAAGAAACAATTATTAAAAATTGCATGAATATATGGTAGACGAGTATCGCCTTGACTGTGAGGCTAGTTGTCCAGTCGTGCTTTTTTCAACGTAGCTTCAAATCGTAACAGGCATTTTACCTCAGAGTCGGGTTTGACATGCACATGTACAGTTTTATAAGACGGACGCCAAGGCCGACGTTCAGCGACAATGGCAGTCACTGACTACCTCCCTAATACATGTACCACGTTTTCCAGCTAAGGAAGAACTGGGGTGCGGATTTTCTGGTCTGTTGGGCTGATCGAATATGCCGCCCGTTGGGAGTCGAACACACGCTAACCAAACCCCTGTGTGAAAGGCGAATACTCAATCCACAAAAATAGTGATATTAATAATAATAGTGTTAAGACCTCGACAGGGAGTACCCATTTTCCCCTTAGCAGATGATTCCAACTACGAATTGCGGAAAAAGATTTAACAGTGTTCTTTACCCTGAAAGCGTGCCCATTCACCTAAAGTAAACTGCCCTAAAGTTCAATGTCACAGAATAGTGCTGCGCCTGGCAGCTTAGTCAATAAAGCAGTTTTCATTGAGTAGAAACCTTTTATTCAGAGTTCGAGGATATAAAACTTGAGAATAATCTCAAACTCAAAATAAAGCACACTGATTGGCTGCTTCCGCGCATATGCTAGGAAACAGCCAATCAATGTGCTTTATTCTGAGTTTGAGAATGTACTCAAGTTTTATAACCTCTTGGCCAGGTCTTTTCTGCTTGCTCTGACATCTTGTGCATGCGTTTTACCTGACTGGCAGTTCATCTGTAATCTACAGTGATGCAGTGCAACAGCTGTTAATTCTGCATGAAATAAACAGAACAGGTAATAATTGACTTTAATGGAAATTATTGCACGAATATCGGTGTCACACGCTATAAATAGGAATGTTTTAACGAACACAAATCCATGTTTTAACATGGGTTTTCACGCGCCGATGATGCCCACCGTAGCGACTTTTCATATGCCAGTTGCAGGGCAACACTCCGTCAATACATATACGAGCGGTAAGACTGCAGTTGAAGATATCAATTAAAGACTTAAACGGAAGTTATACAAATTCGGATATTGTAAAAATGAAAGAGTGAAAACTTTGATGAACATGATTTTCGCTTGTGAAATATAGCTAAAGGTTGCACAAAAAATTACGGTAGCTGACCATGGTCTAACGGGGATTTTTATAGACATAAATAGTGCCTGTAGGAATCAGCAAGGTAATGGCGATGAGTCCGACAAAAGTGTGCCAACATTTTCGTTATTTTTGTAGCATTGGAGTTGAATTTATGCAATGATAGCAATCAAAAAATTTTTCCAATGCATTAACGTATGCAAGGTCCCTGGGAAGATGTTGAAAACCTGGCCTTCGGCCTCGGTTTTCAACATCTCTCTCGGGACCTTGCAAACGTTAATGGATGTAGAACCATATTTGATCCCAGTATTAGATGATTGGTTGTAATTAGTAATGCCAGCTTGAGGCAGCAAGACACTCTCAGACAGCCCTAGAAAGGGATGACCTTGCTTCACTCATCATGATTACTCCATTCAGAGATGTCTGAGATTTTTCCTTGTCCTGCTTTCTTAATGTTCTGACAGCTATCTCATTCTGTCAGTAATTGTTTTGTACTGCCATGTCATGTTACATTTTAATTTCGACAATTTGGACGTAATAGCAAGCGCTGAGCATGAAATGGCTTTGAGACTTCAGGCTTGATTTCAGTTTACATGTATAGAAAGTCTCATGCTTGGCAAGCCTTGCATAAGCTAATAATCTCCAAACTAGACTAGGATTTCCTTTTCTTGGCCTTGGCTTCAACCTCATCATAAATTCTACTAGACCCGCGTCTGAGATAAAAAAAAAAAACGACACGAGACATCACAGAAAAGTCAACTTTAGTTTATCGCTGATCTCAACCTTATTTAGGTCAGTTCAAACAGAACCCGGTTCTGTCGCTGGTTAAGATAGCTAGCACAGCGGACACACGAATTCTGACGTGGACGCCGACAACAAGGTGCTAGCAACATGCCTTCCTTCCGTAAGAAAGAAACAATTCGGAATTATGTTAATTCATTCATGCCTATGGAAACGTTCCATAATATACTACTAAAAAGCAGTTTTGCATCACCTTACCTTTTTTCCATAGAGCTAATACAAGACAGTCATATTCACCTTACCTGGTTAACAGTCATATGAGTAGCAACGAAACACACGCCTTGCTTATTTTGTATGATTAACAGTCTTATGTTTCGGTACTATAAAATTATAAATGTGAAAAGTTGGTCTTCGGTTCCGTCTGTATAGTAGATATAGGCTTTTTAAAGAGTGAAAGCTTTTATTCAGGATGATTTCCAATATGGTTTGTTAGAAGCCAATACCACTGGCCAGTCAGTTTAATTTGCATTATGTCTATGAGAAATTTATGGTGATGCAAAAC
The DNA here is from genome assembly GCA_963989385.1 of Ctena decussata. Classification (NCBI taxonomy): domain Eukaryota; kingdom Metazoa; phylum Mollusca; class Bivalvia; order Lucinida; family Lucinidae; genus Ctena; species Ctena decussata. Next base: position 47,244,907 of record OZ022508.1, on the reverse strand, counting down.
TTCATTTAAGTAGTACATCGTATATAGTATATTATATTCTTATAAATTCTGTGACTTCTGTGACATTCAATATTCAATTTTATCATGTTTGTAGAAATTGCTGTTAATTTTGTGCAGATAGTTTAGACCCAAATCAGACACAGCGTTCTGCAGCGTTTGATCTGCATCTACACTGATTGCCAAATTCCTTAATATGGGCCCAGGTCTGAACGGGTTAATGAACGGTGTTTGAACATTTGTTTTAACCCTCCCTGAAAATTTGCTGTATAAATAAAACATGATATAGAATACACAATGTATAATATGGACGTAAATAACAGACGCTCTCTGCCCGATCGGGATTTGAACCCAGGATATTTATCTTACCGTGTACTCATTGTCTTCAAGCTTTGTTACTGTGCCACATGGTCGAACTAGGACATTTTACCTCTCCTTGATTAGTTTCGTCTCCGAATCTGCTTGCATCCACAAAGGGACAAATAAGACATGCACTTTCTAATGCATGTGACTGGCCACAAAATTTCTCAGAGGTGTAAAAATATATTCTTAAGTCGGCTAGGGTTATCCACGTTTTCCTCGTGTCGCACTAAACGCACTAAAAGTAATCTTATATCCCATCCCCCTTCCTGTATCACACACACACGCACACACACACACACACACACACACACACACACACACACTCGTAACACTCGCTGTCGTAGACGAACTGCGTAGAAATTTCAACTATTCAGTAACCCATTTATGCCTAGCGTATCACAAAAGGACACTATTCATTAACCCATTTATGCCTAGCGTCTTACAAAAGGACACTATGCATTAACCCATTTACGCCTAGCGTCTCACAAAAGGACACTATTCATTAACCTATTTAAAGCAAGCGTCTCACAAAAGGACATTATTCATTAACCCATTTATGCCTAGCGTCTCACAATAGGACACTATTCATTAACCCATTTAAGCAAAGCGTCTCACAAAAGGACATTATTCATTAACCCATTTATGCCTAGCGTTTCACAATAGGACACTATTCATTAACCCATTTAAGCAAAGCGTCTCACAAAAGGACGTTGGCAACACGGCGTCTAATCAGTGTCTACACTTTTTACATAAGACAATTGTACATTTCTCTGAAAGAAATAGTAAAATTGATTTAAAAACAATTAAACCAGACATCCCAAAAAGATGATTGGACTCATCCATTTGATATGGATAGGGCATTCCACTGGCATACATGTAAATGGGTAAGAGAGTTAACACAAACTTATACTACCCTTACCAGAAAATGCCAATTTTAGCACGAAATATTTCGCACTGACCTACGTCTATACTGATAAGGGTGGTATCAAATAATGCTCATGGATTATCTCCTCCTACCGGCGGACAGAACATGGTATAATTATTACTTACCTGAACAAAATTGTCATTAGTTCCCAAAACACCCTTGAAATGAAGAACAAGCTTTTTAAATATTTTCGATTGTCTTGACCTTTTTATCTGGGTTAGTCGGTAAGATATAGTGGTTGTTGGGAAATTTTATCTGTTGAAAGCTAGTCATGGTCATCAAATGCCGGCACTTATTGAATAAGGTCAATAAACTTTCAGTGATAAATCTCAATAGGAAATATAACACAAGCCATCCATTGGGTCTTTCTAATAACGCCTATCAGTAGGACGCCCCAGTATCGAAAGACTTCGTCCTACCCCTACCCCCTCTGTCAACAAGACCTACTTTTAAACACGTCAATCTTTATCTTAAGTTTCTGTATCCTGCAATGACCACGGCAGAACGCAGTAAGATGTCGAACGTCAGTACTTTGAAGTTTGATCAATTGAATTTATATATATGCACGAATATAAGAGCCGCGACACGAGAAAACAAACAAAGTGGCATGTGTGCCCAGTGCACACTCAGATCAGCCAGTGCATCCGTACAGTCTGATCAGTCTTCACTGTCCGTATGGAGGTAGCATAGACCCTTAGCTACCCTTTAAGCGCTTAGGGAAGAGTCTGATCAGACTGAACCAGGCTGAGCTGAGTCTACGCTTTGCGTGCAACCACTTTGTTGGTTTTCTCATGTAGCGGCTCAATGGATGAATGTTAAACTTATTCTGTGAGAAATATGATAACTTGAAGCTTAAAGGTAGGTTCCTGTACTTTGGAATGCATCATAATTTTAAAGATTTTTTATCCAAGTTGTTGGAAAGCACTTATAAAGAGGAAATGAATAAGTTTCACTTAAAAGTGTAAATCAAAAAATCATAGAAAAGTCGTTTGGCAAGGGATTTCCTAACTCTGCTTCGCACACCAGTTAGCGCTATTTTTAGTTCGCGCCAAAAATAGATAACATAGCATAGATAAAATAGCTGACGTCATGCTGCATTGCATTTCGGGATGGTTTTAACCCATTCCCCTGCCAGGACCTCTGGAAGAACTCACGGCAAGAGAAAATTAACCGTTGGCAAATGACATCAGAAACTGCGGACTTGTAGACATTATATACATATTTATTTTTAGAACTGGAATTCCAACAAAAGAAAATAAACCAAAGGGAAAACGACTATTTTCTACAACATTTGACGATTTTCTCAGTAGCAACAGTTTCAGAAAAATAAGAGAATTCAATACTATCCAGAAAAAGACAAAATTATTTTATGAACATAATTGTTATCGCTAGGCCAGGAACCTACCTTTAAGGACAGGCGACTTTATGATTAAGAATTATGTTGCGGTCTATATAAAAAATGTACACCTCACAAGTACATAAAAAAACGAAACCTTATTAAATTTCGCATACGACAGCATTTAGCCATTCGAAACATTCTAGATAAACGAAAACTATTTCACTCACGCTCCAACCCTAAACATCCCTCCCTGCCCCCCTCGTCATAGGATGATCATCCTCATTGTACTCGGACCAAACTACATATACATCCCGTAAAATGCTAATCTTTTGTACATGTGCATAATATCTGGTGTAATGCTAATAGTTACGTAAACTGAGTAGTTACTGTATTATTCCTTAGTTCAGTGTCTGTAGTCTTTTGACCCACAACTGTAGTTTAATTCTCACTAAGTACACGTATTATGTTTTCCTTCGCTATTGACAAGTCGCATCATTTGGCAATTTCATCAAATAAATATTTTTATCCCAACCCGAAGGCGGAGGGATATAGTTTTCTCCATGTCCACCCGTCCGTCCATCCGTCTTTCCGTCCGTCCGTCCGGAGCCATTTCTAAGTACCCATTGAACGGAATTTCATAAAACTTAAAATAAATGTGTATCACTATATGGAGCTGATGCACGTGAAGTTTTGTCACACTGATTTCAGTAGCGCATGAGTTATTGCCCTTGAATTGCTTTCAAAATGATAAAACGAGCCATAACTAAGTAACCAATCATCAGAATTTCATGAAACTTAAAATAAATGTGTATCCCTATTAAATTGTTGTGCACATAAAGTTTTGTCCGAATAACATCAGTAGTGCATGAAATATTGCCCTTGATTCAATTTAAAATTAACAAATTTATCTATAACTAAGTAACCAATGAATGGAATTCCATGAAACTTATACTAAATATGTATTCGTCCGTATGGAATGGGAGACAGATTTAAAAAAAGTCATTTTGACTTTCTTCTGAATCCCTTTTGTATGAATAGTTTATGTCCATGAAATGTATTTGTATGTATGTGAGAAATTTGTACAAATAAATAAAGTTTAAACTAAATATGTATTACTATAACAGGGTGATGCCTGTCAAGTTTTGTTGGACTTGCTTCAGTAATGCATGAGTTACTGCCCTTGCATTGCTTTAAAATATACAAATTGAGTCATAACTAAATAACCAGTAAACAAGGAATTTCACAAAACTTAAAACAATTATGTATCTTTATAACAGTACAGTGCACGTCAAGTTTTTTCACGATGACATCAGTAATGCATGAGTTACTGCCCTTTATTTGTTTTAAAATACACAAATAAGCCACAACTAAGTTGCAAATGAACAAAATTTCTTGAAACTGGATATAAATATATACTGAGAGATATAAATTTAGCAAGTTTTCCAAAGGGTTGTGAAATTTTCTTTAGGGATAGTATTCCTAGGTTGTTGACAGCATATTGTGAGTTTAAGTTAGGAGACTGCGATTACATCAAACTTGGACGCAAAAGGTTACTTAACGCACGCTTGACGTCACTTTAAATGAAATCACTCTTTGCGCCAGCTGACAAACAATTGGACAAGGAAAATTGTCAAAATGCCTTTGAAAGGTTTTAAGTGGGTCCTTTAACAAGAAAACCGTAAACGGATTTGCAAACAAACGCATAAGAAGCAGACAATGGGCCACGTTAGTTTGACGTTAACTAGCCGCAAAATTCAACCGCCATTTTAAACATTATCAATTGGCGTTTCGACTCGAATCTTTTTGCGCTTTATTACTGTCAACTTGGGGAACACTATCATGCAAAAAGATTACCTCAGGTAATCCATTTGTTTTAATGCAACGACCAGAATCTTTCGAGATTTGAATGGAGGCGTCAAGTTTACGTTATGGCGGAAATTGACAAAATCTTTGGATATGCAATGACCCTTATGCGCACTTAGAGAAGAAAATCTTTAAGTTCAATATTGCTGATGTCAAGAGGATCTTTGATGCTTTTAAAACCTGACGTCAGAATGACGTAACTGTCGAACCTGGTGTGATTAAATCTGCAGGAATAGCGCCAATTTACAGCAACAAATTGTTTGAAGGTGTTCTGGTCATTTAGAGGTCACGCCATTGCAGTTTGGTTCAAGATTTTGGAACAGTTCGTTAACGGTGACTTTTGCTCAGTCTCAGTTGATTTGTGAATGCCAGTTTTGACGGCGTCATAAAAACATTTACGTTGATCATGGTAACAAGCTTTTAGCACACAACAATGTGTCCTTGTTCACAAATGTCTACATTGCCGTAAATTGGCTCTGGTGTCAGATCTGAAGACGAAACAGCGCCTGACAAAAATGAGTTCCATGAAAGATTTATGGCATTTTTTGGAGTTAGCCCTTGGGTACAAATGCGACACGATTCTGCTCTATAAATAAACTTTCGACCTTAATTTTTGGAGTTTCAAGTACCCAAAATGATGCCCTACAGAGCGGAAACAATACAATTTTCCACTTTTTAATTAAGTCTGAATTATACGCTGATTTGTAAAAACTTGCTAAATTTATTTCCCTCAGTCATCACAACGAGATGATGCTGAAGCAAGTTGATTAGAATGGCCTCACTTATACATGGGCTATTGTCCCCTGGATTTAAAGTCCACAGCTTCAGTCGTAACTAAGTACCAGTGAATAATATTTTATCAAATTGAAAATAAGCCATACAAATCAGCCATTACGGCGGGGGATATAAATTCAATGAATTTACTTGTTACATACTATTGTTGCAGACTTCATCATTCTTTTTTCAAGAACCCTGGGAGTGTTGTAATTTAGTAACTTTCTTCGTAGAGAGCCTCGGTAGTCGGTGGCACAGATGCTTAAGTGCTGGCCTGCTGGCCTAGCGGTTTCGGCTTCGAACCCTCCTTGAAGCGGGAATTTTTTCAATTGTAAAGGGGGGCCCATTGCTCACAGCCTTTTAGTATCACCAACCCATCGTCCTGATATGACAGAAACACTGTTAAGGTGGTGATTTATGGTAAATGTAAAAATCTTCATAAAACCATAAAAAAGGAACGTATCTCCCTGAAAGTTAGCAGACTTCTTACTTTTGTTGTTCTTTACAGTTTAGAATACAAATAGACGTACATGCTACTTAACAAGCGTTTTTATAAGAAAAGATCAAAGGGTAATTTTCTGCGAATAAATCTGAAAAAATAATATCGTTATTGAAAATTTACGTAGTGCTGAAGGTGCATTATTGCATAATGAAGAGCGTCCTAGCAATTATTTATTCCAACTCTTTCTCAAATTGTAATGTAGACCAGATGAAAACGGTAGCTTTTTCTCAAATGTTCAACCATGTACAAAGTCAATGTACACGGGATGCATTTATTAATATAGGGTAGGCAAGCATACCTATGTTAACACCTACAATAAAATAATACATTACTGACATGATCAGTGGTGTGTAGATTAAATTGTTCAACCTTGTTAAAATAGTATCACCTGTCTCACCTGTGTGTTTTGACAAAAAATTGGACACAGAATGCATCTTTTTTTCATCTGCTTAGCCTAATAATAAGTGAAAGAGTTTGAAAAAATAATTGCTAGGTCGCTCCCCATTATGCAACAAGGAACTCTAAGCACTAAGTATATTTTCAATAATAATATTATTTTTTTCAGATTTATTCGCAGAAAATTACCCTTTGATCTCTTCTTATAAAATCATTTTTTAACATTAACAAATGCTGCATTTTGGGATTCTAAATTATGAGAAACAACATAAAGAAGGCATCTGCTAAGTTTTGGAAAGATCAGTGTTATTTTGAGTATTTTATGCAGATTTTTGTCTTTGTCCCAAATCAGTGATTATCACCACCTTAAAAAGGACGTAAAATGGCAAAGTCATCCATCTATAAATTCGTAAATCAGATAAGCCACAGGCCCTTGAGGATACAAGATTCATGCTACATTATGACAGATACATGTAGTACATCAAAACACGTGATTCAGTGCACGTATACATACTTCTCACTACAGATGAAAGAATGATGAAAAAAAAAAAACATTCAAATTTACTTAATTTTAAAATTTGAGGATCATTTTTCATTTTTCCGCATAAGAACATATGTTGTGACCCCTCATTAGAACCCACTCAGCGTGAAGTAAGGGGACATGGCTTCGTAAACTTTAAACGCGGAATTAAATGACTTAAGAATAATTATTTGTTTGAGAAAACCTAAATATTTCAGTTTGCTTTGCCACTGAAAAATTGACGGAGCATGGCATAGATTACATCAATGATTCTTGAAAAAAGGGTACAATTATTTTTGTGAAAAAAAACATGTCGCCAATGTTAAACAGACACACACACGAACATGCTTTAGCCTAAATAGGTGATGTATTGCTATATTGCAGTGTAATATATATATGAAAACCCTGTGGTATTCCTAGTTGGATTAAAGACGCTAAGCCTTAAATTGTTTACGATGCTTTTGTGTTGGGGTATGCTATAACGACTGTCGCAAGCAGAGTAGCTATAATAAACACCTTTAATAAACAAGGTTATTGCTACAAACAAGAACAAATTTCTTTACCATTTAGAAATCCCAGGTTAACCGATGTCTCGTGTAGTTCTGCTCAGTTTCTAATCCGTTCATTTACAAAAATAATTGAAAAAAATCCTTGTCGCCAAAATGCTTCTCACCTACCGTAACGATTTTTATGCCTCACCTATAAACAAAAGTGAATGGATATCGTGATGGAAAATGAGTCTATTTTAGTACCAGGATATCCTTTGAAATGAAAATGGTAAGAACCAATTCATTTGTTACACTAAAATTGGAGTAAGAAGCTTTAAGTTTACATTTCCATTTGTCACTTTTCACAGTCTCCCAACCGTAACGGCCCTTTTCTGAAACATTAGTTCTTTTGCAAAATGCTTTCTAATAGTTTGCGAATGTGTAACATGGATGTGATTTATAAAAAAAACAATTTCATGCTTCTGTGATTTATAACTTGTTCTGTTATAGCTGATATGTCCCATGTCATTTCCCCTCCGTAACGGCTCCCCTCCGTAACTAAATCTTTGACCAAAAGCAACGTGTTGATTTAGAAGTTAGTATCACAGTCAAATGAAATATACGTTTCTTTGAAATAACAGAAAGCAGAAAAGAACGATTTCTGTCATCAGGGTTTCAGAATTTCTCAGATGTTTAATGGACTCCAGGTGATATATTTTGTACAGACTGTACAATATATCAACTTAACGTGTGATCAACGTTAAAACACACTTTTACTTACCGATTTTTGTATATTCTGGTAAGTATAAATAGGGGGCAGGGATAAACAACATAACATGTGAACTTGCAGTCATTCAGTGCGGGAATGACCGACCAAACTGTGTCGTTATGGAGGGGAGAAAAACTCAACAAACTGACAGTTCACAAACATAATGCATTCTTATGGTAGCTGAAAGGTAGAAAGTCCAAGTGGACATGTTCTAGTATTGAACCTACTATGCTTAAATAGATAAAACAGAATTTTATAATAAATATGTATGAAAATTATTTTGGCTGCTCCGTTACGGAGGGGAGCTGGTTAATTCGATCGTTCGATATGCGAGAAAAACAGAATTTGATAAATGGTACTGGAATAAGCTGGTAGAATACATCAAACCTCCTGTGACATAAGCGTCTTATATAAACTGTACAGATGGGGCATAGACAATTTGCAATAAAGAAGTATGTTGCGGAGGGGAGAAAACGTTACGGAGGGGAACCCAGGCGCTTAGAACAGCAGTCATACGAGTCCAGTTGCACGAGCAGTTATAATCACGTCCTGTCTGAGTGTTTACTATGAAACTGTAATTTCATTCTTAAAAAAGGCCACTATGTTAAAAAAGCCCCTTCCAGTGTCATGGTGGAAAAGGTGCGAATTTTGATAAAAGGCAGCTAAATGCTATTAACGTATCATGTATCCCAAAACTTACCTCGGGAATGTCATTTTAAGATCGATAAATTGTAGCATCACAGGCAGTTTATAAGAATGAAAATAAAGCCGATTCGTGACAAAACCAAGAAAGTTGTCTTCTGCGCAAACAAAGACACAGATCAGCTACATAAGGCCTGAAGAAAGCGATTTTATGTCCTTTATAACAGTATTTCACTCTATCAGGACGATGGAAGGATGGTATTGAAAGGCTGTGTGCAATAGAACCCCAACTGCAGTTGGGAAGATTTCCGCCTCAAGCATGTCTCGAACCGGCTCCACTAGAACGGCAGGTCAGCACTTAACCTACTGAGCTATCGGGATTCCTCTCCTGCCCCCCTCCCCCCTCGCCGTCCCCTCCTTTCCCCGCCCGCCACCACATACCAACCCATCCCCCCCCCCCCCCCAAAAAAAAAAAAATAAATAAATAAATAAATAAAAAAAAAAAAACAAAAAAAAAATAAAAAAAAAAAACAAGAAAGATAAAAGAGAACAGGTCTAAGGGAAGCAAGCTAGAGATAGCAACAATGCAATATTGCACATAAAGCCAGACAAAATAAGTTTTTTTCTGCATAAATACCCGGGCAAACCAGAGCAACACCCAGATTTTCCAGGGACCACCCGAGGATATACGTGTATATATACATATCCCCGAGTAGCCCAGGGAGTACCCGGGCACCACCCGAGTTCACACTTAAGCGGTCATGCCGAAAGTGCTTATACTAAATCCATATGATGTTTGTAAAAATGCCATATTTCAGTGGACTTTCTGAACCACATATTTCCTAATATTATCACTGTGATACCCCCAAAAACAGAAATTACTACATGTACATGACAACTCCAAGAATGAGTATCAAAAATGACCTTTCAAAGAGTCCGAAATTTACAAAGTCAGGGAAGATACTGGAATTACAACGTGTCTTGTTACCGGTAATAAATAAGATAACGTATGACGCACGTTAAACTTTCTACCCTCCGTAACGAGAATCATTGTCGGAGAAAATGACAACAGAATAGTAGACAGTTTTACGCTTTGGAACTTTATCCATGCAGTTTTCGACATTCTTCGAGATAAAACAATACCCATCATTTCATTTCACCTTGAAATCATGCCAGTATCAACAATCATGGAATGTGACGTGCGCGAAACTGCATCATACTTTCATATTAAACCCCCGAAGTCACATCATACCCCTATTATACATGTGGCTAGTAGCATGGCAGCCGTGTGGTCATGTACAATTCAAATTGCCAGTTTTGAAGGGTAACAACAAGAATTGTGACAATTTAATCATTGTTGCGAGGAAGTCAATTAGCTTTAATTCTGAAAATAAATACCCAAACTTTACATCTTTTTTCAATGAGTGAGTGAACTCTGGTTTAACGTCCCACCAACAACTTGGTCATAGAGAGACGGGAACTCCTTTTAAAGTCTCATCCAAAAGACCGGAAAAGCGGGGGACCGCTCTTGCGACCCCTAGATTGGTAGTTCAGCGCGTTATTCACTACACTACACTGTTCTTAGCATTATTTTTCAATAAAAATAAACTATATGACAAATGGATTATGATATGGCATTTTTTATCAACCCTTTACATGTGTGTCTGTGGTTAAAGACAGGGATTGGACTATATAAGTAAGATTAACTTCCACAGTGTCATTCTGTCTCTTTATCTCATGGTGTCAACACCTCCAGTTAGCCAATAAAATCATCATGGCTGTTAATTCTGGTCCACTGATTGGTTGACTAAATTTTCACAACTTTACCTATACAGGTAACACTGGTATGTGCTGGGAACCAGTCCCCCCGGCAGAGAAGTCCTGTCTTTAAAATCGTGTATGACTGCCATGTAATTCACGGTTCCAAAATCACGCCTACTTTAAACAGGTATAGACCCCTCTATAAGCTGTAAGGTAAAATCACGGACTTATGTGGGACATTGAACACGTGCGATTTTGTTTGTTAGACTATGCCACGTGCTAAGTTGCTGTTGCATTGGCTAGGTATATGCTTCATGTATCAGGTGACTTTTGAGTGACATTCTGGGTGTGGCTCGGAACTGTGTATAATCTCTTTTGTTACACAATCATTCATAAATATCGGAAGACCTCAATATGACAATACATCATTTGAAAGCAATCTGATCTCAGGTTACCCACATCCCTCCGGAAGCCATATCACTCTATGCCGCATTACATTCCGGAAGTCACAATGCACCTGTAATGGTGGCATGATCACCATCGGGATATGCAGAAAACAATGGCTAACTTACTTTGAGGGGCAACCTATGCAAACAATCAACGGAGCTTCTTCAGTTATAAGACGTTTGTTTGCTTTTTTTTCCTTCCAAAACATTCTCAAATATCTATGATCTTGAGAATGTTTTGAAAGGTAAAACTCCATTTTATAGTGAGCAACACAAGATTGATTTACAATTTTGTAAGATCAACTCCCATTTAATAACCGAATAAATTTTGCATCAGAGCATTCTGCATAGTATCAGACCCAGAGAAATGAAACTTCATGGCAATGACACAGGAGAAAAGACTTGTATTTTTATCTATTTGAAAACATTTTGATTCTTACAAAATATGATTGACGAATAGTTACTTCCGCTTTTATCTATAAGTATCAATCCGCGACTAATATCAATCCTTAGTCCTGAAATGGAGGTCGCTGGTTGATATGGATATGGTAAGTAAACTATCTTTTAGTTACCTCTATACAAAAGCTTTGAAGCTACACTGTCGCTGACGTTGCGTCGATGTTGAAACGACATTTTTTTCCAAGTTGTTTGACTTTTAAGTGACTGTCGCCATACCTTGAAATGAATGGTTAACTCCTGGGGAAGTTGCTCTCCCATTTGTAGATTTGCTACTCTTCTTAAAAAAGATAAACTTGGAAAAGAAAAATCCTGATCCTGTTTGAACAAATTCTTTCTTTTAAGAGTAGGAACCCTTTGTGAAGGGCTTCGTTCTCCAGCGACGCTAAGACGTGCAGAGAGTATAACTGTTCCTCTTGGGTTTGGTATTAAAGCTGCCAAATTTATCAGCAAAACTGGAAGTTTGACATCACATGATTGGAAACAGCTAGCCACCCAAGGAATCCTGAAATATTGCCTGAAAGATACTTTAACAGAACGCTGTAGACAAACTCTATTCAAAGTGCTTGACAGTATAACAGAGCTTTGTCAGGAAGCTATTGCAGGTGATGATGTGGACAGGATTGAATCAGACTTGAATACAGCATTAGCCCTCCTTGAAAGAGATTTTCCACTGTCCTTAGCCAATATAACCGCTCATGTACTACATCACATTCCAGAGGGAATACGTAGATTTGGTCCTGTGTATGGAACCTGGATGTTTGAGTTTGAGCGCTTTAAGTCTTGGCTATGTAAGAGAGCACTTAACATGAGATATCCAGAAGCTACTGCTATTAAAACCTATATAATCCATGACTGGTGTAGCTTTATGATAACATCAGGTCGAATGCCAGATTTGAATAACTCTGTATGTTTGGAAGCATTTGATGATGCTATTGACGATGATTACCAGGAAAATGAAAGCTTTATCTCAATAGGAAGTAAACCAAAAACCTACAAAGCTATGGTTACTTTAAAGAAGAGACATATCAATTTAATTCATAGATATTTAGATGGTGCTGTCTGTATGAAATGCACAACTTTTAAATACAGGTATCATAAACAAGTTCACCCTATTACAAAGCGTGTGGATATTTTCTCAGCAGCATCAATGGAGCTAGAAAATACTAAAACAGTTTCATCTTTTGTTTGTTATGAATTTGATCGTGGTACACAGGAACAGAAGGTTAAATCAGGCAAATTCATAGCCTTTGGAAGAATATGTTATTTCATTGAGCATGTCTCATCTGATAGTACAAAGAAAGACACTTTTGCATTTGTTGAATGGTTTAACGATGTTGAGTTTGATACCAATACAGGACTATGGTTCACAAAGTTCGAACATAATGATGCAAAACATGAATTTGTAAAGTTTGTACCCACGAAGGACATATCCCAACCATTAGTTACTGCTAAAGATAAAGATAATGATCAACTTTGGTTTCTAAATAGTGGAAAAGTCCCATTTAATAGTTGCGTGTAACTGTTAAGAACTGTTATAAATGCCATGTCAGACTGGTCAATCGAGATAAGTCAAACCTATTCCATTTAGATTAAGATGGATCCAACTTTATGATGAAATCCATAACAGGTTTTCAATTCAAATATATTCCCTTCAGATACACGTTTCTTTTCTGCTTGGTGCCTGCGTTGAGATTTGAAATTTGATAGTGTCACTTTCTGATCATTATGCAAACATGCCTACCGGTATGCAATAAACTGTGATTTACTTCAGCTGTAAAAAATGACAATTTTCAGTTGAAAACATTGTGTTTTTTTGTATTTTAGCTCAAAACATAGATTGTGGGTACACATTAGAACCGACTCAGTGAGGCGGCTCTAGCGAACCGACTCAGTGAGGCAGTTCCAGCGCGTACTAAAATCTATAATTTAACAGTCAAAATAAGAAGAAAAAAATCAATTTACGTAGAACAAACCTCACATTTAGATTGTTCAATTCTTATGTCTGTATATCAGCTAGATTGATATGAGCGTCCGTCTAGATGGACCCATCTAGGTTTGATCAGTCTTGATTCACAAGTCTGATTGGCAGTCTGAACCTAGGCTACCATATGATATGTATGTCTATATACATGAGTCCATATATATGATATAACAGGTAATTGTCAGCTATTATAATTGCACACAGTGGCATATATATAGATAGTGACTGATAAAATGAAATCCTTTGTGTTCTTGTTAGCTGTTTTTGACCTGCCTGAATTACAAAATCACAAGACGCGACGTGAGAAAACCGGTCTTCGGGATTTTCGACCAGGTCCGACACAAACCGGGCTGCATAGTCACAGAATATGGCTAGAGGCTTGAAATTTCGGATTTAGGAAGAAGAGGGATTGCACTATCTGTGTAGCAAAACCTAAGGTGCTGATCAGCTTTGCGGTAACCGCACAGCTGATCTGCGGCTTTGTTTTTGCATATGCAAAAAGCCGGTTTTCTTATGACGAGGTTCATATGAGTTGCGTCGCAAGGAAACCTGTATTTGGGGTTTCCGACCAAGGATGACACAAACTGGGCTTTACAACCACCGAATATTTCTAGAGGCTTAGGAAGTAAAAGCATTGTACTATAATCTATGTAGCGAAAATAAAGAAGCTGATCAGCAGCATGCTTGGATCTGCGTCTTTGTTTTCGCATATGATGATGCCACCTAACGCATATGCTATAACATTTTTTAAAATGTGGCAACTGCAGCAGAGGAGCGCCTTTGTTTTCGTTACAAAGATAGTACAGTCTCCTGTTAAGTCTTTCTAAATCCCAAATTTCAAGCCTCTAGCCATCTCCTTTGGCTGTACATTCCAGTTTGTGTCAGACCAGCTTGAAAATCCAGAAGACAGGTTTTGTTGGGAAGCACCCCATATATATATTTATGCATTTCTTGACCATTTATGGTAATTTTTCTGCATTTTAAATACTAAGAGCTATGTTGAGAGAAAACCTGTCTGGGGTTTCCGTCAAGACCTGACACAAACCAGACTGTAAAGCTATTCTAAGATAGGTGGAGGCTTGAAATTTCAGACTTAGAAAAAAAAGGGAATGTAGTAATTATGCAGGGTAAAAAGATACTGATCAACTGCAGGGTTACTGTGTAGCTGATCTGTTTCTTTTTGATAGCATACACAAAAATTATTTCTAATTTTCCTACGACAGGACTCATTTTTGTTCATATACATTGTGTATATTTATGATAATATAGGGATCATATTTGTATTTTCAGGCATTAACATTTGCCGTGGCTTGAGGAAGTTGTTTGAACCCGAGGCCGCAAGGGTTCAAACTGCTTCCGAGAGACACGGCTTATGTTAATGCTGTGTGATCGTAATTCTTAATTTGTTGATGTATGCATGTAATTGTTCCAACGCAATCAACCCTCTGGTACATATCACTTGACTTAGAGAATTTAAAGTTTCTGAAGTTTCTAACGAAACATATTTTGTTTATTTTCATCCAATTAAGTGCATGCATTGGAGTCACACACCTGGCTATTATAAAGTATATTATAAAGTATAAAATATATTTGTGTTTATAGTAAGCTGAACAGCTGTCTTCATTTCTCAACAACCCACACAAAGGGTCTTCCCTGTGGATCAAAGAACAAAAATGATTGTATGGACAGACATTTTCCGCTGGTATAATTTTGTTTTAATATCATTTTCTTTTTATTAACAATTTACATTGCACTTTATAATGAAACTTTTGAGGGAGAACCAATAGCTCAGTTTGGAGAGCTTCAGATTCTTGATCTCAGAGTCGCGAGTTCAATCCTCACCTGTTGCCCACTGTTGGGTTTTTGATTGATTCAGTTCATCCCCATTAAAAATGTGATCATCAAAGTAAATAAAACTTTAAACTGTCCCATTAAATCCAGGATCATTAAAAGTAAAACTTGTTGCATTAATAACCATGAACTTAATTGCCCCATTAAATTCATGAATATAAAAAATACCGACATTAGATTAATTGTCATTAAAGTAATTGCACCATTAACTTCAAGGCCTTTAAAAAGCTTTACTGTTACTTATTGCCAGTTTAAATTTTAGGTCATTATTTTAATGCCATTAAAAATTTTAACATTAAATTAAATATCTTTAATATGCCATTAAAACAACTCATTTTAAGAATTAACTAGTTTTTAATGGCCTTGAAAGTTTGAGGATCAGCTGGTGAAGTGTTTAATGGCATATACTACTAAATTAATACCCCTTAGTATGGCCTTAAAACAACTTTTACGAGAATTAACTAGATTTTAATGGCAATGAATTTTTTAACATCAGCTGGTGAAGTGTGATTGTTGTTTTAATGGCATTGACCTTTAAATTTATTCCCCTGAGTATGCCATTAAAACTTTTATCATTAAATTAATTACCTTTAATATGCCATTAAATCAACTCATTTAAAAAATTAACTAGTTTTTAATGGCCATAAAAGTTTGAGCATCAGTTGGTGAACTGTTTAATGGCATATACCATTAAACTTATTCCCCTTAGTATGGCCTTAAAACAACTTTTTACAAGAATTAACTAGATTTTAATGGCAATGATTTTTTTTACATCGGCTGGGGCAGTATTTGCTGTTATTTTAATGGCATCTCCTCATTAATGTCATGGTATTTTAATGGTATAGCAATATCCCCTTAAAAATATCCAACAAGATTTAATGGCAATATTTAATGGGTTTAGTCACATTCATGGGTTTTAATGGTATTTTAATGCTTCTTTAATGGTATGTGCATACAGTAGAGAGGGGGCACGAAAGATGTTTTAACTTCGCAAAAATATAGGAAAAAACATTGGAATGCACTTATATACCTTTCTGTCCAATAAGTTATCAAACCTAGGGTGGTACTCCAAACGTACCTTTCAATCTTCAGCCCTATGTTTGAATTGCATGTTTAGGTTAAAATTTCAGTAGAAGGTTTAAACTTTTCAAAACCAAGTTTAACTTTAGATCCGTGATTTACGACTTTCACTAAATGGTGGTTATTATGAACTTAACCAAATGTTTTCAATTTGTGATAATGAATTTTCAATGAGGGAGGGTTTTTGAACTCAGACTTATTGGTGTAAGTTAGGTTTGAAAACATTCTAGGAGAGGCTTAACATTTTCAAGGAGTTGCTACTTTGAAACTAAGATTTAAACCTTGTTTAAAGTAGTTATCTGTTTCAAAATTTTGTCTAACTAGATGGTTGTCCAGGGACAACTTGTCGAGCCCGCTGTTTGCTTTAATGACCTGTAAGTATGTCAAGGTGAGTGTTTCACACACTTATTAGAAAGACGCCAAAACAATATACTTATACAGCATATTTCTTTTTTTAAATTCTTCAGTAAGGAAAACAAATAGAACTAATGGTCATGACAAGCTCAATTTATGACAATTTTATCAGCTGGCCTTCACGTGTGACCTTGATCTTGGACCAACCTAAACAAACATTTTTACTCATCAAGGAGAACAATTGTGCCAAATTAGTTTGAAATCCATCCACAAATGTAGAAGTAATGGCCCAGACAAGCTCAATTTATGACCATTTTACCAATTGACCTTCAAATGTGACCTTGACCTTGGACCTACCTGAACGAATGTTTCGAATGGCACTTTGACTCATCAAGGAGAACAATTGTGCCCAATTATTTTGAAATCCATCCATAAATGTAGAAGTTATGGCCCGGACAAGCTCAATTTATGACCATTTGACCTTCAATTGTGACCTTGATCTTGGACCTACCTGAACGAATGTTTCAATTTGCACTTTGACTCATCAAGGAGAACAATTGTGCCAAATTGACTTTGAAATCCATCCACAAATGTAGAAGTTATGGCCCGGACAAGCTCAATTTATGACCATTTGACCTTCAAGTGTGACCTTGACCTTGGACCTACCTAAACAAATTTTCAAATGACACTTTTACTGATCAAGGAGAACAATTGTGCCCAATTATTTTGAAATCCATCCATAAATGTAGGAGTTATAACCCGGACAAGCTCAATGACCATTTGACCTTCAAGTGTGACCTTGACCTTAGACCTACCTGAACGAATGTTTCAAATGGCACTTCTACTCATCAAGGAAAATAATTGTGCCCAATTATTTTGAAATCCATCCATAAATGTAGAAGTTATGGCCCGGACAAATTCGGACGGACGCACTAACGCACGCACATACGCACGCACATTCGCACATACACCGAACTGAAGTTATAACAACTATGTCTCGCTCACCGCAAGCGGGCTCGACAAAAAGGTAAAACATACGCATGAAAACTAAAGACATATATGAAAATCTTGAAGGAAAAATCTAGGGTTGCTGTTTTTTTAATTAGGGGTTAGATATTTATTGAGAACATGCCTCGCCATGTTTCCGTTCAACTACTATAAAAATAACCTTTTATTTGTTGGTTACTGAATGTCGGAGATACTGGCGGTTAGGCCAAAAAGCGCTAGAATAAGCCCGCCAACATTTGTTTTATTTTTCAATACATTTACATACGAAAAACATACTCACAGAGGTTCACACTGATGAATATTTTAGATGCTTTCTATACCCTTCCATTAAATTACACATTGTTGCATCCTATTCGAATCACCTCACCAAGGTGATGGCTCAAGATATAGTTTAAAAGAAAAGCAAGAACAAATGTTAAAATTTCTATCAAATTTTAGTTATTATCTGGAGCCATGGTATATCATGCATGCAAAAATAAATCGAACCAATATGTCATTTTCATAAAACCACGAAATTGTGATACCGCAAATCTTAAGTGCTTTACAGCAAACAATCTATTTAACAAATTTTATTTTGTGCAGTGAAAGAAGGCTGAAGGTCCAAAAATACCATTAAACACAGTTTGTGATTTTATTTCGAACTTGGCTTTTTTGATCGCCTTCTCTATTTCTTCTACACCCCAGCAGGCCCCGTACCCCACATGGGGCGGATCATTCATACTGCATGGTAGACAATTAAACAGACTACATGTATACATCATCGCTGCAGCCATATTCCCAGCATTGTCAACTGGGTTGCTATGGTAACCCATCTCTAAAACACCTAATGCACCATCATCTTTAATTACAGTGTACATTTCATCTAAAGCCTTAATGGGATTTGGCAAGTCATGCAGCGTATCACTGATGAGAACCCAATCAAACTTTTCAGGCCATGACTTGGGTAATTCATGAGCGTCGCCTTTTGTAAATGTAGCATTAGTTAGATGTTGTTTCTCAGCCAGGTCTATGGCCATACCTAAAGCTTTTTCGGAAATTTCGAGTCCAGTAAAATGGGATTTTGGGAACCTCTTCGCAAGCTCGTTTATGTAACAGCCAGACCCACAACCAATATCCAAAACTGCTATTCCTGAGTCTGAAAAACAGAACGAATTTACGTTAACCAGCAGAAGCGAGAAAGGAAAATGTTAACGTGTTTGAACGCATTTTTTTATTCTCTTAATATATAATTTGGGGATAACTGTACTCAGAATTGTCATTTGGGGAGGTAAATTAGTGGAACCGTAAAACGCGATTCGGAACTGAAGATATAGTGTTTGCTCTATTCTGCTTTCTGCTTTGTTTTGTCAATAAAAACATCAAAACAGAAAATAGTTAAAAACAGATGTTTCACGTGTTTGGAATGAACAGAGCAAGGACTCAGCACCAGGTCCTGTAAACCCATTTCCCCGATACCGTTCCACAAAGAGGTGTTCAGATGAATGGTCTATTACTATTTATGTAATTGTTTGTTGATTTTCTATTAGTCTGTGACTTTTTGTACATTATTTAAGATGTGCCAAAAGGAGCCTGACCTTTTGCTTTTCTCTTGCCTTGTTTTTCTCTGTTTTTTCCTTCCTTTCCCATTTGATGTTAAGGGTTCCTGGTTCATTTTCTTCGTACAAGTTGCTTACAAAAGAAAGGTTTGCGTGAGAGACGCAGTGGTCACTCATATGTTACAAAAACCAAATATGCAAAGGTTTTTGTAGATGCTATACTGTAACACTGGACAGCGAATATCGTACAGCTACATGTTTGTGGCCCAAATGTAGACCATATCAACACCATTTATAAAACTGACATAATTTTATAATATAAACACCATTTTTGTAGGACAACACAGTAAAATTTTATATTTGTGTACAATTACCTAGTTTGGGAATCATTCCTGCCTCCTTTATGAGCGGAATTAACTCTTCGTCCAGTGAGGGGCCAACCCCAGCATTTTTAAAATCATGAAACCAGTCATACCATGTGGGTTCTTCATCGTAGACGAACCCTGTAATCACAAAATAGGCCTAAGATAACGTTTTGAATTAGTTTCATTTCAATAAATTGAGAAATATTTACTTGAGCTTTATTTTCGGAAAGCTTCCCAAACTACAGCCAACTATGCACACAATATTGAAGCAACTTGAATCAACGTTGACGCTCAGTCAATGATGATTCAACGGTATGCGCCTGCTGGGAGCAAGATTATGATATACCGCGTACATGTATATCATCGCATAGATAGACGGACGACTTGGCGGTTTCACGTTTTTTTTTCAACAATATTACAGTCATATCAGGACGATGGGAGGGCGATTATGAAAGGCCCAAATGCAACGAAGCGCCGTTTAGTTTCGAACAGTATGTAGCCTCCAGCGGGACTCGAACTCGCCACAAGTTCTCAGCAGTCGGGAATCGTCCACTCTTCGGCCACAGGGTTGTGGGTTCGGGTTTTGGTCAGGCTGACGATTCAGAACAATTTCAAAACAGACTATTCTACGCGACAATTTCTCAATGGACCAATTTATTGACGTTGAAACTACATCTTTGGGCAAACTGATTTCCTGTCCAAAATATGATGCTCATACACTTTGAACTGAGACACCACTTGGGGATAGTCACTAAGGTTCTACTAGCTGATAAATGACAAAACTCGGCATACCATATGGACCTCCTTGTCGAAAACAGTTTTGAACCAGTTCAGATCTATCAGCCCAAGCTCTGATACCGACACCGAAAGACAGCTTCACTTTGAGGTCTTTTCTATAACTTTTTGGTACGGTGTACAATTCTGTGTCTCTGTCCTGCTGGATAATTCTGGCTGCCACCATGCAAGATAACCACTCTTTCGTATATCTAAAAGATTAATCTTTTGAGAAGTATTTATTGATACCACCTATTTGAGTAGTATTTATTGATACCACCTAAAGCATTTTGTATTACAAAATGCTTTAGGTGGTATCAATACATACTACTCGAAAGAAGTTTTGCATCGGTTTACTTTTTTCCCTGGAGCTAATGCAAAAACAAACATATTTTACCTCCGTAAAAGTCATATGACTAGCAATGAAACACATGTTTGTTTTTCTATTTCTATTGGTATGATTAACAGCCTTATGTTTTGTATCATAAATGTGAAAAGCTGTTCGTCGGTTCCGTCCGTCTTGGTAGATCTAGTCTTCTGAAAGGAAGAGCCAATACCACTAGCCCGACGGGTGTCAGTTGTCAGATTTGTTACAGAAATATGAGTGTGAGTTAACAAAATCACAAAGCAAATCAGAGGCATGTCATTCATGTATACTTTTTGGGAATAAGTTGATTTAGCATTATGTTTATTGTAAAAATATATAATGATGCAACACTTCACTTGATTAGTATAAAAAGGCACATACTCTCATTCTCTCTCTCTTCCTCTCATTCTCTCTCTGCCGGTAATCTGTTTTTACGTTTACTTTTGAATTTTTGTCTTCTTATAAATGTTTAACTCAGTAGCTTCCGTTTTCAAAGTAACTTCAAAAAATGGTTGACAATAATAAACGATTTTTTTTTCCAATGTTTATTTAACTACACACTGTTCATCATACGTTTTGATGTAGAGAGTCTTAATTAATGTATAATATGCCATGAACAGCAATTTGGTAAGCCAGTCTTTGCAAACCTTGTATTGAGCTTTCGATAAAGATTTAAGTATTAATGCTATTGTTTCTTGAAAAAACCAAATTCGAGACGGTTAGAGCAGACTAGTTGAAGTCTTTTTTTAAAAGTCTGTTGACTTCATGTACCTTTCTTTCAGTTTGGCCTTGTCAGCAATCTCTTGCACACTCATTGGCTGGTCTGTTTCGCACAAGACATCAAAGAGTCCAAGCTTATTACCAATCATCAATGACAAGTTCACTATGCTTTTGCAGTTAACATCGTCAATAAACTGGTCAAATTCTTCTTTTTCCATTCTGAATAAAAACAGCCATTAAACGTTGAATGGATATACGAGGGGCATTTCAGAAATAATGTAATTAACATCAGGATATCCTATTGGTTGATATTAAGCATCAGCTTTATATATAATTGGAAAGGTAATTTCAAGTGCTTTAGAATTTTATGAAATTAGAGAATTTCTAAGTCACTCATGCATGACAGCACATGCTTATACGTCATAAGAGTGTGGATACTAGAAACTGTACATTTTCATTGAGAGTGTCTTGTGTTCTTTTGCCAATTGCTCAATGAGCCAATGATCAATTTAATAAAGAAACACGTAATTTTGTCTATCAAATGTAATAAAAGATAGTTATACGTCATCATTTTAAGATTCTATACAAGTTACATAATAAACGAGTTTTTTTCGGCTATGTGGTTATAAATGCAAAGTTAATATAAAAGCATTATATCAATCAATTGTGGATTTTGACTTATTTACATCAAATTTCAACAAATAACAGGCATTTTATTACTGAAATGATTAGGTCAATGAATATGTTTGGTTACGATTAACATGATATGACTGATGAGACTGGATGATACATGTACAAATTCTACGCCGGAAGTTGCTATGTAGCAGCAATTTGTGCAAAAATACAAAGCAATAAAATGAAATTATCTTCTATAAAAGGACACCAGCTAAAATATTTAACATTAGGGAGGTTAAGATTTAGAACTTGTACGCGTACGGCTACTGGTAGCTACACGTACACGTTAGAAATGTAGTTGACAGTGGTTAGGAAAATAGTATCTTGTACGAGTGTGTATCTAAAAGAAGCGCGTTTTCTTTTAGCTATACTAAATAATGTGTCGGAAAGTAATAAGCTTGACGTATCGTCCGCGTATATATGTGTGTCAAATCTTCCTAGTATTCATATCTCCTCTGTAGCTGCTTCGGTCATTTTTTTAGCTCGCCTGAACGAAAGTTCAGGAAGAGCTATTGTTGTCACCACGGCGTCGGCGTCGGCGTCGGCGTCCACGTCAGCGTCGGCGTTCGAATTTGATGTTTTGGTTAAAGTTTTTTAAAGACCTATATCTCCTTAACCCATGGATGGATTCTTTTGATACTTGCACTGTAGTTACATATTGGTCCAAAGTTTAACAGGGTACCACCCCCACCCCACTCAGTGACCTTGATGTCAAGGTCATGGACTTAGAAAATTGGGAGTTTTTTTGGACTGGATGTTTTGGTTAAAGTTTTATAAAGCCCAATATCTCCTTAACCCATGGATGGATTCCTTTGATACTTGCACTGAAGTTAGATATTGGTCTAAAGTTTTCGGAGGTTCTACCCCCCCCCTCAGTGACCTTGATGTCAAGGTCATGAACTTAGAAAATTGTCTTTTTATTGATTGGATGTTTTGGTTAAAGTTTTTTAAAGACACATATCTCCTGAACCCATAGACGAATTCTTTTTATATTTGCACTGTAGTTAGAGCTACAGAGTACTATCCCAACCCCACTCAGTGAACTTGATGTCAAGGTCAGGGACTTAGGAAATTTTGGTCTTTATTAAAGTTTTGTATTTGCATACTGATTCATAATGCTTTGCAGAGATTTAGTGTATTCTTGAACTGATGTTAGACACTTTACATACCCACTGGATGACCTTGAAGTCAAGGTCATCAACTTAGAATTTTGTCTTAAAGATTTTGGTTAAAGTTTTATACTTATGAAGACATAATTTTACAGTGCCACGATGATGGACTCAGTTGATACTAATACTTGGACTGATGTTAGATAATGGTGCACCCTACATCCCCCCCCCCCCCCCCCCCCTTCAGTTTTTTTACCTCAAGCTCATGGACTTTGAAATTTTATTTCATTTTTTTTTCTTTTAATTTTTGTTTATAAATGTGTTTTTATTTTGACATGCTTGCCTGAAGTTTTATGCATAGCAGTCCAGACCACCATAGAGGCTATGTGATGGGCAAGCACCAATTCAGGCGAGCTATGCTGTCAGGCGACAGCTCTTGTTTGTTTTATTTCTTGCGGAAAAAATCCAGGGAAGCAAGGTTTATTGTTTAAGATCCCCGCCAGTGACCATCTTACATGTATACCCCGCATTTTCCGTATTTATGGACCGTTTCATTCCGTCATTCAAATATCGGCATACATCCTCTTCTGCTCACCCACCTCTGATTTCTTTTGAAAAATACAATTAATCACCTCGACCGATACTATCCTCTGCAAAATCTGTGGATAATTAATGTAACTGGTTTATGCTCAACAAGACCCAGTCAGCCGATAGTCCAGTTTTCCCATTTTGAAATTTTAAGGTGAACTTTCACGATGACAAATCATGCAACATATGTCACCGTTTAAACACCCCAAACTATAAGTTTCAAGTCATAAATCTGTTGCATGCAATACGTCTCATCGTCTACACAAAACCTACTGGAAAAAATATGGAAAATGGTTGCATGATACATGTATCATGCAACATGTGTCGCAGTTAGGCCCACGATTGATTTCAGCCACCTTCCTCAGATATTCCCATTTATGATACTGGCTTATTTCTACATCAATAATCAGTACTTCAACTGTTAGTTTCAGGAGTGAGTGAACTCTGATTTAATGTCCCACTAACTCTAAGATCATACGGAGACGAGGACTTCTGTTTAATGTCTCATCCGAAAAACCGATGAAGCGGGGGAACCCCAGATTGGTAGGCCAGTATGTAACGTTTACCACAAGGCCACCGCCTCTCCTAGTGGTCGAGAGGTTAGGCTCACACATTCCCTAGTAAGTCCAACATGACTGGAATACTGTTAAAGGACTGTACACCCGAAATCATTCATCTATTCCGCTTTACAACTGTGGAAATAACAACAACAAATACTGCCGTGCCATCCTTACTGCAAACCTTGATTTATCTTATTCACGCCTCCCTGATTTCCTAGTTAATGCTTTAAATGATTTCTCATATTTATGTTCCCAACTTCGATACAAGAAAATAAAATGTATATTTACGAATCCGAAAAATGAATTCAAAGTACACATTTTTAAGTTACGTGCAAACTGCCTCCGAGAAGGAGTTAACGTCTAGACTTTACTTCTAACTGGTAGATAGAATGCAATTATTATTATTGATGACGTATGCGCGCAAATCATTGCTAGACGTACACGTACCCGTACAAGTTAAAAATCTTAATCTCTTTATTGTCTAATATCAAAAGCTAGAGGGACAAACTGAAAATATAATGTATACATAAAGACCTAACAGACGTGTTATTTTATATGACATACTGACATTGAAATAATGTGGGTGGGTGGGATAAGTTATCGTAAAAATTCAGATAGACCACTTACAAAAGTGCATAAGATGCCGTGAAAGATTATCTATTACAAAAAACAAGCATGACGGATTAAAATTTTACCATTTTTTGTTTCATAGTTTCCTTCAGACATTCACTTTAACTTTAACTGGCCTCAAACCCGAAGTTTAAAAGGCTTACTTTACATTTCAATTAAGCACAGGAAATGACGTCATTTGAAATGCACATTGTTCCATGATTAACTAATCTTGAAAAGTAACTCTTGTATTTTAGCAAAGCTGATATAATGATTTTTATGCTGGAATAAGTTCATTATAACAGATATTATAGGTATGAATCCAGAGCTGTTTGTATCCAGAGTTAGGAAAATATGAATTTTGTCTTCACATAATTATTTCGTCCATTTCTAATCAGTGTCCCTACACTAACAACAATAGTTAAGGCATATTTTGAAGAAAATATCAGTGCCTCAAATTTGTTAAGTGAAGGTCATTTGGTGATTTGTGAACCTAAAAGTTAAGACATAAATTTCAACAATCGATCGACATTCCAGGGAATTGCAAACTCATACACTGTTTCTGAAATGCCCCTCGTATAGCAATATAAATTGACTGTGACTCGAGTTGTGCTTGTTTTAGCGAGGTCACAGGTACAAACCCATAACAGGCACTTACCCTGGTGTCTGTTGCGTTTTACGTGCATATGTACAGTTTTGCTGGTTTATTAAGACGGACGCAATCGCCGACGTTCAGCGACAGTTGCAGCAACCGACCACCTCCCTAATATCACGCTTTCTAGTTCAGGGCGAACTGCAATAACAACAAAAGTAATTGATCGACTGGCATTAAACATCACTTTTGTTGAGGCTTATCCTAAAAGCGTTTATGCAAAGCTTAGGATTTTCAAGCCTTATGGCAGTTGATGTTTGAACATTTTACCATTTTTAGCATATCAGTTGCCAGTGCAACTAAGCATGTTATGCTGTTAGCACAAAACCAGATGATAGATGCAGGCTACCTAAGGAGTAGTTCATCATACATAACGTATAAGAGCCAATTTTAAAGTTTTCCATTGAAAGGCAATCACATCGTTAACCTGCCATAGCAACCTATAGTACAGCAGCAGTTGGCATATAAACAGTATTTATTGTGCCCACATCGTATAAATGCTATACATGAAATCGGGTTCCAATGGGCCTTATAGTTTCTGGAGAGATGTCGTCTTCCGCTATGCTAGAGCCTGTTTCAAATAGCAAGACTTTGTTGAACGAGGGAAAGCTGCTCACCAGTAGACTGTTGACACAGGATTGCCAGAAAGTAAATCTAGTGTCGACAATTACAATGTTTTACGGGAGTCACCATGACCTCGTTGATCCCTACGATGTGGCCGTTTTTAAACTAATTTCTGATTTGATGGCCTCAGCCGAAGCTAAGCTAAGCTTTCAAATATCGGAATTTCTTTTTCACTGGCTTATTCTACTGATACATAGATATGGCGGGTTTATTTTAATAGGCAGGCGATGCTTACTCCTCGCGAGCACCTGATCACACTTCTATTTTGGGTTCGATATCTGTGTATCTAAAATATTCCGAAATTGTCAATGTTAAAATGACTTACGAGTTCGGACTTGTGATTTGTGTACTTTAACCACTTTCATTCAAAATGTTTCCGATAGACGGATGATGAACAGACGGACGATGGACAGACGGACGATCGCCTATTCTATAATCTCAACTGGTACCGTTGGCTAAAGAGAGCTAAAATCAACAGTCTAGTTTATCCGTGATCCTAACCTTGATTAGATATGTTTACACCGAAACCAGTTCTGTCACCAGATAGGACAGCTCGGCCAGCATTCACATCGGAATGCCACAAACGAGATATCAGCATCTAAACTCCTTCCTGTATTTCCGTATATTATGTAGAATGACATAATTTAGGGTTTACTTATAACCAATTGTCGATATACTATTTCGCATTATGTGTATTTTGCATGTAAATAACGGGCGATCAATATGCCGAAGGCAGGAAAAAATGTGAACCGACCGGGACTTGAATCCAGAATCGTTCGCGTACCGCGCTTTCTACCATTTAAGGTATAGGTCCACAAGTTCGACCGTTAACATTTTCCCTCTACTTAATATTATTTTCTTCCCCGAATCTGGTCACGCCAAAGAGGCACAAAGAAGTCATGAACTTTATGATGCGTGTGGCTGGGCATTAAATTTCACAAAGTTGTGAAAACATACGCGGCCTAACTCGGACTCTAACCCTTGCCAACTCAGCTACCGAGCCAACCGGTCAACCTTTGTCATTGAAATATTGTTCTTAAGTCGACTGGTGGCCAAATATCATGTGGATGTCGTATTAAGACAAGATAGGATTATCAGTCTAATCATTCATTCATCTTAAGCACTAAAACATATACATCCCTCCATACATACAGACACACCGCTCCCTCCCCGCCGTAGAAGTCGTAAATCACGAATATATATTTTTTTTCGTCTCACCTTTGCTTGGATTGGCGTGTTGAAATTGTTAACCCATTAAGCCTATTAAAAGTGGACCTTTGTAAATAGTATACAGCCAACTCATCGCCTGGTCAGATATACTATGTTGGACTTAAATGCAAATGCGCAATCGTCGCATTGGAAACTGAGCGGAGAAAAGCCCGCTACGCATTAAGGGGTTAAAACAAACTTACCGGAACAAAATGGTTATTAGACTAAGTCCCCAAAACAACCTTGAAAATGAAGTACACGCTATTAATGTCTTTTTATTTTGTCTTGACCTTTTATTTACAATAAATTGGTAAGATATGATGGTTGCTGGCGTGGTTCAAAGCAGTACAGGGAAAGTGATATTCTGCTGTGATATGACCCTCTCTCTATCTCTTTCAGTAGAAAAAATCTGTACCAGCCTTAAAATCGATATTCAGCATTAATATTCTCTCTCTCTCTCTCTCTCTGTCTCTCTCTCTCTCTCTCTTTCTCTCTCTCTCTCTCTGCATATAAGAATTCGTATATTTCGTAACTTCGTTCTGTTAACGTTTATCCTCGATTACTCTGCTGTAACCATTGATAAATCTACGGGTTGTTGCTGCTTGAGAAATGGTCTCAGGAACGAAAATAACCCTGAAGGTGCTCAACGTCATGACGTTTAATCAACTTTGATTCAGTGTTGATTAAGCGTTTCGTGCGCGATGTGAAAAAACTGCGTGTAAATGTTTTACTGCTTCAATTTTAGAACTTATATAAGATTTTTCATCAAGGTTTTGATTATATAAGCCATGAACGTACGTGTAATTTTTCTGGTGTTTATCGAAGTGTAAACTACAGTGTAATTCGCGTTGCACATGACCCAATGTACTTTACACTTCGATAAACCTCAGAAAATTCAATTCATTCCTTAAAAAACATACTGGAAGAAATATAACATGATGTATTGTTTTGCTAGTCTTGCAAAAAAGAATAAAAATGAAAAAAAAAATAAATAGATAAAAAAATAAAAGAGTGTGCCGACTGATTGGCTGACGTATTGATTCATTTGGATGAAACGACCTTTATTTATGTAGAGTCGTCTACCAAACATGGGGAGACGGCATAAACCGGCGTGAAATAACTCTAAGACCACCAAATCTCGCACCTGCTGCAAACACAAGCCCTTTTGGTACCTGAAATGCGCCATTCCTCTCTCAATGTTGAAACGTCCTAACATGTCATTATAAAAAGCAGTTCTGTCGCCACGTTTGAGGACAATGTGTCTTCTATGTACATATACTGTGTAAAAAAAAGTAGGAGGGACATGTCTCTCTCATTTGAGCAATGAAACTTAGAATACAAAAGAAAGAAAGAGATAACTTATGGGTCACCGTCCTATATGAATATTGCATTTTAAATAGAAAATAGAAAACAAGTCAGTCCGCCGGCCAACAAAAATTTTCCAGTGTTTGTTCGATAGTTATTAAGGGTAACTCAGGGACGTTTTATCTGTTTATAGCTGAGAAGACAGCCACTGAAAATGCTGACACTTATTACTAGAACAAAACTTTCAGCGGTATCTCCAATAAAAATTATCATTCGTCTTCCGGTTTAATGGCTACTAGATGCGTATTCACTGGTGGCTATAAACTAAATATGTGATTTTCTGAACATTAATGAAAAAATGACTGAAGTGGGCTTGATCTATGTTTTTTGAATGTGTAATATGGAACTATTGGATTGTAGGATATATTTATCGTCCAACTGATGTGAGTGAATGAAACTTTTGCTATTGTAAATTCTTATCGAGTGAGGGGAAATTACACTTTACGCTGACTTAACACACAGTTACCACAGTTAAATAGTATAAATAGTTATAACAGTAAAACAGCATTAAGAGCCTAGAAGCCCTGGGGCTACGCTGGCCTATTCAAAAAGTATAGCGCTCAAAAAAGATTAGGCGATATGGCTGATGGTCAGAAGAATTCGAAGAAAGTAGCGAATAAAGCTGATCCTGTTGCTAAAGTTGGTTTAAACTTATTTATTGTTTCTCAATTACAAGTAATACACAATTGCTAAAGTTGATCCTGTTGGCACACCCAGCAGAAAAGATAACAAGCGTGAAGCTACATCTCCTCTATATTCTGAGATTTTACAACAGAAGAAAACCCGCCATGAGTCAGAGATCAGTGCCACCTCAGAACTCCCAGATCTCCCAGTCACCTACCTCTGTTCACCTGTTGTCTCAGCCAATAAACCCAGTGGACATCGTTCAGATAGCTTCTGAACTGAGATCTATGATGCTCCCAGAATTGAAAGCACTACTGACTGATCAGATTCCCGAAATTAGGACAATGGTGGTTAGTGCAATTAAGGAGGTTA
The DNA here is from genome assembly GCA_963989385.1 of Ctena decussata. Taxonomy (NCBI): domain Eukaryota; kingdom Metazoa; phylum Mollusca; class Bivalvia; order Lucinida; family Lucinidae; genus Ctena; species Ctena decussata. The sequence goes on along the minus strand of OZ022508.1, from coordinate 47,215,241 downwards.
CAGATGTTCTAACTGAGCAAGTCAAAGCCCTCCAAGATGAAAACAAACGCCTGTTGAAAGCCAACAGCGATCTAGAGAAACGGCTGTTACGGGTAGAGAGTGATAACGACTGTCTGGAGCAGTATAGTCGGCGAAACTCTATTAGAATCTCTGGTATTCCAGTAGGGGCTGATGAGAATACTGATGAAACCGTGTTAAAGCTATTCCAGGAACTTAACGATTCCATTGGCCCATCAGATATCGACAGGTCTCACCGTGTTGGCAGGGTAGTAGACCCCGGACGTGATAGTAGACCCCCGAGCGGAAACCAGCGTCATCGCGATATAGTGGTAAAATTCGCGACATACAACGCCAGACAGCGCTCATTTCTGAAGCGCAGGGAATTACGTTTGAGTGACACCACGAAGCACATTTTCCTCAATGAAGACCTAACGCAGATTCGCTCCAAACTTTTATATGAAGCAAGGTGCTTGGTCCGTGCTAACAAACTGAAAGCAGCATACGCTTATGATGGCAGGTTATTTGTAAGAGACAGTGATGATCGACGATACCTGATTCGTACTGACATTGATCTGTCTGCATTTGGCGACTCTAAAGAGGCCAGACTAGAACTGGCTAGAAGGGCGGGCTCGTCAGCTGCTCGCCACCAGTTCAGTAGTATTAGATGGTGCCCAGCCAATGGTCTCATAGGGTCTCCAAGCGCCAATGTGTCTGAAACATATTTACTGAACACCAAACTGCTTTCCTTTTTGTAAACAGTGTAGTCTTGTGTGGAGAAACCGAGCCTTAATCCATGACGTTTGTGTTTCATATATTTGCCTTATAGACTTCTAGAGTTTGCAGCCTGTAACAGCCTAGTACTGACAAACACCCTTGGCCCTCACAAACCATCAAGAAGATAGACATGGCACAGTCCAGATGGGAAACACCACAATCAGATTGATTACATCTTGGTGAGGAAGCGCTTCCGATCAGGAGTCAAAATCCATAGGACAAGGAGTTTTCCTGGAGCAGACATAGGAAGTGACCATGACTTGTTGATGATGACCTTCCGAGTTCGTCTGAAAAAAGCTAGAAAGCCAACCCAGCCAAGACTAAAGTTTGATCTTGAGAAGCTAAGGGACCCAGATGAGGCAGGCATTTTTTAAGCAACAATAGGTGGGAAATTTGCACCACTCATTGGTCTGAGGGATGATGACATGGACATAGATACCATGATTGCCACCTTCAATACAGTAGTGACTGAGGCAGCCAGTGAGATACTTGGGAAGGAACGTCTCAGAAAAAAGCCCTGGGTCACCAAAGATGTTTTCGACCTCTGTGATGAGAGGAGAAATTTGAAGAAGAAGAGGTATGAAGCAGGAGGAGCAGAAGAATACCGGGAAGCAAACAAGAGGATTCAAAAGGCAGTAAAGAAAGCAAAGGAGGACTGGATAGCTAGTCAGTGCAAGGAGATTGAAACTTGCCTGAACAAAAACAACAGCAGGAAAGCATACCAGCTGGTGAAGGATCTAACTTCAGAGAAACAGGGTAGATCCACAACTATCAAGGACAAGTCCGGGAAATGCCTTGCATAGGAACAAGAGATTCTCAGCAGATGGACATAATATTGCTCAGAACTATACAACCATGAGACTTACGGTGACAATGCGGTTCTGGACTACAATCAGTCCCCAGAAGAAGATCAACAACGGGTCCTTTGTGAGGAAGTTGAGATTGCTGTAGCAGCACTAAAGAAGGGGAAATCTGCTGGAGTTGATAATATACCAGCAGAACTTGTTCAAGCTGGCGGGGAGACCATGATTGATGTTTTAACAGATATCTGTAACAGGATCTGGAGAACGGGAGAATGGCCTACCCCATGGACTCAGTCGCTGATCATTACGCTCCCTATAAAAGGCAACCTACAGCTCTGCCAGAACTACAGAACAATCAGCCTCATCAGTCATTCAAGCAAAGTCATGCTGTAAGTCATCTTGAATAGGCTTAAACCACAAGCCGAAGAGATAATCGCCGAAGAACAGGCTGGGTTCCGAGCAGGAAGGAGCACCACAGAACAGATCTTCAACCTTAGAATCCTTTGTGAAAAGTATCTCCAACATCAGCAGAATCTGTACCATGTCTTCGTTGATTTCAAAAAAAGCCTTTGACAGGGTATGGCATGAAGTACAATATCAGTGAAAATCTAGTTCGCACCATTGAGCAGCTATACGACAAGGCTACAAGTGCAGTCCTGATAAATGGTGGCACAGGAGAAAGGTTCAGAACAACAGTTGGAGTAAGACAAGGATGTCTTCTGTCACCCACCCTCTTCAACATTTTTCTCGAACGGATCATGTCTGATGCTCTGGAAGAACATGACGGAAAGGTTAGCATAGGCGGAAGAAACATTACCAATCTGCGGTTTGCCGATGACATAGACGCTCTAGCTGAGGAAGAGCAGGAAGTTGAATCTCTAGTTGAAATTCTCGACCAAACCTGCACATGATATAAGATGGAGATCAGTGCTGAGAAGACCAAACTGATGACGAACAGCGCAGATGGCATCCAGAGGGAGATCAAGGTAAAGGGGCAGAAGCTGGGTACTGTAAGCAGCTTCAAATACCTTGGAGCAGTTGTCTCAGATGAGGGCTCACAACAGGAGGTTCTCTCAAGGATTGCACAAGCCACTTCAGCTCTTACCAAGCTGAAACCAATTTGGAGAGATAACAACATATCTCTTGGATCAAAGGTGAAACTTATGCGCTCCCTTGTCATTTCCATATTTCTGTATGCCTGTGAACGAATGACCTTCGACTATGAGAAATCGAGAGTCAGCTGCATTTAGAAATCTACTCATCATTATGATAATGTATTCCAGACTTTGCCTATATTCAGAAAATTCTTGGAAAAGGAGGCACGTGACTACACGGTATGCGAGATACTAACTGAGTAGAACAAACCCGGCAAACAGGCCACGTCAGATCGTCATCGGGCTGCAGTCGCTGCCAGGATTGGGGCGGCTCTTCGATGTCGATACGACGTCGCCCTGACGCTTGTGTTATCTGTGTAGGTTAGAGGGATAATCAGCCCCACCCCCACCCCCACCCCCCTGTACACCGTCCTCTTCCAAGAACAAGGACGATAGATAAACTGACACATGTATTAACCGATTCTTTGTATAGGACCACCATATTCCTAGAAGCTTTTCATCACTTAGTTATTTTTTTCAGATCGTTTCCTTCAAACGATCACCTATCTCTGTGCTCTAGATTTCTTTTCTTTCTTTTTGTACGCTACTGTGATGACCAACTCCCCTTTCTTTTTACATTCAGTAACCACTTGTACGGTATTCATGAGGTCACGCGTGCGTATCTGTTTGACTGGATACGATGCTCCCGATGAGCTGGCAAGACTTATGATTTTCTTATTGTTCTTATTATGTAGTACATGGAAACTTGTAGATATAAATCTGATGGTCTTGGTGGCTCCTTAGGGGTATCTAATATGTTAGGACTAGGATCCAAGAAACAGCTATTAGATAGAAAGTTTTATTTGTGCCTCGTCGTGTTTGTCCTCACTATGCTGCAGAGTAACTATAGTTATTCGTGCCTCAGTCTTATATTGGCTCTGCAACGATCCAATGAAGTATATAAAAACATCAAACGTCCTTACAGTCATTTTAAAGTCACTTCTACCAGAAACCTATTATTCAGTCGTAATCTCCTATTTGCTCTTACTATCACTGTTTTTTCCACTTGGTTAAATTGTCTTATCATGCTGTGTGGAGACGTAGAGGTGAACCCAGGTCCTGACCCTGTCGAAGGTAGCACTGACTCAAGCCTAAATAGTACAGTAAGTTCATCCGATTTTCTCTCCAACCATCTCAGTATATTTCATCTAAATATCCAAAGCATCTTACCTAAATTTGACCTAATTATCCCGGCACTACCAGTTTTCCACCCCTTAACGATTAATTAACTGCGCATAACTTAAAGACACATCAAAAACAATATTTCAGGACAATACATTTTCTATCTGTCATTGTAGAACAAATAACAAACATAAAAATTTGAAATACCTCATGTTTATCCTGCAAGAGCCTCCATTTTGAAAGCTGTCAGCGTTGTTGTGGCCCTGGAAATGACTGCCTGAATTCAACCGGCTGATGAATGTATAGAAATCCAAAAAAGTAAGGTGTAAAAAAGCTAGCACACAGTAACTGAGAAAGTTTTAGTGAATATTTTGTATCTTAATACAGTAAATAAACACTGGTACAAAGTTTTAATGTATTTACAAAGTTGAAATTTCACTGTATTTAATTTGATTGGGATTTTGAGTCACAGATGGGGCACATAAAAGAATCACCCCTTCTGAGAACCCCGACTGGACTGCAAAAGGAAAGATGGACCCAACCTTCACACAAGTCACACTGGCCCCAGTTCAGTATAGTCACATAGGGCGTCTTTTTCCAATCTGGGCTTGACCTTTTGCAGACAACACATTTATTTTTTTCAGGAACTTCATCCTCAGAATCTGAGTAGTCTTCAGGTTCAGGTGCTTTTGTTTTGCTGGTAACCTTTTTAGCAGGGATGCCTGACGGACCTGGTACTTGAGAGTCCACAACATGAGCTGTAACAGGGAATTTCTTGGATTTGTTTACACCTGATTTTTGCTTGTTTTGCTTAGCATTTGAGCTGCTTTGTTTTTGTTTGCCTTTTGAACCACTCTTTTCATTGTGTTCCACTATTTTACTAACAATTTCATAATCTGTAATGGCCTTGCCTCCAACTATTTTACTAAGTGTGTTTCTTGGTTTCTTTGCTGTCTCTACATTTTTAAGTATTTCACCACCTCTTTGTTGTAAGAAGTCTTCAGCATATGTTACAGATGGCTCATTACTTGAGGTTGTCTGCTCACTATCCCTCTTGAATGAAGTGGAAGGGGTTACATGTGGATCTGAAATAACAGCCGGATTGAAAGGGACAAGTCCAGACTTTTTAAATGCTGACTGAATATTGCTAGCTGTAAGTGTTGATGAATAAACTTTGCAGGCCAGTCTACAAACATCATGACGCGTCACCAGTTTTCCCCCAGTCTCTCGCATATAATGATGACAAGCTGAGTTCCATGTATTCTGAAAGGGCCCAAAGCAGCTAACATCAAGGGGTTGAAGCAAATGGCTGCAGTCAGGAGGTAACACAAACAGTATAATATTTTCACTCTTGGCCCATTCAATTAATCCAAGGGATACATGGCTTTTATGTCCATCATACCAAACAAGCACAGGAGAATCAGCAGTCCTGGGAGGTAAGTATTTTATTCGATGATTCTGCATGTACTCAGAAAATATTTGTGTGTTTGACCATCCAGAGTCGGATCCATCTGCTCCAGTGGGGTAGCCCCTTCCAGCAAGGAGTCAATCATTCTGGCACCAGGAAATATGAAAAATGGAGGAACCTGCTGACCAGCACCATTAACACAACCAACTAAAGTAGACATTTTGGACTTTCCGGAGGTAACAGCTTGGGCTTTGTAGTGTTTGGCAGAAATTATTTTAGGGGGTTTGTGTCCAGGTTGTAAGCTCTTCTCATCCACATTATAGATTAGATGGGGTTTGTTTTTCAGGCTGCGTTTCACGAGGATTTTGTCAAGTTCACTTAAGTACTTGTCGACATTCCCTGGTTGCACACTTGGCTCTCGCAATTTCCAAACTACGAGGCTTCTTTAACTTTAACTCTGGCCACCTTTCAGGAAAGTTATATAACCATCGATCACTCAATGCATGGTGTTGTGAATTTACGTTAAAGTAACGTCGATTTTACCGCCATATAACGGTCATGATTCAACGTCATTATGTTTTCTTGTGTATGTACGTAACGTTATTCGCTGAACAGAACCTGAATAGAACACAACGCTTGTTTGTTACTATTTTCCTCAAGTCTCATATACGATCTAGCCGACATTGGTGCCGTGACCAGGATAATGAATCTACAAAAGTTGCAAACACAGAGATAGGGGCATCGACGTTTCATCGAGAGATATTTGCAGAAAATCGAGCAAACGAAGGAGAATGATTCAATGGTAGAGTTCGACGCCATTCTCGCAGCTATCGAAGGGAAAGTGCAAATTCTAGAGACATTAAATGACAAGATCTTGTCGCAGACTGACGCGGATGGAACCGAGGAGGAGACGTTTCAAACCGATGAATATTTCATGGAACTGGAGATCGAGTTGTGCCGCCTACGAGCTTTCCGAGGTCAATATTCTGAGAGCATCTCAACCCACGGAGAGGACCAAGGAAATTCAGGGGCCAGCGAACAGCAACGGAACAACAACGGTTTGAATCCCAACACAGACACAATCCATCCCGGCAGAACTGTGAGTAGCTTTTCATCTTCTAGTAACTCTGCAAATTCGGCTCAGTTCTACAGATTACCAAAGATTTCGTTGCCAAGCTTCAGTGGTTGTATTCTGCAATGGCAGTCCTTTTGGGACAGTTATGAGTCTACTATCCACTCTAATGTCTATCTCACAGATGTTCAGAAATTTACGTTCCTGAAATCCCAGCTTGAAGGCACCGCCGCACGTGATGTTGAAGGGTTCGCTATGACAAATGCAAACTATGTCCGAGCAATAGACTTGTTGAAAGAAAGATTTGGCAAACAGCAGAAAATTACGCACGCCGCTATGCAAGCCTTGATCAAATTGCCCGCACCGTCTAGTAAAGTGTCTAGTCTCAGAAACTTTTATGATAAAATGGAGACTTATATTCGCAGTTTAGAAGCTATGGGTCAATGTCAGGAGTCGTATAGTAATTTGCTTGTGCCTGTTGTGTTAGAGAAAATGCCAGGAGAAATTCGCCGACAGTTAGCCCGTGAAAATGGTGATAATGACTGGGTTTTAGCAGATTTACGCCGCGCGATTAACAGAGAAATCGGCATTATGGAGGCTGGTACCACACACACTGACTCGGGATTCGACGATTACGCGATTACGGCGTCATTTCACACCACAGCGAAACCCGGGAAAAGAGCACAGCCAGACCCGAGACCGTCAAACGGAGGAAAAGTTCCAAGAGCCGTGATAAAGTGTGCATTTTGCGAAGGCGGACACAGATCACGCGACTGCGCTGTTTACACAGACGCGGATTCTAGGCTGAAAGTGGTGAAAGAGAAACGCTTATGTTTCAACTGTTTGGCCAAACATCCAGTGGCAAATTGCAGTTCCAGTAACAGATGTCTAAAATGCAAGCGGAAGCACCACACAACGATTTGCAGCAGCCAAGCAGGGAACCAATCTTCAAGTACTAGCCGTAATGAGCCTACGACGTCAGAAACAGCCGTATTACATTCAAATACAAACCTGCCAGACAAGGAAGTTTTACTGAAAACTGCTATAGCAACCGTTACATCGGCTAGTCACGTGCACGCGGAAGCCAGTATCCTATTTGATGAGGGAGCGCAGAAGTCATTCATAACGGAGCATTTGGCAGCAGAATTGCAACTTACGAGAGAAACCACCGAGACCATATACCTGGCGTCATTTGGAAGCACAACTAGCAAGGTGCAGCAAGTAGACATTGCTACGGTGCACGTTATTGCAGAGAATCGCCAGATGATCCCAGTTCGAGTCCTGGTTGTGCCAACCATTTCAACGCCTATAAACAACAGAACACAGCATGTATCGGAGCTACCATATCTGCACGGACTTAGACTCGCCCATCCGGGAACCAGCAATTCGACGTTCCAAATATCTATGCTGATAGGTGCCGACTTTTACTGGGACATCGTCGAAGACCATGTAATTCGAGGCAACGGACCTACAGCTGTGAAGTCAAAGATAGGCTACCTATTATCAGGGCCAGTGCATGCGCAGAACTCCGACGCTACTGAACATGTGTTCAACATAATGGCTTCACGACCACCGACAGACGTACTTGAACGCTTTTGGACCCTAGAAAGCATGGGGATCTCACAGACATCTCACAGAGAAATATTCCGATTCTTGAAGTTGTGACTAAAAGAACCATTCTCAGATATTCGTCACAGATCTATGATCCTCTCGGCCTTCTGAGCCCCGTTACTGTCCGTGCTAAGATATTGCTTCAGGAACTGTGGACAGACAAGTATGACTGGGACACACCCTTACCTGATCACATATGTGAGACCTGGAACCAGCTTGCATGGTCTTTCAATAAAGTTACAGAGACGAAGTTTGCCAGACAGTACTTACCTTCAACAAGCCATGGCAGCGAAACCAGCCTTCACGTATTCGTAGATGCAAGTGTCAAGTCTTATGGAGCTGCCGCATACTTGTGTGATCAAACCCAAGCCAGACTTGTCATGGCAAAGAACAGAGTAGCACCACTAAAGTCCTTAACCTTACCTCAGCTGGAACTGATCGCAGCCTTGGTTGGTGCACGACTTTCGTCACATATACTGGAGACCTTACCAACCTTGAATGTGACGTTTTGGTCGGATAGCCAGATCGTACTCCACTGGCTAACAACAACGAAAGCCCTGAAACGTTTTGTGCGTAGCCGTGTAGAAGAGATCAAACAACTGACAAACAGGTTGCCATGGAGATACTGCCCTACAGATGACAACCCGGCCGACCTTCTTACACGTGGCATATCAGCACAGGCCTACCTTGGAAATCAACTGTGGGACGCCGGACCTGCCTGGCTTCCCAACAGAGAAAAATGGCCCACCTGGGAGTTTAGTCAGTCAACATTACAGATGTCACCTGAATATGCAGATGATAAGCCGACGCAGACGACAACCGTTTCGATCCTACAGTGTTCTGAGGTCCCAGGCATTCACAGAGTAATCAATGCAACTGATTACAGTACTTACCTGAAACTTTTCCGAATCACTGCATACACGTGCAGATTCATCGACAATTGCAGACGACAAGTGGCAAGCAGGGTTACCAGCAGCCTTACAACAACCGACATACACGATGCAGAACAAAGATGGCTGAAATCGTGCCAAGCTACACAATTTCAGGATGAGATAGCCAATATGCAGACAAACAGCAGGAACTCGCGTCTACCACTTGTGAATCAACTCAGATTATACTTAGACTCTGATGGGATCATTCGTTGCGGCGGAAGAATACACAACGCACCCCTGGGATACGCAGCCAAGTTTCCATACTTGCAACCAAAGAAGCACGAACTCTCCAAATTAATCGTGTTCGACGCTCACGAGAACCAGCTGCATTCCGGAGTAAACTCTACCATCACGCAACTTAGGCAGAAGTATTGGATACCGTCCATCCGGCAGTGCGTCAGATCGTTATTGCGTACATGTGTGAAATGTACGAGCGTAATTGGCAGACCGTACCGTACACTAGACCCGCCACCCCTACCAAAAGTCAGAGTGGAAGAAGCTCCGCCTTTCAGCGTCACTGGTGTTGACTTTACTGGCGCACTATACGTAAAGAATCCTACCGGAAGTGAGAAGAAATGTTACATCTGCCACTTCACATGCGCAGCTACCAGAGCCATTCACCTTGAAGTTGTGCCAGACTTGTCTGCAAACTCGTTTCTACAGGCATTCAGGAGATTTACAAGTCGCAAGTCCTTACCTAAGGTGATGATCTCAGACAACGCCACAACATATACTGCCGCAGCAAATCACCTTAGGAAGCTGTGCAACTCACCAGTTGTTCTCGAAGCACTGAGCAGAAGGGGAACAGAATGGCGCTTTATACCTGCACGCGCTCCGTGGTATGGTGGATTCTGGGAACGCCTCATCGGACTCACCAAGACGTCTTTGAAGAAGATCCTGGGAAGGCGATTCGTGTCCATGGAAACATTGCAGACGATCGTGACGGAGATTGAAGCGGTTTTGAATGATCGACCGCTTACACACGTGTCATCGGACCTCCACGATTTGGAACCGTTAACGCCGTCACATCTACTGTACGGCCGTAAGATGACGATACTACCGTATCCTGAACACTACACAGACGACGATGTTAAGGTAGTTCAGAGTGACCAGACGAGACTCACACATCGGTACAGAACTCAGGCGAACATAAGCAGTCAGTTCTGGAAACGTTGGAGATCCGAGTATCTCACGGCACTACGAGAGTACCATAAAACTACCGGATCGAGGGAGGAGCGTATCCGCGTTGGAGACGTCGTGCAGATCCACGACGAGGGACCACGCTGCCGTTGGAGCCTAGCAGTAGTCGAGGAGCTGATCACTGGGAATGACGGATCAGCTCGTGCCGCGAAGATGAAGACGAAACAGGGATTCACTACACGACCAATTGTGAAACTCTACCCCATAGAGACTGTTGTTAATGATTAATGATACTGAGATACGGAGACTTTGAAGTATTGTGAATCAGTGAATACGCATAGACGTTATAGTTTTATCTCAAGCTTAAGTACTCATGAGAAGTGAGACGTTTTCATTCAGCTCAAGTTTGAAATTATAACTTAACATTTTCCTAACTATTTTTCATAACTTTCACAACTAGTTTCATAAGGTAGCATTTAGTAATTTTTCATGGTTCAAGTTCATATCACTTTTGTGGCCCCCCAGAATGTTGTGAATTTACGTTAAAGTAACGTCGATTTTACCGCCATATAACGGTCATGATTCAACGTCATTATGTTTTCTTGTGTATGTACGTAACGTTATTCGCTGAACAGAACCTGAATAGAACACAACGCTTCTTTGTTACTATTTTCCTCAAGTCTCATATACGATCTAGCCGACACATGGTGTTTATCTTTAAGGCCCAAGCACACAACATAATCAATGCCAGATTTACTTTCTCCTGCCTACTGTACCCATAACCCACTTCAGCCATGGTTTGAACATGACCCGCCAACAATGCCTCTTGCTCTTCAGAAAACAAGGGTGGAGTCCCCGACTTTACAACATCCACATTAATTCTTCCATGAAGTCTGTCAATTAAAGTTGTTTTTGGTACCCCATATGTTTCAGCTGCTCTCCGAATAGACAAAGCATTATCCTTCACTGCTATGAATGCCTTTGTTAGCTCCTCTGACTCGTATACCCTGTACAGGCATACTTGAACATGTTAGTCATTAGAAATCAATTATTACTTGATGTCTAAAGACTAAACATGGCTCCTGTCATTGTCATGGTGATCAACACTATGTTAACACCACCCTCATCCTGTACATTCAAAGCAGAGTATAATTTTAGGACATTAATTTCATCAAATTACTGTGAAAACCAATTACATTTCAAATTACTTTGCAATGCAAGGATTCAACTTCATTTTACCGATTAAAATTTCAAAAATAGGTACTGGATATAAAGGATCACATCAGACATTAATATACATGTGGTATACATAGCAGATTGTCTTAATTTCAGTGTGAAAAAAACTTTAATAAAAGATTAGCAGCTGCCAATTAAGATCTAATTAACAGAAACTATAACAATTTCTTATAAGGATAGGCGTCACAAAAAATGTGCTTAATTAATTTTTTGCAGTACACTTTGACATTTGTCACGTGATCTACAGCCCTGGAATACTCCTCCGTTGCAGACAGTTTTTGATCGGTAGCTGCTACTTTCTTTATTAGTGCATCGTGGCCATGAAAACAGGGCCATTATTTGGAAATAAGTAAAATACACAAAAACTGCACGTTTCAACAAAAGGAAATCTGTTCTTACCTTTCTAATCTCCATAATTCACCCGCAAACGAAGTTTGACGTTTGTGTCTCCAATGTAAACATTGATGCGCACACAACTCTTAAATCTCGCGCACGTTAAGGTTTAATATCCATGTAACGGGGCCGGTCGAAAACAAATTGCGGTCGATTTTTTGGTTGGTTGTGCCGGGATAAGTGTGAAGCAGAAGCATACGACGTACTTGTTTTTTTCTGAAAGTTCGCTGAAACCTGAAGTTAAGAACGATAGTTTAAGTATTGAAAATTTTCTACCTCCTTACAAAACAGACATGTGCGATCGCACAGGGGGAGGGGTTGTTGTCTACGTTAGAAACTTATTTTTGTGCAAACGCCGAGCAGACCTAGAGTTGCAAGGTCTAGAGGCCGTTTGGATTGAAATCCAAGTAAAATCAAACATGGTACTTATCGGTAGATTTTACAGACCGCCTAACAGCAATACCGCTTATTTTGACCTGATCAGTGAAAGCATAGATAGAGCATATAATACAAACATAATTGATATTTATATCTTAGGCGATTTTAACTTCAATTTGTCTCCTAATAATAGAAACAAAGTAACTGAACTAATGCAGGAATATAACTTACATCAATTGATAAATAATAAAACACATTTCACTGAACAGTCTTCATCACTAATAGACCTTATCCTTGTAAAAATACCGCACATGTCCTAACTAGTGGAGTGTTAGATCCATTCATACCTGACCAAACACGATACCACTGCCCAGTCATCGTTCTCTTAAAATTTTTACGGCCCGTGATTAAGACATTTGAGCGACGAATTTGGGATTATAAGTCGGCTGACTTTGATAGATTTAGGGAAATCCTGAATGAACAACATTTGGAGGTCAAGCTGGAATCGAACCCCGATATCGACACAAATGTGCAACAAGTCACCGATGCCTTGTTTTCCGCAGCTGACCAGTCAATCATAAATAAAATCGTCACAATCAGACCAGCGGAACACCCATGGATTAAGTGTCACATTAAAACACTCATCAGAAAACGCAAACGCATTCTTAGTTGTTTCCAGCTATGGTTTGAGGGCTGGATTTGGATTTTGATTGTTTCAGTTCCTGGTCTTTGCATACTTTTTACTTTTAGAAAATTTAAAAGAACAAATAATATTTTATTCTGGGAAAGGTATAGAATAATTCGAAACAAAACCGTATCTGAAATTCGAAAGTCCGAAAAAGAATATTTTGATAACCTTGACCAATTGCTCTCCACCAACACAAAAAATTCGAAACTATTTTGGAAAACTACTAAACAGGTTCTAAAATTAGGGAAATTCTCGACCAATATACCTACTCGATCAATGAACAATGAACTTGCCGAAGATAACCTCCAAAAAGCTAACATGTTAAATGCATATTTTACCTCGCAAACGTCTGTTGAGGATGACAATCGGCCCTTACCGCAACTAGAACCTTCCCAATATTCTTTCCAGTACATTGAAATCTCCAACCAAGACGTTAAGGACATACTTAGGAACTTAAATGTGTCGAAATCATGTGGCCCAGACCTAATTAGTCCTCGTCTCTTGAAAGAAGGAGCCGATATTTTGGCAAGACCCTTATGCATCCTCTTCTACCGTTCACTTGAGGCATGTCATTTTTCCACTTCTTGGAAATTTGGTAACGTATCACCAATCTACAAAAAAGACGACCTGTCACTGCCATCAAACTATAGACCGATCACAGTACTGAATCAGATAGAAAAAGTAATGGAACGCTGCGTTCACAAACGTCTATATAATTATGTCACTGTAAATCATATCTTAACTCCTTTGCAGTCCGGCTTTGTCCAAGGAGACTCAACCACGTACCAACTACTACATACTTACCATGCTTTTTGCGAGGCAGTAGATCGTGGTAAAGAAGTTCGAGCAGTTTTTTTTTTTGCGATATCAGTAAAGCCTTCGACAGGGTGTGGCACAGGGGTTTGCTCTACAAACTATCCGGAATTGGCTGTTCTGATGAGGTTCTTCATTGGTTTTCCAGTTACCTGAGCGGCCGTAAACAACATGTAGTTGTTGGTGGCCAGGCATCTGATTTGGCTTATGTCGATGCAGGTGTCCCACAAGGCTCTATTCTTGGGCCGCTGCTGTTTCTTATAATCATGTATATAAAAATGACATTGTTAGAAACATTGGTGCCTCTATTCGTCTATTTGCTGACGATACCAGCTTATAAATTGTCGTTGACTCCCCTATATCATCGGCTGCCATTCTCAACACTGACTTGATTACCATAGGCAATTGGGCGATGCATGGCTGGCCAGTTTTCATGCAGGCAAAACATTTTCGATGATTATATCCAGGAAAACCGAACCAGCCACGCATCCTCCGTTGACTATGAATAATACACTCAGTTATCTCTGAAACCAAAATTCATAAACACTTAGGCCTTACACTTTGCAGTTCATGTACCTGGTCTGACCATACTGATAATATATGTGGGCAAGCATGAACACGGCTAAACCTCATGCGAACACTTAAGTTCAACGTTAGTAGAAAATCACTAGAACAAAAATACATTTCATTTATACGACCTCTCCTAGAATACTGCGATTCAGTCCGGGATAACTCCTCAACGGAAGCCAAAATGCAGTTAGAGGCTATCCACATAGAAGCAGCCAGAATCATAACGGGTGCTACCAAACTTTGTAGTATTAACAAACTACTCGATGAATTAAGTTGAGAGTCTTTGCAAAACAGGAGAAACAAAAACAAATTAACCATTTTCTATAAGATAATGAATGGACTTACTCCAAATTATCTCGGCGGTCTTTTACCTCCCTTAGTCCACGAAACAACTACATACAATCTTAGGAATTCGAACCATATACAAACTGTCCACGTTAATACAAATCTTTTCTTCAATTCTTTTATCCCCTCTACTATTCGAGCTTGGAATTCTTTGTCCGATGATATCAAATTGGCATTATCCGTCGCCTCTTTCAAATATCGACTAAATCGCGATTTAAGGTGGACGATCCCGCAAGAACTCTGTTTTGCTTGTTTAAAAAAACAAACAGAGTTATTGTTCATCATCAAATCAACTGACTGTGGAGTATATACAGTTATAATATACACTTACAATATCTACCGTAAAGATCCTAAGTTTTCGGGCACATAGGTCTGTACAAACAGTGGAAACTGAGATCAGATTTTTCCTTAGGAACCAGAATGATCAAGATCTTCACAGTTTCCATTCCATCTGCGCATTTTTGTCGACATTACTCTGTGGTAGAACCGAATAACAGGAAAATAAATAATAGGGCAAGGACCGGCTGTCCTTGCAGCAGGTGCAGAATTTGGGCAGTCTGTTTTGGGGATATTTTGAACTTAAACATTGTTTTTCTAGGAAACGAAACGGTGAAATGTTTGTTTTTTTGTTTTATTCTTTAACATACGATGTAAGTTTTACTAAAATAATATGCATAAGCATGCCCCATCGATTGATGATATTTTTCATGACGTTTTTCATGAAATTCAATTTTCTGGCATTTTTTCAAAGAATGTAAAAATATACTTATTAACAAGAAAACTGCAATTTTTTGTTATCAGTTTGTTTCAAATATCCTATATTACAGAATATATGATTTGCTGAAATGAAAGTGCATTCATGTGCTAGAGATATGAATTTTAATGGAAAATTGTAAAAAAAGTATATAGAAATACAAAATATTGTTTTTTAGGAAAACAAAACGGTGAAAATTGTTTTTTTTTTACCCAAATGTTTTATAGCTCTTTGGGTTATTTAGACGGTATAATGGTTTGAATGCCCCGCCAATATTTCTATTCAGTATTCGTCTACCTTAAAGAAACCTCCCAGATACTACAACATTGGCACGAGAATAGGGCAAATATTACATGCAAGGCTTAGAATGGAGTGCAGTGCTTTGAACGCGCACCTCTATAGGAAGACTATTGTTCCCGGTCCCTCATGTGTATGTGGTGGCTTAGAAAGTCCATTTCATTTTTTCTTCATCTGTCCTAGATACACTGTAGCTAGGAACAAGTTCTTACCAAACAGCCTTACGAACTATATAATACGCATGATCTCTTGTTCGAGAAAGAAAGTGAACCAGTTTCTGTAAATGGAACTCTCTTTCTACAGGTGCAAGACTTTATCATTAAATCAGAGAGGATCGTGGTTTCTTCTTGACAATAGCTTCTGTCCTAGTCCGAGTTCACGTCACCATTCTTTTTTGTGATCACTGTCTTATCGTATTTGGTCGTGAAAATCTGTTACTGGGTACTTGGTTATTGCGGGGTAAAACTATTGGGGGGTTTCGGTCATCACCATTACACTGCTTCTATTACTATTACATTGCTTCTATTTGGTACTATATCCTTTTTTATGCCTCCGCCATTAAAAATGGAGGGGGGGGGCATATAGTATCACCGCTGTCCGTACGTACGTAGCGTACGAGCGTACGTAGCGTATGTAGCGTAGCGTACGTACATACGTACGAAATGGTTTCCGTTCAATATCTTTTGAAAGCAGTGGTGTATTGAATTCATATTTCATACACAGCTATATAATCATAAGATACAGGTCAAGTTTGATGTTGGGTAAAATCCGTCGATTATTTTGGGAGTTATGGCCCTTTTTCGACTTCATTTTGTATGAAAACATTATTTCCGTCCGATATTTTTTCAAAGCATTAGTGTATTGAATTCATATTTTATTCACAGGTATATAATTATAAAATACAGGTCAAGTTCGCATTTCGGCAAAATCCGTCGATTACTGTGGGAGTAATGGCCCTTATTCGACTTTATTTTGTATGAAAAAATGGTTTCCGTTCAATATTTTTTGATTGATTGTATGAAAAAATGGTTTCCGTTCAATATCTTTTGATTGATTGATTGATCAATCAAAAAATATTGAACGGAAACCATTTTTTCATACAAAATAAATTCGACTTTATTTTGTATGAAAAAATGGTTTCCGTTCAATATCTTTTGATTGATTGATTGATCAATCAAAAGATATTGAACGGAAACCATTTTTTCATACAAAATAAAGTCGAATAATCGTTTGAAAGGATTAGTGTATTGAATCCATATTTTATACACAGGTATATACATGTAATTATAAAAGACAGGTCAAGTTCGATGTTCGGCAAAATCCGTCAATTATTGTGGGAGTTATGGACCTTTTTCGACTTTATACTGTATGAAAGAAATGGTTTCCGTTCGATATCTTTTGAAAGCATGGGTGTATTGAATTCATATTTTATACACAGGTATATAATTATAAAATACAGGTCAGGTTCGTTGTTGGGCAAAAATTCGTCGATTATTGTGGGAGTGATGGCCCTTTTTCGACTTCACTTCATTTTGTATGAAAAACTGGTTTCCATTCATTATCTTTTGAAAGCATTGGTGCGTTGAATTCATATTTTATACACAGGTATATATTCATAAAATACAGGTCAAGTTCGATGTTTGGTAAAATCCGTCAATTATTGTGGGAGTTATGGCCCTTTTTCAACTTCATTTCATACAATAATGGTTTCCGATTGTTAAGTTTTGAAAAGTTACCCATTTCGGAGCTATTTCTTTTGGAAAGTTGCATGGCATCCATTTCTGTGTTAAGATACAGAACGTTATCACATATCACAGTCATGACACCCCCCTCTCCAAGCCCCACACCTCGCCCCCCCCCCCCCCCCCCCCCCCCCATACACACACAAACACACAATTCTCTCGATCCAAGAAGCACAATACATCTGCCCAAGGAAAACAATGAAACATGTACCACAGAAGTCTGCCTTTGTGAACCTAATTATGCTACAAGTGCCAGTACCTTTAACAAGCCACCATCTTACTTAGGGCACTAGGCGGGGGCATCCGTGTCGTATGGACACATTTCTAGTTTTCTTATGTTTATGCTGCATTCGTCACTGTATGTTTTCATAATTACCTTTCCATACTTATGACAACGAATGACTCGCTATACATGTACATCTCTCTCTCTCTCTCTCTCTCTCTCTCTCTGTTATTGTTCACGAAATGTATTTTCTTTTGTTTTGTTACATTTACGCTCTTAGCCATTTATTCACTACGTAAAATATAGCTTGAACTAGGAGATGACTATTATACAAGCGTTGCGCTTATCGTCAGATCCTACATCGAAATGATTTGTATTTGTATATATACTGAACGCCAAAAGAAACGCATACAAAGTATATATAATAAATTTTCAAAAGTAGGCATCTGCTACTAGATTTGGTCTTGTTAGTTTGACGAACCCATGAGTTTTTGTGAAAAAGGATGTCTGAAGTCCTCAATATCTCTTGCACTGTAACTGTGAAAACCAACACTTTCAGGATGGGGTAAAATTAAAAGTTACAAAAAACAAGCAATCTTTAAGGCGTTATATTCTCAACTGCAGAATCTTTGTGAATCACGATTTACCTGCAGTTGTTAATCTGTGTATCAGAAGAAAATTTTCTATAACTCATTTTGTTCTTGGGCTGCCTTTAATTCTTGAAAAACAAGACAAGGAAAGTTAGGTATCAAGAAAGCGTAAACAGACATTTCACTTTAACATAGGCTCTTCCACTGAACACTCTAACTCTGATATGTTCAATCAGAAAAGGAAAATCCTTGTAACAGTAGTAATACTGTAGTGAAATGCAACACATAAAATTATTCGTAAAGAGAAACCGCAGCGTAAAGCCAAAAAAAGTGCCGTTATCGGTCTTCAAAAAATACTCTTTGTTTAATACAAAGGGAGGTAATTTGAAAATGGACCGATTTCATAGCGCTGTCGTTTAATAAATAACAATGTCATTCATATGAATTTGGCGGTTTTCTAACAGTTGCAAATCAGAGACCATTTCTGAACACATTATGCTTTCTTGGAAAAGGAAAGAATACTCTTGCAATGGAATTTAATGTTTTTCGAGAAAGTGAGATAACTCTTTAACAAAAGATTTAAATCATGATAGTTTCATCGTGTACTGTGGTTGGATGAAAATCATAATCTATGCAATGTTCGTTTGGGACTTGCCTAGTGACAGTGCCGTGAAAAAAGAACATAAATTTGTATGCGTTTCTTTTGGCGTTCAGTATATGTATGTAGCTTAACTGAATAAAATACTGTTTAAACCAATAAAAATTATATTACTTTGTGAGCAATTGGACTTTTAAGCCCCAGTGCCGGAAGTTTCAATGCACTTCGGTCTGTCCAACCTCTAACCTACATTACTTTAAGATAAACTAAACAACACCTACTTTTAGAGTATCTCACTTTCTCTTAAGTTTATTCTCTATCCTGTAATGTACACAACATAACTCAGTAAGAAGTACATGTAGTACCTCAGTGCCTTAAAATTTGATAATAATAATTGAGCCGGAACACGAGAAAACCAACAAAGTGGTTGTGCGCCCAGCGCACACTCAGTTCAGCCTGGGCATCCGCCCGGTCTGATCAGAGTCTTCGCTGTCCGCATGGAGGTAGCTTAGACCCTCAGCTACCCTCTTATTAATAAGCAATTATCGAAGAATCTGATCGGACTTGGCGGATGCCCAGGGTGATCTGAGTCTGTGCTGGGTGCACAACCACTTTGTTGGTTTTCTTGTGTCGCGGCTCATATTTATATATCTGTGCATGAACATAAAACTTCTGTGATATATGATAATTTGACCTTTAAATGCTTGTGACTTTATGATAAAGACTTATAATGCGGTCTATATAGCATAAACCTCAATCAAAAATTGTATGTTCAAATTTATATCGGTCAAGTATATTTTTGCATCACGCTAGTTTGCTAACACATACACACGAAACTTTATGGACTTCGCATATGCCAAAGCATTTTAGCCATTCGGAAGCATTCTAAAACTAGAAAGTGTGTTTGTGAAACACTATGCCACAAACCATATGCTTGCCACTAAAGGTGTCAAACTTTAGATGTCTAGCATAACTTGCTCACTTTGTGACGGAAGTTAATCAGATTATCTAAACTTTAGCCCCTAGCAGTATGACAAATATGACTATCATAGCTCAAACGGTATTCCCAGGATTTTGGGAACAAACTTTCGTGTAATATTTTTATAAAAGGGGCACAATTCTGTAAACACATGGCAGAAAGAAAAGAAGAAAAATATAAGGATCTGCTTATTTGTTACGGTCTACTCATTTTATAAATACCAAGGCTCCACCAGTGATTGTTCTCGGGAAATAGACTACTACTAATTATGTTTTATACAAATTAGAAAGGGGGGAATAACTGTCCATAATGAATGCATTATGACGCAACCAGCATCAGAATGATCAGCACCGCAAATACTAATAGTACACCAAAAAATAGGGCTCTAGGTCAAACGGTTCAAAAGTTGGAAAAATGCCAAATTCAACAAAGGGGCATAATTCAGTCATTTTCATGGAATTTGTCCAAAAGTTCATCAGCTGATCTAAACTATAGTCCCTAGCAGTATGCCAAATATGAGCATCATAGCTTAAACCGTATTTCCAGGATTTTGGAAACAAACGTTCATGATTTTTTTTTGCAAAAGGGGCATAATTATGAAAATACAAGGCAGACGGAAAAGAAAAAAATTAGGGCCTGCTCTTTTTTACCGTCTATCGATTTTATAAACATCAAAGCCCCAGCAGTTATTGTTCTTGAGAAATAGACCACCCATAATTATGTTTTATACAAATGATAAAACGAAAATAACTCTGTCAATAATGAATGCATCATAAGGCAACCAGCATCAGAATGATCAGCATCTCTAATACTAATAGTATACTAAACATTTCGGTTCTTGTTCAAACGGTTCAAAAGTTGGAAAAATGCCAAATTCAACAAAGGGGCATAATTCAGTCATTTTTTCACGGAATTTTCCCAAAAGCTAATCCCTAGCAGTATGCCAAATATGAGCATCCTAGCTCGAACAGTATTTCCAGGATTTTGGGAACAAACTTTCATTTAATGTTTTGAAAAACGGGCATAACTCTGCAAGTTCAGGGCTGATGGACAAGAAAAAAAAAATACGCATCCTCTGTTTTTATAGTCTACCTACCTATGAAATATCAAGACCCCAGCAGTTAAGGTTCTTGAGAAAACGAAGCGTTACGTACGTAAGGACGGACGGAAGGATGGACGGACGGACGGTCAGGCCCAAACCAATATGCCCCTTCAACTTCTTCGAAGTTGGGGGCATTACAAAGGAAAATTTTGTCCCCACACTTTCCATCTGTCCATAACCCCCTGTTGTAGGCTGTTCTTTCTCATCTTAAACCAAACAACTACAAGGCTGTATATACCATAAACTGCTCAACGTTTCGTATATGATGCATGGTGGAAGTGCTAGGCCGTAGCTCCTGCCCGATTACATGCTTGCTATTGACAAATATCGTCATTTGGCTCTTTCATCAATGATTAACATATAATTCAGTAATGCAGCCGTCATCGTTCTATTTTCAAGAATCTTGGCAGTGTTGGCAGGTGGGTGGCTCACGCCTTTACATCGAATGTGCTTGTGATCACTGATCAATTCAATTGTCATTTTAGGAGCGGCTGTAGTGTAGTGGATAACACTCCGGACTACCAATCCAGCAAGATCGATTCCCCGCTTCTCCGGTCTTTCGGATGAGACTTTAAACCGAGGTCCCGCCTCCACATGACCTCGTTGTTGGTGGGACGTAAAACCCGAGTTCACTCACTCACGATTGTTATTTCTGTCTTATTCTTTAAAGAGTAGGCCAGACAGTAAAGATTACAGAATGGGTGGTAGTTGGTCGGATGCTTTGGATTTTATGACTCTTTGAGACAGTATATCAGTCTATATCGAGCCGTCTCCAGGGGAGAGGGTGGATAGGATATAGGAGACTAAAGAAATCAAACAACCCTATCCCGCACCTGTTGCAAGCAAAGCAGGCCCTTGCCCTACCTTTAGTCAAGTTTGAAGGACGCTTCCTCTCATAGCGCTAGCGCCCGACCCGACAACCTGTTTCCAGTAATCAGGCTGAAAAGTTTGAATCAAACTCCATCTCGACCGCTAATGTTGTTGAGAATGCACAGAAAGACAGCCGACCTTTCGTATACCATGGGTATGGTAAAGTGGATCTTTTTAACTAGACACTGTGTCAGTTACAGACGCTGAACTCACTTGAAGTGTTTGAGAACAGCAATTGAAAAGCGCCAAAATCTTTGATTCTGGTGGTTACTCCCCATACTTCCTGATGTTCAGGCTATAATCCACGTTCGTCTATGATATTTAGGAAACTTCACAGAATCATTTATCATTCTAACTAGCACAGACTGTGTCTGAGCAGCACACTATGCTCCTATTGATCGTAGTGTGCTGCACCAATCGGCAAACCTCGTATGACTCATAAGGTGCTGCACCAATCGGCAAACCTCGTATGGGTCATAAGGTGCTGCACCAATCTGCAAACCTCTTATGGGTCATAAGGTGCTGCACCAATCGGCAAACCTCGTTTAGGTCATAAGGTGCTGCACCAATCGGTAAACCTCGTATGACCCGTAAGGTGCTGCACCAATTGGCAAATCTCCTATGGGTCATTAGGTGCTGCACGAATCGGCAAACCTCTTATGGGTCATAATGTGCTGCACCAATCGGCAAACCTCGTATCACTCATTAGGTGCTGCACCAATCGGCAAACCTCGTATGGGTCATAAGGCACTGCATCAATCGGCAAACCTCGTATGGGTCATAAGGTGCTGCACCAATCGGCTGGTCTGAGCATTCGCTGGCAGAACAGGATGCGCCCTTTCATGATGCCAGTTATCTTATAATTGATAGGCAGGGGGTAAATGTGTGCTAATAGAAAATACTTAGTCAGCTCAGGTACGATTTGAGCACACTGATCAGAATCATCAAACACTTTTTATGCATATTGCTTCTGTGTTGTCCCTCCGTGCGTCCGTCCGTTTGTCATGCATACCATATCTAAGGGACCGTGCGTGCTAGAGTTTTGAAATTTCATAGATTACTTTCTCATTAAAAATTAGCGGACACGTATTTTTTCTTGTCCGAGTTGTCTCCCTTCTTTGAGTTATGCCCTTGGCAAAAATTCATAGAAATCTTGTCAGCAAAATATCTCAAAAAGCATTTAAGATAGGGGCTTGAGACCTAGCTACCTTATTAGGGATGATAAGTAAATGAATTGATTAACTTTTGATCGAATTCCGTCAATTATAATTTGAGTCATTGCCCTTTGAAAATTTTGGCATTTTGACTTTGTCAGCAAGATATCTTACAAAGTCTTAAAGCTAGCGACTTGAAACTGAAAGAGCTGATTGAAAATGATAAGTAGATGAACTGATTAACTTTTGGACCAATTTCATCAATTTTTGTAGGATTTATGGCCCTTTTGAATATTTCCGCATTTTGACTTTGTCAGCAAGATATCTTGAAAAGTATTTGAGCGAGGGACCTGAAATTTTGTAAGCTTATTAGAAATGAGAAGTAAATGAACAGGTTAACTTTTGAACTTTCGTAAACTTTTGTAGGAGTCATGGCGCTGATGCCGTTAAGGGTCAGAATAACGGTATTTTAATGGGGTAAAAGGTACGTTTTTACAACTCTGGTGAAAACGCTGTAATTAGGGGCAATATTACAAACATAACAAACTGGATTTCATTGCTCAATGACCACTTCGATTCATTTTCTTCACATTTTTATCTGCATCAAGTGTATCTTCAAACAGACATAATCTTGCAACAGTGTTGTACGTACAAGTCATTGTTCCAATAGGAGTCCTTTTCTTCGACTAGATTAGAGAGGTGTACTATTTTCAAGAATGCATGGTGAAAAAGGATACTCTAGTCTTATTGGTTTAACAATGTTTATTCCTTTCAAAGATACACTTGTGAATTTAATATATACAATAGACAGTGAGACTCTGAACCGAAGCTCTAAGATATATATTAGAGATCATTTCGTCAAGGGTACTTTTTAAGAGCACATATATGTAGAGAAAAGCGGTACTTATTTTAAGGAAGAACGGTGAAAAGGTATCATTTTGTGTATTTGGAGCACGCTGTAAAGGGTATGTTTCGCAATCCTAAGTTCAAGCATCGGGACTAAGCATACCGGCAAGCGCCCCACATCCTGGGATAGAAACACTTTCAGGAAATACGCTTCCAAGTTCTTTTTGCTTCCTCTCTCAGTGTGGGTCAGTTCTTAAGAAGAAAAAAAAACTAGTTCTCCTAGGAGCTATTCCTTCCTTGAAGAGTTTACTCTTTTTTTTGGTCGTGTTTTGTCGCCTAGGGACGCAAACAAGATGTCAAGAAATAGAGGATCTTACATGAGTGGTCATTTCATATGAAATATATGAAACGAGCCTTCGGAAAGTTTCATACATTTCATATGAAATGACCACGAGTGTAAAATTCTGTTTATCATATGACCCTTTAAGATGGAATTTATCACCTTCAACATGAATATTATTTCAATAAGTAAACGCATTGTTGGCACGGTTTGTCAATGACGTTACGTATACTCGCCAAAGTGTTATTACACGTGTGGCCATACGATTGTTATGACACGAGGTCATCCACTGAATAACAGCGACGTCATATGACCAAGTTGTGTACATGTATCAGTATGACGTCTCTGATATTCACTGGATAACGTCGTGTCATAAAAATCGTATGTCCTCACGGTAAATAACTTTTTTTTGCGCGCGCGTACATGTAACGTCATTGCCAACGACCGTGTCAGCAATGCGTTTTCTCTTTGAAATAATGTTCATGTTAAAGGCGATAAAATCCCGTTTCACTGAAACCGTCATATTATAAAAAGAATTTTACACTCATGGTCCTTTTAAGGCTAATTCAATAAATTTCATATGAAATGCCCACTTGTCTATTCTTTCACAAAATGGTGGAAAGCATGGAAGTGTTCCCATACAAAATACTCATACATCAACATGGCGTTTGCTCAGTATATGGAAACAAAATCTGTTGCTGATTTCGTGACTGATTTCACAAAAGTCTGCTTCAGACTGACATTAAATCAGATACTTTGTATCAGCTGCAATCACGCTTAATATTAAATTGCCAGGCACCAGCAAGCGAAAACGTGAATGAAAACCCATACTAGCCCGCAGTACCATGTAAGCCCGCAGGACCATGTAGCCAGGGCCAGGGTCCCTGGGGATTATTGAACTGCGACACGACAAAACTAGCAAAGTGGCGTGTGCGCCCATCGAAGACTCAGATCAGCCTGGGCATCCGCCCAGTCTGATCAGAGTCTTTGCTGTCCACATGGAGGTAGCCTAGATACTAATGACATTTTAAGCACAAGCGAAGACTTTGATCCGTCTGGGTGGATGCCAAGGCTGCTTTGAGTTTTTGCAGGGCGCACATGCCACTTTGTCGGTTTTGTCTTGTTGCGGCTCATTAATGTGATTGTTTAGGTGAATGGGTACACTTTCAAGGGAAGCAACTCTATTGCTTCATGTCAGTTGCTCTCCCAGTGGGGATCAGGTCTTAAAGGAAAGAATTTCCTCCTCTGGGTGTTTGTACTTATTTATGAAAAAAAAAACCTTTTTGCAAGGGCTTTGTCATTCAGGGTTGACTGGTTGGGTTTAACGGCGCTTTGAGACAGTAGTTCAGCCGTCTCCCAGAGACAGGGCGAAAGAAATAGGTACAATAAGCGACAGAAAATTATTTAGAAGGTTAGAATTTCTACAGGTTGTTTTGTTGAGCACAGCTTACCCTCAGATTCAAAGTTTGATATACATCAGGCCTGAAATTAAACCTGTAGCGAGAAACTGATTACCAAGATAATAACCTCAAGTATTCAAGAACACGTGTGAGATGCAAATAATCAGGGCCCAAGGTTATAAAACTTTGTTCATGCTCAACTGAGCTGAGCATGGAATTTTACCTGCTAATAGGAAGCTGGTGAATGTAGCAGGGCATGTTTCAATGTAGATGTATATGTTTTATCTGAGGTAAAATTCACATAAGGTGTATTTTTGATCAGGATGTTTATATAATTATAAAGTTTACAAATAAAAAAAAACAACAAAAAAAATAAATAAATAAACTGATGCGGTATAGTTACTTGATTTGATCTTTTTAATATACAATGGGCCAGTCGGCCGAGGGCATAATAGTTGAGTATTCACTTATTTGTATCAGTTTTCTTTTCGAGACCGCCCCTGCCTTTCGGGACTTGCCAAGCAGATGAACTGCCTATTTCCTCTAGTAGATTTGGCAGGACATAGGGGCGTCTTTCTTCTCAGTTTATATTAAAACCCCACAAAGTCTGAGGCAGCGTCTCGATACGACTGTACTAATGTTGACTGGGGTGTTCACCCGCTCAATCATTTTTCACGCGTTCTACGGTACGCGTTCTAGCCTTACGGCTGGGATGTATTGAATGAGCCACGACAAAACAAAAACATCCGCCCAGTCCGATCAGAGTCATCGCTGTGCACTAAAAGGGTAGCCAAGGGTCGAGGCTACTACCAATCCGACAGCAAAGACTCAGATCAGAGTGAACGGTGGTCCAGGCTGATCCGAGTCATCACGTGGCGCACATGCTACTTTGTTGGTTTTATCGTGTCGCAGCTCATATCCGGTGAGCCTGCTTTTTAGATCAGTGGACCCTCAAATCATACAAAGTCTAGTCTTTTAGTTTAATAACAATTGTTATAGCCCAAAATCTACTTATTATTATGATTTGTTCCGACGCAAAGGCATCGTTTAATTCGACGCGACAAATTAATGCTTTGCGTACGCCCAGGCTATTTGCTAAATATATATTGTTCATTTGTTTCCTCTTTTGAGCTCACCTTACATGCATGTGTTATGTCACCGTATGACGGGCTAATAATATAATTTCTCAGAACATAGCACAGTGCACTTTCCACACTTGCAATTAAAACAGCTAGCAGGAAGGTTGAAACATACTGCAACCCTGCAATACGTTATTATTATCATTTGTGTCTGGGCATGGAGATTGTGTATTTTGACTTTGTACTTGTTACAGTTGGTTGTGCTTAATTACTATGCTGCACATAGTTACTAAAGGTATTCAATTATATACTTGTATTGTTATTTTTGTTAGTAATGGAACAGTTATGTTTGGTTATTAAAATATCATTTTCTGAGTGATTCAAACATTGTTCATTGTTACTGTTGACTGTGCTCAGTAGATTTACTATAGGATATGTGCTTGTTCAGTTTTGTTTAGGAAATGAACATACAAAGCAGCACGCCATTCAATGCAGTTGTAGACAGTCGGACGTCACGTGAATAAAAACCGTAAGGCCGGTGAAACACATGACGCCAGCGATAAATCGCCAAATGTGGACGTCTGTTACAATGTAAATTTCAATAATGTCACAAAAATCAAAGCGAGAATTAACAATTATAGTTCTTTTATGAAAACAACAAAAATACCATAATGTATATTTCCATTGTTCAAAAAATGAACATGTAGATTTCGACAAGAATCTTAATATATTCTTGGTAAGCAAAAAAGAAATATAGTTTTTACCTTTAAGGGCTACATGTACCTGATCTAGGGAAGCAAGCAGGACGTCACAAAAATCGCAAACTCTCCCCCCCTCCCCCCACCCCCGGCCACACACAAAAACATATGCAAAATTGTTGCAGACAGATGGAAGATGTACATTTGTTTTTTGAAACGGAAAAAAATATTTTTGACAAAAGTACAGCCTTTTCAAATTTAGTAATTTTTGGGGTTATGGCTAATGCAGGACGACAGATTTGTATATTAATCAACTCCCCCCCGCCCCCCTCCCCTTTCAGGTTTTAAGCGATTAGTTTGACACTTTGCACAGATGCTACAGACATATTGAAAGTGTGCATATGCCTTTATGAAAAGAAAATAGTAATTTTGATAAAATTTGGGCTTTCAGGTTATTGCTAATACACAATGGCAAGTTTGTACATGTATAATCAACTTCTTCCACAGTTTGAAAATTTGTATAACTGTTAGACTTATTGAAGGCATATGCTTTTTTAAAGTCACGATTTAAGCAATCAGTGTGAAGCACTCAGTGTGAAGCATTTTACAGATTTTGCAGACATATTGAAGACATACATTTGACTTTGTATTACTTTTTGAAGGGAGGGAGATAGGAGGGGGCTAAGAGGAGAATGACGGGTAAGTTGGGAGACAGGCATAGCACGGAGGAATCATATATGTTTTTCTGACACAGTTTCTACAGTTATCATGCGAACCGAACAACCAACTAAATGTTTTGTACCACTTCAGATACTGAGGGTGAGGTTGGGCCTGTAAAATCGATTTAAGCCCCCAGTAATTCATTACTGCCCGTTCCAAGGCGGTAGTTCTGTTGTGGTTCTCTGTTGCCTGTTTTTGGTGTCAGAGTTTCTGTGATGTTTTACCTTATGTATGTTCTTATCATTTTTGGTTCGGTTTGGGTTGCTGAGTGGCCACCTTTTGGGAACAAGCTGCTCACTCGGTTGGCCATATGTTCTCTGTATCTTGATTATTTGTAATCTTAGTTGTTTCCAACTATGGTTTGAGGGCTGGATTTGGATTTTGATTGTTTCAGTTCCTGGTCTTTGCATACTTTTTACTTCTAGTATTCAGTTGGAATGCCAACTTAAGACTATAACTGTGTTGAAATTTAATATCGAATTCGTGGCGAATGCATAGGATAGCAGACTGACCTTATATTTTAGTCATTGTTTGCGTATGCTTTCAGAAAATCAACAGCCTGAAAAGCGTTGTGCTGAATTCAAGGAATGGGCTCAAATTTGGTCTCAACCAGGGCGTGTTGAGAAGACCATTTGAGGATCTAAAGCGATACAAGGCTAAGAGAAATGGCAACACCTTTATGGCTGACAGATGTCAGAAAGCATTTGGCTGCCAGAGCCATCTACATGTCCGGATGCTTGGAAAGGTAATGAAATGGCTTAACTGGCCTTCATTCAGGAAAAATGTCGGTTGGATATAGTACTGAGCTTATCAATTAGTTCCTTCCTTTATTTGTTATATTGTTTTAAGCCTACTATGACTGTGCAACTGTGCATGGCAAGGTCTTTAAATGTCATTTGCGCATTTGTCATGGAAACACCACACACCCAGTCTTTCCTAATTACCTCCCGTTTTGCTTAGGAGGTCTAAGCCTGCACAGGAACAGTCTGTGACTGTCCCCGCATGACCATAGCTGTTTACCGTGGACGTAAAGCAACAACACAACAACACCAATGCTGAATTGCAGTTACTGATAAAGTCCTGCTAAATTTCAGTTACTGACATAGTTCTGATCGTGTAATGTTTCCTTTCCTGCTCTAAACCCCAACGCGCATATATTGCCTCCTACGAGGAGCTCTTGTTATGCAATGTAAGATGTATATATTGGTTGCAAAAGGTCAATGAGAACAAGTAGCTAATGGTGCTCAGTCACGTCATTAGTAAATAGCGTCATTTTATTTATGTTTTATGGTCCATCAAGAGTTTTGCCCACATTTCCAGCCCCATAAATTTTTAGATGAAGCTGAAGCGAAAACGTGAAACTCCAATATCTGTCCAACTGCAAGCAGTGCCAAATATTTGTACTAAAGCCAAATGGCCACAGGGCCCACCTTTTTAATAACAAAGACTTGTCTACCTTTCTGAAGAAAAGAGAGAACATGTAAATGCTCATACTTGAAACATCTGCCTTATTTCAGACCTAGAAAGAGCCTGCCTACAGGGTTCAGACCATTCAAAACAGACCAGATTCAGATAACCATCCCGCTACTACTAAAGAAGAAGCACCAGTGTAACTAATGACGAGATGTCAGCAGTATTACAACCTACCACTGAGGTCTACCGGCAGTACTTCCAGCTGGAGCTGATAAAGACGCGCCATCGCTATGACCACCTATCATCGATGACGAGGTGCCAATACTACCAGCAACTACTGACGAGGGACCATCAGTATAAGCACCTGCCATCGTGGACGAGATGCCAGTATTACTTGCAACGACTGACGACGCACCAACAGTATTATTACCTGCCAAGTACAACGAGGTATCGGTATTTCCACATACAACTGATGTGTGGTCAGCAGTACTAGCACCTGCCATCGACGATGAAATGCCGGTATTACCAGATACCACTGACGACTCGCCAGGAGTATTTACAGCTGCAACTGATGAGGAGGTGCCAGTATTACCAGATATCACTGACGAGCAGCCAGCAGGAAAGTAAAAGCTCCGCTCAGCAGCTGGGCTGGTGTCATGGGTTATCAAGGACGAAAGTGCACAAAAAAGAGTGAGAAAATTGTTTCACAGCAAATAAAAGTTGAATACAATTCTGTCATCATTTGAAGCCACGATAAAAGACATGAGAGTTGCAAATTAGTATGGCGATCTAAACAGTTATGCTACCATGTAATTCCTGCAATGGATGGTTTCATAGGTCTTGGTCTATTCCTATGAAAGAGTTTACACGATTACAGAATGAAAACAGAATGTGGAAATGTAAAAAAAAACAAATGTCATTAGACTAATATTTTAAAGGTCAAACAAAATGCATGAAGTAAAGATGAAGCCGTAATAAGATAATCAGAAGTTTATATCAGTATGCCAAAAAGCAAATGTTTTATACAAGCTTGACTTTAAGAACATTTGCCGTTTGTGGGGGCGGTCGGTCAAGGCGATGGTGCTGGGTATAAATGTCAATGCTGGGGCGTCCTAATAATTTGGGTGATGGTGGGGCAAGGGCATGCTGTGCTTGCAGTGTGTGCAGGTGGGGGTTGTCACGATATTTTTCCTCTCGCTTTTCGTTTCTCTCCTTTCTTGCTCTCACTGGGGCTGCTTGATATGGTCTGAAATACTACATCAGAGAGCCGTTAAACCCAAAACAACCAACCAGCGAACTAGCCGTTTGCATTTACTGTCCAGTTAGGCTATTGTGACAGTGACGTCACCGTTTATTTACTATTTTGGATTATGCCTATTGTTCATAACAGGGATGTTAGGTTTCCATATAAGCAATATAGATATTATTTACAACGTCTTAGCATCTGTAGTTGTGGCCTAGTGGTTAAGTAGAGGTACCAGTGTACAAGTTTTGATGTTAGAAACAAGATGACACAGGTTCGAATCTTGGCAGTTTTTTTGGTGTGTGTGGAAATGTGACGAAAGGTTTGTTCATTTTCAGTACATGGTGGCTAAGGGTCCTAACTGCTTTGCCAATTTGCCAAAATCAATGGATCGATCAGTCAGTTTGACTGGAGAACTGTAGGTTTGAAATTATAAAGTTGTTTGAAATTATAAATTATAAAAAGAAAAAAATGATAATTTCGAATTAGCCGGGATTTGAACCTGCAATTATCTTTTGTCTGCAAAGTCGCCACGGAACCTCTACACTGCATCACGTTGCTCGATAGAGGACCATCTGTTTACTTACTTACTTACTTAATCTAACAGGCTAAATATTTTATATACCCAACGATTTCACCCATCGCAAAATAATGGTTCAGTCTGTTTACATTCTGAGTATCCTAACTGGACAGTAAAACAAAGAATTGAGCTTGAAAACTTTGTCTGGGGTATGTCACTTACAAAAACAGGATGGTAATCACTTGTCATACATCACCTCTGAAATACTGATATGTTCAACTGATCGATCAGAAAGGTGTGGTTATAGTGAGAGTGATCTTTGATTCTAACGGTCGAAGATTATTTCGATAGCCACGTTTCCTCGCCGTCCGGTCTGTCACTGATTGTGGCACTGTACTTGTCACAAATCAATTTAAGAATACCTAACGGTACTTGATTGGTTAGTTGGTTGGTTGGTTGTTTAGCTTTAACGGGTCTTGGAGGAAGTTTTTCAGTCTATATCGAGCCGTCTCCCAGAGAGAGGAAGATAGCTGAGATAAACAAGAGCTGTTGCCTGACAGCATAGCTCACCTGAATAGGTGCTTGCCCATCACACAGTCGCTTTGCAGGTGTGGACTTCTATGCATAAAACTTCAGGCAAGCATGTCCATAATGACAACACATTTATAAACAAAAGCTATCTAAGACATAAGTCTTAAAATGAAATTAAAATAAAAAAAATCCACATGAAATTTCAAAGTCAGCTTGAGGTCAAAGAACTAAGCGGTAGGGGTTGGGTGGGGTGGGGGGGGGGGGGGGCTACTAGGATGCGGTAGGGGTGGGGGGGCTACTAGGATGTAACAAAAGCTTGAACCATATCTAACATCAGTCCAAGTATCAACTGAGTCCATTGTGGCACTGTGAAATTATATCTTCATAAATATAAAACTTAAACCAAAATCTTTAAGACAAAATTCTAAGTCGATGACCTTGACTTCAAGGTCATCAAGTGGGGTAAGTATATAGTGTTTTGTAAAAACTCAAAAAAGTGTCTAACATCAGTTCAAGAGTAAACTAAATCTCTGCCAAGCATTATGAATCAGTATGCAATTAGAAAACTTTAATAAAGAACAAATTTCCAAAGTCCGTGGTCACTGAGCGGGGTTTGGGTAGTACTCGGCAAAACTTTGGACTATATCTAACTAAAGTGCAAATATAAAAAGAATTCATCACTGGGTTCAGGAGATATGTGTCTTTAAAAGGCTTTAACCAAAACATCCAATCAATAAACAGACAATTTTCTAAGTCCATGACCTTGACATCAAGGTCACTGAGGGGGGTGGGGGTAGTACCTTGGAAAACTTTGGACTAATATCTAACTACAGTGCAAGTATCAAAGGAATCCATTCATGGGTTAAGGAGATATTGGGCTTTATAAAACTTTAACCAAAACATCCAGTCCAAAAATGCTCCCAATTTTCTAAGTCCATGACCTTGACATCAAGGTCATGGAGTGGGGTGGGTGTGGTACCCTGTTAAACTATGGACCAATATCTACCTACAGTGCAAGTATCAAAAAAATCCATCCATGGGTTAAGGAGATATAGGTCTTTGAAAAACTTTAACCAAAACATCCAATCCGGACGCCGACGCTGACGCGGACGCGGACGCGGACACTGGCGCCGACGCCGGGGTGACAACAATAGCTCTTCCTGAACTTTCGTTCAGGTGAGCTAAAAAAGATCCATACAACCGCACCTGCCACTACCGCAAGCAAAGTAAGCCCTTGCCCTACTATTATCCAAATAAGTAGGACGCCCCGACACTGAAAGTCACCAAGCACCATCGCCCGACCGCAACCACTCCTGCGGTACTTGATGCTTGGAACGGAAGGCGTCTACGGTTGTGTTGAACGACTAAGTATCTGATGACCAAGGCAGAATAAAGGGCGAGGGTTGGTCGGCCACAAACCGCGGTTAAGCACCCCCCCCCCCCACCCCCATAATTTCATTACTGGCCGTCCCAAGGCGGCAGTTGTGTTTTGGTTCTGTTTGTTTGTTTTAGGTGTTGTTAGTTGCTATCTCTGTTATTCTTATATTGTTTGTGATGTTCAGGCTAGTCCGTTGACCACCTACATGGGATATGGCTGTTCACATGTCTGCTGCTGATGTTGCCTTTGGCGATGACTAATTTTGTAATGTCTGCTTCCCACATGGGGTCTTGGGTTGGATCTGGAATTGAATTGGGCCAGTTCCTGAGAATTTTCCTCCTTACTTCTAAAATATGAGCGGGCATGTGGATATAAGCTACTGGTCGGATGAGATCTGTGTTTAAGACAGAAATGCCGGGAGGAAAAAGTCTAGTTTCTGATAACGAAAAGGATGGGCTGTAAGTCACAAGCAGCTCTGGCTTATAAGTCAGTGTTATGTGCATTTCTCCACCAGATCCATGTTCCCATACAGTAAATAGCGAATCGATTGACCCATTCCTGATTAGCCTCCTTTACAGGGGATCTTTGCAAACAGTGTAGACCTAGATCAGACGCCAAAGTTCGTGGCATCTGATCAGGGTCTTAACTTTGCATAAACTGTACAGCGATTTCTATAAAAACATAAATCAGACAACCTTAAAATGAGCCGCGACACGAGAAAACCAACAAAGCGGTTGTGCGCCCAGCGCAGACTCAGATCAGCGTAGACATCCGCCCAGTCTGATCAGAGTCTGCTGTCCGCATGAGGCTAGCTTAGACTCCTAGCTATTCTTTAATCACACAGTGAAGACTGATAAGACTGGGTGGCTGCCAAGGCTGATCTGAGTCTGCGTTAGACGCACAATCACTTTGTTGGTTTTTACGTGTCGCGGCTCAATCTTTATAAGGATTCAAGACTCTAGTAAGCATAACTGCGTTAAGTGACCCATACACTCGAAGATGGGTATCTATTGCATATGCAAATAGCGACAGCTTATACTGGGCCCGAGGTTATAAAACTTGAGTATAATAAAGTACACTTATTGGCTGCTACCGAGCATGTGCTCGGAAGCCGCCAATCAGTGTGCTTTATTTTGAATTTGAGAATGTACTCAAGTTTTATAACCTCCGAGCCAGGTCTGCTGTTCTACGCTGTACGATTAGAGTCTTCAATCTTTGCCTTAGTTATTTACTATAAAATTCTAACTTGATATCTGTAACTGGGACAGATAAGTTTGAGCTAACAGTGCAGACCCAGACCAGACAACTCTTTGGCAGTCTGATCGGTTGACTGTTTGCCATTCTATCTGCAACTTTCAAACACTTTTCTGCATTGTTTCATTTTTAGGACGTTTATGGCATTAAATATGTTAGGTTTTTTTTCAAGTTTTAGACTTGTATGGTAGCTTTTCAGGGTCATGAGATTGTAGCTGTAAATAGGGAAGACAAACTGCAGCTTATACGACTCTGTTTACTTCCATGAAGTGAAAGATAAAAAGGTCACCTAAAGTAAGCTGAGGATAATTATGCTTCACCATTCTTTATTTTTAAAGGTTATTTGGCGGAGAACGAAATATTGGAAAACTTGCAACCCGTTTAAATGTAAATGATTTGTGTAAATTTGTCTTATTTTGAATTTTAAAGCTATATGGCTGTCCATAAATATGGAACACACCAATAAAAATAACCAAATGTTCAAGTCAGTTATTTCTTTACTTCCGAATTTTATTTGCACTACATTTTGTCACACATAAAATCTTTTTGCACACACACCCACATACATTAAAGAAAAATAAATAAAACAATATTTCAGTTGTTCAGCGAATAAGCAATCTTGTAGTACATGTATAAAAGACAAGTAAAATTCTTTGATTGATTGATTGTTTTGGGTTTCACCGCCCTTTGAGATTGCATTGCAGTCTATATCGGGCCGTCTCCCAGAGAGGGAGAAAGAGGAGAAATGATAGACGAGAGAAAAATGTCCAAACAATCCCCACTCGCATCTACTGCAAGCACAGTAGGCCTTTGCCCTACAATGTTACAAATGAGTAGGTCGCCCCGGCACTGGAAATTACGCACAGCACCATCGCACCACCCCACCACGCCCTACGATTCTTTGAACTTTGACGCAATTGCAGAACATCTAAATTATTTCATCCAAATGTGCTTTGTTTGGCTTCCATATTCATGTACTTGAACGGGACTCATTAAGTGAATAAACTCATAACATGAACTTTAACTAACCGCCAAACAGCTTTGGCGTTCCATAGATTAGACTGTAACTTAAGATTCAGACATTTAAACGCAACATATTGTTATCATAAAACTTGAATTTTGATTATAAATATGTTGAGCAGGCTGGGATTTTCAGAAATCTAGTTGTTTCCATTTCCAAACAGTTTTTTTAAAACGACGGAACTTTTAGAAGGCGTAAGTAAATATGATTTACAACATAACAAAACGTGCTATCAGTCATTTTGAATCTGCATTGATTCGAAATGATTGACAGATAATGAATTCATCGCATATATGACCGACAAAATTAATATTAATGATGCCTGTAAAAGCAATAGAGGTAAAGATATGTAAACATGCCCTTTGTGTATCAAAACAATGAATTAAGAGAAAAATGTCAGACAAAACTTAGATTCCTAGAAAGTCCCTTTGCAATTTCTCAAGCAGATATCACATTTGTTCCAATGAAGTACCCTCCTGAGTGTTTCATTGATAGCAAAAAGGGTCAACAATTATTCGATTATAAACTCTTTGTTTTCAAGGTTAATGCGAGTTAAAACTTTACTATTATGAAGAATTATTATTATTTTTATTATCACTATTATTATTCAATGATTATTTCATTTTTCAGTATTATTTTTCTCTAATTTATTCTCCCAAGTTTTAAATTTCATTGGACGAAAACCGTACCTCGTATAAGTTTCGGTTCACAGGCGTGATAGCATATTGTGGAATAATTCAAAATATTTAAAAAAATCAAAATCCACCAAACAACGACAACTGGCAAATGTGACATAATAGGTTGGTTGGTTGGTTGGTTGATTTGATGCTTAACGTCCACGGTAAACAGCTAAGGTCATGTCGGGACGGTCAGTTAACCTAACCACACTATTCCTGGGCAGGCTTAGACCTCCTAAGCGGTTAACCAGTACTAAGTGCACATACTTTCGCCAGTAACTGACACCTGCCCTTCTTGAATCAGCGGAAGGAGAAACAAAAGTATGTGGCCAGACCGGGTTTCGAACCCAGGACCTCTGACTTATGAGTCAGGTGCCCTACCGATTGCACTTCGCGGCCCGGCTGACATAATAGGCAAACAAACTTGGCAATCGCAGATCACAGCGCTATGATTTCCTGTAGTCTATAGTTCTTGTGCATCTGCTTCTTTGTGTATTATGTAAAGCTTTTAAAAGAGTGTACATGTACGCCGATAATTAGATCCTGGTTCATATAAAGGGAGCTGTATCAAGCTATACAAGGTCAGCGGTCTTACCGACTGCCCCATCTCTCTCTCTCTCTCTCTCTCTCTCTCTCTCTCTCTCTCTATCCCCACCCCAACCACCACCAAAACATCATGATTACGCTCAATTCTATTCATGACCCAATGGATACGATAACTAGTATTTCTTGTGAGAACATTGAAATTACCAACATGGAATGTCATAACCACAGCCATGTGACTCGATAGCTAATTTACCTCATGGTTCGCGAGTCTGACTACCGGTCGAGTCAAAATCCTTTGCTAACCTGTGGCATAGGCTAGGGCTATGGAAATCAAAATGTGATTTGGCTTGTTGGCTCCGATGTGGTTCCGAGCAGATTAAGTGACATATCGAAT
Organism: Ctena decussata; assembly: GCA_963989385.1. Taxonomy (NCBI): domain Eukaryota; kingdom Metazoa; phylum Mollusca; class Bivalvia; order Lucinida; family Lucinidae; genus Ctena; species Ctena decussata. The sequence goes on along the minus strand of OZ022508.1, from coordinate 47,178,433 downwards.
CATTCAGCAGGTGAACAGGGGAAAGTTGTCGCAGCCTTGACCATGGCTCGGTACAGGAATCCTGTGGTTAGGGATGCCTGGAAATGTTATATTATTTCATTCAAGATTTAGCAGGATGCCACAGATATTTAGGCACGAGATCATTACTAACTCATACATATCTGAAAAAGATGTACAATAAAGAACTGAAGACGAACATTTACCCACTGGGCGAACATTATCCGGACTAAAGGTGGGTAAGGCAACTGGGCTTAGCCATACGCAGACATCGGTCTTACCGATTGCGCCATCATAATTATGCAACAATGAAATTTTGCAATATACACGTTTGAGTATCCGAATAACCGATATTTCTTTATTTATTATGCCCCCGCCATTTAAAATGGGGGGCATATAGTATCACCCATGTCCGTGCGTACGTAGCGTAGCGTACGTAGCGTACGTACGTACGAAATGGTTTCCGTTCAATATCTTTTGAAAGCATCGGTGTATTGAATTCATATTTCATACACAGCTATATAATCATAAAATACAGGTCAAGTTCGATGTTGGGTAAAATCCGTCTTTTATTGTGGTAGTTATGACCATTTTTGGACTTCTGTTTCTATGAAAATTTGGTTTCCGTTCTATATCTTTTGAAAGCATTGGTGTATTGAATTCATATTTCATACACAGCTATATAATCATAAAATACAGGTCAAGTTCGATACTGGGTAAAATCCCTCGATCGTTGTGGGAGTTATGGCCCTTTTTCGACTTCTGTTTCTATGAAAAAATGGTTTCCGTTCGATATCTTTTGAAATCATTAGTGTATTAAATTCATATTTTATACACAGGTATATAATCATAAAATACAATTCAAGTTCGATGTTGGGCAAAATCCGTCGATTATTATGGGAGTTATGGCCCTTTTTCGACTTTATTTTGTATGAAAAAATGGTTTCCGTTCGATATCCTTTGAAAGCATCAGTGTATTGAATTCATATTTTATACACAGCTATATAATCATAAAATACAGGACAACTTCGATGTTCGATGTTGGGCAAAATCTGTCGATTATTATGGGAGTTCTGGCCCTTTTTCGACTTTATTTTGTATGAAGAAATGGTTTCCGTTCGATATCTTTTGAAAGCATTGGTATATTGAATTCACATTTTATACACAGGTATATAATCAGAAAATACAGGTCAAGTTCGATGTTTGGCAAAATCCGTCAATTATTGTGGGAGTTATGGCCCTTTTTCGACTTCATTTCATACAATAATGGTTTCAGTTTCTTAGTTTTTGAAAACTTACTTGTTTCCGGGCTACAATTTCATTTTGAAAGTTGCATGGCATCCATTTCTGCGATAAGATACAGAATGTCATCACATATCCGTCATGACACCCCCACCTCCAAGCACGTCTCTTGATCCAAGAAGCACAATACATCTGCCCAAGGAAAACAATAAAACATGTACCACAGAAGTCTGCCTTTGTGAACCTAGTTATGCTACAAGTGCATTTACCTTAAACAAGGCGCCATCTTACTTAGGGCACTAGGCGGGGGCATCCGTGTCGTATGGACACATTTCTAGTTGCATTATTGCATTAGCATCAATGGGGAGCTGATATAAAATAACCCCAAAACACTATTGCTTGTTTTACTGTTAAGGCGCTTATGGTTTCTAAAAAGAAAAATCTTTAGCTTTTGAAAGAACTTTTTTTTTCAACAATTTGTATTTCTGACAAATTAGTCCTTTTTAGACATGAATGAAGGCACCAAAGCCCCAGTTTGTTTCTGTTGAAATGTCAGTATTGAAATGTTCTTTTCTGTGTTCAAACATGCGGTGGTTGAGGTGGGGCAATGGTAACTTTAAGTGTCGGGGCGTCCTACTAATTTGAATAATAGTGGGGCAAGGGCCTACTTTGCTTGCAGTCTGTGCAGGTGGGGGTTGTTTGGATATCATTGCTTTCACCTATTATTTCTTTTCTTTTTCCCTCTCTCTTGGAGGCGGTGCCATGAAGACAGAAATGTGTTCTAACAATGAGTGTATGATTATCTGAGAGAATTATTTTGAGGCGACTATGGGATCATACGCACCTTTTAATTTGGCGTTATGTAGCATAAATTTCAAAATATGAAATAACTAGAATGTGTCAATAGGACACGGATGCCCCTGCCTACTGTCCTAAGTAAGATGGCGCTTTGTTTAAGGTCTGGCACTTGTAGGGTAACTAGGTTCACAAAGGCAGACTTGTGTGGTACATATTTTATTGTTTTCCTTAGGCAGATGTATTGTGCTTCTCGGATCAAGAGAAGTGTGTGTAGGGGTGTGTGTGTGGAGGGGGGGGAGGGGGTTGTCATGACTGTGATATGTGATAACATTCTGTATCTTATCACAGAAATGGATGCCATGCAACTTTCCAAAAGAAATAGCCCGGAAACAAGTAACTTTTCAAAAACTAACAAACCGAAACCATTTTTGTATGAAATGAAGTTGAAAAAGGGCCATAACTCCCAAAGTATTTGGCAAACTTCACCTGTATTTTATGACTATATACCTGTGTATAAATATGAATTCAATACACCAATAGTTTTAAGAGATAGTGAACGGAAACCAGTATTTCATACAAAATGATGTCAAAAAAGGGCCAAAACTCCCACAATAATAGACGGATTTTACCCAGCATCGAACTTGACTTGTATTTTATGATTATATAGTTACCTGTGTATAAACACCAATGTTTTCAAAAGATATCGAACGGAAACCATTTTCGTACGGACGCACAGGACGTATGTACGGACGTAGAGGACGTGCATACTGACAGCGGTAATACTATATGCCCCCCCCCCCCCCGAATTTCAATGGCGGGGGCATAAAACATCGTTGCCGGTTTTCAATTATTGTGCATCAACTGTTGTTTTTTTGTCGGCTCCTCGTCCCCTTCCGACACGATATTTTTTTCACAAATCGTGTATATTTTTTATTTACAAATTTATCTTACAATTTATACAATCGACTGCAGTATATGTATGTATGTATGTATGTATGTATGTATGTATGTACGTACACTCGTACGTACGCACGTTCACTCGCACTACGTACGTATGTATGTATGTATGTTTGTGTGCACGTGCATGCTGAGCTGGAAGTATGTGTAAAGAAAAACACATCAACGTGATACCTATGTGAACTAGCAAATGTGTTTATGAAACACTATGCCCTCAACCATATGCTTGTCTCTAGAGAAGGTTCATCCAATAATGCTTGTACCTTTGTACCATAGGCTTACAATGCACTAAGTCGAAAAAGGGGCTTAACTCAGTCAAAAATTTACGAATTGTTTTCGAAAGTTAATCAGGTCATCTACACCTTGGGCAATATCAACCTGCAAAAATCATGATCCTAGCATCAGGGGTTCTCCAGATATTTTGTTCACAAGCTTCCATAGGCAAATAATGCTCTAAGTTGAAAAAGGGGCATAACTCAATCCAAAATTTACAAATTATTTTCAAAATTAATCAGGTCATCTACACCACAGGCAGTATCTTCCTGCATAAAATCATGCTCCTTGCATCAGGTGTTCTTGAGATATTTTGTTCACAAGGTTCCATAGGCTTACAATGCACTAAGTCGAAAAAGGGGCATAACTTTGTCAAAAATTGACGAATTTGTTTCAAAAGTTAATCAGGTCATCTACACCCTGGGCATTCTCATCTTGCAAAGCCTCATGATCCTAGCATCAGGGGTTCTTGAGATATTTTGTTCACAAGGTTCCACAGGCTAAGTCGAAAAAGGGGCATAACTCTGGAAATACATTGCCGGCGGAAAAATAAAAAAATATGGGTCTGCTTATTTTCCATACTGATCATGTGTAGAAAGTTTCAAGTTCCTAGCTCTTATTGTTCTTGACTATATGTAAGGGTAACTTTGTACCATAGGCCACAATGCACTAAGCCAAAAAAACGGAATAATTCGATCAAAAATTCACGAATTCGTTTCAAAAGTTAATCAGGTCATCTACCCCACAGGCAGTATTTACCTGCAAAAAATCATGCTCCTGGCCCTAGGGGTTCTTGAGATATTTTGTTCACAAGGTTTCATTGGCTTACAATGCACTAAGTCGAAAAAGGGGCATTACTCGGTCAAAAATTCAGGAATTTGTTTCAAAAGTTAATCAGGTCATCTACACCTTGGGCATTCTCATCTTGCAAAGCCTCATGATCCTAGCATCAGGGGTTCTTGAGATATTTTGTTCACAATGTTCCACAGGCTGAGTCGAAAAAGGGGCATAACTCTGGAAATACATTGCCGGCGGAAAAATAAAAAAATATGGGTCTGCTTATTTTCCATACTGATCATGTGTATAAAGTTTCAAGTTCCTAGCTCTTATTGTTCTTGACTATATGTAAGGGTACCTTTGTACCATAGGCCTCAATGCACTAAGTCGAAAAAGGGGATGGTCCTCACAAGCCTTGGGCTTTCGACCAAATCCTGATCTATTGCTTCCGTACCTTAGTTGAAATTTTGATTAATAAAATATTGTTTAAACCAAAAAGGGGAATAACTCGATCAAAAATTCACGAATTTTTTTCAAAAGTTAATCTGGTCATCTACACCACAGGCAGTATCTTCCTGCAAAAAATCATGCTCCTAGCTTCAGGGGTTCTTGAGATATTTTGTTCACAAGGTTCCATAGGCTTACAATGCACTAAGTCAAAAAAGAGGCATAACTCGGTCAAAAATTCACGAATTTGTTCCAAAAGTGAATCAGGTCATCTACACCTTGGGCATTCTCATTCTGCAAAACCTCATGATCCTAGCATCAGGGGTTCTTGAGATATTTTGTTCACAAGGTTCCACAGGCTAAGTCGAAAAAGGGGCATAACTCTTGAAATATGTGACCCGCGCAAAAAAGAAAAAACACGTGTTCGCCTATTTTCCATACTGATCATGTGTATAAAGTTTCAAGCACCTAGCTCACACGGTTCTTGAGTTATAGATAGAGGACAGACGGACAGACAGACAGACGGACAGGCCCAAACCAATATGCCCCCACAATTTCTCCGAAATTGGGGGCATAATTAATGTGAACGGAAATTTGTTGCAATGGCGGCCATCTTGGATTCTCGACCTGGCTAATTTTTATCATTTTGAGGTCTTGCAGTCTGATCATGCTCCATGTTAAATTTAAGAACAATGGGTACAGTGGTTTTTAATTTAATAGAATTTAACGCCAGGGTAAACGTAAAATTAATGTGAACGGAAATTTGTTGCAATGGCGTCCATCTTGGATTCTCACCTGGCTGATTTTTATCATTCTGAGGTCTTGCAGTCTGGTCATGCTCCATATGAAATTTGAGAACCATGGGTGCAGTGATTTTGGAGAAATTAATATTTAACGCCAGGGTTAACGTAAATGTGAACGGACTGACGGACGGACGGAATGACGGACGGAAAACCGGACGCCTATATCGCACCTTGCTAAAGCAAGTGCGACAAAAATACAGGTATGCTAATTTTCCATACTGATCATGTGTATAAAGTTACAAGTTCCTAGCTCTTATTGTTCTTGACTGAATGTAAGGGGACCTTTGTACCATAGGCTTCAATGCACTTAGTCGAAAAAGGGACCTAACTCATTCAAATTTTCACAAATGTTTTTCAAAAGCTAATCAGGTCATCTACACCACAGGCAGTATTTACCTGCAAAACCTCATGATCCTAGCATCAGGGGTTCTTGAGATATTTTGTTCACAAGGTTCCATAGGCTTACAACGCACTAAGTCGAAAAAGGGGCATAACTCTGTCAAAAATTCACGAATTTGTTTCAAAAGTCAATCAGGTCATCTACACCTAGGACATTATCATCGTGCAAAACCTCATGATCCTAGCATTAGGGGTTCTTGAGATATTTTGTTCACAAGGTTCCACAGGCTAAGTCAAAAACGAGCATAACTCTGGAAATACATGGCCGGCAGAAAAATAAAAAAGTACCGGTCTACTTATTTTCCATACTGATCATGTGTATAAAGTTTCAAGTTCCTAGCTCTTACTAATCTTGACTATATGTAAGGGTACCTTTGTACCATGGGCCTCAATGCACTAAGTCGAAAAGGGGGAATAACTCGATCAAAAATTCACAAATTTTTTTCAAAAGTTAATCTGGTCATCTACACCACAGGCAGTATCTTCCTGCAAAAATCATGCTCCTAGCATCAGGAGTTCTTGAGATATTTTGTTCACAAGGTTCCATACGCTTACAATGCACAAAGTCGAAAAAGGGGCATAACTCGGTCGAAAATTCACGAATTTGTTTCAAAAGTTAATCAGGTCATCTACACCTTGGGCATTGTCATCCTGCAAAACCTCATGACCCTATCCTCAGGGGTTCTTGAGATATTTTGTTCACAAGGTTCCACAGGCTAAGTCCAAAAAGGGGCATAACTCTGGAAATACATGACCGGCGGAAAAATAAAAAAATACGGGTATGCTTATTTTCCATACTGTTCATGTGTATAAAGTTTCAAGGTCCTAGCTCTTATTGTTCTTGACTGTATGTAAGGGGACCTTTGTACCATAGGCCTCAAAGCACTAAGTCGAAAAAGGGGCCCTACTTGATCAAAATTTCACAAATTTTTTTCAAAAGCTAATCAGGTCATCTACACCATAGGCAGTATTTACCTGCAAAAAATCATGCTTTTAGCATCAGGGGTTCTTGAGATATTTTGTTCACAAGGTTCCATAGGCTTACAACGCACGAAGTCGACAAAGGGGCATAACTCGGTCAAAAATTAATGATTTCGTTGCAAAAGTTAATCAGGTCATCTACACCTTGGGCATTGTCATCCTGCAAAACCTCATGATCCTAGCATCAGGGGTTCTTGAGATATTTTGTTCACAAGGTTCCACAGGCTAAGTCGAAAAAGAGGCATAACTCTGGAAATACATGGCCGGCAGAAAAATAAAAAAAATACGGGTCTACTTATTTTTCATACTGCTCATGTGTATAAAGTTTCAAGTTCCTAGCTCTTACTAATCTTGACTACATTTAAGGGTACCTTTGTACCATAGGCCTCAATGCACTAAGTCGAAAAAGGGGAATAACTCGATCAAAAATTCACAAATGTTTTTCGAAAGTTAATCAGGTCATCTACACCACAGGCAGTATCTTCCTGCAAAAAATCATGCTCCTAGCATCAGGAGTTCTTGAGATATTTTGTTCACAAGGTTCCATAGGCTTACAATGCACTAAGTCGAAAAAGGGGCATAACTCGGTCAAAAATTCACGAATTTGTTTCAAAAGTTAATCAGGTCATCTACACCTTGGGCATTGTCATCCTGCAAAACCTCATGACCCTATCCTCAGGGGTTCTTGAGATATTTTGTTCACAGGGTTCTACAGGCTAAGTCGAAAAAGGGGCATAACTCTGGAAATACATGACCGGCGGAAAAATAAAAAAATACAGGTATGCTTATTTTCCATACTGCTCATGTGTATACAGTTTCAAGTTCCTAGCTCTTATTGTTCTTGACTGTATGTAAGGGGACCTTTGTACCATAGGCCTCAATGCACTAAGTCGGAAAAGGGGCCTAACTCGAACAAAATTTCACAAATGTTTTTTCAAAAGCTAATCAGGTCATCTACACCACAGGCAGTATTTACCTGCAAAAAATCATGCTCTTAGCATCAGGGGTTCTTGAGATATTTTGTTCACAAGGTTCCATAGGCTTACAACGCACTAAGTCGAAAAAGAGGCATAACTCGGTCAAAAATTCACGAATTTGTTCCAAAAGTTAATCAGGGCATCTACACCTTAGGCATTGTCATCCTGCAAAACCTCATGATCCTAGCATCAGGGGTTCTTGAGATATTTTGTTCACAAGGGTCCACAGGCAAAGTCGAAAAAGGGTCATAACTCTGGAAATACACGGCCGGCAGAAAAATGAAAAAATACGGGTCTACTTATTTTCCATACTGATCATGTGTATAAAGTTTCAAGTTCCTAGCTCTTACTAATCTTGACTAGATGTAAGGTTACCTTTGTACCATAGGCCTCAATGCACTAAGTCTAAAAAGGGGAATAACTCGATAAAAAATTCACAAATGTTTTTCGAAAGTTAATCAGGTCATCTACACCACAGGCAGTATCTTCCTGCAAAAAATCATGCTCCTAGCATCAGGGGTTCTTGAGATATTTTGTTCACAAGGTTCCATAGGCTTACAATGCACTAAGTCGAAAAAGGGGCATAACTCGGTCAAAAATTCACGAATTTGTTTCAAAAGTTAATCAGGTCATCTACACCTTGGGCATTCTCATCCTGCAAAACCTCATGATCCTAGCATCAGGGGTTCTTGAAATATTTTGTTCACAAGGTACCACAGGCTAAGTCGAAAAAGGGGCATAACTCTTGAAATATGTGACCCGCGGAAAAAAGAAAAAACACGTGTTCGCTTATTTTTCATACTGATCATGTGTATAAAGTTTCAAGCTCCTAGGTCTTACGGTTCTTGACTTACAGATAGAGGACAGACGGACAGACAGACAGACGGACAGATGGACAGACGGACAGGCCCAAACCAATATGCCCCCGCAATTTCTCCGAAATTGGGGGCATAATGATTTCCATGTATGTATACATATGTGTATCTGCTTGTACGATGTATGTATGCGTGTATGTACGCATAGTGAAACCTGTAACATGTATATGTATAAAAAACAAATGTTAGTGCGCGCGAATACAGTATATATACAAGCTACTGGTGAATACTTGATAAAATGCGTGTAAACTCAACGAATATGCAAGCACTTAGTGAATACGCAGGTATGTAAGCAAGCCTAAAGAATGTACAGTATAATTACATTCCACATTTGTTTAACGAAGAAGTCTACTCCAGAAAGTACAACTAACGTGCCAGATAGGTATAACAACTATGTGAAAGACTGTAGCATGTACAATGTGATCAAAAGTATATAAGGTCTCAGGGGATAGTAAAATTTCAGTCCGAGGCCACAAACAATTTTTGAATGATTCATAAACAAGTAAATTGCCTTTCAATGCAGGTTTTCACTATTTCAAAGTGTTGTCATTGTGAACAAAAACTAATTGAAGCAGAACACATGAGCACCAACATCTTCAGAAGCTGTCAGGGCAATGTTTACATAACCCCACCCACCCTATTTCCAGTGCTAAAAAGTGGTACACTGACCATTAGGAAGTCACATTCTGGAGAAATACCGGCAAAAACCTGACAGTTGGCACATAGCTGTATTTTATCCTCAGCAACATACCGTCAGAAAAACAAATTCCAAATGGGGTAACAACCATAGAAATTTTTCAGTATTTCAGTATGAATAACAGGCCTATTTCTCGCCACGAAGTTGTCTACTGTGATTTGACATGTCCGCCTTTACTTAGGGGTTTCCCCTGACAAGTAAAGCTAACAGCAAATTTCCATAACCAGTTCCAGCTGACATAACTAGCCTTCCTACAACCTTACAAATTAAAGAAATAATCAAAAACCTCAATTTATTGGAGCAACCATGCTTTTTCTGACCCTCTACCAAAAAGTATCATTTTCCTGACCACTGCCAATACGAAACTATCCCCTGAGACCTAAAGAGTATATAAAGAAACCGGTGTACATATGCGTATGTGCGCGTGTGTCTGTACGTGTGTAAAAAGTGCATCAACTGTTGTTAATTTTCCGTTATTTTACGTCGTCTAAGCGACTGCGAAATTTGTTCCAATATCTGCAGCAGGAATCTCATTGATGGAGATGCACGCTGCCCAACCAAACAAAAGAAGTTAACCCTTAAAGCGCCAAAAATTAAAATTGTTGAATTGGCAAACAGTGTAGATCCTGATGAGATGGCTCATAATGACATATTACACTTCACATTACTAATTGTGCCTAAACGTAATCGAAATCGGGGATGGTCGGGTGATGCGATGGTGCTGCATGTAACTTCTGGTGCCAGGATGTCCTACCGATTTGGATAATAGTGGGGCAAGGGCCTCTTGTACCTGCAGTAGGTGCGGATGGGAGCTGTTAGGACATTTCTTTCTCTCTATTATTTCTCTCTTCTTTCCCTCTCTGAGAGACGGTCCGATAAAGACTGAAATACTGTCTCAAAGAGCCTTTAAATCCAAAACAATCAATCAATCGAAAAAACGTAATCAAAATTTTACCATTTCCAGTCTTTTGCTGTTTTGAGAACAGAAATCTACAATTTGCAATAAAAACACAATGCTACGATTGCATTTACGCATAGGTACATATACATGATTTCAATGCATATAGAATGCTGATTGGTTGATTGCTGTGGGTTAAACGGCCCTTTGAGACAGTCTATATTGAGCCGTTTTCCGGAGAGAGGGAGAAAGAAGAGAGATACGAGAGAACCCGCACCTACTGCAAAAATAGTAGGCTCTGGCCCTACTGTTATTCCAATTTGTGTTTTACCCAGCACCATCGCCCGTCCCGACCATCCCAAAAGCACAGTGTGGTTGATAGTTTATTGGTTCCGTGATGTGTGTTTGGAGTGGGCAGATGGTGCGATGATGCTGTGTATAACTTCCAGTGCCGGGGCGCCCTACTGATTTGGAACATTATAGGGCAAGGGCTTACTGTGCTTGCAGTGGGTGCGGGTGGGGGTTGTTTGGACATTTTTTCTCTCGTCTATCATTTCTCCTCTTTCTCCTTCTCTGGAAGACGGCTCATTAGAGACTGAAATACTGTCTCAAAGGGCCGTTCAACCTAAAATAATCACTCAATCAATTGATGTGTGTTATAAGTCATCCGAGACAGTATTAGAGTTTGCTACTGAGCCGTCTTCCAGGGGAGAGGGAGGGAGGGAGACATGGCTCATCCCGCACCCCAACAAGCTGTAGCTTTATCCAGTATCAGTAGGACGCCCCAATGCCAGAGTCACACGGAGCCAACCACCTTTCCCTGGTAGGCTATATTGGGTTTAACGGACCTTTGAGATGGTGTTCCCAGGCTCTTTCCAGCTTTTATCAGTGTAGAAAGTATACCGGAGGAAGTCTCTCTCAATCCACCTAGGGGGTGGTGGTCTGACGATTTTTTTCGGGCAAGGGCCTACTGTGCTTGCGGGCTGGTGTTGTTTGGATTTTTTTCTCTTCTATCATTTCTCTTTTCCTTCTCCCTCTTTCGGGCAAGGGCCCACTGTGCTTGCGGGCGGGGGTTGTTTGGATTTTTTCTCTTCTATCATTTCTCTTTTCCTTCTCCCTCCCTCTGGGAGTCAGCTCGATGGGGTTGTTTGGATTTATTCTCTTCTATCATTTCTCTTTTCTTTATCGCTCCTTCTGGGAGACGGCTCGATATAGACTGAAACTATGTCTTAAAGGGGTTCTTTCTCATTCATTTAATTCATTTTGACACAGGGTGTCACTTTTCAACATTTTCTAATCAAATTCTTCTATAAATGTAAAATTGCTTGTCATTTATTACTTTTATCCTTTTTGCTATTTTATTCTCAATTGTTTCCTCTGAAAAAGCTCTGCGGTTAAAACAAAACACTTAATAATATGTTAGTTATTACATCTTCATATCCCAGCTACATTACTATTACATTACTTGTGCATAATTAAGTAAAGTCGACAGATGGCATCACGTTTCGATTATTATTATACATACAATTAGTATAAATCATACATACATATCTACCCTACTGGAAAGAAAATACTTGCTTTTCAAAAGAAGCTAATGGGACTGAATAAATCCGAAGCTCCTACCTGCAGGCACACAACGTTGAACGATCATTGAATCAATGTTGACTCAACGTTTATTCAATGTTAATGCAACGCTGTGTGACCAGTAGGCTGCGCTTCTTCTTTGCGTTCCTTTTTTTACTTTAATGTTTTTTACTTTAATGTTTCGACCTTCTCTGTCTTCACTGAAGTTGGTGTTTAGTGTCGTGTCGTGGCCAAAAGGTCTTTCTTTACTTCATCGGTAGTTTAAATTTTAATGCAGAGATTTCTAAAGCCGAGGCTTAGTGCCATCACAAAGCACATATTTTTTCTGATCTTGAAGATACCGTCCTGCCTTTATTACTCTTTTTCCTTGTGATTCTTGTTGTGAAAGGTTCCTGTTCAGATTTCAGTTTGTTTGTTTTTTGTATGCACGTATCTTGCCATATAAATTACAAAATGAATAAACAATACTAAAATAAATAAAAAACGTACAAGTGTGTATGCGTACCATTTTTGCCATTGCACCATTTTCGCCATCAAAAGGTTCGAAGCCGCACACACAGCAAAAGTTCAAACATGCACTCAGTGAAGTGATAGAAAGACTGCATAAGACAAAACATAACGTTGTAAAAAAGAGAGCACTTTATGTGGTTGGTGTCATTTTAAACATTACCTTACGGTATATGCAATTACAAAAGAAAAACAAAAAAAAGAAAAAACGCAGACCAGCCTGCAATGTCGATTTCCCCGTATCGGAAAAAGCTACGAATTTTGGAAAATCTTAAAATGTCGGAAAAGCCACAAGCAGAAAGAAAAAACAATTCTTCTAGTGGTCGAAACAGAAGAAACACAGGCATGTAGTCAAGAGCTCCAGTTAAGGTGGGATTTTGAGGAAAATTCGAAGAAAATTGTTCTAAATAATTTATTCTCAACAACCGTATGCCGTATCCCGTCATTCAGGGGAACATACATGTATAATCTTGAATGAAATGGTACATTTAAAATACAAAATAAAATGTACAGGCTTGGGGTGGGGGGCATTCATGCATTCATTGTTGCGATTTTTTGGCTTATGTTTCATTACTGGACGGGGTAACAGGAAAGGAAAATTGTATTTTGTGAAGAGATTTTTTGCTTTTCAAACTCAAGTTTCCCCTACGTTTTTGCAAGCAATATGACTCGATCTATGCACAATCCACATTTTATATAACGATTTATGTCTATATGTTTTTGCCGCTGGTAGTACCATGGAGACTATAAATAGATATGTTAGGTAACAAATTAGTATCATTAAGAAACGGCCCATCGGGCATACAACGTTAATCAACAATAAAACCAACGTTGTGTTCCTGCATGGAGATGTTTTATGTAGCATTATATGAGCCCGTCCAGATAGAAATCGACCTTATGATATAAAAATTCGATTTTTAGGTTTTCTGGTATCTGAATACGCATGCCATTATAGAACAAAAAGGTGAAAACCGTATGAAATTATCTAGATTATTAAGGTTGTTATGGCAGTTTTAAACATACTAGTATCTAATGAAATTTGCCAGAATTAATAACGTTACGTGGCGTCACGTTACACTGTTATGGATAACGCCATTATCATTGTTTTCACTTGTAATGCATATCATTATTATTAACGTTAACACAGAAACGCATGTAATCAGTATGAGTAAAGTTTCCCGTAACAAAGCTCTAGACTTTGGTCCCACCCTGGGACTTTCATCCAGGTAAATGTCATACCAAGTATGATCCCTTTATCTCGAACGATTATCAAAAATATATTTTCCAAAGCAGCTATAACAAGCAATAAACTTAATATTCGGACTGACCGACATGCTTAAGTACTGCCGTTCGCACGTACTGACGATCCGGAAACTTCATACCCTCGGTGCTCCTTTGGCTTCGAGTGCATAAAGCAAAAAAAAATAAATAAACAAAACATACCTTTAGATATTTTGAAATACTTCAACTCTTTCTAAAGATGAGTAAACAATTCAGTTTAAGTTTGTCATTTCTTTTTAATAAAGCAAAGAATTTGTTTCTGTGCAAGAGTCCTTCAGCAGCATTTTACCTTTAAGAGTAGATCGCATTTTTGAAGAGCTACGTCCAAGGAAGCATAAAAGAAAGTCACAAAAGTTGTTTCCCTTTGTAAAAATGGCGGGAAAACATACATGTACACATGTTGCATATGCCACGTCACAAGAAATATCACTTCTGCTTTGGGGCATCTATTCACCATACAATTTACCAGGCCCAAAGGCCTAGTGGACTCAAAGTGAGCGAGTGAGTGAGTGAACTCGGGTTTAACGTCCCACCAACAACGAGGTCATATGGAGACGAAACTTTGGTTTAAAGTCTCATCCGAAAGACCGGAGAAGCGGGGGATCGAACTTGCGACCCCTGGATTGGTAGTCTGGAGTGTTACATGTATCCTCTACGCTGCAGCCGCTCCTTGGACTCAAAGACACTAATGCAAAGGCAAAAGAGTTTATTTGAGTTGCGACACGAGAAAACAAACAAAGTGGTTGTGCGCCCAGTGCAAACTCAGATCAGCCTGAGAACCCACCATGTCTGATCAGATCCTTCGCTAAGCGCTTAAAGGGTAGCTAAGTGTCTAAGCTACCTCCATACGGACAGCGAAGACTGATCAGACTGGGCGGATGCCCAGGCTGATCTGAGTCTGCGCTGTGCGCACAACCACTTTGTTGGTTTTGTCATGTTGTGGCTCAAATTTTGCATACAAATAATTACATGCATGTTCTATTAAAGTCTCCATATTCCTATCAGTTGTAAAATTGACTAAACAAAAATTATTTTGAAAAGCAGTTCAACCTTCATGACTGGTGACGAAATGTGGATTGATGAGCATATACTGTGCAACTGGCAAAAAGTAGAGAGAACATAATTTTGAAAACTGTCTAACTGCTCAGCAAAACACAATTTCTTGTTCTAGTTTCCCGCCCAGCATTGCAAAATAAACAAAGGTAAGGCAATAAATGGGGTTCCAGGCTTGTACGTTGTATTTTTACCATTTAGTTCAAGCTAAAAAAATTCACTCGAAAGGAGGTAATTTTAGTTGCCAACTTAAAAGACTCATAATTTTTTCAACCTTTTTTTATGTGAAACTCAGTTACGTTTTATTACGAGTTCCTCCCCATCCGCTTTTCCACATCAACACCTATGCCAGCTTTTGGTTAAAAGGGATTTCTCTATCATATAGGCGTCTCTTTAGAAAGGGGTGTGATCTTATATTTTCTGTGTCCGTAACAAAAGTAAAATCGTCACCATGATATCAGGTACGGACTTTGAGTTACCAAACCGCGGAAAAGCAAATAAATCACAATTTTAAACGAAAGTCAAAACATCATTTTTTTTAATTAATTTATTTTACAAATATAATCCATCAACCACCAGCAATATAAACAGGGAAGAAAGAAATAAAAAATTAAAACTATATAAGCTTAAAGTCTCCATAGTCCTATCAGTGGCAAAATCGTCTAAATTCAAATCATTATAGAAAGCAGTTCAACCTCTGCGTTTGGTAATAAAATGTGGGTTGACGTGCATATATTGAGTCATATGACTGGCAAAAAGGAGAGAAAACAAGTTTTTGAAAAATAACAATTGACTTCTCAAAATACAATTTCCTGGTCTGGTTTCCCGTCTAGCAATGCTATGTAAACATAGGCGGGATAATGACTGGGGCTCCACGACTGTACATTGTATTTTTATCATTTTATTCAACACAATGAAATCGAAAGTAGGTTGCCAACTAAAATGACCCAAATAAGTTTTCAAACCCTTTTTGTGAGAAATTCAAGGATGTTTTATTTCTTTAAAGCTGGCTAATCACGGTCATTTACAATGACGAATCTATAGTGAGAAGCTTGCAGCGATACCTCATGATAAAATTTTTCATGTTGATAGAGCAATGGGGCCTTTAAGGGATAAAAAACAACCAGACAGATTTTTGACTTAAACCCACAATTTTCATCTCATTGGACAGGGAATTGTAAGTAAGTCAAAATGGTTTAGGATCTCCGAAAACTGTGTTAAAATTGGAAAGCTTTTTGTCTTCCACCATTTAGAGACATTAAGGTTCAGACGACACTTCTTTATGCCGTCCTTTGCCGTTTGTCACCCGGCAATCATCAGTGCTGACAGGCAGGACAGGATTGACTGATTGATTGTTTTGGGTTTAACGGCCGTTTGAGACAGTATTTCAGTCTATATCGGTCAGTCTCCCAGAGAGAGGGAGAAAGAAGAAAAATGATAGACCAGAGAAAAAAGTCCAAACAACGCTCACCCGCACCTACTGCAGGCACAGTAGGCCCTTGCCCTGCAATGTTCCACCCGGCACTGGAGGAGAGGAAAAAAATCGTATTGCAAATTTACCTTCAATCTGGCAGTCTGTGGTATAGAAAACAAGCAATGCATGAAAACTTTAAATTGCTTTTACACAAGATTTTATCTACATTTTATGTGCTGTCTTGCAGTTTAAGCTGAAAAATTGAAAACATTGTCAGTGAATGCATGAAAATGCTGACGCTGTTTGTATACATGTACCTACACAAAGCTATAGGCTTGTCTTTTTTTTTAGGTTTGTTTTTTTTTCGGTTCGGGATTTTACTTTTGATATTGATAAATTAAATATAGTTATTGTTGTTGTTGTTGTCCAAGATTGAAAATTATTTTCGCTACATCAAAGCTTAAAATTTATGAACATGAACTAAAACGAGACTAGAATTGTCGCCAGTATCAAGCTTTTTTACGCATCTGCGAATAAAAGATTTTTTTTCAATTTATTAAATTTGGTAATGAAGGCAAACTGATATTCGGTGATGCATAAGGCTCCAAAGAATCATATTTCTGGATCTCTGGCAACAAATATGCGGCTACGGTGGTTTCCCAGACTATTAACATTCATATTAAAGTTAAATCATATGCCGTGTGAAACAGCGGAAAAATTGTCTGACGTAACGTCAAACTTTGACGTCACTTATCTCAGTTTCACGTCGCGTGTCATAAGGTCGATTTCTATCTGGACGGGCTCATATAATACCTAATGAGTCTTTACTATAGAAAACAGCCGTGTGGTAATCGACAGCATTTTACGTTGGTTTCCTTCTATTTTTAATTGTCGCAATGCGACAGAATTGCTAACACAGGGCTTCAACACTGTTAAAACACGGGTGCGCCAGGGCTTAAAACACCATTGTTATATACCTAATAAGACTTTACTATAGAAAACAACCGTGTTGTAATCGGCAGCTTTTTACGTTAGTTTCCTTCTATTTTCAATTATCGCAATGGGACAGAATCGCTGACACAGGGCTTCAACACTGTTAAAACACGGATGCGCCAGGGCTTTAACACCATTAAAGCCCGCTTTCGTGTCATCTGCAGAGCTCTGGAATCAAGATGGCGTCCGCAAGAAGGTTAATAACAATGACGATAAAACATTCTCTTCCTGTGTTTTAAAGTTTGCCTAAGCCCTCGTGTATTAACATGTTGCAGCCCTCACCGCTGCGCGGTTCGGACTACAACACGTTAACACTCTCGGGCTTGGCAAACGTTAAAACCCGGAAAAGAATGTTTTATCCTCTTATTATATAATACAAGGACGTTTACATGTCTTGCCACGCGTCTTCGCACAGCAGTTGAATCAGTAGTAAATTTGAGCCGCGACACGAGAAAACCAACAATGTGGTCGTGCAGCCAGCGCAGATTCAGATCAGCCTGGGCAGCCGCCCAGTTTCACCAGACTCTTCGTTAATTGCTCAAAGGATAGCTTAGGGTCTAAGCTACCTTCATGCGGACAGCGAAGACTCTGATCAGACTGGGCGGATGCCCAGGCTGATCTGAGTCTGCGCTGGGCGCACAACCACTTTGTTGGTTTTCTCGTGTCGCGGCTCATTTGAAGTGGTATATAAATGATTTCTTTCTGTGTATCCTGTAAAAACATGTCCTGGCAACATTGTCAGTAATCCCGACTCTGAGAACGCACTAAAGAGTTTTATTGAAATTAGCGAAACCTGTGTAAGCAGTGGATAATTGTCTGTTTTTTTGTTTTTTTTGTTTGTTTGTTTTCTATTTTTTTCAGTTTTTCACAAAATGGCGGCTAAATTTCATCTGAAAATTCCGGAAATAACAATGATCGTAGATCTTTGAATGGGTATGGATACACCACCATGTTTTTCGCAAATGTTTCAAAGACGGACAACTCTTTGTGTTTACCTATTTGCTTTTCTATGTAATAAACAGGCACACGACGTCCAAATGTCGTCATGATGACGTCATTTCTATGCCATGTGACTGCGGGGTACTATTTCCTTTTGATTGCATCTTTCTGCTCATTTGTGCGGTCTACTCTTTCTTTTAAGGATAGACACCATTTTGGAAGCGCTTTATGCAGGTGGAAATGACGTCGAAATGACGTCATCCTGACATCATTTCGACGTCATGTGCCTGCTGAGTATACACTTTGAATGGATATCAGGTACATTAAACTACAGACATCTTGGTTCCATTTAGCACTGTTCATTTTTAGATCTGTATACGGTCGAAAGGACCTGGTATGATAAGCGTCATTTTTGGCCCCCATTCAAATTCTCTTAAAATTGCATGGTTTCTATTGCTTATCATTTGTGCGTATGGGAACAAACAAAAATAATATGTTTCACGATTGTTAATTCTCAGAATAACATGTTTTCTGACATGCCTATATTATGAAGGAAAATTGCAAGAAAAGCTGAGCTCAATATTTTTCCTTTAAAGAAGTAAGTCATTTACAATAGCTTTTGAAAGCTCTTGACAATAGGCTTTTGACGAAATGCTTACACGTTGAGTACCACGGCTAATTACCTGTACACTGCACAATGCCTGTCAAGGTACCCCACCCACTCAATTTTGCAAGTCCAGAGACGCTAACCAAAAAATTCCAACAGATCAAAATGAACTGTGTACCAAATTATTCCTTGTGTTCTAACTAAGAAAATGAACACCCACAACATATGTTTATTTTGTCTATGAGCGGAGATATGGGCGTTTTTGTGTTGAGAAAACAGGGAAAATGTTCCAAACGCTGCCAGTTTTGTAACAGAAACTTAAAAATAAACATAGAGCCCGGTCTCCAGCACATTTAATATTTTCATGGCATTTAAATATATCAAAATTATGACTGCATATAAAATACAAAATGTGCTGGAGGCCGGGCTCATATATTTTGAAAGCCGCAAAGGCTACCAAATTCGTCATTTTCGTCAGAATCCGCTGGGGGTATGGGTATGTTCAAGATTAAAACACAAATATCTTATGCAAGAACTGGCCCCGAGGTTATAAAACTTTTTTCATGCTCAACTCAGCTGAGCATGAAATTTAAAACGCCAATTAATATAAAAATGCTAAGAAATTCAGCATTTTTCAGGCTCAGATAAGCCAAGAAGGCTATTTTTTCTACTCATAAATTTTAAAATGCCAACAATTGTTGGCATTTTAAAATTTATGAGCAGAAAAAATTTCATGCTCAGCTGAGTTGAGCATGAAAAAAGTTTTATAACCTCGGGGCCTGGTTGATTTTGTATTTGCTGTAACATTTTAGGTTAGAACTTTCCGAGGAATGCATTTTAGTTATCGAAATAGAACTTTTGAAAAATGAGTTTTGTGGGGGCCAAATATGGGCCTTATCATACCAGGTCCTTTAACGCTTCAATAAAACTGCAACAAGTCATTTTTCCGTGTGGTTGAACGCATTGCAGATGTATGATATAGAATTTCGAAGTAATCACAGTATAGTTGGTCTGAGCAATCTTTTGCTAGTAATTCAGATAAAAGACACATAATTTCAGTGGGAAGACGCAATACCCCACTTTCTAACATATATGTGATGTCTGGTAACTTAAGTGTAATATTAGAGTCTCCATCGTCCTACTAGCAGTAAAAACGTCTAATTTCAAATCGTTATGGAAACCGGTTCAACCTCCACGTTTGTTGATAAAATGTGGGCTGATGTGCGCATATATAGTCATATAAAGGGCAAAAAATAGGGGCGACATGTTTTGATAAATAAAGTTTCTTTTCTGATTTTCCTCGAGAGATGCAATATAAACTGAAGTGGGACTTTGAATGGGTTTCCATGCCTTTATATTGATTGTATTTTATCATTTTCACCCACGTTTACCATATCGAATGAAAATTAGTTTAATTGCCAACTAAGATGACAAATCATTTTTCAAAAGCTTTTTATTTGAAACTGAATAGTTGGCTGGTTGTTTTGGATTAAAGACTCTTTGAAACATTATTTTAGTCTATATCGAGTCGTCTCAGAGAGGGAGAAGGAAAAGAGAAAGAATAACAAAACACAAGTGGAGTAGGCACTTGTTCTACTACATGTATAATCCAAATTAGTAGGACGCCCGGCCCTAAAAAATACCCAGCCACCCCCCCTCCCCCCCCCCCGCCGAGACCGCAACTACCTCCCTGTGAAACTGAAAGAATTTCATTTGTTAAAAAATAATGGCTTCTCACGGTAATGAAGAAACAGTTGTTAGCAGCCCCCCCCCCAAACAGTTGTTAGCAGCCCCTCCCCCCCCCTCCCCCCCCCCCCGAGACCGCAACTACCTCCCTGTGAAACTGAAACAATTGCATTTGTTAAAAAATATGGCTTCTCACGGTAATGAGAAAACAGTTGTTAGCAGCTTGCAGTGATACCTTGCAATAAAGTACTTCTAGACTTCAGACTACTAATAGAACTATGGGTCTTTAAAAAAACTTCTGTTTAGAATGTCTGCCAATTAGTAAATATTTTAAAGTGTAAATCCTCCTGTGCACAGGTAAAGTCAGCAAAATCTGACCACCTGTTCAGCTCATCCAGTTAGTATATATACATGATGGTTTAACCCATTCCCTTCGGGATACCCCTTTAGGGGTATCTGGGCAAACAGTTTGGATCCAGATCAGGCCCCACAAACGTGGGGCCTGGTCTGAGATCCAAACTGTTCGCTGCCTAGACATCATTTCTACAAAAGTTAGACCAATATTGTCATAATATTCTTGATTTTTTATGCAGACGACAATTTCAGCAGACGACAAAAAATACCCAGAATACAATGGTTTAATGACCAGACAAATACTGGTTCAATGAACTATTATTAATAAAGACTGTGCCCTTGAGACTGGGTTCAAAATCACACACACACACACACACACACACACACACACACACACACACACACACACACACACACACACACACACACACACACCAATCGCTCGTTTGGCCTCGAATGAAATAGCTGACGATCACTAAAATCACAAAACTTTTGAAATTTTCCCGATAATATACCTTCAAGAGGTAGGTGGAAAATTATGCAATGCCCGCTTGTAGACATATTCCAGTTTTAGTGAAAATTTAGCATATCTAAGCAATCATGTGACCTTGCAATTGGGGTTTTCTTGCAGCTTTTTGCGAAATTAAACCTTATCAAAGAGTTATATCATAGTGTCGTGAAGCATTTAAAGTTGTTGTAAGAGTTGTCTTTCCTTCCGAAGTTAAAAACAATACAGTTTGCAAAACGCAGTTCTAATGCGTGATTATGAAAACCGTCAAGATAATTACCATTGTGTTCTTAGAAACATGGCAGCAGATTGAAGTTGCGCATTCGCCAAATTATCTCCCTTGAGAAAAAAAACAAAACAAAAAAAAACAAAAAAAAAAAAAACAGCAAACTGAAGAAACCAATAACATCAGACTTCTTTGCAGATCTTTTCATTTTCCTTTTGTTAATTGTTAATTCATTGTCACTCTCCATATGAGCTGTTTCTTTCCTTTTCAAAACATACAGAGTGTTAAAATTTCTAGGGGAAATCCAGTAGTAAACACGTTTTGCTGTTTCTAGTGTCAACTTTCTCCCGATCGTTTTCTAAAACGCAAGACCCAGTTGCCTTTTTTTTCGCTTTTTGTTATCCTTTTCGTGGACATTATGTCTGGACAAATTTATTGGCCGAGCACTTTTTGGAAAATTCTGCTTCTGAAAGTATGGTAACTTTAAATTGGACCAAATCACAAAAGCAAGTCTTCTGGTATCTATCCTTTATGGAAATTCGATGGACTAAGATGCTAATTAGGTCGGGATTTACCTTAAACGTCTTAATAAAAGCATATACTTATACCTTTAAAAGGATTTGGCGTGTACATTGTACGCGTTTCTTTTGATATTCCTCCAGTATATACCGGTATTATATTGACAAAATTCAGATCGTATAAGAAGGCACTTTACATTGTTTTGTGTGGGTCATAATCTTTGAGGCGTTTGAAATTAGTTTCTTACTTTTCGTTCTGGCATTTGCTATGATTTTCAATCACTGTATCTCATCCTCCCTCTACTCCGCTAAAATGGTACAGTGTGTTCATAGCAGCGATTATTTTCAAAAAAGTACATCTGCACTATCAAACTATATCTTTGCCACAAATGTCTGCCATATCTATCACTCATATCACGTCTGATGTTCAGTCGGGACTGAAATAATTATATGAAATATAAAACAAACCCATTCGAAATTACGGACACAGTGGCATTATCTGTTCGCTTCACTTAATATTAACTGTCAGCAATATATGAGCCGCGACATGACAAAAACCAACAAAGTGGCATGTGCGCACAGCAAAGACTCAGATCAACCTGGGCATCCGCCCAGTCTGATCAGAGCCTTCGCCGTCCGTATGGACCTAGCTTAGACCCTTAGCTACTCTTTAAGCGCATAACAAATACTCTGTTCAGAGAGGGCGGCTGCCCAGGCTTATCTGAGGCTTCGCTGCGCGCGCACATGCCACTTTGTTGGTTTTGTAGTGTCGCGGCTACGTTATGTCACCACATGATCATGATACTGCTGTGGGATCTGGACTATTTTGATATGTAGAAACAAGTTTGTTTCTTAACCATTTTCTTTCTACAGTTTCCTATTTAAAGGACACTTACAAACCAACCAAAACCTTGTTGTACAAAATTGAAACTGATTGTTATGGAGCTGCTGTACGCCCTGGGCCTTGGATTACTGCTGGCTTTGAGGATCATTAGTGGCGAAGAAAGCATTTCCATTCAAAGAGAAGGCGGGATTGCCGTAGGAGCTGTAGTCACGGACCACGAAGCGTGTTCACGCGTTGGAAGGTATGCATGTTATCACTGCACAGTGCACCAGTCTTTGCGGTTCCTTGTGAGTAGACTAAACGCCCATGGCTGACAAATGCACTGACGGTAGGATTCCATTCCTCGGCAAGGAGAAGAAGAAATTCAAAGTAAATAAATAAAATGCACGTTGGATAGATTCAAAATTTATCGTAGATTACACTGCTGACGTAATTCGTTATCGCCTTAGGACGTAATTCGGCGATGTCTTTTAACCAATCGATTGTTGTTATCATTGCCAATGTCAGTATGTAGCCAGTTGTCATCAGAGATTGCTACTAATTAAAAGTACTGCCTGAAATCGTTCGCGTAAGCGCAGTATTTAAGTGACTGATATTACATCACGTTATGAAACACATGTTATCAGATGGAATCATGTTACAGATGCACGAGGAAAGCTCCACATATTATTTGGAAGCAGCGTCCTAAAATGACTGATAAACTGTTGTCTCAAAGACGTTACACTGTACCTCAATAAACAATCTCAACCTTCGACAACGATGTTGACCCGAAACATCGATTGTATGGCCGTCTTTTCCCCCAAAAGGGGAAATCTTGGTATTGCCTCAAAGAAGTATTTCTAGCATAACTATGAAGAAATTTCATTATACACCTGCGGAAGAAAAAGCGTTTATTTTGTCATGACAATCACATGGAGCATTCGTGTGTCGTCATACTTTAATTTTGACTGACGCTTGATTCAAACTAAAGGCTTGCAGTAACGATCGATATTATTGGCTTAGCGCTTCAGTTTTGCTGCAATCAGTGCTACACCCCCTTTTTTAAGGTCAGCCCTCGCTATATACTGGTCGTTGTCAGTCATATTCAAAACACACTTCATGACCTTGCCGAATGCGTGTGTCCAAAATTTCGGAGCACAGTATGTCCGTCGCTACAAAGTATATTTCTGAGTGTTTTTATGGTTTTATAACCTAAGGTGTATGATACATGTTTTCGGCCATTTTTACAAAGGGTAACAACTTTTGTTGTGACTACCTGTTTGCTTCCCTGCACGACATAGCCCTTCCAAACGGTGTCTAATCGTTAAGGAATGAAAAGGTCCATGAGGTCGCTATAGAAAATACCGCGATTGCATTAGACTTAACCAGAAAACTTGCCAAAAGAAATATGTGGCCGACGACGAAGCCGCCTATGTTTTATGGTTCACTTCTGCTAGTCGCAGACCAGACACAAACTGAAGATTTGTTTAAAGTCTAAGACACACCTTAAAATACTGACGTTATACACAGTCAGTCGTGTGTGCGTCACCATTTTTTTCGTCATAATTTGTAATTTTCTAACGGTTTATATGTAAATAAAAGCAGAAAGACAAAAGAGTACACCACTAAACCACCCCCGTGTACCATACCTCAAACTCCTG